>JAVJGI010000065.1:19042984-19051569 GCA_035590275.1 Ibycter americanus | reverse complement strand
CACTTAAGTAGTGAAGGGTTTTTCTTTGTAAATAATAGATCAAGAGCACCGTAGCTGTATCTAATGGAGCCGTATGCAGCCTCCGTTTCAAGGACAGCGCGGGGTTTAAAAAAACATAACCATAGTTCATCCCCATCGCTAACCTGTGGTCAGTTTGGCTGCTGCTGTTGGCCAGTCACGTTTTAATTCATGAGATGTTTTTTTTTTTTATAGACCTCTGATAATATCAACACATGAATAGCTGGGATGATCGCTGGGATTTCTGGACTGAAATGACAAGGGAAAATAAAGTGGGAGGGTATTTTGTAAAATCTGTTTCTTCTTTTCAAGCCCAGGGGTTTACCTGAACACCAATAAACTTCCCTTATAAACAGCAAAGTTAAGGTATGCTTTTGCAGAAGCTAAACTAGCTGCTCTCCGGATTCCTTCTCCTTATATTTTAAACTGATAAAAATTATTTCAAAGTCTGCGCCTGTTTGCTGCTTTGAGTTAAACTTGAACTTACTTAAAGGGGGGAAAGAAGCTTATTCCCAGCATGTAGTACTGTATTTCAGGTTTTAGGAGAAATAATTTAGCATTTCTCGATATTTTGTAGAAAATCTTTTGTTTAACAGATGTTACCCTTTTCATTCTTTATAGTCAAATTTCCTCAGTTTTGTTCTTCCAAGTGAATGCAATTTCAGTGTCAAAATAAGTAGCACTGTCACTGGCAAAAATGAGATGATTCTTGTCAGAAATATAAATTTTAGAAAAAAGGCAAAACAGTGTTCCCTGCCCGCCGTCCAGCAGACTCATTTGAATGCAGTCAGAAACTCTGAAGTGTTTTCTCAGGCAAAACTCCCACTTGCAATTGATTACCAGGATCAAGCTCTAACTGCAAAGTCATATTCCTAGAAATTTCAAATGCAAAACAGCATAAAAAAAGCTCTTGCAGGACAAATTCATCCTGTTTTACACTCCCTCTGTGCTTAAAGCAGTCTGTAGCAGTGTCTGTTCCTTGAATGACACTGGTATATTTGCTTGTAAAATAATTTATCTTTCTTGTGCCACTCACTTCTTTGCTTTATGAGATCTTGTAAAATCAGAAGAAGCAGTTTCTCTGGCGATTTTTGCAGGCTTTGCATTCAAAACCAAACACAAATATTCACTGAGAATTTTTACATAATTATCTGCTGAAGATTTAAAGTTTGCCTAGAATTTTTTTTATATTTTACTTATTATTGTTATATGCACACTGATTCATTGTGTGCTTCAATCTGCTTCGCTTGTATTTTAAACAATTGTAAATGCTTTCTGACTGATAATTTGTTTGCTTAAACCAAAAACCTTCTAAGCACAGGTTACAGTCATCTGCTGTAAATTATAGGAGATAAAATGTAAGCTGCGCTTTGCCTTCGTTCTGATCAGCATTGGCAAGGGTTGTGGCAAACAATAAAATGTCCAAAATGAAATTTTGGAAAGAAAAGAAAAAAAAGCAACCAGATTTACCATCAGTCATGAGTGTCTCACATTTTTTTTTCTCTTATGCTGTAAAATAATTTTACAAGTTTTTTCAACTGCCAGCTGCCTCTGTTTCATGTCCAGCATTCCCCCAAGTGTGGCCAAGCTGAGATGCTCGTTCTGTGCCGGGTTTGTTTCCATGCGCAGGCAGGAAAACGCTGCGAGGGAGACGGAGGCACCTCACCAAACCTCCCAGGAGTTCTTCTCTTGCTTTTTCTTCCCTCTGTCTTCTCTAGTTTGTTTCCACCTAGCAACAAAATTTATAGAAACACCTTCAACATAACCTTTCTTCCTTCCCTGTTTCACCTTCCAGCTGCTTCCCAGAGAGATAAGACGTGGAAAACCCAAAATCCCAGAATATGATGAGCCCATTAAATTAGGTGATACCTACAATTTGTTTCCTTGCCAGTTCTCAGCTTTCGATTTTGTACTCTCTTAGCCAGTGCCGGGGAAGAAAAAAAAAAAAAGGCGGCTTGACAGCTAATAGATACCCCTGCCATCAATTGCCGAGACATTTTGTCTTTTGTGACATTGAGGGAAAGACAACGAAGGGAATGGAAGCAACTAAAAAATGTCAAAAGATCAAAAAATCAATGGGCTGAAGGAATGTGATCTGTTTATCGGGGTGTAGCTGCTCTTTCTGTTTGCATTAAGTCCGAGTGAGTGTCTTTGGTTGCCACTAAACTTGCTTTTATTCACTCCCTAGGAGATGTAATACAAGCATGAAACGATGGCTCACAAAGCAGGTGCAGCAGCGAAGTAAATAAATAAATAAATAAATAAAGCAAGCTAGGGCTTCTTTAAAGACCACAAAAACAGGTTTATTGCCTTACTTTTTTTTTTTTTTTTTACCGTGTATTAAACACGCTTACCTTACTCCAGAAACTTGTTGCTGAGCACAGCAAATGGACCATGTTGTGTTGACACGGGTGTCTTGTTTCTGTGTTACCAGGAGGTTATTTTTATGTATTTATTTTTGAAAATGTCAATAAAATGAAAAGAGGGCGAGAGTTCAGCAAGCGGAAATTCTGGCAGCTGATTGAATGCATGTGCTTGGTGCTTGACAGTTCATGTCAAGTCTTTGGTTGGACTTTCCCTTTGCTTTCCCGGGCAGGGCATTGGGTTTGTTTTCTCTGAAACATGAAAAGAGTTGGGTGAATGCAAATGCAAGCCAGCTCCAGTGTGCGCCTTCCCCCCGCTCGCCAGTAATGTGGTGCTTGCTGGGGTTTTAAAGTCGCTGGGTATTGCGTAGCTCATAAATTCTTCACAAGCATGGATGGAAGGGGGGGAGATGTGTGTGCATGTATTGGGAGAGTGCGCGCGCGCGTGTGTGTGTGTGTGTAAGTGCTGTGCCAGCCTATGAGAACTGATGGAGCAGACAAGGCGATGCTACAATCTGTTGGACAAATTTTTTCTCACCCCTTGTAGTTGTTATGTGATAGGAAGTATGGCAAGGGCTGCATATTTTATAAACTTTCTATCAAAGTTGTGGCATGTTATCATAAAACTGAATTGCGATACTTTGTATTACACTCTGGGATTGAGAGATAGACATAGGATTAAAAAAACAATTTCTAGGCATTTCTAGATGATAAATTTAATTTTCTTTGCTATTTGGAGGTCTTCTTTGAAAATGCAATTGTAATGAACGCATTCAGAACTGGAGAATAGATTTACCCTTGGCTTCAAATAGTTGACGTTATCAGGCTCTGTCATTCGTTCCTTCCTATTTTCGGGCTGCTAATTGATGTTTTTGATGTCAGCAAGAAAATTGAAGAAAATGTCATGTGTGAACCAGTGCGGAAGTTAATAAGATTGACTTCGTTGACAGAATTTACAATGAGCGCAGAGACCGCATAATGGGACCGCTGCGAATTCGTGTGCTCTCTTTGGAGTCAAAATTGACACCTCACGCTAGGCCAGCAGTCGATAGAAAAGATGCAACATTTGGGAAGGTTCCTAATCTCGGGTTTTTTCCTCTTCCCTTTTTTTTATTTCCCCTTACTTCTTCTTTCTCTCCCCCTGCCCCCTCCCCATATTACCTTTTGGTCTATGGAGCTTATTTTGTTGCACAAGCAGCTGTTTATCCAGAGGGCTACTGCTTTGGACCAAGCCAGAGCCTTAGTTCAATCTCTCAGCGCTCCACAACAATGCTCATTTTTTATGCTGTTTTGAGTCTGAAAGCAAAAGAGTCTTGAAAAGGTTAGATTAAGATGTGTCTTAAGGAAAGCTATACTAATATTGGACAGGGTCATTGCATATGCTTGGGCTATGTGCAATAAAGCTGAAACGTAAATCCCCTCCATATAAAGGAAGGAAGCTGTGGGACACCTACCTGAGCTTTAAGCATAACAGAAGACTGCAGCTAAGCATTACTCTTCCTCTGGGCTCCAGTGTGTGTGCATCTATGTGAGCATGTACGCCTGCATGTGCAACCTCCAAAACTTCTGACTTTCGCCGAAGTGCTTTTTTTCCCTTTCCTTTTTTTTTTCTTGGATAAAACAGGAATTCAAACTTTTTCAAAGTAGCAAAAGGCTCTCCTGTAATAGTTTAATTTTCCAGTAATGTGACAAAGTTTATTGGATTTGTGTGTATAATTATGGAATGGATTAGCCGAGTTTGGTTCAGTGAATCTGATTATTTTCTGGCCTTTAGGGAAATGCGCTAAAACCCTAATATGTCCACTACCCCCAAGCGGTCTCTTTTTGAAGACACCGCACAAAATGTGGTCTCTACTAGCGTTCAGCCTCCAAGGATCTTCAGTGAGAGACATTATTCTTGGAATATCCAATTAATTCCACGGGCAGTGATCAGTTAGCGCTTCTTCTTCCTTTCTCGCCATTTGAAATGCTAACACAATGAATATTTTCTCATTGGTCTGCGTCCCTCGGCTAAGCTGTTGCCGCGGGCTGAGAATTTCATCGACTGATGAGACCAGAGGCTGCGCCGATAAAAGGTTACAGTACGTGATTTGCATGCCAAGTGGGGTTTGGTTTCATGAACTTAAAAGTTCTTTAACTTTTATTTGACTTTTTTTCTTTTGTACATAGATGAAGGTTGTTGGAAATTTTTTGCCCCCAAAATTTTCTGGTTTGTTTCCCCAAAAAACACTTAAATGAGCAGTTAGTGCACATTACAGTTTTGGTTTGGACCCTCTTAAGCAAACAGGTATGAAACGTGAAATCTTTTGTACAAATGAAACAAAACTAAATGCCTGCTCCAATCAACGAAAACTTAGGTTTAAAAAAAGGCTTAAAATTGTAAGAGGTTTCCAAACGGATCTGGCCAAGTCCAATGTTTCCATTTTCTCCTATAGCGCAGTGTCGGACTGTATTTTTAACTAGGCTCTAATTCCTTCAGCAATCGGAATACGTTCTGTGAGGCATAACAGAATGAGAGCAATATATTTGGCTTTTGTATGTATTAGAAGAGGGAAATCTCCATGTCTTTTGAGTGATGGGAGTCAGAGCCATGGGTTAAAACGACACTAGTGCATTCCTGGAGAGTGATTAAGACAGACTGTTTGGCGCTGTTATTCAATGGTAAGTTGTTGGAAGTTCTTGAAGTATTAATTATGTTCCATCAAGCACGAGCAAATATTCCAACAGCAAAACAAGGAAGCTGTTATCTTTGTCTTCAGCACAGCGTTTTGCACAATTGCCTGTGCAATTCATTCTGAAATGTTGGCCGTGCCAGCTAAGATGGGGTTCCAGGACTGAACGATGCTGTGATCCTAGGATAAACAAGCCAGTCCTAAAAGTTAAAGGTAAACTAAATTGAAACAAAGCAACTACCGCACGTCAAAGGCAGGCTTTTATGATTCGGTGAGGGTGAACGAAGGTGGTGCTGAAATAAAACCACGCACAGAAGGTCTATGCTCTGAGTTGTTCTTGACTTGCAGAATGTCTTAGATGTACGTTGTAAGCCGTTGACAAACTTTGTTGGTTTAGAGATGTGACGGATGTATTTTCTGATCTGAGAAGTATTTGGGGGATAGAGATAATTTTTTTCATCCTCTTTTCCCTCTCCTCCCCCCCCTCCCTGCAAAAGAGCATCAGCCTTCTGCGCAACTCTAATCTTAGAGGCTGGATAATGCGGTTGGAGATTTGACATATTCCTACTGAATAAAAATCAGGAGACCCTTACCAAAATTGTTAGCAAAAGGGACTGGCAGAACTAGGTACAGAGCAGGGTGGGTTTTTTTTTTTTCTCCCCTTCCTTTCCCTAGCTGTCTAGGAGGAGTAAAGCAGGTGGCTCCCCGTGGCTGACTTTTCATGACAACATGCCATTAGAAATTGCGGTCCTGTTGATCAATCCACTCGACATGACAGCTTTGCCGCAAGGCCTGGCTCTTTGAGCACCAGCGCTCTGGCTTTTCCCTCCTTTTTTCCTGCACTAATTGGTGAAAGTTTTTACTGTGCTTGTGGCATAGGAAATTCTTTTGAACATTGTCACAATCAAGTGTTGACTTCTTTAGAATTGCAAGTAGGTTAAGTGAGTATCAACATTAAAAAAAAAAATCCACAAAAGGTATTACTATCGAAATTTTATTGAAGTAAAATTGGGAAAACATACTGATTGAATAATCGGAAAAAAAATTTGATGTGGAGGAGCCAATTAAAATAACGTCCCTTTTCAACTTTGCATAGCCAAAGATGCTACCATGTTTGTGTCTCAAAAAGTAGAAAGGAAGAGGCAAATTTGGAGTTCTTATTTTCTTTTTTGCTTCGTCGGAAGCACAGAACCAAGCCACATCTTTCAGCTTAAATATACACAAATGGCTGCATCTTTATACCTGAAAATTTAATAGATAGTGGATTTTTCAGGTGTTTTAAGATGCTTTAAACCATTACGCACCAAATAAGATAACTTAGCAAATTCTGTTTCTTAAAAAACAGAAGAGAAAAAAACGTAAGTGCAGTATTCGGGAGGAGGAGGAGGAGGCGGATAGCTGTGTGTTCGCACATAGCATGGGTAAGCTAATTGAGCATTTGTGTGATTCTTCCATTAGAAATGCAGTCGGGAAACTTCTGTAACAGGTTTTGTGAGAAACTTCCTCGGCTGAAAACGGGATTAATGATGTTTGCAGATAAAAGTTTATTAAATTATTGAATATTTGTTGAGAAATTCAGGTGAAGAATCAGAAAATGTTTATATAATAATATTATTAATGAGGAAAATAATCCATTTCCATTACAGGAAAATACTCTCATCTAGTGCATTTGCTTAAAATGTACATTTTCATTATTGCAGATAGAATTTTTTGTTTTTAGTTTTGTATAGGTTGCTTTATGTTCTTCCCTAGATATGAAATCTCTTTCTTTTTACCATTCATAAATCTAGGAAAACCTTACTGTTAGTTGATGCAATTTCAGAGATGCACGTGTTTTTAAAATAATCTGTGCAACTGTGCTGTGAGGATTTGTAGAATGAACACGGGGAAGAAATCGGGAGAGAATGAGCGACAAAGAACAAGAAAAAGGGATACATAAAGCGTGGAGGTGGCTTTTCTTTAATAATGCATACATAGCAATAGGGGACTTTGGATAGAATTCTCTCAGCTCTCTTAAACCCAATCTAAGGTTAATTTATAATAAATAATCATAGTTTTAGCAGCAAAATGAGACCCTGTGAAGCTGAGAGGGTAAGGCAGTAGTAATAGTTTTAAAAGCTGAACGTGCTCATAGTTTCTGTTGCAAGTGTAATAGCTACAACTATATTTTTTTTGTAGATCAGACATCGAGACCGAAAGAAGCATAAATTCATATAATTAATTTTGCCATTGTAAAAATCATTTGCTAAAATTTGCATTATTAACATTATCAAGTCGCTGGTTGGTGAGACATCAGACATGACGAGTGAGAAGGGCAGCTTAGGGAGAATTGGGCTTTAAACCCTCAGCAGATCGGAGTTAGGATCAAAGGCGCTTGTTTTATGTGGCTGTGTGACACTTTGAAGTCTTGACTGCACCTACAGCACTCATTTCATCAGGTTCACTGGTGTCTTAATAGCAGATCAATAAGTTTCAAAGTCGGAGAGTTAATTTGATACTAGTGCTGATGTGGTCGTGCTGGGGAAGCAGAGAGAGGCAGGCAGGGAAAGCAAGCCTATTAACTATCCTGATAGGGAGAGGTGTGTACCGATGTTGATGGGTACCCATAAAAATCCAAACTGTAAACATTGACCTTAAATTTGAAAGCTCCGTGTACTAAAGGCATCGAGGTGTTTACATTATTGAAAGAGATTGTACGCAAGAGGGGTTGCTGTGCTAGCACTGTTCTCCAGCCTAGCCACGCGAAGTTGTAAGAAAGTTCCCCCAGTAATGAGAAAAATGCATACTCCTGAGCCCCTAAAGCATCACATCCTTTGGTGATATTTCCTGCATCAAGCTGCCTACCTCCGCCCCCACCCCAAGTAAAAATAAAGACATATATATGGAGGGGGGGAAAGGGGGAGAGAGAAAGGGAGAACACAGTGGGCAACACATTATAATAGCTGTTCTTTTTTTTTTTTTTCTCATCCTTTGCCAGCTTGTTTGCTTTCCTGCTGTAATGTAAATAGTTCACAAGAAAATGGATGTATTTTTAGATGAAGTGGGGTCGGTGACACTTTGTTTTCCTACCGGCTGTATTTAAATATAAATCTATATACTAACTATTGTCCTTCAATGCCACTTTTTACCAGTCCTGTGATGATGTAATTCATCAATCCCTTTCCAGCTCTCGATATGAGCGCTTGCTCGTATTTCCAGGGCAAAATTTCGTCTCTTTTCAAATAAATTTGGCCGTGTTAAAAGCCGCTTCTCCTGAATTCTCCATGCCGCTTCTTCTCTACCAGTGAATAACAAACCCCGGGATTATTTATTCAGTTTATTTGGGTGCCGGACAGTTCCATGTAGCACCCAAAAAAAAAAAAAAAAAAAAAAAAATGGAAGAAGAAAGAAAGAAAAAGAACTTCTGTGGGATGTAAACATACCGGAGGCAAGTAGCTATTTAAAGAACAGCAAAACTGTGCTAAAGCAGTGCAGGACTTTCTTTTCTCTTTTTTTTTCTAAAGGCATTTTTTTCCCTCTCTTAGGATGGTGT
>JAVJGI010000065.1:18950443-19036678 GCA_035590275.1 Ibycter americanus | reverse complement strand
CCACCTGATTTTGGGGTTTGGTTTGCGGAAAGGGGGGGGGGTGGGGGGGTGGGAGAAGAAATTTTTTCTCTTTCATCCAGGGTGGGATGGGGTGTGTTTGGGGGGGGGCGGTGTTTCAGAGCCTGGTGTACAGCAGGTTTCAGGGGCTGATTTCTGGATGCTGAACAATGGTTACCAGCGAGGGAGAAGTGTGTGCGCGTGTATTAGCTGTGTGTTACATCCGCAGTCATACATTCACACAGTGACCATGACATCACTAGCTTTTCTTTTCTTTTTCTCCTTTGGGGCGGAGGGGGCCACTTCAAAGCTTTCTTCAGTTCAGTACGATATTTCCTTAACTCTGAAACCATGAAGGTAAAAATGTTTGGTTTTATTTTTTTAAGGAGAAAAAGTTGGTTTGTAACAGGGCACATACATTACAGTTTAAGGGGGTTTGGAGGTGGAATGGTTTAACTCTGGTCATACACAAAAAGAAATTTTTTTTCTTCTTTTTTGGAAATTATTAAAAATACTATGTAGTTGTTACTAATTTGGTGCTTTTGTTCCTGTGTGTGTTTGACACTCAGTTAAATTTTCTGAATTCTTCAGAAGGCTCAGCTGTGATGTGAACGATGGAAATTTTAGGGACACTACATAAAAATTATTTCACCCAGTGATAAAGGAATATGAAAAATAGTACAGAATGTTGATAAATATGAGATAATGTGTTATGACACAGTGGTTCTATGTTTGTTATCAGAAGTCCATGAGACTTTCTTTTCTCCTATTAATATATATTACAGAGAGTAAACCTGCCCCTCAGCCAGTTCCGTACATTGCCCGTAATTATAAACAGAAAATATAAATGTATTTAAGAATTTTAGAAAGCATCGCATTTTCACCAGAGGTTTTGTGGGAGTCTTGAGTTTTCTGCTGTTTTCCTTTCTAACTCTCCAGGCTTGCTTATAGTCACTCGGTTCAGGAGGAGGATTTCTATCACATCAGTACTCTGTATGGTACCTTTGCCTGAGTAGCTTAGTTGATTTATTTGCCTTTTCTTGTGTAAAAAAAGGGATAAAATTCTGTAGAATTAATCTAAAATGAATTAATCTAAAAGGACAGTTATTTAGATGTTTCTTCTTTCACTGCATGTTGTTGCATATGCAGGTTTCACATGGCTGGTGATGAGATCTCATAAGCGTTTTACCTTTAGAGGAATTCTTTTTACTGCGACTTGGGGTGAAAGGCCTGACAGCACTGTATAAATGTGTCTGTTTCTTTGCTTCCAAAATATTTGAAAAGTGTTTCAGTTCTGAGGTGCATTTAACATCACATTTTTAGGGAAACTTTGTTGAATTTATTCAAGAAATAATTGATCTGGGCTTACTTAATTTCATCGTTTAATTGTTTTGTGGCAGCATGTAATGTTTTTAGCACGGTCAAAAATGAAAACGTTTTTTAGAGGTTTGTTATTTGTTAAGCTATTTAATATACATTTGCTACATATGTTGTGTATCGGTATTGAGCACAGTCCGCTATTATTTGTGAATACTGCATTTAAAAAAGCTGTACTGAAAATTTGGCATCGTATCTTAGGGCATGTATACGCCTGTTAGTTTTTTAATAATGCTGTTATTACTGAAATTGCCAAATACAAGTGGGTATAGGCATGCATGCTATTTTTTTTTTCTTTTTCATTGCTTGCAGTTTTTTAACAGCCTCACATTCAAGTTCTTACTGTAGACAGAAGTCACAGATACCCTAACAAAATCAGTGGAGCTGTTTCCTCTACAGTATATGTCTGTCCAGTGCTGAAATAAGCGATTTACATGCAAGAATTAAAGCTGTTTATAATGTGACATTTTAGAGAATGCTAGGCAGTAAGTGAAATTGCATTACTAGTTATTCACACAAAGCACATAACAAATAAGGTCTCTCAGGGCAATTATAAGTATCCTTTTGCTTATATTCACTTCTCCCTTCTTCCCATCTTTCCTGAATTTTTGTGCTTACATTATTGCTCTCCCTTCTCCACGCCCTTTATGTTCAGGACCGTTTCCTGAAGAAATCTGCTTAGGTTTCCCTGGTCTCTGCTTGCTGTCTACAGCAACACCTTGTACTGGTTATTCTGGTTAAGAAAACTGTTTTATTCGGTTTCAAGTCTTTCCGCTTTTTGCCTTGTTAGACATGAATGAAAGCTTGTCTGCTCTACAGAGATAATGCCTGTCAAGTAATTAACTAAAGTATGCGAAGAAAGCACCGGGTATTTGTCGGGTTGGGGACGAAACTGTGCCTCTCCTTTTGTAATGGAAGAAATAGAGCTGGGCACTTTCATACCTGAAACTTGAAGAGTTTGAGCACTACCCTGCCCTTCTCATACAGGGAAATCCACCTGTTGATCAAATCATCTCTAATTTTGAGATACACTGTAAGGCTTGGCTGGATACCTGCAGGCCACAGTTCCTGGGCTATGGGCTGGAGTAGCTCCGGTGTCCAAATTTGTATGCCAAGAGCAGGCAGAGGCAGATGCAGCAGAGTGCTTTCTCTTTATCAATAAAGCATTAAGAGAATGAGCGAGGTAAAGTCGAACTGGTGTAAATGTAATTCCAAGTGTTGCTGAAGGATCTCAAAATATACAGCTGTGTAGCAGGTGCTTGCCTTGGTCTGACCTGACATTAGAGTAACACCACATGGTCCGAGAATGCAGCACTTAACTTACACTTAAAACCCCGAGTTTCTTTTTTTTTTTTTCACTGAAAAAAAACCCAAAAATCCACCCCAAATAGCATAGCAGTAAGATAACAGTCCAGAACAACTTTGAAAGCAAAGTGTGAGCACACTTAATAATAATGGTTTACTACTACTGTTTTTAATTCTCCTGCATGAGAACTAACAGGCAGTAATTAGATAGCTAAACCCCCAGTTCTTTCCCTTTGACGCTGGAGGATTTGGCGTATGCTAATTGTCACCAGATCATTTCACATAATTGCGTTTTGGTGAAATTAAGTGGAAATTTCCTGAACATCTTAAATCCTCACTTCCCCACCCCCTCCCCTCAGTACCTTTGCTCCCTTACAGGAAGGATGCCAAAAATGTCAAGCACGGTGGCTTCGTGCTGCAGTACGCAGGGGGCACTTCATCTTAGTTACAAGTTGTGGGGGGGGAGGAAACTATTCTTTTCTGGAATGAATTGCTGGACACTTAAAGACAGGAAGCTGATTTTGTTGTTTTGTCTGAGAGATTGCTAATAGGGCATGGGTTTTTTGGAAAGCCATCAGTTCTTGCAGGAGCAGGTAGGCGCTCGCTGGCCTGGGAAGTGGTCAGGGAGGGAGGGGGAAGAACCAGAAGGATGCAAAAGTGTCGTGTGTCCCCCCCGCTTTTTTTTCATTTATTAAGGGACGGGCAGTGGGGGGTTGGTTTTTTTTTGTCAAGCTCTGTCTAGGGGGGGTATTGTCCCAGCACATGGTTGTCAGTGCTCCTGTCATCATTTGTGTGAAAGCAGAAAATGAGCCTTTTTTTAGCAGGGCGAGTGGTGATTGTCAATGGAGGCCTTGTCCCGTGCTACAATGGGCAGTTAGCTTAGGGCAGGACCTTAGGCAGAAATCAGCTACATTAAACTGCGAAAGGGCTCAGGCCACTGTATCAGCCATAATGGAGCAAGGGGAAGTAGTTTTCAGGAAAGAATGCTTAGTCAGGTGTGAAAGCATCCTTAAAAAAATAAACTGTGACTCCACTAGCTAAAGGGAGCTGGGTAAAATTAAATCTTCAGTTTTTTTCAGGACATGCTTCATCGCTGGCATTGAATTTTTATGCTTGGGAAGGGGATGAGAACCGAGTTACATAGAGCTGGTGGGTTTGGTTGGCTTTAGCTTTCCAGTTAACCTGCATGGTTTGCAGTTTCCTTGTTGAAGTTTGGGGTGCCATCCGGAGCAGCTGCTGATGTGGGTGATCCTAGGGGCTGGAGTGGTGCTTACTGATGGGTGCTCTGCTTTGGGTGTTGGTGACCCTGGCTGGAAACGGAAGAATATGCCAATATTTGCAGCAGTATCTTGGGATTTGCCTTTTCTTGCAACTTAGTTTTGTGGTTTGGGGAGTGAGGTGTCATTCCTAGGCAGAATCAAGCAGAAACCAGCCTTTAGAAAAAAAGAAACTCCTCTTATGAGCATCTGTGGAGCTGCAGAGCAGCTCAGGAACATCTGTTAGCATTTCACTGGCCATAGTCAGCACAACTGCGATAGCACCGTCTGGAAAATACAGGGAGACAAGTTATAAACTTTTTTTTAAAATGTGAATTAGTATTGAATGGTACCCTTTACTAAGCCCAGGGAGCAACTCCAGGAGGGCCTGCTCATTCAAGACCACTGTCGACCTTCTGCATCCATCCTGGAGGAGGGGAAAAGGCTGACAAACCCTCTTCTGTGCTGCTTTTGTTTTATTGTATGAAGCTCATAAAGGCACTTTCAGGGCCCATCTTTCTTCAGCAGAAAGGGAAAGCAATGCGGAAGAGGAGGATATGGCAAAAAAGACAGGCGGAGCTCTATCTCCATTTGTTTTCAGTGTCTGTTGATTAATAGGTTTTAAGGTGAATGATGAGCGCTCATTCTTCCTCTGCTACTCGTAGTGGAGGAAGGGGAGGGGGCTCTGGTGGTCCGGGGCGCAAGTGCCTGATGAGTTGTCCCTCCCCTGCCATGTTCCCGGTTGCGGGTGGTTGGGGGGTACCCAGCGGGCAGCAGCACGTCCCTGCTTCACAAGCAGGTCTTGAGGCTTTCAAAGTACACTTAAAAGGTTGCCCGGGTCAGGGAAGGGGGTCCCTCCCTGGCTGTGGCTATGGGAGCTGTGCTGGCAGCCATCAGAGCTTCAGGCTGTGCTGGGGCAGGAGCATACCCCCTGGGCTGCCCGGCTGGGGGTGTTTCCCACCTGCATTGGAGTGGGGTCTCCCACCAGCTGTTCGTCTGAGGTTGCAATGCTGCAGTGGCATGATGGCTTGCTTTCAGCCTGGGTGGCTTTTTTTGCAGACCTGCTTTTACTAAACTGGCATTATCCTGGTAAGGACAAATCCTCTGGCCTCTCTGGCATGTTTTTCTCTGGCTTTGTGTTGATACCATGTTTTTATTACCAAAGCCAAACAAGCTATAAATTTGCAAACAGAAATTGCAGTAACAAACTCTTCCTATTTAAAGGTTGGGTTTTCTTTGTGTGCTCAACAATACAATGTTTCATCTTGTGCAAGTCTTATGTTGCTTTCAGAGACTTAGGAACTATTGATTTATACAGCATGTATTAACTTCTTCAATAAATGGGGAGTATTCATCAGTGGGGTGTATTAAATTGGGCTGTATATGCATAGAAGTATCTTTCATCCTGTTAATGAAATGTCCTTACCACGCAACAAAGACTAATACATAGCAATTTATACACACAATCCCCTGCAGTTTAAATCTGAAGTTCAGATAGTTTTTTTTGTTCCCTAAAGGCAGTTATCAGAACTTAGGCTAAATGGATCTCAGTATCCCTCTCAAACATATATCAGTCCAGAATTTGGTTTGGTTTTTTGGTGGTGTTTTTTTTTTTCATTCCAGAGCTCCATTATTGTTTAAAGTCATCTGTGTTTAAGCACTCCCAGAAGCATTTCAAATTCATATAGAGAGATTTAGTAGTTGAGTCCCTATGGGGATAATTTCCTCTGGTTTGCTTCAGGCAGGGGTTATCAAGAAAAGCAAACTTCTGTTGTTTTTTTGCAATTCTTTACTGTGCCCTCTAACCCAGCGTATGAGACCCCAGCTTTCAGTGCAGAGGAGTGATTTATCAGCAGATGACTTGGTACTTTGTAGATGCTGGGATTTCGGTCTAGAAATCTCCACTTGTTCCTGTCCTATTACCACATGCACTAATGCTAATCTGTGTGTACCAGTGCAGCTCCCCGTTCCGTGCCTGACATAGCCATAAATGGAGTTCTTCAAGCTGCCAGAGAAATTCCTGCATCTCTAAAAGCAATAGCTTTTAGCTTAAAACTACCCTTGATAAAGTACTCACAAATGTATTTTGGAGAAGGGCCTTTTGCAGGGGGATGGCTAAGGTCATCTAATAGGTGTCTGCTATTGATGGCTTCTGCGGTTTACCTTTCATTGCCAGTGGATGGGGTTAGGACCACACTTGTTACTCAGGCAGAGCTCCCATTGACTTCAAACGAAGATGCATGTGCAGGATTAATTCTGCTCTTTCCCAGCTAGTCCTTTCTTTTTCTCTTTTCCAAGGAAGCTTAGTTAACTTCAGGAATGCTACTTTCAAAAAGCAGCTTATTTAGCATATTATGCATGATTACCTCGGCTGGCAAATTTTGTGTGCTATTCTGAGCGGAGTTATGGTCCCTTTTCCCGATGTGTGATAAACAGTGCAAAACAATACCAACCTAGCTCAGCGTAGTGATACAGATGCAGACTGATTTGCAGGGGCACTGGACCACACTCCTCTGTCCTGGAGAGCATATTTTGGAGCATGCAGGTGACAGTTTCCCCTTTTCCCCCAGTACAGTCTCCCCATACCTTTGCCCCAGCGTTATCAGAGTGGCAAAAAAGTATCATACCCTTATATCCAGTACCTTGATATGAATTGCCTGTTTGAGTGCAGGGCAGTCACCCAAAGAACACTTACTTATGTGGAGAAAAGTTTGCAGACTAAAGTTCGAACTTGGTTGTTGATTTTTATTGTATTTTATTTTTGCATTTTATTTTTCTCTGAAAGGTGTTAAGTAAATACATAATAATTTAGCGCTCGTGCCGTTTTGTGGAGATATTGCGGGGGGTCTTAGTATATCAAAGCAGTGGGTGGTAGTTTCCCACAGTTTACATGTAACCCCCTATGGTATATCTGGCTTTGGTGATACAGGCGTGTAAGTCCAGCTTTCCTCTCATGTGTTGTTTCTTGTTTGTCGGCTTAAGTCTGACCCTCTAATGTTATTCTGTCACTTACTTATTTTTTTAACTAACCAGTTCCAGTTTCTATGAAAATAAGCTCTCTGTGGAAGACAACCCTCACTGTGCGTCAGGATCTGGGTGAGGGTTTTTTGCAGCGATGTGAAGATAGCGTTGGGAAAGCACAGAGCTACAGCAGCTACCAGCTGCACTGTGGGTCACCTAACAGCACGAGTTCCCACAATTCTTGGCTAGCAAAAAAAATCCCCCTTATTGGGAATGATTGTTTTTTGTGAACCAGATCAACTGGTCATTTGAGATCTAATGCCATCTATTGTTGAGTAGATGCCTGCTAGTTTGCGTGGTGTATTATATGATTTGTTACGTGAAGCCCTTGCCAAACCTTTCAGTTACTTTCAGACTGCTTAGGTTGGTTCATGTGGAAGAGAATAGATTGTGGGTTAGAGTATCTCCTTCGGCTTTTTGAATTAAGGGGCTAAATCCCCATAGCTTTTCTGATGTGAAACCATTATGGATCTGTGCAGCCCAAAATTGTCCTTGGTTGCACAACTGGCAGAAGGTCTGACCCACAACCCAGCCAACACAACGTGCTGTAATTCAGTGTTGGCTGTTGCAACCACGCTGTGTCCTGCATGGTAGCCACTTGACGTGGGACTCCTGTGCCACGTGCGTGGTGTTAGAGGGGAATTGTTCCATGTAAGGGCTGCAAAAAGAGGTAGACATGGTAAAAGTTGGAGGAGGCACACGCACTGCTCTTTGGCTTGCTTCTCTTGGCTGCACGCTTTTTTCTGCAGGTTATCAGAGGGGTGAGTCAAATAGCTATGTATGGCAGGGGCTGGGGCTGGGGGAGCCTCCCAGGGTGGGGGGGTCTGCAAGAGCCGAAGGTGAAGCTTAGCTTGACCAAAGCATGATGGAGAGACTTCTTGTTTATTCGGGGAAGACTGACGTTGCTTTTCCTCCTAGCTCTCAGTCTGTCTTCCATCTTCATTCCCCCCAGTCTAGAAACTCATTCCCAAAGAATAACTGAATTATTTTTTAAGTGCTTTTAAGGGAAGCTCAGAGCATTCAAACCAGGATCAGATAATAACTTGTCTAAAGCAGCATGGCGAGGGCGTGTGTATTTGGGGGTGCTGGGGAGCGAGCGGTGGGGTCGGAGCTGTCCTCAGGCAGGCGGGCGAGCCCGGAGAGCGCTGGCAGACCCTGAACAGCAGCGGCGCTATCGGGGGCCACCGTGGTATCACTACTTTATTTTAATGTGATTCCTTTTACTTGATGTTAATGCAAGTTGTTCCTTACTTAAAGTAATAAAAGGAAATGAAGACACATTCTAAAATGAAACCTGACTCTAATCCATTCATCATCTAATACCAGCCTCTTTATCTTTGCTGGTACCTAATCTGGTTAAATGTCCCTGTTGTAGGATTTTAGTGAAAATCCTCTATGGGGAATAGGGTTTTTTGCAATTGGATTACTCGCAGTAAATGGTCCAGCAGTTCGCTTGTTTCAGCTTAATTTTTTCTTTGTGATCTTGTAAGGGTAAGTTACAGTTCAGCCTGCCTTTTCCTTTCATTCATTCACTCCTTTTTTTTTTTTTTTCATTGTTGTTAAGAAAATTTTTTTTTTCCCTTCCCCCCAGACCTAGGAGTGTGACAGCGAAAACCTCACGATATCTGCGTGATTATTCCCCCCACAAGAGTGTTAATTTCAATGGCTTCATCTGTGGTTTTGCCATTATTTATATAGCTGAATATTTTAGTAGCCTAATTCATCGGTATCCAGTTCCCATTTATTAGTGCACTCTGATGAATTGATAATTAATCAGCTCTTCTAAAATATATATATAAAATATGCAGGTGATCACTTGTCAGCTTAATGCTTGCTGATGAAGGGAATACTCTAGCACTACAAAGGCTTTTTATCTGGAGTGTTTGCAGTGAGCAGTAAAATGCAGAACTGAAAGTGAGGACAGGAAGGGGAAAGGAAAAGACCTACAGGTCAGTGAGCATTTGGGTCTCCTGCTAATTAAATGGGGGACTCTGTCAGCCCCTCACTGAGGAGTCTGTCTGCATCTTGGAGGTGAAGCACAAGATTATAAAATAAAAAGGAAAAATTTTAAAGAATTGCTATTGCTCCATACAGGGGCACGGCAGGTCAAAAAGATTAAAGAAACTCAAGAGCAGGGAAAGTGTGTGAGGAGGTTTTAAGCAAGAGGGTGGGAGAACTGCAAGGGTGACACCTAGAAGGGATCTGCAAAAGTCTGAGAATCATGTTGAAATCCTGGGTACTCAGATTTCTGTATGTCATATGTTATGCTGCAGCGGGGAGTACCTGGCACTCCTCTAATGCCATCAACATTTTTCTCTTGACAGTCTAACAAAGTGCCAGTTGTGCAGCACCCACACCATGTACACCCTCTTACGCCGCTTATCACGTACAGCAATGAGCACTTCACACCAGGAAACCCTCCTCCACACTTACCAGCCGACGTAGATCCCAAAACAGGTAAGTGGGAAATAGTTTGGGGTTCTTTTAGAGCGGGTGGGTGGATGTTTCCATTTTGTGTGTTAGGGGGAAGGAGTGTGGGAGGAAGGATTTCCCATGCTGGAGCACCAAAGGGGGCATGTAAAATGTCAAACACATACAAGAACCTAGACAAAATAGTTTCCTTTTAAGCCAATTAAGCTTCAGAAGGAAACCTACTGGGTGAATTTTCATAAAGCTTCTGCAGGGTGACACCAGAGTTGCATGTGTGGGGTCTTTTGAAAGTGTGTTTCTTTGCAAGCATGATACCCCACCTAGTAGTTCGATCTACCAAGTGCTTGGATTGCATGCGTGACCCAGAGAATTAAACATGTACATTCTGTGATCTGCACTTACAAAATTGCAGCTGGAATTTTAAAGGTGGTGGGTCATGACCGATTTCAAAATGAATCTCTTTTAATTCCCCAAATCCCATTGTTTCTGTGTCAGGAGTTCAGCCATTTTTCTCCTGTAATGTTGAATTTTCATCCACTCTAACTACTTAGCTCCAGCTCTACACTTGCAACTCTTTTCCCCAATGTAAGTCTACCCAACTCTCAGTTCAGCCTGAAGGGCAGTCTCCTTGAATATAGAGCACCGTGCAAAACCCTGACTAGATTTATTGGTGTTACAGAGTACAATTTACATGTTATTCTAACTTTTTAAGAGTCCCTGTTTAACCTGAGGGCCCAGGGAAGTCAAACAGTGTCAATCTTCTTTCTTCAGGCTGCATTGAATTCCTAGTGACAGTGGTTTTGTTTTGGGTAATCCAAATCCCAGCTAGTTAATTGGAAAGTACATCAGAAACTGAATTCACGTCAAAGGAATCTCTCTGTGTCGGCCCTAACGTATGCAGATAATTTATCTAAACTCCAGCCCTTGAATGAGGCTGTGCATTAGCTACTTTTCACTCCCTATGCTTCAGCTGGGGCCCCCTTTTAATTGTGCTTAATGCTAACTGCACATGGCTTAAAAGGAATCCATCTCGCCATCCCTGGGTATTGCAAGTGAATGGCATAGTCAACCTCTCATTTAAATAATGGCAGTACAGGGAATAGCTTTTAAATGGTTATCGTAAAACATATGATTAACGTCTGTAGACTGTTTACTTTTCTTCTGTGAACATTCTTTCAAGTGTGCAAATAGCTCGCCGGATGGTTAAAGCCCAGTTAATCTGTTTGGGTTTTGTAATGGAGAAAAAGCAATGTCTGCATGAAAATGTCACACAAGGAGATTTAATTTAGAGATTAAAAGCTTCCTGAGTGAGTTAAAAAAAATAGTTTTTAGCCATGAATACAGTACCCCTTCCATTTAATGCTCTCTGTTTTAATTTTGCTTCTGCTGTGTAATTGTGCTCTGGCTTGTTAATTGAAAGACCCAGTCTTGTAACCCTTACTCCTCTGAGTAATTTCGACTTGCTCTTAAGGTGAGGAGCATTAAGATTTAAGGCTTGCGTCTGGAGCCGATTTCTGCTGTCTGAGTAGGAACCACACTGGTTCCAGAGAGGATGGGTGGGCGCTCTGTCCTTCCCTGCACCCCTTCAACATGTGCCCCTGGTTTTGCCAAGCGTTTCCAGGGGCTTTCACCTCCACTCTGGTTTCAGGAGAGGTTTCCTAGGTTTGCTCAAAAGCAAACATTTGCAATTTTAAAGACTTTGTAACTCATTTTGGAAGTTACTTTGGAATACTGCCATGCCATTGAGTACCCGATCAACGTATGGGTAGAGCCTGTGCTCTTTTGGTGACTTTTGAGACTAAAATAACCGTGAAGTTGGTACGGGGACCATCTTTCTGTTAAGCATTCAAGACAGCACCTAACATAGCATCACTTCAAAACTTCAGCTGAGACTCCTAAATTCTCATCCTAAATAACAAAATAATTATCTCTGAATGGAGAGGTGACTGAGAAAGTGAATAACTTGAGTTTTTCTGGTTGAATCTCATTTAATAAGATGCCAAGAGGCTCACTTTATAAAATAAGACTGAAACAGCCTTTGGAAACCCAAAGTGAAACCCTGAGTACTGTGGTAGAAATTAATAGATGGCAATTTAGAAACATACATGGTTTTCCTTATATTTTATTTATTTCCATGTCTCAATACTAATGTTGCTTTATGTTCCTCTTCCATAGGAATTCCAAGGCCTCCACATCCTCCAGATATATCTCCTTATTATCCGTTATCACCAGGCACTGTAGGACAAATCCCCCATCCGCTAGGATGGTTAGTACCACAGTAAGGAGTTCCATTTTTTTCATTTCCTTTTTCTTTTCTGATGTGTAAAATTTATGTTAAAAATCGTGTGTGTGTGTGCATGCGTGCATGTGTGTGTGTGCGTTGAGATAAGTGTGTTTGCCAGCTGCCACTTCATTGAGTGCTTATGAATTTACCCACCTCATAAAGATTAATTAAAACTTATGCCAGGTCATGTGGTTTTAAACAAACAGGAGCAGTTGGGCACAGCTTTGCATGTTGTCTCAACCAGCTGATGGCTCATGAAGCATGAATTTTTAAACTCTTCTACAGAAAAGCCCTTTTCTTGTTAATAACCTTACACTGCACCACATGGGTTTTTCTCAGATTTGGTTTTCTGGGGGCTCAAGGTGGTTCTCATGGACTCTTTTTTTACCAAGGCCATCCTCACTATAAATGTGCAATTTTAAATTTCATTTGCCTTCCCTGTTCAAACCGCTTTCGTTTTTCTTGTGAAACAGTAGAGCTTTACATCGGCCAGTGAGCAGCATTCCTGGTTGAGATGTGGCTGGGCAGTTGGCATCTGAGGAATGGAATTTTCTTGCAAACAAGAAAGGGAATTAGTTTACTTTAAAACCGGCTAAGAAAAAAGCGGTGGAAAGTTAGTTTTGGGTTTTGTTTTCTTTTCAGCTCCTCGTATCCCACTTGCAGAGCCTTATTGGGTATGAGGTTCCCTCCACTAATTGAGTCCTTATTTTCTTTTTTTTTTCTTATGTTGCTGTCTCTGCAATGTGTTTATAATGCACTTAAGCACTGTCTGGCCCTTTTGTACGGTATATATGATTTAAATACTTATAAAGTACATTTGTATTGCTGGATACAATGGTTCTCTGCATTATAAGTCAAGACTATTACCCTATTTTTCTCACATAACAGGCTTCATCAATTTTGGAGAGATCATATTTCTTTAGAAATCAATTGCCCAAAGCTAGAAATAGTTTGTTCTTGCTTGAGGTTGTTTGGCCAGCTGTGCTGAAATATCTCTTCACAAATTTGCCCTCCATAAGGGAGTAGAGTTCACATCCCGTAGGAGAGCAAAGCAGAGCAGGGGGTCCCCACACACCCCCAGGTCTCAGGCAGGGGAGGGGGTTTGGCACCAAAGGCTTGGAGGGCCTTTCTCAAGCACAGAAGTTTGGATGCAGGAGAGCTGGAGCTTGGACCTTGGCCACATCAGCCTGCTCCTGGCCACTTTGCAAGCTGCCCTTCATCACAGGGTGGTCATGCAACTTGTCTGGGTAGAGGCTTTCCCACCCTGAGGGTGAAGCATGTCCATCAGCTCTCTGCAGAAGGCAGTTTGTCCAGAAGAGCACAGCATGAGCACAAGAAAAACCCAGAGCACTGCTTCCTGAAATCTTAAAATTCCTCCTCATTCGTGGTGATTTACTTTGTGCATAGGACACGCTGAACTCTGGTGGAATGCATGTCAGCTCCTCTTCTTGCTTGCTTGCAGGGCCTAGCTGCAGTACAGCTGTCTCACGCTCCTCTGTTGCAACTGCTTAGCTCAAGTTTGCACAGTAACAGCCTCAGCATTTAAAACATACTCAGCTAGTGCCAGAAGTCAGTAACGTTAAAGACATGAGAGTGCAGGGAAGAAATTCCTCACTGTCATTGACTTGTGCCTCATTGCTCATCTGTGCTTCAGAGCCTTACATCCTTATGTGTGCAGACACAGGTTTGTTGTCCTTGAACCTCGTGTCATGGCTGCCAAACCATGCAAATGTTGCCATGTGTGTGGCCAGTTTCATCAGGCAGGTGCTAATGGCCACCTCGGTCACAAGAGGACTCTGTCATCACCACTGCTTTGTAACAAGTCAAGACCCATGGTGTACTTGTCTACCCATGGCTCTTACAGCTCCTCCAAGTGGTTTTTGTTGAAGAGTGATACCATCACATTTGCTTTTGCTCTAGGACAGTAGCACGACCAACTTTACTGAAGTAACCCAAGGTTTTTATTTCCCCTCTCGTTTCCACTCGTGCTTCACCATCAACTTGCCAGCCCCATCTATCCTCAACTGGCCTGCATGTCTCTAGCACAGTACCCCCCCAGAAAGCATCCTGCCCAGTCAGATGATATATTTGAAGGACAGATGAAAAGAACTAGCCAGCACAGACAAACCTCAATCAGAAAAAGTTGTGTGTCTTTCATGAGGATGCTGTTTTGCATGTTGCTGTATTTTTTAATTATTGTAATGAGGTGTGATTGTCTATTGGTTACCCACAATACTTCTTGGGGACTCTCCCCCGGTAACTCTTGTCAACACTTGTTAATCTGACAAAAGGCTACAAATTAAGCTCTGTTAATTTAATGTTTTCTCACCGAGATCTAAATACCGAAAGAGGCCCAAAGCGCAACTGAAGTCCTTTGATTCACTGTACTTTATTTTGGTATAAATTTACATTCATTATTGTTTTCCTTTGGATGTGTAGCCCTCAATTAGTGTGATGGCTCCATTAAAGCAAGCGAGACTTCGCCTTTAATTATTACAACAAAACACCTAGTTTCAGCTTGGGGAGAGGGTCTCTATTGACATAAGCAGAGGTTATAAAATTTAATTAGCCATTCCTATCAGATTTATGGCATTCAAATTGTTCTGTGTTTCTTTCCTTTGATCCTTGCTGTACAATCCCCAAGATTTTTGTTCTGATCAAATGAGAATAAAGCTTACTGTGCAGAGAGAAGTTTTTTGTTGTTTTTTTTTTTTTTTAAAAAAAAAAAAACCAAACACTACCCTTTTTTCTTTCTCTCATTCTCTCTTTCCCTTCTTTTTTGCTAGGCAAGGTCAGCCAGTGTACCCAATCACGACAGGGGGTTTCCGCCACCCTTACCCAACAGCTCTGACTGTCAATGCTTCCATGTCAAGGTGAGTTCAAATGCTGAGGTCCTGAATTGAGAGCAAATGTAACTCCTCCTGCCACCCTCTCTGGAGGAGGGCATTTCATCTGGGAAGCATAGTTCTGAAAGGACTTCAGTTGAACAGTCATCATTAGTTTTTCAGTGGACGGACGAGGAGAGGACAAGGAGTACCTTCCTGCTGGAGTAGGAGAGGGTGTCCTAGTGCTGTCATTGGGCCGTAAGAATTTGGTTTTGAGGGAGAGGTGGAGGAGCAGTCATCTTGGAAAGCTAACTAAATGAAAAAGCTGGGAGAATGTGATGTTGAAAAAGCAAGCAGGAGAAGTCGTGATACCTTTTGCTTTCTTGGTGGCTATCACCCAGAGCAGCACTCTGTGTGTGAAAGGGGAGTCTCGGGAGGGAGAGAGGAGGGCTGCTCTTCAGGCAGAGTTGGGAGGAAGGTTATTGCACAGTGTTTTCCCCTACTAAAGCTCCAAACACTGATAGTCAACATAAAAGGGCCTGCCTGACCCTCTAAAGCTTTAGAAGTATGTATTTCTCCCCCTCCCTATCTCCAATTAATTCCATCTAATTTTCCAGGGGCTGCTAGTTTTATTTACAAACTGGTTGGCAGCACTATGTTTAAGTAATCACTAATTGCTCCTAATGATAGTTTTATTTTTCTGTTCATCTGATTTTCAGTCTGGTTAATTAAATCGGTGGAAGTTTAGACTTTCCTGATGGGCTGAAACAGCTAATCCATTTTGATGATGGCACATAATTAAATTAACATGCATTACATAGCAAGGTTCCACGTCTCTTCCTTGCTCTGTCCCTTCCTCTCCATCTCTGCAGTTTAATATGTGAAGGTTGGTGTATAGAGGCTTTAAAGAGGAAAAGATTGGGGGAGGGTTGGGGGGAAACACACCTCATTGAGAAATGGAAACCTGTAACTGGAGCTCATGAGTGAATGGGTAGGGAAATAGTGTGTTGTGTGCTTTAGATAAGTAGAGTAAAAGCAAAAAATTAAAATTTGCCTGTGTTGCTCCAGCAAATAGAGACGCAACTGGAAAATAACTTTAAAAAAATAAATTAGTAGACCCAGCACGGGGGAGAAAAAATCCTGGGTTGGGGAGAGAGCCGCAAATTTAAACAATGGTTCCCTCCCTCCATTTAATCTTTTTTGATACCTATAAAAGACTTTCAGGCATGGCGTGAGGCAAAGTAGAGCTTGATTTAGTTTAATTATTATTAGAGAGGCTAGTGATTTGAGGGAGGGGGGCGATGTGGGAGGGGGGAGGCTATATTCCCAAGATAGGCTTTATGAAAGGTATCTAGTTAAAAAGAGTACACAGCAAATTAAATACATTATTGTGGTAATGGGACGACAGAAGTAGAGGTCTATTATACTTATGGCAGTTATAGGAAATGTAGGCTCCTTGCCCTGTTCTAGCACATCCTTTGATATTCATTCCATTCAGCAGCAGGGCCAGGACTTCTCAGAATTAAGTGATGGGTCATTATACTTTAAACACCATGGAGAAGCCTAGATTGGCAATTAAACAGCACTTGCTGACACTCGCTTGTGCCACCCTGTGACCCCCTTTAGATTGAGTTGTTGGAGCTCGGGGCCCTCAGCCTGCTAAATTGGTAGCAGGCACTTCTCCTGACGAGGGCTGGCTCTGAAATCTGCCGGCTTCAAAGGGAGCAAGATCATGTATAAACCATAATGTGGGTGCACCGTGGCTCAAAAAATAAGGCAGGAATAGATGAAATGTTACAAGTGCAAGGGGAAAATGAGAGAATAATGACAAATCTAATGCAACTCAAAGCAGAATTGTTGCACAGAAAAATGCATCCTACTGCTTGTGCATAAAATCAAGGCAGGCAGATGACATCCAGTTAACAGAAACATGTCAACAGTGAAGTAAAGTGAGAGTGAGTAAGAGAGAAGCCCCTGAGACAGCCAGGAACAAAAAATTAGTTGTCCTTAACAAGTTAAGACTCATCATTATATTCTGGCTTGGAGCCATAAAAGGAGACAGTGGTGTATAATGAGCTGCTTAGAATTTTTAGGGTGTTTATTGCAATTCATGGAATACTTGTCTAGAGAAAAAAATACGGGGGAATATCTTAGGCGAAGGTGAGGGGTGTGCATATATACACACAGCCTTTGTTTTTGTCTCTGACATAAGCCCGTATGTGCACACATGCTTAGGCGCACACGCAGAGTGATGAATAGGTTTAAGATGTTTATCCTTTGTTTCAGCACAGAAACTTCTCTCCTGGTTTCCCATACATGGGAACACCCTCTGGGCAGACCATGCTCTGATATGTGGTTAGATGCATGTTTTCTCATGCCCGTCATATCAGCTGGAGTGCCTGAGCTCAGCCGTGGGACAGCCCTTGCCCTGAGTAGCCAGCATAGTTGGCAGATGGGGCTGGCGTGCCCAGGGGTGCCCACGGACGCCCACGCTTGCCTGCAGACATGCTGTTCATGGCTGGCCTCCAGGCCACAGCCCCACAGGGCCCTGGCACAAGCCTTGGGGTCGCTGTGTTGGCTCTGCCCAAATGATGAAGCCATGGCAGGCCTCAGCCTCACCCCTCCATCCACGTTTTTCCAGAGCCTTCCTTTAAAAATAGTTCCCGTCTTTGCCTGCATTGTGGTACAGACCTTTGGAGCATATAATGCTTCCCAACCCTGAATGTTCCTTAAGCTTAGTAATTACAGTTCATTAGTCGGAGTGTGCTTATGAATAGTTTATAAAAGGTTAGTGGGTGACTAATAGTGATTTTCATAAATGGTTTAGACTATTAAGGTAGTGTCTTCAGGTTGTTTTAACCATTTACAACTCTTCTCTGCTCGTAGCATCACCCCACTCACTTTGTATGCATGCAGCGTGCTTGCAGCATCTCTTGATCCTTCATTACCCCTCTATAGTGTGTCCTTAATGTACATTGAGAGAGGGTTAACTGACTGATGGGCAAACAGTGGACCCACTATGAAAAAACAACTGCTGTGAGAGGAAATCAGGAAATAATTTAGCAGAATTACACCAGACAGACATTGCAGAGAAGTTAAGCGGTGGCAGTGGAAAATACCTTCTGTAATTGAAATTTCAGGGGAAATTCACTTTTGCTGGATGTAATTACTAAAGTTGGAGCGTAGCCAGGAACTTAAAAATTAACACTCTTCCCCGACTCATATGGCCGTGTAAGTGGACGTCTGCATGGAAATAAGTAGGCCCTCAGACTTTGGGCTGAACCCTCACCCAGCCCATTGAAGTCCATGGGATTGTGAGACCAACTCTGGGTTCTGGAGCATGTTTTTATAGCCCCAAACACAGGATGGTGTGGGTAAGTCCAACAGGCAGCCTTGTGTCTTGGAGGGAGAGAGAGTCAGTGTGAACTAATGAATGGTCATTGGTAATAAACACACAACTTCCTTGGGGAAACTGGCATCCCCAAAATAGCTACTGAGCTGCAGCTACCTGTTGATGAAGGCTGCCATGTCTCTGAAGTTCAGAGCTCAGTGGGTAAAATCTCAGCCCAGCTGAAGTCAGTGGAGGCTTCGCCATCCTCCAGGCTTTCACACAACGTGTGTACGTAGGCTTCTCCTCCTCCACTGCCCTTCCTCCCCATCTGGCCACTCTCCGATGTGCAAATACTCTTTCTCCTGCACGGTAACTGGGAAAACATTTTTCCCATAATTGGGGGCAGGGAGTTACAGCTTTTGCAGATTTTCTTCATTCTCCTCAATTTTTTTATTAGCTGGACATGCTTAAATCTTCATCAAAAATAAACAAATAAAATAACCCCCTATCTTTTGCTGAATTTGTTTCCTTTGAGCATCCTAACCACACAACAATCCGCTATGCAGGCAGAGTTCGCTTTGCAGTGTGCTTTTCATTTTTGACCAGATCCTCATTTGAGAAACAAGTCTATGACCTTGTTGTGCGGCCACATCACGGGATCCTCTTCAGAAGCTTAACAAGTATCATCTTTTGTCCCCATTAACTCCAGCTGTAATCAGTCTTTTTTTGATACTTGGGAGCCCTTCTCCAGTGAGGAGTCTAATCTTACACAGGTCTGATCTCATAGCCTTCTGTCCTTGTGCTACCACTGTACTCAGCTCTTCTTCCTTGCTGATGGTATGCCCACTGCCCTTCCCACTGTGTCCTCATGTCACACAAGCTCAGCTCTTCCTGCCTGCTCTCTGAAGGTAGGCTTTTCGTCTCCATCTTCACCTTCCATTGTCACTGACTCTCGTTCCAGTCTGAACCCTAGCTAGCTCAAGCAGCACAGTCCTCTCTTGAACGCTGTGCTCAGTAAGACGCGTGTCAACTTTTTATCACTATGCTTATACCACTTTCAGAGAGGTCAGGATTTTGCCATGGGTTTTATTTTTGCCCGTGTTTGTAAGTTCTTTCTTTTTTTTAAAAAAAACTCTTACTGTCAGTTTTTGTTTGCATTGCACTATGGCTGAAGACCCCAGGCACTGTGTGAATAAACTTTTAAGTATGTCCAATCAAAATACATACATGTGAAAATAAAGGGAGGGGGAACAGGAAAAAATGATACAAAGGGCCAGTTTATGTCTTGGCTGATGGTGAGGCAATTCTGTGGCAGAAGTGGAACCAGGACATCGGTCTCCTTGCAGCCTCCCCATTGTCTTCTATTCTGACCTACCATGCACCAAAGCATTTCCCCAAACGTGCATTTCTCTCCCAGCTACTTTTGTCAGAGAGTGGGGAAGGCATTTTGACAATCCACTTGAAGATTTGTGTCCGTGAGTCTTTAGCAATGGCCATTTTGCTGCCCATTCTCCTCTTCTCTTGCCATCACACCCTCCTCCTTTTCTTCTCTCCATGCCTTTGTTTGTGAGGAGCTGCAATTCTCTACAGTTCGAACAATTTCACATTCTCCCTGTCGGTCCCTGCTCTTCCCACCACTGCCTTCAAAGACAAAATACTTCTGTCTAATGATCCTGAGTACTACCAGCTGATAGACAAAGATCCTCAGAGCTTGTAGTGGACAGTACCTCTTGTTCATGAAAGTACTACTGTGTCATCTTGTGAATGCAGGGAATGTCTAAGCAGTTGCGGGGGGGTGGGTTAAGCTCAGTAATGGAATTTATAAGACGGGGGAAGAAAAAAAAAAAAAAGAAATCCCATTATATTTCTGATACTTGTACAGAGTCTAGTTATCCATGGTATATCATCCCATTTTAAATCCTGTTTGATAGAAAAAAATCATTGTATATTGATGATAGAAGAAATAATTCTTTATACCATTGTGTGTTCTGTATTCTTGGGGTATTTTATTTGAACCAAGATGGTTCAAAATCTTGAGTGAGAGTAGGGATTTGCAGTGAAAAAAACCTTGTTGTTAGCCAGATCACTTTAGCTTTGGAATTTTGGGGGAAGATATTTCTCAGCCAAAATTTTAGGCTAGATCCCATTCCCTGGAAACCTGTTGACTTCAGTGGAGGTTTTCTAAGGAAGAGGCAGTCAGTCATAGTGTGCTTTACTTATTCACTGCAAAACCTTTGTGAGACTGTTGAGAAATAATGATATGAACTCAGTCCTGCTTTTGAGAAGTTTGTTCATTTTGGTTAAAAAGTCTGAATGATTGTGCCCTGTTCATGCTGTGGCCCTGACCGAACAATGAGATTCGTGCAGAAGGATCGCACATCCGTCTGAACCCAGCTGCAGGACTGGGGCCTGTCCATATATATGACCATAAACCATAAAGCTGACAACATTTTTTCTCTTTAGAAAGACTAGACTGTTATTTTGCATGAATTTCAGCCTTCCTAGGTTACCTTAATGGGTCAAAATGTACTTCATTCTGCGATTTCCCACCTTCTGTTAAAGCGAGGTGGCTCAGAGATTTATTAGACACAAATAAATATTTTCTTTTGCTCTATCAACAAAATGTAGCTAACGAGGCACCTATAAGAATTATAAAAAATGCATCTAGATTGTGTGGGCATTAATATTTTATTTTGCTGTCAATATGCAATAAAAGATGTCATCCCAAATTCACATGAATCAGAAACTATAAAAATTGATTCCCTGGTTGCCACAGAGAATTTCTTAGCAAAGAAATGGACTGGTGGATTGTGTTGCAGGTTGCTGAAATTCTACTTTCATCCAAGTTCATCCAGTTGAATTTGCCTTTTGTTAAAGATGTTAAAAATCATGATGTCTCATGTCAGTAATGATAATGAAGGGGAAGATTGGCTTTAATGACATTAGAAGAGTCATTATGTTTAATTTATTGCTAATTAATGCTGCCAGCTTTCATATGCTTTGTCTAGCTGTCATGTGCTTGTTATATGCCTTTTTTTTTTTTTTTTTAATGTGTGTACACATCCCTCCCCATTCATTCATTTTTATTCTGACGATTTACACAGCTTTCTCTCCTCTAGGTTTCCTCCACACATGGTCCCGCCACACCATAGTTTACATACAACTGGAATCCCTCATCCGGCCATAGTCACACCAACAGTCAAACAGGAATCTTCCCAGAGCGACGTCGGCTCACTCCACAGCTCGTAAGTTGTTACTTCCCATGTCTTCTTTTAAGAACACCCAAAGCATCACCTTTGTATGTGGGGTTTTTAAAAAGGCTTGGATTTGTGGGAATGTTTTTGCTGTAAAACATTTTTTTAATTGCTTTTTCTCTTCTGTTCTAATCGATTTGAACATGCTTTAACTACCAAAATGTGTCAAAATAACGGTAACAGTCTTTCAGATTCATTCTGTGACATAGACAAGTAGTTATTAATTTCACCCATTTTAGCAAGGATGTGGAATTTTGTTGATCAGGATTCAAGCTTCTTGACCAGTCTCCCTGTTAGTGCCTGGTTTGAAGCTGTGAGATACCAGATGCACAACAGGAGACAATAAATTAGAGTGTAAATGGCTTGTTCAAAGCTGCAGGGAGAGCTAATATAAAGTTTGGATTTGAACTGAGGAGAGCCCTGGTCTACCTCTGCCCCTAGAGCTTCCAGTACTTCTTACCTTTCATTTCATGGGTTAAGCAGAAAGACAGCATTTGGGTTCCCATCGACAGTGGGGTGTAATTATTTCCTCTACCGTCATGCTCACAAGCCCTCCTCGTGAACCCATTTTCCTGGGTGCCCATGTCCTTCCAAGGTTCTTGCAGGGGCTGAGAGGGTAGTCAGTGATATTGCGTAAACATGAGATGGATTTTCTTATAATGCTCTTAAACTGTTCTTATACAGCAGCCAGGGTTGAAGGCTGTAGAGAACCTTCTGGTCCTCTTCCTAAGAGATTTCTGAGGATTAATGCTAGAGAAATAGAGGGGATTAATTTAATAAATTCACAAGGGTTCTCACTGTGAGGTTTCTGTCTGTTGTATCTTTACCCTTCAGAAAACATCAGGACTCCAAAAAAGAAGAAGAGAAAAAGAAGCCACACATAAAGAAACCTCTTAATGCATTTATGTTGTATATGAAGGAAATGAGAGCAAAAGTTGTAGCAGAATGCACATTGAAAGAGAGCGCAGCCATCAACCAAATCCTCGGTCGAAGGGTAGGTAACATGGGAGAAGCACAAGCAGGGACTGAAACTCGGTAGGATTCACATCCTCTGAATCACTGTGTTTTTCTGATATTTTGATGATGGATAGCGAAGTTACTAAACCAAAGGCCTTTGTTTGGTTTTGGGTTTTCGCAGACACTTTTTGCCAGTGGGGTGATTTGTGGGGAAGAGGTGGAGTTAATTAACAACAGTGTTATTTCAGTGTTCTTTCCATGACCTGTAGATGGAAAAATCTCAGATTTTACAGGCAGAAAAGTAAATGGGGAAGGAAGAAGCCTTTGGGTACAGTACCAGTATCAGCACCTGTGAGAGCTGAAAGAGGAGAGGGGGTGCCATCAGGGAAGGGAGAGGGAGAACTTCTCTCAACCTTTAACTTGAGATCTGGCTCAGGGCAGGTGGTTCAGCTTCTGGACCCTTTCCCCTGCTCTTTGTTTTTGTTTAGTTTTCTTAATTCTCCTCTCTCATCATGAGACAAAGGGGCTGAGAGAACGTAAATGATTAGTTGTGACTCAGTTGAGTTGGCTGAACTTATAATCTGGAGTTATAAATAAAATATGAATGTCAGCATGCCAGGTCATCTGGTTTTATCTCTTTTTTTATGAAAAACAGCTCTAGCTATACATATATATATATATATATAAAAAATATACTCTGCTGTTAATGTGTTTTAAAAAAAGAAAGAAAAAACAGCTTGTGCTTTTTATTTTGTCTTTTTCTCTTTTCTTCACCTCAGTGGCATGCGTTATCCAGAGAAGAACAAGCGAAATACTATGAACTAGCAAGAAAGGAGCGACAGCTTCATATGCAGCTGTACCCAGGCTGGTCCGCACGGGATAACTATGTAGGTTCCTATGTAGGTGGAAATTTTTTTAGTAGTAGAGCTTGTAGAAATGTGTATGTGACCTGCTGAACTACGACCACACATTGCACACAAGCACTACTTGGAAAGCGTGCCTCAGGATCCCAATCTGGTAACAACAACGGACGCTTCCCTCTGCGATACTAAAACTATTGGGGATAATTCCCAGCCCTCCACTTGGAAGAGGCTTCCTGGCTGGGACTAGTAAAAGGTTAGAATTGGGGCATGACAGTAGAGCTCTGTGAAGAAACTCTTGCCTTCACTTTTACCAGCATCTGGAAATGCCGTTTGGCTTGCTGGTTATTTTAAATCTCATTTTTTAAAACAAAATTAAAAATTCCCCTAGTATGGCTCCTCTCCTTTCCACCAAAAAGATTAATAATTAGTGTCTTGTGCTTATCTGTGTGAGAGTATAGTGGAAAGTGGAAGAATGACTTATCCTAGCTTCAGAGAAGGACTGGCAAAACCAAAAGTGTGACTTGTTTGAAAGTCTTACTCTCAAGTGGGGTTAAATTAATTATTCCACGCTCTACTGTTGTATATTTTGATTATGTTTTGCTTTTTTCATGGCCATGTTATCTTCCCCCCTCCCCTCATTTTTAAAAAGTGTTTTGGAGTTTGTGATCAATTTGTAGAGTGTTTTTAGGATTGATTCCCTCTCTGACTTTCAGAAAGCCTGTTTGGTAGCTAAAAGTGGTAGAGTTTTCTGTCTGTTAAAAGCATGAGGCCAGCATTGTAACCACTTACTAGTAGTATGTAACCCCTTCTTCCCTGAAGGGTAAGTGGTGCAGCTGGGTAGTAAGTGTTTGCAAGCTTAAACCCATAGTATCTTGACAGTTTTGTGGATTGGTGGGAGCTCTAAACCTGCTTTATTAGGATTATCGCAGCATCTCAATTATTGTTTTAAAAATGTAAATAAAAATCACCTAAAGCTTTCAAGGTCCCTAACTCTGCAATAAACCCTGCTCCCTGCCTTCCAGGCACACTTCCCTGCAGGTTTGGGGACCAGCAGCTGTAAGATTGATGTCGGTTATGTATAGTGTTACACATTTTGTTGAAGTCTGTCTCTTCCATCATCATCATCATCACTACCTACTTTACCATAAATATCCTATTTTGCTGTAAAACACATAAATGGTGTGCTTAGTATATGGCAAGGTTTACCTCTATGAGAATCTGCACTTTTATGTGTATGGGTGGGAAGAAGCCAGTTAGGAGTCTGCAGCAAAGCCTAGAGCAGCAGCAGCTCTCTACACTCTTCCACCATTCTGGTGCTGGAGAATAGACATACTCACTTACTTAGCAATATGTACTTAAGGACGTTTTTTCAAATCTTTCTGTTCTTTCTTGGTCATTTTTTCTTTCGATTGGCCTCTGCCTCGCTCCCGTATTTGTTCACTGTTGCAGGTGTAGCTGTGCATGCTCCTCAGAGGAGACCTCGTTAAGCCTGATGAGGCATTGCTCCTGCTTAATCACATTTTCCCTTTCTTTTCAGCAGAGTCTGGCCTGAGGCCGTCAGACCATAGGCTTGAGGTAGTTCCTCGGCACTATGCAGTATCGTCTTCTTGGGTGTTCAAAAGGGAGTATAGGCTCGAGTGAGGTTTCAGGAATGCTCTTTCTGCGCAGTGACTGTGCCACCGACAGATGGGCATGTAAAAAGCCGTCAGTGTTTAGGACCTTTTACTTTTGTCCTCACCATGTGAGCACTGAGAAACCCTTTCTTCTCAAGCTAAAAAGGACAGGATGAGAAAGCCAGCGCTTTCCCAGCGGCTTGATGCTGTACCCCCAAGTGACCTTCAGGGGGAACCTTCCTGCCTGAGGAGAGTGCGGTACCTTTGCATCACACGATTGCATCATCCACAGGTTTTATTTATTTCTCCTCTCCTGATCCATTCAGAGCGCTCTGAGTTCCCCTCCTCCCTGCGTGTTTTGTAGGGTCTTGAGCCCTTCACGCATCTCGCAGGGGAGCACCTTTGGGCTGCTTTCAGCCTGCTCTTAAATAAGAGAAAAGGATTCAGGGAATCCCTCGTGGACTGGTTGGTGTCACAAGGCATGTTTGGTTTTCCTGAGATCTAATATAAGATGTTAAGCAGCACTGAGTGCTGGACTCATAAGAGTGTAAGAGTCTAGTCACCTCGCCTGCCACTTGCCTAGAAAATTAGTACCAAAGAACTCTGCAGTCCTGTCAAAACCCATGTTGGTTTGGCTTTATAGAGGGAGCTGCCAAAATGGTTAACAAGTATTTACATCCACGTTTTCTTGCAGCTTAAGAATTTGTATAGTACAATGATGGAAAAGGTTACAGACCATCTCCTCAGGTCTTGGGAGAACAATCCGAGGCAATGGCGAAATGGTGTCTTCTGCAGAACACTTGAAAAACTGCTGCCATAATTCTTTTCTTAAGTCCATGTATTAATTTAGCTATGTAATCATATATCTTCTTGTAGCATAGAAACTGAACGGGCAAGACAGGTGATTCTCCTCCCTATTTCCTTTGAAAAGAGTGTAAAAGAAGTTAGTGGGACATCTGTCAGGTCTTTGTTAGAAACAGTTTTCAAAGCTTGTGTTGAAAAGTGACTAGAAATTCCTGGTCCCTGGCTGACGGTTCTGTATATCAGCCATTTTTAACAGATTGCTCCCTAAAGAGGTTCTTGTACTTTAGTACCTGACTTGAAGAGTTTGTAAAGGGCAGGCGACTCCTGACCTCTGTTCTGGCTGGCCCTCGTGTGAAGAAGTTATAAGGTCTCAAACTGAAATAGCCCTCGAATTCCCAAATGTACTGAAAAATTAAGCAAATCTGCCACAGATGCAGTCTATTAATTATGCAAGTGGCTTCCTTGAGATTAAATAAATACCAGGCTTATGGTCTGGAGGCAACTGTCTGGTTTTGGTTATGTTGTTGTAAAGTGAAAAAAATCACTGACTTTTACAGAATTACTGTCAATCTAGATCAATATAGATGAAGCAGAGTCTGAGCATCTTGTATCTTTATGTGATATGATACATGGACTTCAAGATACCATGCTTTCCCTATTTTATTCTCAGGGAGCTTTAGGAGCAATACTGGTTTATCTTGTCTGCCTGTCATGTTAGACTGATGGCTGCTGTAGCAATTGACTCAGAGTGACAACTTTCAATATCCCCAAAAATGACCTCAGAGGTGTCGGAGATCATTTCTCAGCAGCATCCAGGCTACAGGATTATGTGCATGTTGTTTAAAAATCCTTTCAAATGGACAGTGCACACAGCTTTTCCATCACCAGAAGGCTCTCGTGAACAAGACTGTGCTTGTCACAGCCTGGACAGCAGGGTGGCAGTTTACAACCCTGAGCAAGCAAGGGGGAACGAGTGCAGAAGCCCCGTGCCAGAAAACCAGCTTTTGGGGAGGAAGAAAGTGACAACAAATCAAAATCCAACATTCATATGGGGGGAATTTCTTACTAATACGTTCCCTGGAACGTATCATACTGAGCATTCCAAATGTTATAGTGGATGTGCCAAGCTGAAGCCCATCTTAACCATTTAGCTGGGAGCCAGACCAACCTGCTGAGAAAGATGTCTAACCCTGTGGGAGAACCTCGGCTTCCCCACAGATATGTCCAACCCTTCAAAAGTGCTGTGAGATTCCTTTTCCAAAACATGTTTGTTCCCTCCTGACCACAAGGGACTGCTGGTCTGATGTCTTTTCACCGACTTCTCGTGCTACCACATCTTCAAAAGCCGGGATCTCACTGGCCTTTTTGTCCTGCTCTGCAAAGCCTGTAGCTCAGTGCTAGAAGAGTTTTCTTAGAAAATAGCTTTTCTCTTTTGAGCTATGTTTGTTACTTTATAACTCCTCTCTTGGAAGAGTATGGTTGGGTGTCCTCAGAAGTCAGGCTCCTGGTTGTCCTCTCCCACACTGCTGGAGGGAGGCGGAGAAAGGGCCTTTCTCCCTCCAGTCAGAAACTGTAACAAATTCTGTCATTTTGTGGGACAGTATTTGGGAAAGGGACGCAGTTTAGCAAATTGTAGCTGGTCATTTTCCTTGTGATAGAGCAAAATGTGGGAAGGGTCTTAGTTATACCTGGGGTTTTTTTTCTTGTCCTGGCTTTGCTTCCTAGGTTGTCAGTGCACTTGCAAAACTGCAGGTTAGGATTTACTCATTACTATGGCTTCCTTGTCTGCTTTAACGGTTGGGTTTGTGTGCTGAGGAACTCCAGGGGCTCGATCTGACCTCGCTCACTCACTCTCTCCCCTTCAGTCTCCCTCTTCTTCCCCTCCCTGCCCTGCCAAAACATGATCACAAATGGTTTATGAAACTTCCAGATGCAGGAGTGTACAAGTGTCAAATGTTGTTGTCTTCATGATGATCTTATCTCAAAAGAAACATCTTGCAAGTTGTTCTGCCCCCTCCCCAGCTGCTTACGGCTTTGGTGGGTGTTAGTGTTGGGGGGGCTGCAGTGAGGCTGTCTGAAAAGTCACAGGGTGGGCAGGCAGAGCCATCCCCATGGTGCAGCATCCCCTCGGGGTCCCCCAAACCTCCCTGCACTGAGGGTGAGCCGGTGCCACGCTTTGGTGTCCTCCCCAGGGAGCTTCCCACACCGGCCACAGCCCCATCGCTTGGTGCCATCTTGCAAGAACACATGTTTTGGGTTTTTTTATTAATCCTTCTCATTTGTGTATGTTTCCTGCAGGGAAAGAAGAAGAAGAGGAAAAGGGATAAGCAGCCAGGAGAGACCAATGGTAAGTAAAAATAAGTCTAAATCTCTTGCTTAGTGGAGGTGTGGCAATCCTGGTGTGTCGCTCCTAGGTACGGGGGAGGTGGGTACAAGTCTCCTGGCCTCACGGGGAGCCGGTCCCTATACTAGACAGCCGTTTTTTTTTTAATGCACTCTATTTATGCGTTACCGCCCTTGTAAAACTAGTAACCAAGCCATTGCATGTAAGAGCCTCTTGTGACGTTAGCTGAATTTGCACATAGTGATTGCAAAGCCTTTAACTGCAGAGCCATAGTTATAATGCCTATGCCATCGTTCATAAAGTTGTCCGCTTATTTTGCGCATATGTGTGTGCGTGTATGTATGTATGCGTTTGGTATTAATTTGGGCTGTACCTGTATGTTCTGATGCATGCCTTACAGTGGTAAATCGCACCCATTTTAAATTAAGGAGGTTTGCCATTCTATATAGGAAATTAGAAATACTGCATAGGCAATCTCATAGTCAATTTTGAAGAAGCCCTGACTTAGTCTTTTTGAAGCCTTTGTATAATTTGTTCTTTTTTTTCAGAACACAGCGAATGTTTCCTAAATCCTTGCCTTTCACTTCCTCCGATTACAGGTGCTAACGTCATTTTGAGTCATTTAAAATAGTTTATAAACTGCTTTTTAATTTTTTTTCCTGCCATTATAGATTTTAACATTAAACACTTATGACATTAAGAAAAAAATACCATCCACACGTTTTGATAGTATTTATTATCTATATATCTTTATATCTATTATATGTTTGATAGTATTTTTTAATTTTGTTTTTTGGTTTGTAACAATTGCTATTAAAACAGTAATACAGTAAAAATAACGCAAGAGTTGTACTAACTGTGCAAATTGAATATGCAGTATTTCTTTAAAGAGACTGATAAAGAATGGAAGCAAGTCAGTAATGAACCTCCTTAATCTAATGGCATTTTTCATGGCTCCCACTAAGTCTTCTCACATTAGCATGCATATGCATTTTTTTATTATTATTTTAGTTTTGGATTTTTTATTTTTTTTTTTATTTTTCCTTTCTGCTCAAGCCTATTCATTGCAATTCACTAGCTGTACTAACTCAGCACCTTGCCATGCTTTACGTTTTATTTTCTGGCTGATACTAACATACTCATTCTGCAATCTGCTTATTCTTATCCATTCTTTTAAATACAAATTAATAAAAACAAATAAATTGAATGTTATTCCAAAAGCTGCATTATCCCAGGAGATATAATTTCCTTTTTTTTTTTTTCTTTTTTTTCCTCTTATGTTATATCTGAGTTGAAGAAAAAAGCATGTTCAGGATCTAACTTCCATACTCAGCTTCTTTTCTTCCTTTCCCCCACCCCCCCTTCAAAAAAAGAGAATAAAAAAACCCAGCCCAACCCAAATAAATCTTGCCTGAAACATCCTGCTAGATCAGTCATGATGACTTTCCTCTACCTGCTCTGTTAAAAGGGAAAGAAACAGTCCTTTATAAAGGGATACTGCAGCTTTAATTGCAACAGCTAATCTCAAGACTTGAATAAAAATGTGATTATCACTTTTTTTTAACTTTTAAATCAAAAGTCAATATTTTGCAATTAATAACGAGGACATTGATTTTTATTCCCTTTTTTATTTTTATTTTTTCCTTATTTTTATCTTTCTCTTTTTTCTCCCCTTTTCTCTCTTCCTTTCTCTCTCTCTCTCTCCCCCCCTCTCCCCTTTTCTTTTTTTTCCTCTCTCCCTTTTCTGCTCGCTTTTCTTGAACTCATTCAGACCTGAGCGCTCCTAAGAAATGCCGAGCGCGCTTTGGCCTTGATCAACAGAATAACTGGTGCGGCCCCTGCAGGTGTGTATAGTTTTCCCAGACTCGCTATGGCTGATTTGCAGCTGGTTTATTTGGTACTTTCCCCTTTTTTTTCCTGCCTTGTTGCTTTGTAGCTCTGTGTTGTGATCTAGAAGACACAAGGGAGTGGGACACTGCCATGAGTTATCGTCTCTCTGAAAGGGTTTTGCTTTTTTTTGTTGTTGTTGTTGGTTGTTTTTTTGCCTTCCTCTTTGCTGCTGCTAGCCAAAAACCCACTGTAAAACAGCATCAGCCTTAAGCCCATCTGATCTGTGGCTCAACCACGCTCCTGCCCTCCAAAGCCTCCACCCCAGGAAAGTCACTCCCAAAGCCCTTCATAACACGGCACTGAGTGAAGTACCAACACCAGACAGATGCATGGCCGTGTCAGAGATTTTTTTTGGTTTTCTTTTGGCTCATTTTGAAAGTCCTGTTTTCCTTCCTGCCCTTGGTGTGAGGGGAGATTACCAAATAAAACTGAGGTGATTGAAAGCTAAACGTAGCTGTAGCTAAGATGACGCAGACCAAATGAGCTCTATCCACCATTGTGTTGTATTTTTTGTGTTTACCTTATGCTAACAGATGCAAATACTCCAAAGAAGTGTCGGGCATTGTTCGGGCTTGACCGACAGAGTTTATGGTGCAAACCATGCAGGTATAATACTACCCATTAGGCCTCTGGGGAAATAAAAGCAATCTGTCCTCTTAGTGCATTTGTGTGATTTTATTTTTTTAATCTTTTTTCCCCACTCCCCACCTTTCTCTCTCCCACAGCATCAATTGCTAATAATCTTTGATCTTTGGAATTTCTTGCTAATTTAATGCCATTTTCTCTCTTTCTTTACCAATAACCTCTCCCTGGTGGTAGAACTGGGAACAAGAAAACCTTGAAGTCCTTAAAGCTGGCAGTTTTTTGGCTTTTTTTAATGATTTTTTTCCAGATTGTCAGCAAAATAAATGTTTAGCTGGACATCTATATTTTGTCTTTCATTTGGGTCTATGTCCACTGCCTCCAAAGGCTTTGTAAAAAGGTTCTGGGATCTGCAGCACTAATGTTTTTGTCATGATCAGAGATGTAAAAGCCAGTGTTTACAGCTTATATTGTACTCACATTTTTTGGTGTTATCTGCAAAATTAAATAGGTACCTGTAGGCTTCTATGCCTCCCTAAGGTTTATGTAGATACCAGTTTTTTAAATGATCTGATGTCTTTTTTTTTCCAATTCTGAAAATACATTTTTTCCTCAATTTTATCGCAACAAATGAGCTGTAAACACCTGAGCTCTAGGCAAAACTAACTGCAACGTTAGTAGGACAGTTTCCAGCATTAAAAGGAGATGAAAGACATCAGAGAGCCCAAATTTCAACAGCCCATGTTCTACTGGAGTTTTAATTCCATGTATAACTCAGTACATATTTCTTTCTTGGTGGAGGGATGCCGAGTAGTTCTTTTCTCATTCCTTTTTCCTTATATGATCGCATTTCGTTAAATTTGTTGTTTCTTTGTTCTGATACAAGCAGTCTTTGAATTTGGAATATTATGATGGTAGGTATTTCAACCCAAACCACACTCTGTGTGTAGTGATTCCTCTCCCACATTTTCCCCTCTTACTCATGCCAGTCCCATGTGCTCCATCTCATTTAGAATGTAGATCAGATGTCCATCGTATTTTGTGTATGCACGCAGTCTTGTTTGTGCTTAGTGTCGAGGAAAACATGGATCGAAGGTGGTGGTGTATGTCAAAATACCAGATAAGGCACCAGAAATGTCTTCAACAGATTGCATATCGTTGCACGCGAGACATGCTAGTACTGGGTGTTGGGGTCTTACGATATCAGTACCAGTACGTATGTTAAACAAGCTTTGATAGCAGCAGTTTCTTAAAGCTTAAAGAAAGAAGGGTTCAGTCCAGGAGAACTGGATAGCCACTTCACTGTGTCAGGAGGCTTGAGTGTCAGGGTAGCCAAAGACTTGAATGCAGTGTTTAGTTGGGTTGTGGTTAGTTCGCTATACACTATCAGCAGATATTTGTGTAGTCTAGAAAGAGAGCGTTTGAAACATGTCAGGCTCTGTATGCCAAGTACCAGAACCAGGGGCACATCATGTTTGTGTTGCTTTATGTTTCCCTAGCTGCCTACATAAAACAGCATACTTTTAAAACTACATTTTATCAGCAAGGTCATTTCATTCAGTCTGTACAGTGCTTAGGTTACAAGTGAAGCATAAATCCTCTCTTACACCAAATTTTGGTCAGAAATCTTTGCAGCACATCAGAGACTACTTCAGTGGTGTAGCTGATAGCTTTAGACTTACTGATACAGTCAGCTGCTTTTCCGTTGTTGTTTTGTTTTTCTAAGTGCATGGAGGCATTTTATCACTAGGTATTAGAGCATTTCTCTCCTAGTTCTGGTCCTAACCATTATAACATTGCATTTGCTGGCATGGTAGCATCCAGTAGCGCATCTTACATAGGTGCTAAAGAGGTGCACTTTGCTGCTACAGTAGAAACTGAGACATCTTTGCTCACAGCAACTGAATAAACCCTTGTCATCCTCTGTGGCTTTCATTCATGGCAATTGCAGCATTACAGGTTTCCCAGTGCTGTCCTGGGGCTAGTTTCAAGGGCAGCACAAGCAGGGTCAGTTCTGTTGGTGTTTGCTGGACTGATGTATTAGTTGACGCTTCCAAAGCAACGCACAAGTGAATAATCCTTGCTAGGGCTTCTAGGCAAGGGAATATGTAGTATTTTTGTTCCCTCTATTAGGAGAGCAAAACTGGGACACAAGTAGTTCCTTGGATGTTTACTTACTTCACCAGTTGCCTGGTGTCATTCACTTCTTGTAAAATGTGGCTGGCAGGGTTTGGGGTTTTACCATGCCTTCTGTCCCACCTAACCCCGACACGTATGTGACCATGGATAACACGTGGTGGGAATGGCACAGGCTGGAGAAATGTCCTTGCCTTAAGCCATCATGATTTAAGTAAATGGCTTTTCAGACTAGAAATGGCCACGCTATTAAAGAGTTTAATACACAACAGAAGCAGAGGAAGCAATCTGCTCCCTTAATACCAGTCAAAGGAAAATTATTACTTCAGGTAGCAGACCAGTGGTTTAGCTTTAAAAAGGTTGTTGACTCTGCAGAGTCAGAAAGTCAGGTGGACTTGGTTTAAGTCTGCTTTGCCATGGAAACTCTTCCTTTCAGACCACAGAACTCAAATAGTATTAAAAAAATAATTTTGAATTTTTGGCATATGTCATGGTTTAACCCCAGCAAGCAACTAAGCACTGCATAGCCACTCGCTCATTCCCCTGAGCCCCAGTGGGATGGGGGAGAAAACTGGAAGCCTAAAACTGAGAAATCTAGTGAGGTGAGATAAAGACGGTTTAGTGGGACAGAAAAAGAAAGAAATAATGGTGACAATAATAATGATAGAAGAATTAGAATATATAAAACAAGTGATGCATAATGCAGTTGCTCACCACTCACCGACTGATGCTCAGTCAGTTCCTCAGCAGCAGTCCCTGGCCAGCTTTCTTCCCCATTTATATACTGAGCATGATGTTCTATGGTATGGAATATCCCTTTGGCTAGCTCGGGTCAGCTGTCCTGGCTGTGTCCCCTCCCAACTTCTTGTGCCCTTCCAGCCCTCTTGCTGGCAGGGGCTGGGAAACTGAAAAGTCCTTGACTTAGTATAAACATTACTTAGCAACAACTGAAAACATCAATGTGTTATCAACATTATTTTCATACTAATTCCAAAACACATCACTCTACCAGCTACTAGGAAGAAAACTCTATCCCAGACAAGACCAGGACAGTATCCTAGATTCAAACTGCCTCCAGTGAAATAATTAACTGCCTTGTAGGTTCCGAGCAATCCAGTTGAATGGCTGCTGGACTCCCATCAATAAGGCAGGCAGATCTTGTGTCTCTGCTTGCAAGTTATTTTAATTTGGGGATGGGCAGAGGGGGGAGCCCTGAAGTCTCCAGATTGTGAGGACCCACCTTTCCATGCAGCTATTATCGGTGAGCTGTGTGGAGCATCATTGTTCTGCTTTGCCACTGGAGCTGTACAGAAGGTCCATACATGGACTGTGGCCCTGGTAGTGTTGCACAGCTGAAGCCTGGAAGTGGTGAGACAGCGGAGAGGGGAAAGAGCAGCAGAACTGTCCTTAGCCAGGAGCCAGAGGTTTCCCACATTGTTTGTTGATGGTAGAAGACTTAACAGGTTCTGTTTCGAGCCCACCAAATTAATTTTTTTCTGTCTTTTAACGTTGCTCTAATAAAGCATGGTTTACAGCCCTTACTTGCTGTCTTCTATCTTTCTTTCTTTCTATTTAACATTTAAGTTGCATGGTTGTCTTTAGTTTTTAGCATGTATTGATCTGCAGGCTAACGTGGTTAAAACTCTAATAGCCCTAACCCCTTACTTTGCCATGTGGAACGTGGAGCAGAGCCTGAGTCTTTGGAGGAAGGGGTGTTACAGCGCTGGTCCCTCACTGAAGCTGGTGGAAAGATGAGGTCCAGGCTTGCTGGTCCCTTTCTGGCTATGGGAGATTATATCTTTTAACTCCAGGATCAAGCTGGTTAGATATCCCTTGCAGCTGAGAAACATCTAGCCCCATTGCCTAGACAGCAAACCTTGGTTTAACCCAAGTCAAATGCAGTTGTTATACGTAGGGGAGAACTTTGATGACCAGCAGTGGAGCTGGGGCACCTACATGAGTGGGGAGTGTCACCCAGCAACATTCAGCTGCTGTGCCACACTTGGGTGCTTCCTCTGATGAAGTTGCCGAGCTAGGGCGAGGTATCCACTGGAGGTGGAGAGCAACCTACTCCTTCACATTGGTGGCTTTGTGCAGCTTAGCTGAGCGTCCAAAGTTATTGTGGCAGAGCTGCTCTAGATAGGCTTTGTCATATACCTTGGGCTGTGCAACAGCAGTTCAGCACTTCCCATGGAAAGTGTGCTTGCAGATAGAGGGGCTGGAGAGCCATCATTATTAGGGTCAAGGTGGCCACTGAACGTCATTCTGCCAGATGCTGTGGTTGTTTGCTCATTATTTCTGTCCTTCTGCTAGAATTGTCTTGCATATACTTGGCAGGAGAGATGGTGTGAAACTGTCATCTGTTTTCATTACTCCTTTGCATTATTAAGTGGACAGAGGGAGGAGAAAAGATCTCTTGTCGGGTCACTTACTTATTTGAAGATGAGCGACTCTTGTGAGACTCTCCTATTCCCTGGTGTGAAATAAGCTCCATGTTGCTCCTCACCTTTGTACCTGTCATCGTGCTCTTCACCTACTGAAATTGGATCCCACTCTGGAGTTACATGGATGGCCTCTCAGAGGAAAATTCCCCAAAACGCAGACGAGCAGCTTCCCAAATCTACCACTCTCCCTTAAAACAAAAAGTAAAACTGAGTCGATCTAAAGCCACAACCTGCAGGCCATACAACCAGTTATTCTTGTTATTTTGGATCATACTCTGTTTATCCTGTTCTTTTCCTGTTTTTTCTTCTGTTTGCTTTGTTTGTTCGTTTTGTTTTTATTTCCCCTCTCTCTTGTTCTCTCTATTATATATCCCTCCTGTCTGACTGACATTTCTGGATTTGGTGTGGTTCTTAACAGAGGAGAAAGCAATGAACTGTAGTTTGCAGCATCCTTGCCTCCCAAGGGCAGTGCACCGTAAGAGATGACAGGTGATGCAGGTGTAGAGATAGCCCCAGCCCCATTGAGCTGGACAGCGTTATGGGACATCTTGAGATACCATCAACTATCCAGAGCTTTTATTTTATAAGGATTAAATTTCCCTACCCCCACCCCCACCCCCCCGGAGGAAAGTTGAGTTTGTAGATTAGCACAGTGGGCTCCAAAAATGCCTTATGTGATTTTCTGATGATTAAAGTAACTAAGGAAAGGAGGTGACCTGAAGAGGAGGGGGTCAGAGAGACAATTGGTGAATCCTTTCCAAATCTGTTAGCCGAGGGGAGGCTCCCGAGCGGGCTCAGTGCCAAGGACACCCTGCCAGACCCCCAGGACAGTGTGTGGGGCCGGGTGCCGCCTGTGCAGAGCCCAGAGTAGCTAACTGATAGCTCTTTGCTTTAGATAACTGTCTCCATCAGCGTCTCTGCCCTTTATTCACAGATAACTCTCTCCCTGTTTCTAGGAGAAAAAAAAAGTGCGTTCGCTACATACAAGGTGAAGGCAGCTGCGTCAGCCCACCCTCTTCAGATGGAAGCTTACTAGACTCTCCTCCGTCCTCCCCCGCCATGCTCGCCTCCCCCTCCAGAGACTCGAAACCACAGACTGAACAAACGCAACCCCTCTCGCTCTCATTGAAGCCCGACCCACTGGCGCACCTGGTCATGATGCCGCCGCCATCCTCGCTCGTCCTCACCGAGAGCGCTGCGAGCAAGCCCGGCGCCCTGCCTGCCGCCAGCTGCCCCAACGGGGCCCTGGACCACCCGCCGGCCGCCCTCCCGCCGGCCGCTGCCGCCGCATCCCTAGCACAGCCCTCGACGTCCTCCTTGCATTCCCACAGCTCGCTGGCGGGGACACAGCCCCAGCCGCTCTCCCTCGTAACCAAGTCCTTAGAATAGCTTTAGCCTCGTTAGCCCTTTCGGTTTCCTTCGGGGGGATTGAATTCTGTTGGGATTTGGGGTTTTGTTTTTTCCTTTCCTTTTTTTTGTTTGGTTTTGATTTTTTTTTCTCCTCCTCCTCGTCGTCGTCCACTGTTCGTCATCGTTTCTCAGTTTTGTTTTTAATTCGTGCCATGTGGCTACATTAGTTGATGTTTTATCGAGTTCATTGGTCAATATTTGACCCATTCTTATTTCAATTTCTCCTTTTTAAATATGTAGATGAGAAAAGCCTCATGATTCTGCCAAAATTTTTATCAACAGCTGTTTAAAGTCTTTGTAGCGTTTAAAAAATATATATATATACATAATTGTTATGTAGTTCCAATAGCTTAGTTTTAAAGACTGATTTTAAAAATTAAAAAAAAAAAAAAAGAAGCAATTTTGAAGCAGCCCTTGCCGGAGGCATTGGTTCTTTATTATTTGTATTAAATACGAGCTTGCGAACCAATCATTTTACATCTGGTTTTTAAACCTTTAAGGGCACAATGAATGCAGTGCCGCTACTACTTCTTTTTTTTTCTTCCTTGTGTGAAACAACCTTTATTGTGATGTTACTTGTTATTGTTTAAATGTACAGAAACAAAGGGTTAAAAAAAATGTGTTAATATACCTTGTTCCATGGTGTTGTTCTTTTTGGGGGAGGGAACGCTACTCAACAATTAAAAGTATCACAACGCTATTGGACCAGTAGTATTTATTGCTTTAGAAATTGCTTGTTGTATCTGTATGTTGTCCCTTTTAAAATGTTTTTTTCTTCTTTTTTTCTTGAAACATTGTATAAAGTGTTTTTTTTTTCCCTTAGTGTAAGCATCTTATATATAACAACTCATTTGTACAAGGTTTTTAAGTTTATATATAAATGTGTATATATATATTTTTTCCGGGATTTTTGGTTTTGATTTCTTTTCATGATTTTTTTTTTTTTTTTTTTTTTTTTTTTGATATATGAAACACAGTTGCCACCAAATGGACATTCGTTCGCAGATGCATTTTTTCAAGGATCAATAGTGTGAAAAAAAAAAAAATTTGCTTTAAAAGCCATTACACACAAAAAGACTTGAAAATTTAGCAAGGGAATTTTTAGCAACGCTGTTTGAAAAATAGCAAGGTCCGAGTGTCTCCTGTTCAGAACTGCAGCTGAATCCCCTGCGACATTAGGACTGTAGGCTGTGTGCAAAATTTTTATGTGCCAAAATTCTCAGTGACTTTTAACTTTCTCCCGACAACTTTTTTTTTTTTTAATGCTGTAATTTTTTTGTTCATCATGTTTTGCTGTGATGTTACATAGGTAGATATGTATGTAGTTTTAATGTCACCTATAACAGACGTGTTTGGTAGCAGATTGTCCGGAAAGCATTTAAAATGAAGAGGTATAAACCCTTAAGGGCCAAATTCTGTATATTAGATTATTCATAAAAGGAAAATCAGACTGCCACTTTTATGTACACTTACTACATACAGGTAGGTAGCAAACTTAAAACAAAAAAAAAAAAACCTAGGCATGTTGATGTTGCAAAAAACGCTGTATAAAGCTGAAAAATTGTTCATCTGTTCATTCAGTGCCATTGTAGTTGACATGAAGCGATTGTAAAACTGTCTCAGATTTTTCTCTGGTTTATTAAGATGCTAACTATAACATTTTTTGTGAATACTTTGAATGTTTCCTAACAGTTGTGATGTTACTGTTCCGTTTTATGCTCTTATTCCGATTTTCATTTTTAATGGTTTGGAAGCCATTTTTTGTAATGAATAAATGTTCATGCTGTACAGTATCTGTAGCATGCAGTTCTGGATTAATAAAAGCAACTTAGTATGTGCAGAGAATGACTTGTCAACTCATTTATGCGTTGACTGCATTATACTCTGGCCAAAAAGATTTACAGCCCGAGTAGAAAACGTCTTCGAAAAAAATTTGGGCAAATCACTGCAAATTGCAGCCAGCTCTAGTTGTGAGAAATCCTATGTTTCCTTTGGGTTCCCATGCTACCGCCTGCTAGTTTTGTTTTACACTAGCCCTCTCCCCGCTCAGCGAGCTTTTGCATGAGTAGCAATGGTTGAAAATCCTTTTTATTTAAAGGAAATGGCACGTGGTTTGGCAAAAGACAAATAGCACGTGAGCTAAAGCAATGCCATCCCTCAGTGTGCAGTGATCCTGACTGGGGGACGGGAGACCAGGGCTGATGATACCTTTAATTTTAAAACATTTTTGTTCAACCTGGTGATCCCACAACAATGGGCTGATGCACTATAAAGGTCACACAGGAGAGCTTAGGGACGCCTAATTAGTCAGAGTCCTTGTGCTGGCCTTAGGGTTTATCTCCTGGATAGCTTTGAGTCTGGTTTTGCATATATATATATATATATGTATATTTTTATTTATTTATTTTACGTGTGATGAGCCCTTACAGCACAGCCTGCTCTCAGCGCTGAGCATGCAGCATCTACCCGACGCAGCAATGCCTGCAGATGCTGCAGGATGAGAGTGAACTTACAAGACTTTTAATTAAATGGTTGATTTGTTTGGGTTTCTTTAAACTAAGTAGAGATTGAAACTTCGTGATTTCCAGGAACGTCTCACGAGTGTATGTCACCATAGCCCCGGTCATCTTGCAAAATGTCAGTCATAGTAATTTCTACAATGGCACTCAAGGGCAATTGAATGCAGAGGTCTTGGAGCTGGCTTGTTCCCTGCCGTTGTGCCACTGTATTTCTAGGTAATGCACTTCCCTGCAGTCGGTCTCGACACGCTGTGCAGCAAGGGTAAGTATTCTTCCTCATATGGGAAATCGGGTGAAGTTATTTACTGCAGAGACCTGGGAATGGGACTGTTTTGGGAAGCCCAGCCCCAGTGCTGAGCCTGTGCTGTCCCTTGCTGTGGGGTCTGATAAAACCAAACCTGGCTGCAAAGCAGTTGTCTTGGCTGCAGAAGGAATTTGCTTTGTGTAGGGGCTGGGAGGTACTGGGTGAAGTACTAAATAATGTTTAAATAAAATATACAGTACTTTAAATTTCTACCACTTTTTTAATGACTAGTTTACAAGCCAGAAGCCTTTTTTTGTTTCAAACATGTTAGTAAAGGGTAATATACATGAGTATTGCTTCACATTTCCTATTAGAAGGATTAAGTCACCATGAATTTTTTACCAGGCTCCGTTTATCTCCCTTGATCCAAGGCCTGATGCTGTCTCCGTTGCGGTCTGATACGACACTCCCCTTGGCTTCAGTGGAACATGTCCCCTCGTCACCTGAGACAGGCGGTGGGCAGCGCGGGTGGGACAGGACTCTGCAATGGGGAAACGGATGGTGCTGCGGAGCCTTTGTGGAAGATGCCAAATCTTGCTGTTCTTGGTAGCCAGCAAATTGAATGCGATGCTCAAACTGCTCTCCTGTTATTTAAGGTTTCTAGGGATTTTTTTTTCTTTCCTTTCTCCTAAATGTTTTGACTCTTGCTAGAGCATGGCCATCCATCAGCCAGACACACGTGCTGCATCTCTGCTGGGGATAACTGCTGCCTTCTAATGTAAAACATAGCGCTCCAGGGAGATCTTTGAATGCCACGATTCAAAGGAGACACCATCAAGGTATGATTCATATATTCAGCAAAATAGTGTGTTCTTTGCTTGCTGCTTTATTAGCAAGCCTTTGGAAAGCAGAGTCCAAAAACAGTGTTCCTGGACAAATTGGTTTTCCTTCTGTGCGTGTGGTGACGGAGGCACGCGTTTGAAAGGTATGTTGAGCAGAGCTCATGAGTGGTGGGTAACTCATGGTGGAAACTCTTGTTTGCTGTGGAAAAAAATGGTATACTCCTGGGAAAGCAACTGCTTGGGTTTCCTGTAGGTTGTGCATTGGCTGTGTCCCTTGATAGGCTTGTGCCTTCAGATGTGCCTCCAAATTTCCCTTGCTTAGAGAACCTCAGCTGGGTCAAGGTTCCTGGGAGAAACCTACCATTATTTATGTGTGCTGCCTTTGTGCCCAGGAGTCACAGCCAAGGACCCCATCGGACCAGGTGCACTGGAAATACGGAAACAGGACAGCCCTTCCCATACACTGTAGGTGTAAAATAGGGTGAGCAACTGGCTACAGGGGTATGGCCGGATCACCCCAGTCACCCCCAGCTCCATGCAAGTGGGGGTGACCTCTAGAGCTGGGCCATAACAAACCGGCACGCTCATCCAGAGCTGCCATGGGACAGCATGGGCCCTACATACAGTAGGTAATTCACTGTAGCTATTGCTTCCATCTGTTTTTATGGGATAAGACAAGGAAGCAAGTCAATGTATTGCATGTTCAGGAGACATTTATTTTCCATTAGTTTTGTAAATCTCATTTTTCACTTAGTGTATGAAATTTTAAAAAGTTTAAGCAATTGCTGACTCAGTAAAGCGGTGCCACATGGTTTTAAGCTTTGCTTAAAAGGAAAAAAGGAAAGGAAAGGCAGGAAAAAAAAGCAATCTTCAGAGTCCTGTTCATTTCATTAGACCATAAAAAGATGTAAAGAGAATTCACAGTAAAATAGTTGCATGGGGCATTGCAACAATCATGAAAGCAAACAATAGTAATAATAAAAGTGAATGTGTATGACAGTGCTGCCCAGCTACGTCTGGCATACACATAGGAGTGCTTTACCACCTAAGACCCTGGGTAAAGCTTTTAGATGGCGTTTTGGGAGAGGTGCTCCAGCTGAAGACTGGATTCAGTACAGGACCAACACTGAGCTTCAGTGGTCCTTGTTGGACAGGAGGGCTAAAGCTCTTGGAGCCTTAAAACTATGAATATGCAAATTTGTCCAGAGATTGTAGCAATTGCTGTGTTATAAAAAGGGGTAGACAGGTACTTTGGCATTCGTTTTAAGATGTTCTTGGAAAACATCCTGAGACTTTTAAGGCAGATCAGCTGCAAGTGAAGGCATCCCAGCCACCCATCGTTGTCAATAATGTCAACAGCCTGGTTTAAGGACTCTCTGAGGACAGGAGTCTGCCAACCCCTGGACTGATTTTCTTCAGGGATCAGTCCAAAATGTTCACTCATGACTTGCATCCATGTTCTAGGAGATGCCCTTTTTCTGAGGTTGGAAACACATTTAATTTGGGGCAGGGGGTGTTAGCCCTGACCTTCAAGGCGGTGGAGATCATGAAGTCATGCAGTCTGTCCATCTGTTTGACCCTCTTCTGATAATTCTTGAATCCTCAGGCATTTTCAACCAGATTTGACAGCAGCAGTGTAACTCTTGGAGATGTTAAAGTCTCTCTGATTTCCAGGGGAATCTCTGCCTGCACTGGGAAGAGAGGCTTTCCAGATCCGCTGCTAAAGAAAAGGCAGGGAGAGCTCAGCTGTTATCCATTCTCTCTGGCAGCATCCAGATGGCCAATTATCACACGTCTACTTCTGGACCAGCATCTGCGCTCTCCTGCCCAGCTGGCAGGCCAAGGAGATTAGGTAGGAGACATGGAGAGCACTGGGGTGTTGGAGGCAACGAGGGACATGGGAGAGAGTTAAGGCTGTAGGGAAACTGGAAATATTGCAGCTGCAATATGTAACATTATGTAAGATTGCAGCAGGGAAGCAAGGGGAAGGGAAGGACAATCGGGAGATAGGAGACACATCTGCAGCACACCAGGCCTTGCTAACGTTACTGCTCGCAAAGCAAAGCTGCTCTGGAAAAGCAGATGCTGTGGTGTTACCAGCTCCTTGTCTCATTCCTTCGGCTCCGTGCCTTGCGGCAGCCACCATGAGGAGCACAGCCCCGTTCGGGAGGTACCTGCCTGGCCACCCACCAGAAAGGTCCACAGGGTGGGAAAGGCTCGGGGTGCTTCCATAGCCCTGTGGCATGGTGAGGACTGGACTTGGGTGTGCATAGCAAGAAGGGGGGGTTGTTTAAAAAAAACAAAAAAAAAAAGAAAAAAAAAAAAGATTATGATCTTATTTGCAAACAAGCCCATTTGTAGTAGCTGGTTCCCAGGCGTTAGCAAACACCCTGGTTTTAATCTTCCTCAGAAAATGTCTCCTTCTCCCTTATTTTGTGTTCCCTTTTGAATATACTGCTGGGGTATTTCTGGATCTAACTATATCTTTTTAATCTGTTCCCCCCGCCCCTCCTCAGCCCCCGCTGCCTCCCTGCCTGCTCCTCCTTCAAACTTATATAATGGCACATTATACAAAATAGCTAAGCAGGTGGTATTTTTAAAGACAGTGAGTGAGCATTTTTTTGGCCTAAATTTGGAACGAAACAGATGGATTTTAAGACTCTGCGTTTTCTATGAATAGTAACCGTTGTTCTCCGCTGCCTTAAACACCAGTTTCAAGACCACCTCCAGCAACCAATCAGCACTCCGTTATTTAATTATAACAAAATTCTTAGCTCTGTCTGCTGCTGCATGGGCAAGTGGGGGGCACTGGATCAACTTCTGGAGCCAGGCAGACTTGCCAACAATAATTTTCCTTTTCCCAGAGGGCTGAGGGGGCCTGGAGCGGGTTCCAAGTTCCTCCTAAACGGGCTGTTCAGTTTGGGCTCCCTGACAGAGTGCTTGAAAAGGGTTATAGAAAGGCAGATAAATGCACTTCTTGTTGCAAGCTTCCCTGACAAGCCAGGCCTCCAGAACAGTGATCTCATTCCTGCCTCATTATTAGTGGTGCCAGATTTTTTCCATTAACAGGTAATTGAGTCGAAACTAAAATAAGCAAAGTTTGTTTTATCCAATGCATTTTCTTGCTTGCTTGTGAAAGAAAAACACTTTAGAGAGGGGCTTGCTTTTAATGTTCGTGGAAATTTATTTACATCTTAGAGATTCCTCTCTGCTCTAGTGTAATTAACCTGACTGGTCTTTTTGTTATTGTTGTTTTGATTTTTAAAGTAAAGACATTGGTGAGGCTTAATTCTCTTTTTTAATGGTTTGAATTCCCTGGGACCAGCAGGGTTGAAATCGCCTGTTCCGTGCACAGCCACAAGTGTTATCCCGCTCCCGTGTGTGCACGTTCGCGTTGCGCGGTTGGGCTCACCCAAGGTCCCAGAGAGGAATCAGGAGCCGGAGCCCGACAGGACGATGCTGCGCACCACGTCCAGGCTCACAATGAGCTTCCCCTTCCACAGAGGCCGCGGGGACACTGCTGGGACCAGCCAGTGTCTTGTCTCCTCATTGAGCAGGGAAACAAAGCGGCTCTCCGGTGAAATGGTCATGGTCTTGCTGAAGGTAGTTTTTTGTTTCTAGTCCATGTGGTTATGAGGGCGGCATGGACAAGTGTAAAGCCTGGGTTATGCGTCTATCTGCTGAGATGACGTTGTTTGTAGAGGAGGAGGGAAATTTTCTACCTGTCTGGGTGTGTCTGTGTGCGGGGATTGCCATGCTGTCCGCCTCCATGCCAGCACCAAGAAAACCTGAGCAATTCCTCAGCCAGCAGCTTCAGGCTTCCCTGTGCGGCCAGCGGGCCACCTCCTCCCCCTCCTCAACTGCCGGAGGGCCGGCCCTGCCCTGGCTGCAAGGCAAACCCTCAGGAACAACATGTGAAATGCTGCAAGCCCTTGGGGACAAGCATGTCCTGCAGAGAAGTTACTACCAGTGTGGGTGTCTTCCCGTTTTCTGAGGCATCTCCCTGATGCTTCCTAATCCTCTGGTGTTGGGCTGCCTTGGGGGACTCCGGGCCACCCTACACATCAAGCAGTGAATTCCCTCTAAAATTCGTGGGACTGAAGCCCAGAAGCAGGGCTGCTCTCTGACCTAACTTAGGCATCTGAGGCAGTTGCTTGTGGGGTCAGCTCTGGCCTTAGTGCTAGGCAGAGCAGGTGCCTCCTGCTTTTGTCCCTCACCTGTGCCCCAAAGTAAGCAAAACCCAGAGACTTTGCATCATTGTGGCTACTAGTTTGACAGGAAACAGTTAACAATGCTGAAGAACTGGCAAGTTTCATGCCTGTGGCTTTGCTCTTTGGCTTCTGGTTTGGGCCATCCATGGAGGCAGACACCTGCCCACTGGGCCCTTGTGAGGGACGCCATGTCCTCCAGCAGCACAAGGACTTGCGCGCTTTTCCCAACAACCTGACATCCTCGTATCAACCACATTTCCGCGTGACCTCTTCTCCAGCCCTTTGCAATGGAGCAGAGGGATGGGAGCGTTGCAGAAGGGTCGGTGGAGGCGTGGGGAGGTCAAGCAAGGAGGGTGCTGTGGGCCGGGGGCTGCAGCATGCCTCGCTGCAGCTGAGACCCCGCAGCGGGGCAGGGGAAGCGGGTGGCTGCAGAAGTGCTGAGCGTGGCAGCAGCGCCTGCCTGCTGAAACGCTGCCTCAGCCTCATCCCCTGGGCTCTGAGAGGCTAATTACCAATTCACAGAGCCTGCTTCAGCACAAACAGAACCTTCAAAGAGCTGGGAGCTTTTCTGGTTTTGTTTTCTTCTTTTTTTTTTTTTTTTTTTTTAAATGCCCTCCTAAAAAAATAAAAGCAAAAAGACCCATACTTTAAGGTCAAGTACATAATTGTTTCTAACAGGAATTTCAAACATTGTCTCTTCCTCTGGGCAGGTATCACTGGGTCAATTACCCTGACTACCCGATGACAGACAGGAGACACAATAACCCCCATCTGCACTTGAACACGTCATCTCTAAAGTAGAATTTAAGGGCCTTTTTGTTTTATTTTGTGCAATCGCACAACTTTTGGGGGTTTCTGGTTGGAGAATTTAGCCAGCTTTCATCTCGTGGAGGTCTGATGCTAAGATCTCTCTGGCAGTGAAGCTGTAGGAGAAATCAGGCAGGTGACATGGGAACCGTGGTCCTATGACAGTCCTTGTCTGGGCTGAGATGGAGGGTCCATGTGGGGAAGATGTACTGTGTATGAAGGACCATACCATATTAATGGCTGAAGTGAAACAATGTGCCCAAATTACATTCCTAGTGGTCTGGGATATGCATTAACTGAGTCCCTCAGTTTACCTGGCTCTAAAATGGCTGTAAAAAGATGCAATCATGAGGCGCGTTGGCTTGCACAGCTCTTATTCTCTGTAATAAGCATGTTCAGGACCTGCACAGCAAAATCAGGGTTGCCACAGTGACAGGAGATGAAATTCCTTCTCCAGTCACTCATTCCAACATATTTGCTTCTCACTGGATTTTCTGGGGCACCAACAATGTGTCTTAGTTCCCTGTTTACTGCATGGATTTTGCTAAAGCGGCCAAGTGGCTTGCTTTTATGAACTTCTCCTCTGCATGAGGGGTGACAAAGAATTGGATTCAAATCTTTTCGTTTTAAGAGATGATCTTTTTTGTTCCTCCACCCTCTTTAAATTTTTAAGTGAATTTAAATTAACAAACATCACTCAGGTGTAGACAATATACAGATAGGAAAGATTTGCCATCTAGAAATGTGTTCGCTAATTACAGCCTTCTGTTTAGCTACAGACCACCCACAGCATGGACAACAGTACAGACCCCTCTGACCTCTGTCCTTTTGTCAGGCTACTCTGACCTGGATGAATGAGCTGAGGGATGTGGCAGCTGCTCTGCCTCCTTCTTCCTTCAGATCCTTTCTGTTCCGTTCACACCTCACAGTGTTCATCACCATTGCATCTCAGCACCTCAGGTTCCTTCCAAGAGCCACCAGGCTTACCTGTTGTCCCACATTTCATGGGGATGCCATAGTAGCATCAGCTCCACGTTGCATGTTCGTAACCTGACCCAAAGGACCATTTTTGGGGTGAGTTTCACATTTGCAGAATATTTGATGTGTTTTTCAACAACAGCATCTATTAGAAGTGCATATAATGGTAAGACAAACTGCTTCAAGTCAGCTGAGACCAGCAACAAGATCTGGCCTAGTAGAGCAGACCTAATAATGTGGAAGGGGACATGAGGACCGGTTGTACAATACAAATGAATTTAATATCCTCATAAGTTCTGTCACATCCCTTCACTTGGGTATTAGCATCTTTAAACTTTGTACTGACTTGCATCTCTTCCCTTTTCTGGGATGAAGTACCCAAGATTTCCAATGGCAACTCATGGCCTTGGGTGTCCCATTTGATGAAGGAAGCTGGTTCACAGCAAGAACTGGATTCTTTTCATTCCAGGGGGAAAGGAATCTGTGTAAAATGTCTCAACTTCAACTCTAAAACTGAAGCTAAAACTATCAGTAGCTACTACTGAAAAATCTACAGTGATCTTATTTTAATTTAATCCATGAGATACATTTAGAACACCTTTGGTACTACATAAAATAACAATATTGTTCATATTAGAGAAGGCAAAAGGAACAGGAGTATAAATAATTCCGTTTCTTAGTTGCATTTAAATATGCTCAAGTTTAACTCTTTCAAGAAAGCCCTTTGGATGTGGTCCAACCTAAATATCACATTTACCCAAAATTAAATATTTTGGGTTGGGTTTTGGTTTTTTCCTTTCTTTTTTTCCCCCCCTGAACATCCCTGTCTTTTTTAGTGGTGATGTTGTTCTGGCTAGTTTTCTTTACCCTAGCAGAGGTAACTCCGCAGCACATTTCTTTTGACAAAAACACACAAAACCAACACGGATCAGTTAACACAGATGACATCTTTAAACTTGAATACATTTTTTCACTATAAACGCCACCAGTCAACTTTCGTGTAGGTAGGTTTCCATTGTTAGTTGTCAAAGTCTTCTTGAGTGGATTTCCCACTGTGTCACTTTTGTGTGAGTCAAATCAAGATTATAGGTAACAGAGAAGAAAAAGAAAAAGAAAAGAAGGTTAGACCCTCATTTTAGAGTTTAAGAAAAATCTACCAGCAGGTTGCAGTTCGAGTTGGTAATATACATGAAAGGGGGAGTCCAAGCCGTGTCACAGGTATCACTATATTAGGCTTTCAGGAAAAAGCATACAAAACACATATTGTAGTGGTCACACACAGAGACATAAATTTAGGAACAAGATCTGCCTTAGCTTGAACATAGTCAGCTCTGATAATAAGGAACAATGGACCGAAGCTATTATGAAACGAAACCCAGGTGCCTGAATGGAGGGAGATTTTAGCTGAGTTCTCCTGGAATAAAAAAAAAAAGTCTAACTTTTTTCACAGATTTATGTTGTCCTAATTTTTCTCTGTTCTCACCTTAGAAGACAGCTGATTTTATTTGGGATTTGATTAATGAACATGGTTAAGGTGTTCCATGCTGAAATTTTCTGGAGTAACATTTAAATGATTTTTTTTTCATATCATCTTTTCTGTCTTTTTTTTTTTTTTTTTTTTTTCATCGGGATTTTGGGTGTGCAAGGAAAACTTGCTAAGGTATCTCCTGTATCATATCCACGAGGTAGTAGCCAGGATGGATTTGAGATACTTTGTAATCGTTTGGGTACTTTCTAGTCTTCCATGAGTGGTATAAAAATATCTCTAGAAGCATGATATTTGTTAATTCATTTAGTGAGAAGGTCGGAAATGACCTCAAGGAGCAAAAGACAGTGAATATCTAAACCTGGGCAAAAACTTGATTTATGGCAAACAGACACTTTGTCTTGACCCATATGGGATGTCAACAGACTGCTGAGACGTGTCGAAGAAACCTGGAAGACTGGGAGAGTGGAAACCTTCAGTGGAGTCCCACTAGGACATAAGAAGTTTGGAGGCAAAGACCAGATTGTCTGAGATATCTGACGATGTCAGACCTCCAGCTGGTCTAGAGTTTGCAAGTAAGTTTGACTTTTCTCTCAAAAGGAGTATGGATACATTCTAGGTTTGAGAGATATGTGCATAGGTCTTTGGTCATACTGAAGACCTTTTCTCTTTGCTAAGGTAATTATCTCACATGTTATCTAATCTTCTTATTTCTAGGAGTAAACTAGCTTAATATGAGAAATTTGTCTTTTACTTTTGTCTTTAGCACAAGCCACTAGCTTCCGATGGAAACCACTGTATCTGGTCCTCTTGAAGTCAGCGTGGTAGGTCCATGCCACATAGCACTGCACCCCCAGCATTTTGTCCAAGGGCCTGAACATTATGGGAACCCACCTCAGGGATTCAGTAGTATGGAGTAATGTTCTCTTGACTTGAAGGAGCAATCAGAATACCTGGGGAACAAACAAGGCTGAGCTAGCCTTGTATTCGGGGGAAAAAGGGCTTCTCTCCTCTGCAGAACCAATAGCAATTGCTAGATTTGCATCAAAGGTTTAGTCAGCAAAAGGTTAACAGTATTAAGCATGAATATTTTGGCCCATTGTGCAAAGCATACAAATATTCAAGGGTGTTTGCACTGAGGCTTTTGGCTGGACCTCTATAAAGATACAAGCAAGAAGCCAAACATATGTTCTGGTGTTCTAGGCTTTGATTCTTAATCATGTTCTGTGCTTGCATTCAGAGGTTTGCTTTGGGACTATCTCCAGCGTGAGAAAATATGACAGAGAAATCAAACACAGAGGTTATGCATAACGGTGCGGTGTTCATATCTGAAGGGGAGCTTTTGTAAGCACTAACATTATTCTTCTTTTGACAGTAGTCACACATTTTCACTTGGTTTATCTTAACTGGGAATAACCCCTAAGACAGGATGTCTCCGGGCACTTCAGAGAAGTGCTTTTTGAAGGCAAAGGAAATAATCTTACAGGGCTGTGCCTCACATCTCTTCGACTGTTAACAATCCTATAAATACCACTGCCGAGTGCAGTATGTGTCCATGGCTGGTCTCAAGCATAGCTGCAGCACCTGGCTCGTAGCACAGGAATATTCTCTTGATGTAGGAGAATGTTGCTCAGCTTTACTAATACTTGGCTCCCTGCTGCAGACTAAACCAGCTCTGATAGCCATGTAAGAAGGCACTGGCCGGATACATAAACTGGGCAATATGTCATGGTATGGGAAAAATCAGGTACCAGCTGTCACAAAGAGTGAATCCTGAAAAATTCCCAGGAACAGAAAAGGATGGAAATGAGGGGTTTGGGATGAGTTCGAGTTTGCTTTAACCTGACATTGTGCTCTTCCACGGCTATGAAACTTTTCAGGAATGGCTTTCATACTTTCTTAAAGCATCACCCTCTTGCCCATTCTGTTTACCAGGCAAGAGGGCTTACCTGTAAGCTGAGCTGTCCTTTTCCTTCCCTCTTTCTATCCAGAAAGATTCCTCTTCCTTAATTTTTAAGTTTCTTTTTAACAGTTTAAAATACTGTAATGGAAAAAGTCAATCAGTGTATGGAAAGAAATGTAAAAATTAACCAAAAAAACCCCCAACATTGACTAATTCTAAAATGCATTTCGTCTCTTTTGTAACTTTTTGCACTTTGGTAATTCAGTAATTACAAGGGAATGTACTTCACTGGATAGACTTAATATCTGATGTATCTCCGAAGGAAAACCCATGAAGTCAATGGAAATATTTCAGTAACCTGAGGTCAAGCTGTAGTTTCCTAAGAAAACAGAAACTTAATTTCTTTTCTTCCAATCAGTCTTGTCATCTCTTCTTCCCCACATCTGCAACTTCATTTTCCAGTGCACATTTCTGTCCTGCGACTGCTGAGGCACGTGGCAGGTGTGAAAATCTGTTCTCTCAGCTGTTGAAGCCAGTGCTCACTTTGCATTGGGATCTAAATGAGTCTTTCTGCAGAAAATGTCAGAAAACACTGGTCAGGATCTTGTAAGAGGAAAATGGAACTGAATTTAGAAAACACCCTGCGCCAAAAGAGAACACTGAGAGCAAAAGAGCAGCGACAGGAAGAACATCATTCATTGCTGGACAAACTGCAAGATAATTAAACCAGAAATAGCATGGGGCAAGAAAGAGACCAATCTATTCCATTGGAAGGATGTCATTTAGCAGTTCAAGACAAGAAGGGAGCACTGTATAAAGTAGAGATGAGCATGGCAGTCTGCCAATTTATCACAATATTCTTTTATTTAAGATGCTTATTAGTATCTTATATTTCAAATTAAATATTTATAGTTCTGTTAACAGCATGCAGGAAAGGGGCCTATACCAGAGATTAGTCTGTACAAGAAGTTGTCCACTGATGTAAATTAGATCAGTGAAGCCTGAAATATTCAGACTTGCGGTTTTGTCATCATTTGTATTTTGGGGATACAGGCTGGGGTGGCAGCTCAGCTACCTCTAGGCACATTGCTCTCCTCTCCGTGAATCCGTGTGTACCTCTTACTTTCCTGCAAAGTGGTTTGCATGCATCGATGGTTTTCGGCTTCAACAAGCCTTTTAAGTGATTCAGTGTTGCAACTTTCATGGTTGGCAAACCAGTGTCATTATTCCCATTCTCCCACATGGAGACTCCTGCAGCATTTAAAGGAATTGCCCAAGGACGTGCAGAGAAGCAGTGTCAGCTTTGTGAATATATAGCCCCACCATTCTTATTAGATGCCATGAAAGATGAGAATAGTCCCTTTGATGCTTTCAGCGAGTGCTGAAACCTTTACCAATGTTGTGAAAGGTCATTAGAGAAGATCTGGGGGGCCAAATTCAACAGCTACTCATGGGAATGGTCCTTGGGATGTGGAACCAGTCCAGGAGAAAATGTGAAAACAGAAGTGATTTATATTGAAATAAGGGTTAGGAAGACAGCAATGACCACTGAAACATACACAAAAATAACTGAGAACAACCTCTCTCTGGAACGCTCTGCTGTGCCATCTTTTTAACCTTGGAGGAGGCCACTGGGAAGAGAGATTTAGAGCAGATCTGTGGGACTTACATGAGTGAACGAATCTGACTTCTATCTAGGTGCTTCTGGGTTCTCATCAGCCCCTTTCAAGGCATAAGGGAAACCATCCTTGTCCTCTGTGATCTGCTCCCTGGGATACAGATAGCAGGACAAAGCAGTCATTCTCTTTTTCTCCCATGGTAAGTGGTCTCTGCCCTTTTGATATTAAATATACGGGGTCTTTCCAGAAGGGTAGTGCAAAATGTCAAAGAGATAATGTATTTAAGCATTCATCTGGTTTGCAACCATTTTATACCCATCACACAAAGACACAGAAGGCTTCTCACTCATTTCTCTGCACTCATCATGCTGCCATTGTGGGACCAGAAGATAATGAGATGAATACGAAGCATTTCCACAGCATGAACAATGTAGGAACATCATTATTAATGTTCGTACAAAATATCCCCTCTCTACATGATGTCTACATATCTGAGATACAGTCCTCTGCCAGATATAAAAAACCATGACCATCCAACAGTGATCTGTTACTTAATGGAAAGTCTGCTCAAATTTCAGTTTAAATTGCATTTATTATTTATGTCTCAAGAACAGAGTATGTATACTGAGTATGTCTTCCCCTTACAGTGCTAGAGGATTAGCAGTTTCCATTTAAACAGGCAGCTATTGGCTCAGAAAGATGTTGAATATGTCCATATTCAGGATTTTAAAATTGTAAAAATCCTTTGAAATCAGTGCAAAAATTATAATTAAATAGCCTTTTCTGTATATGCTGAGGTGCATATTTTCATGTGACTGGGGCCAGGTACCTGCACCTTAGCTCCCACTCACTGGTCCTGGGTCCTGGTGGGTTAAGTAAGCACTCCTGGGTGAGTGCCAGCCTCAGGACAGGCTCTGTAAGGACGGGGTTCAAAGGGATGTACAGGATAGAGAGGGACAGTTATATGTGTGGTCTTGGAGGAGATGCACACAAGGATGGTTGCAGTGGCATTACCTGCAGGTAAATGCAGCACTAGATAATAGTATTTTGATTTTGGTCATTCTTTTTCCTTTGTAGCTTGCCCTTCAGCAGGGATGGCTTTCAAATATAATCTTGAGGTGACATTTTTTTGGTAGTTAATTTCTGACACTGGTTATCTGTGACTTCTTCACAAGCAGCTCAGTGCTCAGCTACCTGTGTGTGACATTTCTTGACCTTGCTTGGGTGGATTGCATGCCACCAGGCAGGAATGGGTGCCCACAGTGCTGCAGATCTCACTGGCACAGTGAATCCAGGTATTTGAATAATTCATTGCCAACATACCTGGAAGTATCTGACAAACTTTCTGTTTCATATTGTTTTTTTTCCCTAAAGCCTCGGAACAATGCAGTTTGTCTTCTCCCATTAACTCGCTCATATGCATATTCATTTGCTATAGTAGACATTTTGAATGCTTTGCTTAAAGCTGCACGAAGAAGTACACAGTGGAACAGATGGTAGAAAAAGCTAGGAATTTTCTTGATATTTTATGGGTTGGACAACAACCACAACCTGATCCAACAAATTTTCTTGTTCTCAAACATTTTACTGTCAATACACTCCTCAGGAATGTACTCAGAGTTGTTTGGGGACATGGAAAAATATTTACCTCAGCCTTCCACAATTTATTACTTATTGTTTGAAAAAGTTGCCTCTTTTCTGTGCCAACATTTATCATCTTGGGAAACATACTGGAATATAGCAGTGATATTAAACAATAATATGCTCTTTGCTGGGATAAAATAATATTGCTGGACCACTGCAGAGGAAGCCAAAAACCACATGTGAAATGGTTCCTTTGGAAGGGCAAGAAGTCTCAAAGTTTGTTAGCAAATAATTTCGCTAGTGGTGCAGACATCAAATGGCTTCGGCAGCACTTGCAAAGCTATTCTGAATATGCATTTCCCCTGGAGTGCTGGGGCAGAAAGCCACTGTAATGAAGGTTAGAACCATAATAATAAGAATCCCTCACCAGCAAAAATAATAATATAATTAAAAAAAACCCAAAACCTTGCAGAGGAGCTAGGGGAAGAAAAGGCAGAGTGTGCGAGACTTTCAGCAATCCATATTAAACTTCTGTTTGCATGGCCCTGAATTAGGGGCTGCCTTAGCTCCTGGGCAGTGGTGGCAGCTCAAGGTTCCTTTTTCCTTCTTCACCCCAGCTGGAGAGGGAGAGCCTGCAATCCCTCTCCTCCAGTCATTAAGCTGCTCTCTTAGCTGAGCCTTTCTTGCACATCCTTACATCCCCTGGCCCCCCAAACTACTTTCCCTTGTGCAGCCCCTTCTGTTTGGTGTAGATTTCCCATACAAAACTGCACAGCCACAAATGCAGCATTCTTTAAATATTTGTCTAAAATCCCCCCTTGTTGAGCTGCCTACGAAATACTTGATAAGAGCTACACGGTCCTGCGTGTGTAATAAAATGAATGTCCTCAAGGAATCCCTCACTGTCTGCTTGTGCCTGCCTACCACCTCTTGCTGTAGGATACCCACCCATAAGTTTAGGGAGGAGAGACCATCTTTACTGTAGTGCCTCAATGCAGCCTGCTACAGAGAGCCCTTGAAGCTTTCTCCCTAACACGTAACTCAGATGAATGCAATCCAACAGCTAACCTAAGATGTATCTTGAATCACCCCTCTCTTCTGAGTGGACTTCAGCTTGCCCAGCTGGGTGCCAGGAGCTCCGTGCTCCTCAGCAGCCGAATCTGACACCTTCCCAATGGGGCATCTCCAGCGGGACCCTCTGCAGGTCCCTCTTCTCTGCCCCAGGAGCATGCAGGTGTGTGGCAACCGGTGCTGGGACAACTGAGAGGACCTCAGCACAGAGGGGGCTGCACTTTTCCCGGGACCTGGTGGGGTGCAATCACACCATTTCAGCTGATTGCTCTGTAAGCGGTGCACCCGTTTTGGCACAGCGCACAGGACGTTATTTACCCTCCTAGAGACTCGCTTGTCCTGTGGGTGCCCTGGCGTGCACTGAAAACAAACTTTACTGCCCTTTTGATGTATGCAAAGGGGAAAAGAGGGGAGAAAGGATCTGTGCTGTGCTTGGAGGGAGAAGAAACAGCATTAGAACGGACGGGTAAGCTGAAAGGGATGGAGCAATTCTCAAAAAATATTAATAACTACTAATAAAGGCACATTTGAATACCGAGTTTAGTTGTGAAGGATCCAAAGAGCCCTGCGTGCACTGGAATTGTGCTGGCCCACCTCTGAAGTGCTCCCACCTGAAGGGCAGGGTGCCCCAGTTTCTTGAAAATGTGCTCTGGACTCGTCACAAGGTGTGAAACAAATCTTTGAACCCTGGGTGCTTTGCCCAACGCCTGTTCCTTTATTAGAAGCCCAGAAGCCAGCATGGAATAAGCAGGGTAGCAGTACAGCGCGGCACATTTTTATAGCAAGGCCAAATCTTTATTATGCTTCTTGGCCCAGTTTAGTGGAGAACACTGCTGGGCCTGATTTCAGTTTTGATATCATACACTGAGGCTGCAGACCCTTAAGAGTACAAGCTGGAGAAAAGAACATAGAAAATGTTAGGAATGAGAAAAGGCCATTCAACACATTGATGCTTGTCTCTTGTAATACAGCGTTTCCCCCAGGATAGCATCTAATTGCTTCTTGAACGAGCCCACTGTCTTTGCCTCAACAACCTTGCCCAGTAGGCCATTCCAAACATTTATTATTCTTTGAGTGACAAAGCACTTCCTTATGTCTCCTCTGAATTTGTTTTTTGAACTTCCATTTATGCCCCCGATCCTGTCATCTGTGCAGTATCAAAAGTAGTAACATGCATTGATATTATCCATTCAGCTAAGATTTTTGTATACTTCAGTTAGACCCCCCTTAAATGTCTTTTTTTTTTTTTTTTGTAAGTTGAATAGATTGAGGGTTTTTTTCACCTTTCAGTAACTTCTACAATTTTATCCTGGAACCAAGTCGAGCAAAAATATTTGTTAAAGCCTGACTTACATTAGACCACACCGAATGGATGTATAAAGTCTACTATAGAAACACATTTCAGTAAGGTTTTTTTTTCCCTTCGTTTGGAGACGAAACTATCATTTAGTCTCCCTGATGTTTGCGTCTGGTTATTTTGACAAAAGTTATCTAAGAAGAGTGCAATAAAAAGCTTGATATGAAATTTGGAAAAAGCCAATAAACTCAAAATTTTTCCATTTATACTGTGGGCCTCCACCCCCCACCCCCTTTTCTCTTTCTCCCAGTAGTGGGTTTTTTTGAAAAGAGACTGGTTTATCGTATGGGATTTTCCACGTGTCGATGCTTTGTAGAATCTATAAGAAGAAATGTCAAAATTCATCTGCAATCCCCCCAAAAGCCACAGAATCAAACAGTTGCAGGTTCAGCCCTCGTCCACCACCACAACCGAGGTGAATAGTTCATTACCTTTTTGGATGAAATTCTATGGCATGTGTTACGCAGGAGGCCAGAACTGATGATCTAATGGTCCCTCCTGGCCCTAAAACGTATCTACAAATAATGATTATAGATGAAATATATATGCCCTGCACAAAGTCAAAACCAGAAGGCTTTGGGTGGGAACATGAAATTAAGGAAAGGAATTTTGCCGTAGCCCTTTCCCAGAAACTGGACAAACAGCTATGAGCATTAGACTGCGGCAGTGGCTGCTTATTCATGGTCTCTCAATTTTTTTCATTATATTAACCATGTGGGGGTTTTAGGCCATCTGTAAATCTTTTAATTTTCTCTGAATTCCTTCCTGATGCATTTCTAGGAATGTGGGATCAGAGCGAGATGGGCGGGTTGTCCCTACAGCACGTGGCTGAGCTGGGTTTGTTCCCTCACAGGCTCTTCACGGACGTCAAAAACCACCTTCCACAGCACCACTGAGTTTTGCATCAGGTAAATCAGTGTCGGGACTAATTAGCGTAGACAGAGCACTGTCATCATGTATAGTTAGCAAATGAGTTTGTTCAGCATCATCCTGTGTACTTTCTGCGCAGGGTTGCACTGTGGGATCCAGACACGCTGCTGGAGGCACCACAGCCAAGCGAGTCATCCTGCTTTCCCCTGGTTGGGACCGTGGCTGTCAGTCAGCCCCGCCAGCCTTCTGTCGGACTGTACTGGATCATCTAGGAGTAATGAGCAAGTCAGCCCCAAAGGCCTCAGGAAATTATTTGTGCTATTATGCTAACAGGGAGAGAAAACTGACGTATGAGATGGTAATTATCGGGATCACGCTCCAGTTCTTCTCTGAAAATCTGTACAATATTTGCTTTGCTCCAGGCCCTGGGAATCTCCCATGATTTGTCAAAAAATAATTGTTGGTGGTATGATAAATTTGTTATTCAATTCCCTACATGTTCTCTGTTGTATGCAATCTGGAAAGCTGATTTGTTTATATTCTTATTTTCTCTATATTCCCTTACCCATTCTTTGTCATTATCTTCATTTTCACAGGTTTCCTTGTTCTCCAGTGTTTTCTAGTTGTTCAAACTTTGTGTTTGTATATTTATTTAAAGGCAGATTTCAAAAGAGTTCTGTCTCTCAGTTTACTGAAGGATTCAACTTCTCGCTAGTACTTCATCTCCCCCGGCGTTTTTGCGAACGCTCGTGTTCTCCTTACCCATCTCTCTAGCACTGACCTCTCTGGTCTCTTTGCTACTCACGTCTGTTGTTCACAGACCTCAGAGTCCTGGTCTTGAACCGCAATCCCCTTACATTCAGCATGTCTTTGGACATTGTCTGCTCCTTGCTCGGCACCTTTTTTTACAGCGGAATTCTGAGGCTGCTTGAATGGAAGTATTTTTAGAAGTCTCAAACACTTTTCTGCGCAGAGAGATTTCAGTTCTGGCACCGAGGAGGGCTTCATTCCTACCCCACGTAAGGCTGCGGCCGGGCGCCGAGGGCCGGGCGCCTGGCACCCGTCACCGCCAGGGGAGAAGGGGCAGGGGCAGGGCACCGGCCTGTGGCACGGACGAGCCCCGACCAAGCCTCTTTTCTCTCACAGGCCTCCCCTGAGACCCTCGGGGAGGCGTTTAATCTTTCTGCTTCGACACCACGTCTGTACAAACGCTGATTCACACCCATCTGTAACGTGCAGCTACCAAGAGATGTTTCGATGCGTCTGAGGCTGCCAGGCGCTGTGCGAAGGGCTTTGCCGACCAAGCTCTACTGTGGCCCAGCATGAAAGCGCCATGCTTCTGCTCCCTGCGAGGGTCTTCCTCACTCCTCACGCAGTGTGCGAGGTCCCCGCTGTGTGAACGTGCAATGCAGAGGACGTCTGCCACGACCCTTGGATCAGAGCTGCCTGGAGGGAAGAACAACTCTAGGAGGACCGAGACCACGATAGCTCCATGTCCTGGTGGAGGTGATGCGAAAAGGGCTGTGAGGCTTTTGTTATCGTTGGCAAGTCTTTCCGTCCATTCTGTCCGGTGTTTCAGATTGTTAGGACTGCTTGTCCTGTCAGACCTACCAAATATAACTAGAGCATTCACTGGATTTAAACATTTTCAAGTGTTTACAACCACATCTCCTCCCTGGGGGGATCTCCGAACTGCGCTGCTTGCTGTATTGTCTTTGGCTGGGTCTTTAGAGTTTCTGAATTTATGCGCTTAAAAATCAATGAGCCTTGGTTAGACAAGAACCCAAACACTGTGACTCCGCTCCTAGGATTTCACAGGGATTATGAGAGATATAAATAAACCTTAGTTTTGTAGCCTTCAGACTTTCTATCAAAATTGTAAGTAGATTTAAAATTACGGGCCAGATATGCCACGTGAATCACGCTTGAAACTGTAGGTAGTCTCTATGCGGTAAAGTCTAAGAAGGTGTTTGAATACTAAATGAATTGTAATGGAGGTTTTTTAGCCTTTGGTAGCCAAAGAGAGCTAGTGACAAAGCAGCCCACGGCAATGAAAAGCTGGTTGTGTGAACATTACCACTCAGCTCCGGGCTCTTTTGTGCCATGTGGATCTCATGCCCCGTAGCTCCCCGGGGCAGCTGGGTGGCAAGCGCAGGTGTGCGGACATGTCCACAGCAGGCAGCATGAATGCGAGCTTTCTCCTCCTCTGGCCCTCAGAGCTCCCCAAAGGCCCATCCAGGCTCTCTGAAAGCAAAATGAGCAGAGTTTGGACCTTTTGTGTAAAATACAGCCTGGCCGTACTCGAAGGGGCGTACTGGGACAACCTCACTTGGTTGTGGGCCACGCGGCCAAAGTCCTCATCACAGGCTCTCTCTCTGCTGCAGCATTCTGTGTCAAGCTTCAGCAAACAGGAGTCTTCCCTCTTCTGTGGAAAAGCCATAAAAGAGGCATGGAGAGGCAGCAGAAACAACCAGAAGAAAGGAGGGAGGAAAAACAACAAGAGAAAGAAAGGAAGGGACTGAGAGGGAGAGGGAGAAAGGGGACCAAAACAGCTGTCTCTCTCAGCAGTCATGGGAATAGGTGACGTGCCATCTCCCTCTCAGTATAAAGAGGTTGTGTGGGAAGGGGGAGATGACAGATAACATATCAAAGGAAATGAATTGCAGTATTAAGATCCTGACTTTGCTTTGTCAAATATGTGCGTGATTATTGTATAATTCTCTGCGGCTCCTCTCAGTGATGGAAGAGCTCTTCAGATCCTCAAGACATAGTACTACCAGTAAAAGCAACAGCTCCTCAGACAGGTGCTTACTTGAAGTAGCAGAAGGCTTCTTAATTCTCCTTCAGGCTTCTTCCAACGCTGTTACCCATTCTGTGTAGTCTTTTATGTACTTGAAATATAGTTTCCTGACTGACTGACAGCAAAATTGGAGACCCAAAAATACAGTGGGAATCCCTGTATTAAAATTTATTTCACATTTATCATTTTCAATTTGATGTGGTAATCAACACACTTCAGAACAATTGTTTTGGTACCAAGAACCAATGATAACTCCTATAAAAAATCAGTGAACATATGGCAAGCATGACCTTATGGTAAGCATGACTTTATGGTAAGCATGACCTTATGGTAAGTATGCTGGAGGAAGAATTGATCAGTGGTCCACCAAATTAGGTCAGCTCCAATCCCAAAACACCACCAAAAGCCATGGATAAGTTCTTACTGACAGCAGAGGATTCCTGAGCAAACCCTTTGACAGCAGCCATTTTCACAGGTAACTGAGATTTGATAGACATGAAAGCTGAAGTTTGCTGACCATTGTAACGTGACCACAGGATTTTCTGTAATGAAACAGCAAAAGTGGAACTTGGCATGGCTAACAGCTCAACAGTAGGCAGGAAAATTGCTTGCCCATGTAAACAGGATACCAAAGAGTGAAAGAATGCATGCAAAGAAAGAAAAGAAACTCCTATTTCAAAACATTGTGACAAATAAAAAGTCTCAATGATCTGAAAAAAAACCAAACAGGGAAGTGTTTCAGATTTTGGTTCATTGCTCAAAAATCAAGTCAACTTTTCATTTATTTTTCTGTTTGATCATCTTTTCTCTTTCCTCTTCTTCACCCTTCTGCTTTTCTGGTGACCAAGGAAATATAGGGAATGATAGAGGAAGAGAAGAAAAGGAAGAAACCAAAACAAAAAAGCCAAAATGAAAAAAAAAGCTAAATATTTCCAGGCACTCTGACCATATTTCATGTCCTTTGGAAAGGAAATTACTTCAGAGTGCTTTGTGGTTTTGAACCCCAGTAGAAACAGGGCATGGAAAACCCTTGTGCAAGCCAGTACATCATGACGGTGAGATGTCTACAGTGCAGCTGCAGTGGGGCTTGCTGGGAGGTGGGAATAGCTTCAGTTGTGTAAGACCTGTGTAGGTAAGGATTCCTACTCAGAAAATTCTTCAATTTTTTGGGTAAGACCAGCTGGTTAAATGAAGATATAACTTCTGTCCTACAAATCAAGTACCTTTGATGTTCTTGTTCCATAGTAGATACAGCATCTTTTGAGGCATCCTTAGACTTTCAGCTCCTCAAAATCAGTGCTTTGCCCTGGGAAACAAAATAAACATTAAAAAAACCAAATAAAATTATTGTATCCAGTGTGACCTATCGACCCCTGTGTGGGGTGGGGAAGCAGAGGACTGGAGGGAAGAGTATTTCTTGCTAACCAGTCTGAAGTGGTTCCCAAACACTGAAACACAGAGCAGTAAAGGAGCTACATCTCTTTCTTGGCCTTTCCCCAACCCTTAGCACTCATCATCGTTCATGGCTTTAAAATGATAAAAGAAAGGGAGGGTTGTAAATGGAAAACAAAATCAAACCAAAACAAACCTCTTAAAAACAAACTCAGATGCGAGAGATCACTTTTGCCTTCCAAATCAGGAAAATTGACACCTCATTGCCATCAATGGGAATTCCAGACAAGGCGTATCTGAACGGGAACAAAGTTATTTGAATGAAAAATTCAGCCATCCTCCTTCCTCTGCCTTCCTCTGTCAGCTGCCAGAACTGGCATGCAGAAAGAGACCTCTTTGGCCTTGTAATGTTTGAAGTGAAACTTTTTTGGGAATACTGAAAGTCACTCACAGTCCCAGGGGAACGGTGAGCCATTTTTTCCACCCTCCCTTCTTTGTAGTTTACTTTCCCTTATATACATTTTTTTCTTACTGCAGCTTTTCTGATCACAGTATCACAGTGACTTTATCACCGTCACCTCCTCATTGTGAACCAGCCCATCCCTTGGAGGCAGAGAGCCATTGTGGAGGTGGTAAGTAATTTGTTTTGTTCAATGGATTTCTTGTTATGCATGCATGCAAAGCCCCTTTTATCTCACATTTAAATTTGTGTTTTCCCTCTTATGATTGGTTTTGTGACATCAAAAAGCTTTCAGCATCTTCAAAAATCAAGAAGAACAAACTCCTAGAAAAATAAAATAAAAATAAAAAGAAATACTTCCTAATACATCCAGCATTTCAGTGCAGCTTTAGAAAAGGAGAGATTCACATGGGATACTGGCTACCAACGACTATGGAAATAAGCCTGATTTTTTGATCTCTAGGCCCAAACATTATTCATATTTTTTTCCTTAGCCTCAAACAATGTCTTTAGATAGCCCAGGTAAAAGCAAGCCAGAAACAAAACAACATCATAGAGGAATTGCTTTATGCAGATACTTTCAGCTATGCTACACAACTCACATTGTCTTTGAACCCAGTGTGATGAGAGAATGATTTGAGACTCCAGGGACAACTCCTGGATATGTTTTTACTTCAGCATATTGTAGCGAGACAGAAAGCTTTGGCTTCAGAAATGTGTTCAGCAATCTTCTGCATTTGGGGGGGTTTATTATTATTTCTAGTGCTCTAGTAACACTTTGGACAACGTTAAGAGCTGAGGTCAAGGAGCAGACGTGCTGTATGTATGAGGTTATGCAGACTGTCTTTAACCTTTAAGCAAATGGTTTGCCCACACTTAGTGGGAGGCTGAGAGCAGGAATGGGAAAGTCTGAGCCAAACCCTCCTCCTCAAAATCAGAACTGGCTATGATTGTTAGGCTGCTTTTCAGGAAATGAGCCACGTATATATATATGTATATCCTTTGAATTTCAGTCACCTTGTCTACTTTCCTAAGAATGCTTTTATCAATTGACTTTTTGGGAACTGGTTAGCATTTGCCTAAGTATCTACAATGAATTAAGATATTGAACCTCAATATAAGTTAATTGTATATAACCCATGTACTCTGATGTGTGGTACCCAGATTTTTAGATTGAAATAACTTGAGGAGAAAGGCACTTGAAACACAGTCCATGGAGTGGCTGTTGGAGGTTGTCTGAGAAATTGCATCATAAACTGTTCAGGACATCCCTTTATCTACAATTCTATCTTGTGTCTGTAAAATTCAGGTTCATTCCAGAAGCAAATGAATGGCAAGGATTTTTTTAGAATTTTATCTTCTGTGATATTTCCCATTCAATACTCATTCTCTGATAAAGAGGTGTGGATCATAGGGCAGGGGATCTTCTCCAAAGCAGCAAGGTATTGCAACCAACAGAGGCCCTGCTGCCTCCTGGGCACCCTGGCTCTCTGAGTCACGGTGAATAAGTGGTGCTGGTTGAGACATGTCTGTTTTTAATAAAATGCTCTTTAGTGTGGAAAAAACAGAACCCTGTCTTGCTGAAAATTTAGTTACAAAGCCAGTCACTTTATTGACCAAAACGGAGCCCTTAGCAAAAAAATGGGCAGGTCAAATTTAAGCATGAGCATGACCTTACATCTCACACTGTAGGACAGTCTTGGAATACAAAGACTGCTATCCTGCACTTCCAATAAAATCTTTGGTCCTAGCTTTTTCCTGGGACAGGGGATTTTCCTTGCCCCAAGTTGGGAACTATTGCCTTCCCAGAACTGTGGCAGGAGGTGGTGGGAGGCAGGTTCACAGCTGCTTGTGTGACCCCTACGTGTTGCAGCACTACCAAACTATCAAGCTGCAACAAGGCTTTTACCACCCCATACCAGCCCTCTCCTGCCTCAGCACTACTACCAGTCCCACACAAGGTTCCAAAAGTTCATCTACCGTCCGTGCTGTTTCTTCATCCTCTTCAGGCCAGTCTACCCCACCCTGCTTCTTGCCTCTGCTGCATCTGGGTTCCTGGCTTCTCCTCCAGCCAGCCTCTCCTCATCCAGGCCCCCTTCTTCTCTCTACTTCTCCTGGGGCCTCTTTTTATCTCTCCTACATCCCTGGGCTATTCTTCATCCAGTCTCCTCTCTCTTCACCTGGTGCTCCTCTTCCACCTGTTCCCCTTAGTGCTATTTAGCTACTTAGCAGGAACAAGCCACAGCTGTACATTATCCACGTCAGCCAAGCCACCACCCCAGAAGCAAGCCCACAACTGTGTATTACCAATGTTAATTGACCCTCTACAGTTCCTCTACACCTATGCATACACAAGGAACATATCTCTCACCATTTGGTCCAACACACACATGCACTGGGGCTTAAAAAATGCATGAAAAACATCACACAGTCCAAAGCAGAAGTGGACCCTAAACTCTGTGTTGTGCACCAGCCATCCACCTTTTTTAATTTGCTCAGCATATACAAGGCAGCCACAGAAAAGAGGAATCTTTTCAATAAACAAAAACATGATTGAGAGTTAATTCTACTGCAAGGATACTTGCAGGATGTGTTAAGATGACATGTAGGTTTTGTAATCCCAGCTGTCTGCCCCATGAGTGCTGTTGGGATCCTGGACCCAGAGCCATAGGGATATTGAGGTGCCTGATTCTGGTAAAGGTGTGCCTTTCTAGCTTCCCAGTGAAATCAGTTCTTCCCTTCCCAGCTCCTTTGTGAATGTGGACCAAAGGTATTAATCATCCTGAGGAAAGGATTTTGGGTACTGTGGGAGGCTTTCCACTGCTTTGAATGGGAGCAGGACTGAGCCCTCATTGCCTGATGAAAAAGGTAATTTGAGGCCATTACTAGCAAAGGAAGGAGGAAGGAGGTCTTCTAGCAGGGTGTGAAACCTTCCCCCTCCAGCCCCACACTCGCTGCTGCCCTTGGATTTTAGGCGCTTTTCATTCTGGCAAATGTATTTTATGAACCTGATGTACACTTAGCTAGAACAATCCCACACTGGGATCTAATTTCAGACCTACAAAGGTTGATTTATCCTTTTTCAGGCTATGTACTCATTTGAACTAAAATTACCCTGCTGCCAGCCTCCTTGATAGCAATTACATCTAAAGAGAGAGAACCACTGAACTTCATGTATTGGTAATGGTCTTTCCATCTATATTTTTCCTTGGGGATAAAGTTGTATGGGAAAATTAGACACATTAGCCTAGGAAAAATAGTGAACAAAAATACATATTTTATACTTTTAAAAAGTATCCTCATGCTACCAATTAGAGACATTATTTAATGCAGGTATTTCAGCATTATGGTGTCAGCCTGTATATAAAGCAGAACAAAACCATTTCTGATAGTTATTTAAGGGCATCCTAAATACACTCAAGAATAGTACATTTTAATTTTCAATAATGCCAGCAGACTCAAGCATTCAGATTTTAGCATAACCAGCAGGAAAACTGTTTGATGTTTTAATTATGTCCCAGAAAATGCTGAATGTGTTATAAAAGAAATCTGAAGAGGGGAGGGGGGAAAAAAAGGTTTTTATTACTGCTCAAGAGGAAGGACGTTTTACAACATAGCATTAAAAATGTAAAATGGAATAAAAAAGAACTCGGATAGTCAAAACTTTGTCTGCAACAAAGTAGGCCAGAGAAGCAAAATAATATGTCTGTTAGAAGCAGTCGGCAGTGAGAAGTGGAAGAGAGCATTTACATAGAGATAGGGCTGCAGGAAAGGAAAAGCCTTAAAAATAACCCTAAAGTCTTTTAAATTATGTTTAAGACTAGCCAGAACCCGGTAACCATTCCCAACAAGGTGTCTCGGAGGATTTCAGAGTTCCTGATTAATGTGGTGACCTACTGCTCTCTGATGCAATGCGTTTAAAACCCAGCTGGGTATTCGCAGTCAGGATGAGGCTGTTGGGACTTCCTGGGGTTCTATCCTGCTGGCACCGGGGTCAGGCTCCGCAGCAAGACTCAGGAAAAGTGTCCCCAAGGGAGGGGAAAAACGAGAACCTGAATCGTTGGGAATGAATTGAACCAGATGTACAAAGCTCCAGCAATTCAAGCAGCCATAGGAAGTAGCAAGGGGGGGTGGGGGGCGGGGAATTAGCGGGGTTTAACTCTTCCTTCCCTTAGCAGGTGTAGGAGGAGGATGAGGAGAGCCAGCGTGGGGACTGCCACCTCCCGTGGTGCTGCCCAGCGTCCCCAGCACAGGGACTGATGCAGGGTGCCGGAGCCACGGCGGGATGGGGCTGGAGCCAAGGGCTCTCCTCCACTCCTCCTGCCTGAGCTCAGCACAGGACATGTTGCTGTTCCTTGCACACGCATATACACGCAATTTCACTCATTCCTGGCACTTGACTCTACCACCATCCTACTATTGTGAGCTACCTTAAGAAAGCGACATCTTCAATTTGATTCAGATACATAATTTATGTTGTGTCCATATGTTAGTTTCTCGTAAAGAAGGCTCTCAAAAAAACTATCCCAAGAAATGTTTCCTTCAGATTTTTGAAAACATCGATAACAGTAGATTTGTATATGTATATTTATAGTCACATACATATACAATAAATATGAAAGACGGGTCCATGACTGTACTAGATATATACATTTTAGTGTCATTGATGCTTTAAAAAAGCCAGCACAAAGCTTTCTGTGGCTATGGCTTGTTAAAAAATCCACAACCCTTTATTGATAAAATCATAAATTATGTATCTAAACAAACAAAAAAGAAAGCCTATACTATTGCGTATATTGCATTATGTTTATTATTATGTATAATGTCAAAATAATGAAAGAATTTGCAGTCAGATGTCGATGAAAGTATTGTGAATTCTCCTTCAGTGATATGGTATTTCTAAATCTCCAGTGTCAAGCCTGGGTATTATGTTATATGTTTCTTATTTACCATTTCAGTTCTTAGAGCTTCTGTGCTTCATTATTTGATACCTTGACTGTTTGCTTAAACTCTGTATGCAAATACAAAGCGCAAATACAAAGCTGGAGTATTAAGATTAAAGAAGAACTAGGATTCCAAGATTAAAAAGTGAGATGAATGTCTCTTGTAAATGTGTATTGCTAGTCTGATTTTGAGAGGCTGTTTGGCAAAGATTTAAAAAAAAAAATCTGCATTGTAAAAGAAATGGTCCAAAATGCTTTAAAAAGCATGCATAGTAGAAAAAACCATTCTACAGCTGTAAGTGAACTGCACAGTCTGATGCCTGCCACAAAAGTTATCATTAGAGAGCAGCTAAGCCCAAAATGATGCCGTCTGAATACTTTTCACTTATTGCACCCTGTTCTCTTATCTCTTTTTTTATGTGATTATAGCCTGAGCAAGCTACAGAGGTTCTGTATTCCCAGTAACAATTCAGACAGCAAAGGCACGAGGGAGGTGGATGCTCTTCCCCAAGGCCAGGCAGATGCTCCGTGCCCAGATGCAGTCTCTCGGTCCCTCTCCCAGTGCAGAGCTGTTTCTCAGGCCACCTGGAGACACGGACACCTTTAGACAGCAGCTCTCGGGGTACCAAAATAGTCCCACAGCATTAGGCATCCAGGCTGCTGGCTTCTCCTCCCCACCCTCTCATCCCTCCTGCATCAGAAGTGGAACTCGTTACCAAGAGAGCAGCTGGCATTGTTATTCGAGACTGTAAACTTTCACCTTTTGAATAGTATTTCTCTGTCTTCGTTGAGGCTGGAAGTCTAAGAGTTCAGGGAGAAAAAAACTTGCTTGACAAGCAAAGCATTTTCTTTAAAAAAGAAGAAGGAGAGGGGAAAAAAAAAATGCTCCAAACTCGTGGGAATAGGTGAAAGTGACAGAGGCTAGAGACAAAGATGAGAAGTGATCCTGAATGCACCAGCATCGGAGGCTGCTGGGGGAGCGATCGGCAGCGCTAGGGGCCCTGCTGCTCACCCCGGAGAGGAGGCAATCAAAAACCTGTCAGCTGGCACCGGGTTCTGTGGGATGTGGGAGGAAGCAGCCAGGGAGCTAGGAGACGTGGGGGATGCTTTAGATGCAATTGCTTCCTACGATCTTTTTTGCTGATTTCCACTGCTTGCACTTGCTTCTGGTCATGGCTGGAGAGGTGGCAGCATTCCTCCTGCTGCCTGTGGATGGGCTCCTTGGGCAGAGCCCTCAGCTGCTGCCCGGGCAGGCAGAAGCAGGCAGGGGTGCAGCCCGGGGGGCTCTTCTCCTCCTTTCCTAATGATGCTGAGCAACCCCCGGCTGCCGTGCGTGGAAAGCAGCTACAAATCGCCAATTACAGGCTGTTTCTCAGTTTCTGTTTCTGTGTTTTTCACCTATTTTGATTTGTGGACCATGAAGTGTTTTCCAGAGGAGCGGGTCCCTTTTGAAATGCACATTCGTAAAGTGCTGTACAGCATAAATGGACTTGTTTTTCTTAGCCACCTCTCACAGACACCTTAGAAGTAGACCACAGAGCTCCCCAGAGGTCTGCAGACCCCCAGGTTGAAAACTAGCACTCTAATGTTAATCCTTTCAGCTGTCCAGTCCAGGAAATGTGATTATTTTGCAACTGAGAGAACAGAGACAAAGAAAAGTGATGCCAAAAAGCAGGAATTTCAAAAGCGCTGCTCTGATCTAGGAGCACCACAACTGCTGGAAGTGAGAGCTGGTTTTCCTACATGTCTTTCAGATGCTCCCGAGTATTCCCTTTTCATTAGGTGTCTAAATTCACATCCATAGGTGCTAAGTGCTGACAAATCCCTCTGACCTCAGAGCCATGCCTGCCTGCCCACCACCTATGAAAATCAGGCTGTTTTGATATGTCTCTGTTTGGATAGTCCTATTTGAAACAGTGGTCATGCCTGGCCCATGGAAGGAGTCAGTGTCAGGTTTTGGACGAGACACCGAGTTTTTAGAGCTAGTTGCTGTTCATAAATGCTAGGAGCACGTCTCCACCTACTCTCCTGGGATTCCTATCCCTTAAAGTGGAGCACGCTTTGAACGCTTTGATTCCTGCAAGTACATTCAAATTACATTTGGCATTCACAGATTTGCAGATTTTTGAGGCCAGAAGTGCATCCTTTTTTCACCCATTTCCCCCTGCATTCTGCCCAATAACTTGCATCTGACTAGAGCATAACATTTGTTTGATTAAAGCACATCTGCCAGAAAAGCATTCAGACCTGATTTGAAGACATCAGGAGAGAGAGAATCCACCTCTTCCCTTGGTGGTTCATTCTAGTGGCTAATCACCCTCAATGTTAAATATTTGTGCCATTCTTGCTAGATTAAAGAGCATTTCAGTACGTGGCATTCCTATGAGATAATGCTTGCAATGAAGTAACCTTTTAATCTTCTTTTTGATAAATTAAACAGTGTGAGATCTTTAGGTTTCTCACTGTCAAACATTATCTACAGTCAGTAAATCATTTCTGTGGCTCTTTTCTGAGCCTTCTCCAATTTTGTAATGCCCTTTTTTAACATGACAACCGGATCCCATAGTCTAGCATATGCTCACCTGGGGTGTATTCTCTAGCCTGCTTATTCCCTTCTTTGCTATGAGGGTGAGAAACATCCCACCTAAGTTTAGCCAGACTAGAGGTTTTGGCATCTAAAAGCCAGTCATCTAATTTCAGCTCATCTCCCAGGCTCCCTCCATAGTCAGTGGAGATAGATGGACACTTCTGAAGGGCGTGCTTTCCTGTTTGTGTAATTTTGCTTCAGGGTGTATCAGAACACCTTCTCTTAGAATTCTTCCCACCTTGCTAAGAGTCTCAGGGTGTTGCAAGTGCCACCCCCACATCAGCAGCCCCCTCTTTAGTCCCTCTGTGAGGGTCTCTGTTCTCCTATACCTGCAAACTGCAAAGACTTTGAGAGAGCAGGTCAGAAAAGTTTTCAATGAGATGAAATTTTCCAAAAACAATTTGCAGAGATGTTCTGATTGTGGACATAATTTTTGCTGAGACTAGTTCATATGCATGAGGCTATTGATGTTTACTAACTGAATCCGCTGAAGAAAACATTAGCTAGTTGCAGACCAGTACTACTTATTGCTAAATTTTGTTGAGGAAAAATCCCATTCAGTGATGATTCTCTGTTGACAATTGTCTTTTGGAGATCTGCCAAGTAGCCAGCTCTTCACCCATTCATCCTGTGCCTTATCAGTATTGCAAATCCAAATTTTTCCATTGAAATAGTATGTGAATTAAACTGAACAGCGATTCTATAATTATCTTGCTTATGAAATTCATTAAAAAGTACCTCTAGTCTTCATTTGCATTTTTCTCTCTTCTTTTCTTATTCCTTTCAATTTATTTTTGATTAATTGGCTCTTTTGAGACAAATACATATGTTACTTACTCGGACTCTCCTGTTTATGCCATTGGTACAACCATAGGTGCCCAGTGACAACCATCTTTCATGGCTCTAATTTACTCCTGGCAGTCATGAATGATGTACTGGATCAATCTTTCTCACTAAAGGAATTTTCCTCTACACTTCTTTTTCTCTCTTTCTGACTTATTTTGTCAAGAAACTAAAGCAATTGTTTGTTTACCATCTGCATGAGACCTCCAGCATATACTTCCCAAACTGAAGACCCCCTAACAGTGTAGATCTTCCCCTTGATGTGTTCCAGACAGGTCTTAAGGAGTAACACATCCTGCTTTCTGGTTTGATTTAGTGGTCTACAAAGTCTCCTAGCACCACCTCCCAAGCTTTCTGAGTCATCTCAGCAACTGAAGAGGCACTCAGAGTCCTGGGGTTCATGCTAGGCTCTCAATAGCTAGAAAACCAGGTAATGGCACTTTTAATGTTCATACCTCACTGTTTTACTCTGTCCGTTGTTCCTGAACAGGATGAGATGGCTCCAGGAAAAAGCACCACAAAATTAGCAGTGTGAAGTAGATGATGATGTGGCGACATTGCCAGAAAGTCTTCTGCTGCTGGTATCTCATGAAGTGTCTTGACAGCGTGATGGCATCCCACAGCTCCTTGTGCATCTTCAGGTAAGTGTGCAGCATACCCACAGGGCAGCCAAATCATAGGATCAGAGGAGTTAAAGACAGGCAAGATCTGTCACATCACAGAGCACATGCCCCTGCCAGTGAGTGCTGTCGTCCCTGATACAGCAGGCGTCAGATCTCAAACAGATACTACAACTTATCTCAGCCAAAAGGCCAAAGGGAGTTGGATGTATTTTTTTGTATCTGAAACCTAATGTTCGCAACTGTTCAGAAAGGCGTTCTGTTACGTGCTGATGGACAGAAAGCTGAGTCCAATGCTTGAGTCTAGTTGCTGTCTTGCCCTGACTGGTGGTGAGCCTGGGTTTGCTCCCAGAGGGGAGAAAATGTCTCAAAGCAGCCCCTGTTGGTACACCTTTCCCCCGGAGGGAGCCATGTTGCACGTTAATAAAGGGAGCCATCTCTCCTCGTCCAGAAAGGTGCCTTTTCTGAGACAGCCTTTAGACAGTGAAGGGACAAATGGAGCCCCAACTCCCACTACAGGGAAGAACACGGAACACAAAAGACAGTGAAACCCCTGACACAAAATTTACACTGACCAAAGCCAAGTACTTTAATAGCTTTGAGGAAAAAAAATCCTAAACTATGTTGTTGGGTTTTTGTTGTGTTTTTTTTAAGATGCCAACAAGGTACAGATTTGGCATCTCCTCTGCTGGTGCCTGGGACACATCAAGGGAATGGGAAGGCACCATGCTGATGAATACCGTGATGATGTGGACAAGCCTCTGAGGGAACAGGACTTGGACCCCGAGCTAAACGGAAGACGGGATGGAAAGGAGAAGTGGGAAGGCTTAGCGGGTGTGAGAAGTGCAGATGAGAACATGCGCAGGGCTGTGGGCCAGAGATGGGAGACAGGAGGAGTAGGTAACTGCAGGGGAAACAGGAGTGGGAGCCAGGGAGAACAGGTATGGCTGTAACTGGAGAAAGCATTTGGGAAGGGTTGCTGAGGAAGGATCAGAAGGAGGAAGGCCAGTATGTATGTGTAAGGTGAGCAGATAGAAGCAGAGCAGAGGGTCTGGCAGGGTGAAGGTAAGTAAGGGGACTGGAAAGGTGTAGCCACATCTGTGTGAGCTAAGCCACATCTTACCTCCATATTCCTCTCACTACACCCTGTTTGGTGAGAGCACAGTCATCCCCAAGGCTCCACTGGGGACGATGCCCAAAGACCCGTTTGTCTGGGCTGGGGCTGGCTGGAGCCAAGGCTGTGCTGGCTGCTTGGGCTCTGGAATCTCCAACATGCCAAGCTTTGGGGTCAGCAACCTGCCGGCCATGCAGCAGAACTGCTGTTGTGTGTTGTGTTATTCTAATACAGCAGGAAGCATGCATTCAGCTCCAGAAACAGCATAGCAACCCAGTTTTGAAAGTCATGGTGCATTCAGCTTGCTTCCTCTCTATGCAACTTTTTGTGACACAAGTTTAATCCAGGCGGATGTTTGCAGCTAGAGGTTTTTGCTCTCCTTTCCTGGGATTCATTTAGAACCTCCTTGTGCCTGCTTACCAGGTCTTTATCTCTCGCTGAATTGGCAAAACTTCAGGTGAGACAGGTCTCTTAAAGACCAAAGTTCTTTTCACATGGCTACAGAAGGGCCTTAGGAAGTCTGAGCTCTTCAGTTGTGGGCCAGAAGTAGTACTTTGTGACCATGTGTACCAGTCAGAGAGCTGGACTGCTCTGTCCCAGCTTGCAGGGCAGTTGCTATGATCCATTAGGAGTGCACCATACCTCAGGAATGAGGACAGGTGTTTTGTGACAAGCAGTTTCGAGGAACTAGCAAATCAGGGAGAAAAAAAAATAGTAAAAAAAAATCAGGGCTTAAGGTACATAACAGTTAGTGTGTCCCTCTAATTTTTATGGGCGAAATTCGGAAGCCCTTCTCCTCCAGCCTGAAGTACATTGAGCTGAGTAACCCATGGCAGTCACCGCAAATTATGGAGGTCCAAGCAGCCTTCTCTATACTTGTGCCAGGCCTGACTGTTTCTCCCTCTTGCCCCATATTATTTACTGTACAAACCCATTAGCATTGCTTTTTCTTGCTGCATCCAAAATACTGCAGTCTATCACTTGAGCTACTTACATGACATTTTATCCTTTCTTTGGAAGACAATCTTGTCTTCAGTCAAAGACCTCTTGACAAAAGGAAATAGGAACAAGAACTTGAGATGGCATAATGCAGCAAAGTGCTTTCTGTACACCTGCATAGTGTGATTCAGTCTGCTTTTGCATTCAAAATTGAAAGATTTCTCTTGTTTACCTTTTTTTTGTGTGCCCCAACCCATTGCTCATTTAACCTTGAGGTTCCCTTCATTCTTCCTTCCCCCCACCACTTTCCTCGCCTATACCTCCAGCAGTTATTATTTTCTTTATTAGTTGCAGTTTCTATAACTGTGTTGCTACAGTCAACATGCAAGCGCTTATTTAGTCTTTTTTTCAACCAAGAGGACTGAGTGCAACAGTCAGGTCGGTGTAAGTATTTCAGATGATTTGTCAAACAGAATCTAGCGGCTGATTTTTAGGACATCCCCTTTATGGCCAGTGATGAAGGGCTTTAGGTTGGTTCAGGATTTTTTATGTAATGAGTGAAAGGATGTATTTGAGGGGAAAAGCGCTTAAAAATCAAAGGTATGATGGGAATGACGGTGCAGCATTGGAGTTCCAGCAAGGTCCGTAGCTGATTGCAGTTGAGTCATGTTGTCCTCTGAGAGGGTGTTGGACAGATTCCCTGTGGGAGGCTGAGGGAGACAGGAATTACTGCCTTCTTACGAAAAGGTAGCTCTTACAGCTCCTGCAGGGTGGGTGGAAATCATGCTATTATTGACACCCACTTCCTTAGGATGTTCCTGTTACAGATCTTGCTGGACTTTCTCTGGGGAACACACTGAGGATACAGTTGCCATGTCCTAGCCATCTCATCTCTTTTTCGGACTGTGCTGAATCATTCGTTTCCCAGTGTGGCTGGTGTTATCTGTGGTCTCCTTCTGCTTTCTCAAAGTGCTTTGTGACAATTTATTTGCCATCTCATGTATAAACTTAAAATCTGAGGCAGGATCCAAAGCATGTTAACGTCTACTAATGCATGTCACCAATATTTCAGACTGTTTCAGTGGCCCTTGGGCTGGTGTTTTTGGATTTGGACCTTCTCACTATATTAGTGCCATCCCACAAACTCTATCTTTACCCTTTTCTCAAAAGAAGAACATAGCAAAATTTAGTCAGTCTCTTCCTTGGTGCCTGGGTATAGGCACCACCTTGGCACGAACTCATCGTTGTTAATTATGTGGAGCAATTGTCCCCTGCCAATGAAAGAAGGAGACACTGGTCGGTTTTGTCTGGAGCTCTGGACAGGCTTTGATGTGGCCAATCCTTCCAGCGGGTTCACCTCAGCCTCCCTGGGAGATGTAAAATAGTGTTAACTTGTATGAGCCTGGCAAGACCTTCATATACATAGTTTGTGTGGGCCAGCCTGTTTAGTGAGTCTTGGAAGATGGTGTGCCCTTGTGGTCCCTCAGGCAGGAGGGGCGGTGAGAAATCCAGCTGGGGAAAAGCACTTCTAAAGCAGAAACTGGGTTGGCAAGGGTGGTGAGGGACTTACAAGCATGTTAGGAAGACTGATCCCTACATTGTTTAGGAGCCTGATGTAGCTTTAAATATTGAAAAATTAGTACAGAGCTAGGGCTGTGGTGCTGGCAGATAATAGTCTTTCCCACCTCATGGTAAATGATTCCCCCCCACCTTTTACCCTCCATTCCCTTGTTTTATAATTAATGTTGCTTCTTTTCAGTAAGAAGTTGTAAATTACAATGAGTTATGTTTAGCTACCAGCAGGTAGTGGCTCTTCATCGTTCACTGGGTCAAAAAGAAGAAAGGTTACACAATATTCATCAGCTGCAACCTGGGGTTTCAATGCTAAAAAATGTAAGTACCAACCTCTTCTCCTAGTATCTTCAAAACATTAAAAGGCATCAGGACGTTTCCAGAGCTGCCGTATGAAAAGGCAGAAAATGAACTTAACCTTGTCAGAAGCATTTACAGCTGATCTTACTTGCTAACAAAGCAATATTGAAGGATCACCTTTCCAATACAGCACACCACGTTGGTGGTTTCCCAGAGATTTTCTTGCCCAGCATGTTGTTCCAAGCAAGTAGCTTTAAATGTCCTAGTGTTCATTGATGCCCCTGTGCTGGCATCCTGGGACTGCTGAAGCCCCATGGTGGTCAAGAGTTACACTGGATGGATCCCATGGTTTAGGACGGAAAACTAAAATGACCTACAATTTCCAGTATCCCTGATGGCGAAACCTGTTCCCACTGACACATTTGCCAGGGTCAAGCCTGTTCGGTCACAGCTATTGTGAATCCTGTAGATGATTCATAAGCCCTGCTCATCCCCGTGTTGACTGTCATAATCTGTGCTCCATATTTAATCTCAGATGGCAATTTGTGGCAGGAATCGTTATTTTCACAGCCAGAAAACAAAGAATGAGAAGTCGGTAATTGTGTCCACTAAAAATCCCAAGTGACTTATGATTTATGGGACAGTTTATTTATTCTCCACCACTTGTGTGTATGTTCCTGTTTAGTGTAACCTGTGATTTTATAGACTCTCTTTTTACCTCAGAGATGTTTGCATTTTTATAGTGAAACCAAGTCATTGGTACAAAGACTATTTCTAATACTGCATAGTCCCCTACAGTCTGTAATAGCTGCTGTGCAAGTGAATCACTAATGATGATATCCTTATTGGAATGCAAAATCTGGCTACTGACATTTTCTCTGCGTTACTTAGCCCTGTAAGCCTGTGCTCTGTAAATTCACCGGAGTCAGCTGAGCTGTGTTGTTTTCTACCAGTGAAGGACCTAACTCTCGCTCCCTGGTGACTGAGGTGCAAGCAATTCCAATCTTTTGGGTTAACAGTCCTGGAACTTGATCCCTCCCTTCTTTCCTCTCACTTTTTTCCAGTGGGGATGGCACCTATTACTCTTACATTTCTCTGTGACCCACCGACCTCCAAGGCCCTCTGGTCATCTCTTTGGCCAGCTCTACGTGGGATAAGATACTAGTACATATCCCAGTACGAACCCAGCTTGACATACACACTTTTGGGGAGGCAGAGGACCATTTGGGGTTTATGCCTTTACTGTTACTGCAATTGCAGAAGCACCTCTGAATATACCTCACTGGTATTGTTTTGCTCTGGATGGATGGACTGTAGATCCTTTGGAGAGACGGTTCTCAGCATAATCAGGAAATAACAGGGATTTTTTTCTTTTTCCATCCTTGCTTCCCTAGCTAATTGTTTTTATCTCTTTAAACTTATCTGTAGACTTAAGTTATCTCACCTCGGACTTGGGAGCCAGCATAAAAAGAGCTTACCCACCAGGTGGCATTTTCTCACGTGTCCAGCCTTAACTCTAACATGAACGCTTTGTACATATAATTATAAAACCAAGGGCCACTAAAGTGCGCCTGTAGAGCAGAAACTTGACTGTTCTCAATCCTGTTCTAATTATTGAACCTTAGAGCAAAAACTAGGTTTCAAAGAAAACTTTCTGTACAGGCCTCAATAGAGTTAAAAGAGAAACATTTTAAGTTGATGAGCTGACACTTGTAGAAGCAAATATATTAAATAAATCATGATTCGTTTTGGGGCTAAATCTGACTTACATCAACTCTGGAAAAACTAGATCCTAATGAGTGACAGTTTGGTGTTTTCTGTCACTTCCTACAGTAATGGCCCCAAGCTGACACTGCTCTGTGGGAGTCTAATACTTCTGAACAAAAGTTTTTTTGGAGTGAGATAGACAAGGTAGAAATCCCAAGGTGACTGGAAGGAATGTCTAATGACTGGAAAGACATATTTACTGGCAGACTGTATGTAAGCTGTGACAGTTGACAGGGCTTGATTGTAATAAATATAGTTGATGAAGAGAAGGCTGACAGGTGAGGACAGAGAGAGAAAAAGAGTCAAAAGATCTGCATTGGCTGAACCCTATTAATGGTAAGTTGGTAACAAAGCCCAGAGTCATAAAACAGGTATCGCGAACCGATGTCTAAACACTGAAATGTGTAGGACTTGCAGGTTGCCGTAACAAGCTCAGATTTGTTGACCTTTCTTCTAGCGATTTTATAAGTGGTGTTTTCAGTTGAAATTCACACGAGCAGCAGGCAGGCACCTGATATTTTTAAATATCCTGTATGATTAATCATGTAACAGAATAAACCCTGATCAAGGTCATAATTATTGCTTCAATCTCTAACTTTCATTGCTTTGATCAGAGGATTTGATGTTGTAAAATGTGCCTCCACGTGCTGTGAAGGAAGTGATCTTGCTGGAGATCTGTTCTGCTGAAAACAAAATGAATTCCTGTAAAGGAAATGAAGCAACATAAAACCTGAAAATATTTCTTTAAATGCAAAGGCTCACCACACACACACACACACACACATACGCAGATGGAGTGATTGACCCTGAAAATGGAAACAACTCTGGCATATTAAATCATGACACTTTATAACTGACTGGTCAGAGTTTCAACAATAGGATTTCCAATGAGCTCTGCACTTTCTTCCCCCAGGCAAATGTCACACACTGAAACTAAACAGGATCTTTTTTTTTTCTTGTTCATCCCGACGTGCTGTTTTCTGTGCCCAAGATACGAATCTGTATTTGAAAATGCCTTAACCCTTTGGAAGGGCAACCCTCCCTCTCCATGCCCCAGGAGAAGGGAGTTTTGTGGCAGGCGTGGGATGTAGGGGACGTCGTGCCTGCACTGGCACCGGGGTCAGTTTGCACACTTATTGCACTCCCATTTCAAAAGGGGAAGAAAGGGAAAAAACAATCATAAGGGAATATCTGGTGGAAAACACTCAGGAATTGTACAAACTTAATATAAAGATTAATAATGAGGCACATCCCTTGTTGGGAATATCAAATGAGAGTCCTTCTAAACCCTGGAAATGGGCCCGTTTAGCAGCAGGGTCACTGTTTGCTTGCTTTCATCGCCACATGGACAGAGGTGAAAATCCCTTCACCTTCTTGCTTGTATGAAACACAAAAGCATTTGTAAAATATTTAGACAACTAAAATATTGAGGAAACTTTTCTTTCTAAAAGTTGCTGTTATTTTGAATAGATCCCCTCTCTCCCTCCTCACCAAATGCCACAGTCTCTTCAAGTGGTGCTGCCACCAAATGAATTGTGGGGAGTGCCAAGAAAAACAAATGAGACCATATAGATGCGCAACAAAGACTCGCAGAGTAGCACAATGCTCACGTGTCAATCACGCTGATGCTCCTTCTTTGCTGGCTGCCTGTCTCCCACATGGCAGTGGATCCAGCCACTCTGCTTCTCACTGCTGCCTCTTTTGAATTGCAGGATTCAGAGCCATGTCTCGTCAGCACAGGAGTTGTCAGCCTAATTGGCATGTACACGCACACTTTATACATTCCTCTAGTTGTCAGTGACTGCTTGCACACATATGCACACTTTATAGGTAAGCGTGAGTGGGTCCTTTTGTGTAGAAAGTTCTCCACGCAAGCACATAGATGTTTTATGGATTGATATCCACAAACACCCATATACTTTGTATACTGGTGTATTCACATGTGGTTGTGTACCTGGACTTGTATACATGCACCTCATCTACTGTCCTCTGGGTGTGGTGTTAATGTGGCAAAGTTAATCTATGGTCATTTACTTCAGTGGCAGTCCTTTGATACTCAGGTAGAAGATGGGACATCATGGTATTTAGGCAGAACCACACTTAATTGTATATATATATATATATATATTTACAAGCACATACAGAGTTTCTGCTCCTCAACACAGCCTCATAAAGCCTGAACTCCATGTAAACAGACTTCTTACGAACTGAAGGCTTTGAGCCAGGCAACTGGAAGAAAAAGACAAAGGAAGTGATATTTAAACTATGTTGCAGTCCTTTTCTTTTTATACATGCCTGTGTATTCCTGTATGTACTTTACACATATTTTTTTTTTGTTTGACCTTTTACAGAGACTTTACCATAGCTTTAAGCTGATGAGAACACGCAAACTTTCTTCACTCAAAAAACAGTGTGTTGGAGCCAATGCAAGTGGCTGTAGATGTCTGGACTTCATTTTGTCATCTCTTTCAGGGTCCAGGACACTTTCAAAGTCAGTTCCTTGTCATAGGGTGTAAGTAGGAGACAAAGCAGGAATGAAAATCATGAAGTGTATCTTCTTTCCTATGAAAACCTGGCTGAAGTCAACATGATTATGACCGTTGCCTGCATCAGGATCAGGCTTTCACTTCAATAATACCCAAAAGGTAAGAACACTAGTGAATAGCTTTCTGCTACTGGGTTTTTAATATGAATATAGCATTAACACAGGACTCAGTTTTTTAGTGTTTCATGGTCTAATCAAAATACCATTGAAATTAAAAAATGAAACCAAATATTAGGGAAAAAAATTTAGGGTTAAATTTATAGGGAAAGAGAGTATTCCTCTGAAACTGGGGATACTCTGTAGAGGGAATAGCTGTTGCTGAGACAGAGTTAATCCTGCATCCATAGGACTTTTTAATAGAAGTCTTGTAACAGTTCTTCACATATTTTGCATCTTTGAACCTACATTGATTTTGGATAGCTTCTGAGAGACAAGCTTCCCAAGAGGGTAATAATCTTCAGTCTGTTGTATATAGTGCAAGATGTATTACAGAGGACCCTAACAACGGTTCCAAAGACTGTGAGTCTCACGTGAGACAAAACTTTTCTGAGCTTACACTTGAGAGAAGACTTTCAAAAAGAACAAAACCAAACTGATCTTGTGATTCCTAAAGTCTGAAGTAGGCCAGGTCCCGCGTTGTGGTAATAATTTTTGAAGGTCTATTCATGCAACTGGGATAGGAATGAAGATTTTTGATAACCCTTCTATGTACCTTCTGCACACTTGATCTGGTCCCAGATGAGGATAAGCACCTTGCTCGAAAAGATTCATAGCTTTCCAGGTTTTGCATAAATTTTTCCTGCAGAAATTGTTTAGTGTGTTCAGATCTCTTCCTTTAATTTATACTCTTTCTACAATTATTTTACAAGACAAAAAAAAAAAAAACAAACAAAAAATCCCCTTTGTATCATGAATATAGAATTCATAATATTTCAAACTAAAGCTTCAACTAGAAGCACAGCTATGTCTAGCACCAAACATAACATGAGAGACAAGTCAATAGCAGTGACATAAGTTTTACAATTGTTTTTAAGTTGTTAAGAGAAAAAATGTGGTTTTGTTGCCGCAGTAGGTGGAGGATAATGCCCAGGACTTCAGCTACAAAACTCCTGTTTCGTCTTTTGCTACCTGTTCGTAAAAGCTTGCCAAGTGCATGGACCCTCATTATATACCTTGCTGTTGTAATAATGGCATGTGAACACCCAGCAAGTTCTTTGTGTTGGAGGAGACTTCTGTGAGAACGAGAAGTGAGTACATGATGCTGTATTTTCAACAGACACCTTTGAGAGCTATGTTCGGGGACTGATGTGTCAGCTGCTCATCAATACAGCCATGGAGTTGAATACATCAGGGAAGCTTTAAGAAGAATGGGAGAAATAGAAAAAGTGTGGGAGTGAGAATAGTGGGACAAAATTATTTCCAGTGTAAATGTGCTGAAGCAAGTGTAGTTTCATCAAGAAGTTTGCCCTGTTGTGTTCCAGGCTTCTCGTTTAGGTTGATTACGTGGCAACATGGAATTGATTTCTTGAGCTTAGGACAGTTGGCAAACTTGACTAGACTTAAAATGAACCTCTTTGATTCCGTCTACAAAATTAGAGCAGATTTGATAAAGTAAAGATGTATCCTTTGAAGTATTCCCTATCAACATAAGTGCTAAGAACACTTGAGCGAAGGAATTTTAACAGTTTTGAAAGCAGTAGCAAAGGAACATCAATAAGGATTGCAGCTAAGGGCATGCCCACAAGGCACTATACTAACTGCATCTATCCTGCAGGCAATAAGCAATTGCTAAAGATTCCAGACTTTTTAAAGTTCATAGTTCATCTCATAAAAACTTTACATGTAACTTATGATAGGATTTTGCTGGGTGGGTTTGGCTTTCAGTAGGCAACTCCAAAAGGAGACCTTTGTAAGTTGATCTGCATATAAGAACATGAAGAAGCTTTCTTTTTTTTCATGTCAAATAATGATTGATGATAGGGTGATCTTGCACGGTGTGAAGTGTGCTCCTGTCCTGTTATATGCGGTGGTACAAGCATGGTGATTAGAATTGTTCCAGGCACTTCGGCCCATCAAGAAAAGCACCGGCCCAAGCGCTTTGTTGATTCAAGCCCACATCACAGAAGAGAACAGAGCTGTCTTTCACTTTGCAAATTCCTAAGGAGTGCTAGGTTTGAAGTGCCCATGTTGCTGGAAGAGGTTTTTCCTTGAGTAGGAAGGCCAACCAATGATTCAGTGGTAGTTTCAGTTAGACCAGATATCTACTTGGCAACTCTGACTCTGCTGGCCCATCAACATCAACGCTCCTACTGCTGTGGGTAGTGCTTGTGTCGGGTAACTTGCTGCAGCCTTGCAAATTTATCATTAACAAAGCTCATGAGCACAAAGGAGGGAACAGAGGGATCTGGAAAGAAACGGGATGGAGACAGAAAGGAGGTTTTAAGCAGCAAAGATCTGAGTTGCTGGCACTTGGAAATGAGTCACTAAACAACTTGGATATTTAACTTGGGCAGTGAAGGAGATTTAATTAAAAAAACTTTTACTTTTTTGTGTAGATTTCATACTGGTGGTACTTGATAGATTTCAGTGCAACCACAGCAAATTAGTGGTAGCCGCAGTTATGACAATTAGGATTCTTAAAACATGATCGCGTTACTGTGGCTTGATGAACTACTGCATGTCAGCTGAGCATGGGAAGTGGCATGTGTATGCCCTTAGCTGGTCACAAACAGGAGACAGTCAGTGTAAACCTCTTTCAGCGAGTTTTAAGCAAACACCTCTCAGCTCATACTCGCAATGAACAAATGCTGCATACAGCCGGTTGCTGGTGCTCAGCTGGTGCGTAGAAAGGATTTATTAGACTGCAGTAATTAAATAGTATCTGGCTTCTTAAAGAAAAAATGGGAGAAGCATATATGTGATGTTTTAGATCACCTAGCATGTTTACCCCAAGACAGGTGGTTCACAAATTCCCTTCACAGTTGTTCTTCCCCAAATTCGCTATGAAGACATCATTTCCATGATGGTACAATAAGAAAAGAAGTTAAAAGTGGCTGCAAAGAGAGAGCAGCTGAAATGGATTCAAGAGCAGCAAAGTGTGAACAACTGTTCTCACCATGAGCCTCATCCAAAGGCAACGGACTCACCAAGGTGGTTTCCTCTGTTGGCTTCAAGAAGGTTGGAATGAAACCCAGTTTCCCATGGTTTAATGAAGTAAATGTAGATCAGAAAAACGTTCTTTGTTCTGATGTATCTTTTTGTTGGATGTCATAACAGTAGCTGCCTTATAAATGCCCACAATAATAATTAATAATGGAAATTATTAATTTTTGGCCTTTGTGTTTTTCCTGTATGAAACTCTACCTTGCTCAATAGTGAAGTTTTACCACTGATTAGGTATCACTTTATGAATTCATTGAAAGCTAATAAAACCAGGCTGATTAGACAACCCCAGGCAGCACATCTTAAATAGTCATTAAACAATCATTACAGATAGAAACAGCTACAACTGGCTTCTGTTGAAATGCTGCTTATTATTATATAATCCCTTTTCAAGTCAAAATGAATGCATAATCAAAGCACAAAGCAAACAGTTTGAAAGTTTTGAGCTGGCTGTGCAAAGCTATAATGCATCAATGAACCTCTAAATTAGTGCTCAAATCAGCAGATGAGGGTTGATGTACAGCAGAAGCAGTAATTGAGGAAAAAGCATGGATCCATGGGCATAGGTGAAGTAAGAGCTTCTGAAATAATTTCATGTAGAGCCCTACAGGAAACCATTGCAGCTTTGACCCAAAGACACTTGTCTGCTGTCAAGGAACAAAGATGAGTGTACAGTTCTGGTGTGTCTTATTGCCTTTACAGATACTGTCCTTTACAAAGAGTCACATTAAACTGCAGATGAAGACACACAAACTTCAAGATAAATCTGGTACAGGACCAAAACACTGTGCACTGACCCTTACCCAAAAACATTTCTGCTTTTAACAGACTCCTTAATGAAAATTCCTAAGAGACTCTCCAGATAAATAAGGATACATTCTGATCCTTATTATAGTGGTATAAATTTGGAGCAACTTCAATGAAACTAGTGTAATTGTTCTGCATTTACTAATAGTGCAAATGAGCACAGAATGAAAACCAGAGACTTTGGGAAGCCTTAAGCCAATAATTCGGCTTTCCGATAGCTTATTAAGTTTATAGTACAAAACCTCTGTCTTCTTCCTTCTCTGTAATAACATCTTTCTTAATAGTCCTTTCTTAATCTGTACAGATTCTGCATGAAATAAATGGTCAGCACGCTTAAGTTTCCACGCGGTACCACCTGCAAGTTACAGGCCAGATCCATTTGCTTGATTGAGGCAAGGCAAGAGTCATTACCACATAGGGCAGCTGATTTTTCCCCCCCTAAACACCTGCGAATGCAGGTCACCTGGGAGTTTGAACCTATTATGGTTCCTATAATAGAGACAAGGGCAAAACAGTTTGTAAAATGGTACATGAACAGAAAGATGAGAGAGAGGGAGAAAGAAAGACACTCTGGTTGGATGACAGGAAATCATATAACAATATTTGCAAGTGAGCTTTGGGAGCATGGTCTTGGTAATGGGGTTAGCTAATCCAGATAGTAATAAGGATAGGAAAGTCAGCAATCATAATCATATTTAATGGATTCCAGATGGAGAAATATAATTGTTCTCATTATCATTGCGAAAACTCCAAGGAAATACAATCCCAAGATACTTTACCTTGACAGGCAACCAGGAACAATATCGACATCAAGTCATGGGTTTTGTAGGTAGAGTTGTCAGTTATTTCCTTTTTGTAGCATTCCCTTCTAATGTAATGGTTTGATTAACCTAAGACATTTTGATGTGAGTATAAAAGCAATGTTAGTGAAATGCCTGCTTAATTGACTGTGCATCTCTATACCATATGATGTGGTGACTTACTAAATACGTTGTGGAATTAAAAAGAAAACCCGAAAGCCTTGTATATCATGAGACTTTTTCTTTGTAATGTGGTTAAAATGAAATATGACTGTAAGCACAGGCCTTTTTGGGTGCAGCTGTTCTTTTTGTTTGGGTTGATAATTGGAACCAGTCCCATGGGCCTATTTGATGTTATCTCTTGTTTAAAACCAAACTGTCAAAGCTTATCCCCCCTGTGTACTCAACAGGGAGTAGTTCTGGGGAAACTTTCTTCTTAAGTATTTTTAACCCCTCCTCCCCGCACGCATTCTCTAAACTGAACCGGGGCAGTCATGAAATGATGTCTTCACAGGAACACTTGTACAGCAAAATATTTCTTTGTGGAAAATTGAGCCTTTTCATGTTATATGTCTTTGTAAGAGGGGCCGCAAAGAAAAGATCCCACAGCAAAAGTCAGATGATCAGGGTGTGATGTCTCAGCTTTATAACAACTTGCCTCTGCACAAAGGGCGTCCTGCGCAGCATCCCCCTGGCATTAGAGGAGCTCAGGGTGTGGGGCAGAAGCGCAGATGTCTCCCACAATATGAACCAGTGTTTGATCCAGGAACAGTATAACTGCATTTCCATGCAAGCATGACTTTAATGTTCCTGATCCGAAGCTAATGCGTTCAGGCAGTGTTGCACTGTGGAGACTACCAGTTGGGCTGACATTACCTCAGCACTTTCTGTAAGGACAGGCATGCCCTGCTCATTGTAATATCTAGATGTAACCTTGGAATATTTAGATTTGCCTAAGTTCAGGAGAAGTTAGACCCTGTGTTTGGTTAGTTTCTTGAATGGCAGGTGGAAGCAAGGAGCGTGCCTCCTGCAGTCAGGTGAGGAGATATTTTGGGTTTGCTTTGCACTTTTCATTTTCCTTTGCGGTTATTGTCTTTGGAGTTATGGAATTGAGACAGGTCAGCCGTGTGATCTCAAACTAACAGCACTAAAAAAAGCATTATTCTTTTGGCCATAGGACCAATGGGTCTTTTTCTCAGTCTGCTCTGTTTCAGCTATATTTTTGTCAAAAAACCTAAGGCCTTCTGCCAGACATTTTTGTTTGTACTCACAGCTTTGTCAGGCCTTTACGCACATGTTATTATGGAACCTATGGAGCCAACTTTAATGGAAAAGGAGGAAGGAGAGATAAGAATCACTGGCGGATGTCAGAGTCATCTCCACTATCTTCGGCAAATGAAAGAGGGACAAAAGTTACAGGCTTGCAAGGTGTTTCTGCCAGCTCTTGCCTGTCCTGTGTCATGCACTGCCCTTCTTGAATGGCCCATGGGCAGAATAAGAGAACCTTGCAGTTATTGCCCCATAGAACATTTATGCACACTATTCACAGTCACACTTTTTTAAAAAAATAATAGCATGCCAATATATTGGTTTCTCCTCTAGCTGACATATATGCACTGTGGAGATGTTGCAGTGGCCTGCAGTGACTGGAAGTTGTGTGCTGGTACTGTGTTTGCCTTTCTATCGCATATAGAGCATTTATAGTGAGGGATGAACATCCAGTGCAGGCTGTGATCTACTCTCTTGGCCTTTGTTGCATTTGATCTTGCCTTTGTCTTAGTATTCTGTGTCACTCTGTTTACATCTAGTCTTTAAGACCAAATGCAGCAGTGTCTCCTCACCTTCCACACATAACCATCTGTTTCTGTCCTGTAGACCCGTGTCAGGCCACCTGGAAGAGCCCTTCTGAGTAAAATCAGAAGTAAAAGCTGCTGATAGCTGTTAAAAACAGCAAATGAGCTTCCTATCTTGTGCAGAGCTCAACACAACTAGAACGCTTCTGGCAAGCAACCTCTTTGCAGTCCACTTTAAAGACCAACTGAGCGGAACATCTAAGCACAGGCTGTAGGTTGCAGGTCGCTTATGTGCCCCAGGAGAACAAAGGTGCTTGTGATGCCCATTCATGGAAAAGCAATAGCCAAACTATAGGTCCCTCTTGCCATCGCAAAACAATCTCTGTAGACCTGTCATACATGTGAGATGGGGAATGATTCTTACGTCCCTTGAGGGGTGCCAGGACTCAGTACTTTGTAGATAAATATAAGTTTCTATTTAAAACCAGTACTACTGGGACTAGATGTAAGACAGGCTGGAAAAAGCCATTTCTAAAAATACAGGAAATAGCTATATGGTTACAGAAGTGAATTTCCAGCTGTGGGTAATCATATAACTCACATACTAACAATGAGAATCCACTGTGTAAGGGAGAAAAACAACAATTCACATAAGGTTGAAAGACAATAGGCTAATTCCTAATCAGACTGTGGAAAAAGAAGGAGTGGAGAGAATACATGGAGGGCAGAAGGAGTAGGGAGCTGGTGCTTTATTACAGAGGAGCCAGTGGAGAAGGCAGTTCTAGCAAGGTCAGTGAGGGCAAAGGAAAAAATTGATTTACATTTAGGAGGTACTGCTTGCAAAGGTGAGATTAAGAGCAGGGAGCTGAAGCAGTCAGGAGATACCTTTGCTGGACTGTCCCATCTGTGCATCTGGGACAGATCTGGGACAGCTCTGGAAGCTGCAACCCCAGAAAAAAATCCAGTATAATCCATACAACGTCTAGCAACCAAGGCTCTCCCAGCAATTTTGAACTATTTCTAATATTAGACTGCCTCACTGTTGACAGAGAACTGATTAGCCCATGCATGTTATAGGTGGGAAAACTGAGGCGTTCACCTTGTCAGTTACTGAAAGAGTAGAAGCAGAACTCATCCGTCTTTGCCCTGTCTTCATAAATTTTAGTTAGTCATCCAAACTCCCACTGTCAGGCCTTTTAGCCGCAAAGACCCTATCTTACAGAGGTTTCCTGGAGTGTTCTGGAAAAGTTCATTTTGTCTTTTTTTTTTGTACTCAGCCCTGCTGTCAAGGACTTCAGCCTTCCCTTTTTCTTCCTATGGGCCTCTCCAGCGCCTATTCCTTTAAAATACCTTCCTAGTAATTGTCACTGTTATTCTAAGCAATAGTAGATGGTTTTGATCTGTGGAGCTATGTAAAAACTGTGTTCTCAACCTGTCTCTCTATCTGTTTTTATTCCTCAGTGTTGGAGCTTAATTCTCATGGGTTTGATCAGAAGCTTTTGTGTAGTGGGACTAATTTTAACCAATCATCCAATTGTCAAGGGGTTTCTCCTCTCATTTCAAGGCAGCTTCTTTATAGTATTCTCTTTGGTTCCCGTCCCCCCCGCCCCCCCTGACTTTACAGCAGAGGTTGTGCAATAACGCTACAGAAGTATAGTTATTGCTGGAAGGCTTTTTAGGCTCTAACATGGTTTCCTTCCCAGAGGAGGGGGGCATATTTGTCTTAATAGAATCATTGTGGCTCATTTCAGTGGTGCAGGCTGCTCTTAGGTCCTCCTGCTGCAACTAGGGGTTTGCTTATGGCTTATGATTCTCTACTATTCCATGGCAAGCAGAACCCTTTGCTCTACTAATCTGCAAGCTCGAGTAAATCAGGTAAGTTTTAGCCACTGATAAAGGATCTGATCCAAACTTGCAGGAAGTTGGTGGAAGAACCTTGCAAGTTTATGTGAACAATAATCCCCCTAAAATTGTCCTGTTATGTCTGCAATTGCTGGTTCCCCCACTCCACTTTCCATAACTGTGTTATTACAGTGCATTGCAAAAGCTGTTGTCCAGCATCACCCTATCTGCAGGACCAATGTAAAAAAAATTGCATATGCCTCGCCTCGCCTCTCCTCTCCTCTCCTCTCCTCTCCTCTCCTCTCCTCTCCTCTCCTCTCCTCTCCTCTCCTCTC
>JAVJGI010000065.1:18911003-18942722 GCA_035590275.1 Ibycter americanus | reverse complement strand
CCGCCTTCTTTAATGAGCCTTTGTTGGTCCAGCTTGCTCTCTCAGTCTCTTAACACACTTGTGTGTGGAACACTAACTCCTTGAAATGCGAAACAGATGGATGAAGTGTGGGACTCGGAGATATTTGTTTTGGAACAGCGCTGCACATCAGTGTCTGTGGAAGAATTTCCAGCAGCTGGGTAAGCCCGCTGAGAGTTCCCCAGTTTCAGCACAAAAGAGAGTCCCCCAAAGAACTTTTGGCGGTCCCTAGATCTCCCCTAGGGAGTTTTTGCAGCTCATGAAATGCAGACTTCGCACTCCCAGGTTGACATATGGTACTTCCACGTTCAAGTGCTAAAGGTGAAGTTATTTTATTTTGGGGGAGCTTCAGGCATTTTGTTTGCTTGTTTGCAAAACACTCAAGAAGCAATGTGTTTTAAAAAGCTGTATTAACGATGTTTTGGATTTCAACAGCAGCTTCGACCCTAAGAAATAAGATTATGCTTTGTAGCCACTAATGACTACAGCCTCCCAACACTCTTGTGAAAAAAGCAGTCTGGTTAATCACATTTTGTAGGTGGCAACACAGAAGGTGACATACAGGTCCCAGCTGAAGTCAAAGGGAAAATTCCCTTGATTTCAGTAGGGCCAGGATTCCACTGGCTGTGATTAGGAGGCTGAGCCTGCAAATCCTTACTCAGAGCCTGGCCATTACACAGACAAGCAGTCAATTGTAGCCGTGCACTCACATAAACAAGACTTAGCAGGAAAGGGTTCCCAGATCTACGTTTTTATTTTCAAAAGTGGTCACTGATTTGGGATTCCTGGCTTGAGACACCTGAAAAGGCTTTTTCACTGTCAGGCACAGTTCGTGCCTGAAATCCGTCAGAGCTGGACCTAAGGCAACACCTCTAAGAAGTCAATTTCGGTTTAGCAATCACTTTCATAAAAATTTGGCACTTTTATGTCACTGTGAAACGCCAAGAATAGCAGACTCAGGATCTGGGATTCCTTGTCCTTGGGACTGTATCTAAATTCTTTACATTTAAGATTTAATTTGGGGATACTGGGAGCATGTCTCAGGATGATCATCCTTATCTACTGTGAGCTGCAGCGTTGTCCAAACAAGGCTGGTAGCCAGATTCCTAAGCTTGAGTATACCCAGAGAAACAAGTCACCATGAAGCAGTTCAAGCAGAGGTGACTTGACTTTTCTCAACTCTGCAATCCAAAATGTACCACGCATCAGCAATCCTCAGGCACTGCTGTCCCCACAGGGTTCCCAGACAGACAATGGGTGGTTCTAACAGGGACCTGGGGGTGCAGAGCTGGGTTAAGGTGGGAGCTGTGGGAGCACATGAGTAGGGAAAAGGGATTTAAAGGTTCATAGCTCTGCAGAGGAAGCAGAAGGGTGGCTGTGAGAGGTGGATTCACTTTCCTTCCATATCAAAGCCTCCCCCACCACCCCCTTCACCACAGCATCTGAGCTCAGCATGATCTTGGCGGTCTCATCCCACAATGAAGTCTACCTTCTGGTGTCTACTGTTTTCTGCACAGCATACCCGACGCCTAGCCCTCACAGTGCAGGGTAAACACTCCAAAACCTGCAGAGGTACACAGTGCCCCCAACACAGAGCCCAGGAGCACACCTACACAGCCTGGGCAGACACGTGTGGACCTTGGGCTGGGTGAATTTCTGGCAAGATGTGCAGACAGCATTGGTGCACCTTTGTGGCTGGAGCTGGTGAGCCACTTGGCAAGGAAGAGAGGCTCTGTGGTGCACCAAACGTGTTGGACACCCCAGCAGGCACCCATTGAACATGGCCCCTGGTTTGGCTAGTCAGAGCATTGCTGCACTGCAGCAGTTTGCTGTCAAGACCCTGCAGAACCAGGGGTGCAAGCAGGTCTTTATGATCTGGGGACCCCAGAGCTGGTCTTGCTGCCCTCATCATCTTCATGCCCAGCAGCTACCTATTTCTAAAGCATGTTGTGATATATGGTGCAAACTTAGAGCACAGCAGGTAGTCTGTGGTAACTTGTGCTTGTGCCTGGCCCCGTGAGGTAGCTGTGGTAAGCCCTTGCATTAAATGTAAAGTAGCTTAACTGTCAAAGAGCAAGGGCTGGACTGCGTTGCATCCATGGTGGCTTGCAAGCTCACACTGTTATTGTGGAGCAGCTGGTGTGCTGCAGATTTGCACCTTAGCATTTCTTGGGGCGTGCTGTTCATGTGGCTAGACCCATGGAGAAAGTACGCACACTAGAGCTGGGCTATTGAAATTCAGTAGGGCAGCAGCTCGCTCACACACACACACACACGCAAACAGACACACACACACACACAGGGTTTCTTTCTGTAGACTCCTGCTTTCCAGGAGATTAAGGTCAGCTGAACCAAAGCTGACAGTGAAACTCTGCCAAAACTGGCAAATTTTACCTGCTTTAGGGTTGAAGACAGACAAAAGTCAGTTATTGGCTCTGGTTTCTGGATCTCCGTGAATAACCGTACTTGTTTCCCTAGCACCTTGACTGTGCAGATATCAGAGGGCCTCATGAAGTATTACAAGCACATTTTACATGTGAAAGCAACAGATTTAACATCCTTGCCTGTAACTCAGACCGCAGTCTGGCCTAGCGTTATTGTAATTTTCTTAAGGCCACACAGAGAGTGAGAACTGGTGGTAGGAGGAGATCTTGTGTCCCCCGAGCCCAGTCTGTGCTGTCTCGGCACTCTCTACTGGCTCCAACCTGGAGTTGAACCTGGTTGAAGTTTCAAGTCTCTTTTGCCTGGTCTGACTTTGCTATGCGAGCATCGGAGAGGCAGTGAGGCTGGACCGGTAGGGGCCATGTATGATGAACACCTAGAGACTGATCAGAAGGAGCTGATGCAAGCGGCATGCTGATGAGCAGCGACAGTGATGAACATGGTGGGGAAGAGGTCCTCCATACCAAGGTGCTTAAATGAATCTCTCCCCAGGGAGTATTTATTTTACACGGAGCCCGCTGGAAAAACACGGCCCTCGAAAGCAGAGCTCTCTGACAGGGACATTGGTATTTCCCTGACTGCGTCATTCTTTCCCCAACAAAGAATGACTGCATCATTCTTTCTGTGGTGGCTTGGCCCATCATGTGCTGTGCTGGACTCGCCCCTGGGGCAGGAGGTCTGCCCTGCAGCGCCTTGGACAGAGGGGAGCTGAATGTGGGCTAACCAGGGTGCTGCCATCGTGCCAACATTGGGCAGCAGCTCTGTGAGCTGTTAAATTAAAAACAAGGAGGTGAGAACAGTAGATCACCTCTCACAGACATGGAGTGCTCCGAGCCCTGAGGGACTCTATAAAGATTTTGGATTTTAGGAGGGTGGCACGGCTGGCCATAGGTGCTCCTCTGCTCCATGGCAGGAAGCCCTGCCACACTGTCATGAGGTTTCCACTTCCCTGGGGTGGAGAGAGGTAGGAAGGGACCATTTTCTAAATGTGTTGACATCCCCTTGCCATCTGTACGGGGAGCCAGAGCTCTGAGGGGAGCTGTGATGAATCACCCAGCTAAAGCCTCCTTTTCTTTTGGCACCCCAATGCCCAAGCTGCCTTCCCAGAGGAGGCATGCCCACTCCCACGCAGCATTCCGGCAGCAGCGTCCTCAGAGGTGCAGCATGTGTGCCCAGTGCAGTGTCCTTCATGGCTGTCTCGTGGAATCAGGTCAGTTATATTTTCATAGCCTAGTTTAGACTCATGGAGGTGAGCCACATTTAACAGATGCAGTTCATCTTTTTGCCAGCTTCAAACCGGGCTGTTGCTTACGATGTTAGTCTGTTAACATAAACTTATTTATAAGGCCAAAGAAAGTGAATCTTTTATCGGAGATGGAACAGTTCTGTGGATTGGAATCAGTTTGAGTGTGCCCCTTCTTTCTTTCTCTCTCTCTTTTAATAAGAAAAGATAAGAAAGGTTATCCACTTATTACTTACTTGCTGAGCCAAGACTGAGATGCTGGAGAGCTAGAAGAATGACACTGAGTGGTTTCATGAAGCCCCTCCGAGGATGATGAATGCACAGCACTGCACAGAGCCCAGCACTCCCATTTTGTTCTTTCTTGAACATTGTTGGTTTCCATGCACGTATGGCAACAGTGGACTTCGGTGTTTTCACAGTGCATTCATCTCTGGTATCTCTGAAATATGGGGCCTGAATTAGGGAAGTAGGTATGGGCAGGACCATCAGCTTCCTCTCCCTCCTGTTAAATTATCCACCAGGCAAAGGGAATAGCTGGCGTGTTTAAACACTCTGAATGATGGATGGCATGAGCAGTTGGTGCAATGGTCATAACCACATAACTTATCGGGTACTACCTTAACAACAATGCTTTTATTCAAGGATCTTCAGGTGTTTTAGAAAAAGTTAGTTTGTGTCTGGTCACAACAGAGCTGATACTGATCCTTATTGTATTTGCATGTATTCCACTACAGATGTGTAGCTTTTTCCAGGTTGCCCTGGTTCTGTTTGGGGGCTTAGCAGAAAATAGTTGGAGACTAGAGCACTGTCTCCTTAGATCCGTCTTGAATGTTAACGCAGGGAGGGTTTTGTTGTTCACTTATTCAAAGATGTGCTTCGACCCAGGGCTGTCGCAAACACAAGTCCTTTTGTGATTCCATTATGCAAAGTTCTAGCATCAGGCCAAAGCGAAACATTCTGAGGCAGAGCTTTTCTGAAAGAACAGCTTCCTATCCGACAAGTGTGGCTTCATCACTATGAAATATTTTGCAGGAATGTGTCAACTCTTATGATGTTTTCAAAGATAAGAAGTTGAAATGAATAATTGCAACGCTATAGTTTTATTTTAGTAATGCTGAAATGTTTGTTACAGTAAGACAAAATCTTTCTTACCTTCAAAGATAGAAAGTTTTGCTATGTCACTGACATTTCAATTAATTTTTAGACTCTTAGGTCATATTAACAACTTAATACTATGTTGATTATTTTACATGTAATACTTAACAGACCTATGTTTGGTATCATTCAGATAAAATATCTTACTGGTGCCCATTAATTCTTTTTAAAATAATTTCCTTTCTGTGAGAAATATCTGCTTTTGTTTCCAGAGAAGAAAATAATCACAACACCAGGATTTCCCAAAGGGTGGGAATTCTGGTCCACCACTATCATCAATATCACATCACATGAGGGACCCTGATTCATGACCAGGACATGTGGACTTGTTCCAAGTGCAGTACAGACTCCAAAAATCCCAAACCCCCAGAAGCTCCAAAATCCCCAAGAGCTTGAAATCAAAGCAGAAGGCAAGGGTCACCAGATGGACAGAGACAGATGGAGAACTGCAATGAAACCACGACACAACAGGTAAGCCTGATGGCAGCCGTCTCAGTGGTTTCCTCTTCAGCTCAAACTTAGATCTTGCAGACCAGTCTTCCTTATGTTGTCTTTAACACTTTCATGTCTGGCCATGACTAAAGAAACTCTTATCTGACCATTTTGAAAGGACTGTGCACCTTACTCTTAGGTCTTTCAATAATTCTGGATAGGATTCTGATTCACCTTTGCCTTCACCTCTGTGGTCAGAAGCTGTTGATAAGAGATATGAGGCATATGTGCAATTCCCACCCCCCCACACCCCACCCACGCCCCACCCATGGCTTTTCTATGAGATGTGGGAGGTTAAGTCAGCAAAAGTGTCACGTATGCACAGTAATCAGCACTAGATGTTTGAAAAATGCCAGAACAATGTATGGGGGTTTTTAAGTGGAAAGCTTGAACTAAAGATCTGTGTTTTATATAGATGTGGCATGCATGGCTAGTATCTAACCCATGACCAAAAGTTCTGGGCTCTCAGAGAAGACTGAGGATGTAACATTGGTCAATATCATTAAACACTTTCATTTTCCTGTGACAAATGACCATGGGGAGCTGAAGATCGTGTTGCCTTACAAGACACAAAGGTAATTTTTATGCTTGTAAACTTCTTTCCTTAGAAGGGATTATTATCAACATTACTTGGCCAACAGCGAACAAAAAAGCTGATGATGGAAGAAAACAAAAATGTGCTTTACAATTGTGAAAGGCTCTATGGAGAGCAACAGGGTTGATGCTGGCAGCGTTGCTGACAGCATCGGACACTTGAACAGCAGGAAAATGTGAACTTTCTTGCTGTGTGAGTGAGCCATGTCAAAAACCAGTACAGGCTCTGAGAATCAGAGAAGATTCACTGGCATTGTGTGTGCTTGGTTTGATGGCATTTCAAATAACATTTCTGTAGGTAACAGTAGATTTCTGTCCCAAAACACAGTGCTTCAGGAACAGATCCACATGTCTTAGCTGATAGTTCATTCCCAGGTGGGATCTTCTGATGGGTGTCCTATGGAAATGAGAGAGGAAAACTCTGAATTTCACTGGGGTTGGCTTTGCTTCTGTGCGTGTTTCCCTCACAGGCTGATTTAAGACTGATAAAGTAGTGACAAAAGCGGTGATTCAAAAGGATATATTTCTTCAGTATCTCTTAAGCTTTGGCCTAACATGACTAACATGAGGTTTACGTATGTGAAGACTTGAGCATCATAACCCAAACAAAATACACCACGGTAAAGTCAGTTCTGGGGTTAACCGTGTTACCCAGTTAACCACAGGTACAGTGTATTGTGTAAAGAGACAAAGCAAAATGCATCCATCCACAAACTGAAACTGCTGCTGCTATTTTATTAAACAGCTGCATTCTGAATGCCAGCAGAAGCTGCTGTTTGAGTGTTTTATTGGGATTAAATGTTAAGAATAAATTAAAGATTGCTTCATTTTAAATCTACTACAGGAACTTGGCAGGCTGAAAAAAATCAATTTGTCGCCAGAGATTTTTGTTAAGTCAGTTATGATGAGAAGATGAGGACTTCTGCATCTTTAGATCAACAAAAGGAATAAATTATTGCAATAGCTGGAGTTTAGAGTGCTTAGCCCTTGCAACACTTTTTAGTGGGACAATAATATGTAGCCATCAGCTGACTTGAAAGTGCATTTTCACCAAGAAACCCAAAGAGCAGTTGAAGCTAATCTTGGCAATAAGGATTTAGTCTGTTTTATTGTACATTGGTGTTTGGCTTGCATGCCTTATCACTCAATCAGTAAAAGCTAGACGAGCTATGTAATTACATGCAAATGTTCCTCAGGATTGGCGTTTCATTCTGTCAGACTGGAAAAAAAAGATATGTCTTGTTCTTCAGATGTGTTCATTAGGGAAATAGCAACTTCTTATTTTTTTAAGGGTTTGTTTTAGGGAACTCCATCCTCTGAAAACCAAAATCAGCCCTGGAGATTTACACGTTTTCGTTGAATGAGTGCCTCCTCCAAAGAGCCTGTACATGCCAGTATTTGAAAGCAATTATCAGAGACATTTTAAGAGGAAATCGGGGACATGTTGCGGGAATGGAGGGAGATATTTCTCATTCCTCTTTACTCCTTGGGTTATGTTGCACAGATAGATCTCACATAGAATGAAATTTGCCCCGGTGCAGAAAGTCAGCACAAGGCAAATAGGTTTTGCTTAAGCCTGAGGGCTTAGATGAGAATTAAGCAGTGAGTAGGTCCAATGTCGGCCCACAGCAGAAGTGTGAATTCTATTCATCAAAGATGTTTCATTGTTCTGAACTAGCACTATTGCACTGATGTATCCAACACAACACTCAGACCTGTCTGATGGGGAACAGGTTTTGAAAGCCAGGAGCGCTACATGGGGATGACCTGCTGTCCATTGTTATACAGTCCAGTTTTGGAGAAGATTCAGATTTGGGATTTTCTTAAGTTGGGGTTAGTGGAGTTGAAATTGTGATTTGAGCTTTTGATTGCACTGTATTAAAAGCTGCTTCAGTTCCTGTTTCTCATAGGAGGTGTTCTTGCTCTCTTGGCCATATTTCTAAATTGTTTTTCAGTCAAAACAGACTCTTCTCAATCAAAAAATACTCTCTACAGGTATAAGAGGATCATAATGGAGTTTCTGTTCTTCGTATTAAAGGATTATTTATAGTTTCATGCCCTATTTCACGGTTTTATAAGGAAAACATTTGGGGTTTCAATTTTATTTCTTTCTTCCTTAGTTACAGACACAAAAGCATGAAGACATGGGTATCAGCATATAGCTAAATAAATGGGGATTTATTCCGTATGATCAAATTAAATGAAACATTCCGTATGATCAAATTAAGAAAATGTGAGATTTTGTGCAATGGGGAGGAATAAAGAATGGGTATCAGCATATAGCTAAATAAATACATTTACAACTAATACCTGTTGCAGTGAAGGCTACTAGCTCAATAGTAAGACTTCTTCAAGTTTGTTTTTTAGTAAGCTATAGTAGATAGTAGTAGATGCTAAAGCTGTAGAAGGTGGCTGTAAAGACTTTCTGTGTCTTTAGATTTACCGAGAAATTCTGTAAGGAAGAAGTGCAAGCATCAGCTCTTCTCTGAGAGAAGCTAAGGGGAATTAGATCAGCTACAGAAGATGCAGTGCCAAGCCCCATCAGCATGCCAGGACTCAGCCTTTTGGCTTGCAGCCATCTCGGTCAGATACTTTCCAAGCCACCGGCTGCACTGGAGCCTGTTGATGCTGCAACCCTTGTAACTGAAGTGCTCCCAACCAGTCCCTCTGGGATCCTGATGTGACAAAAGGAAAAACTCACACAACAGCATTCAAATCTGCCGTGTGGGACAGAAACCTTCCAAAACCTTGGACCTGACCATCAGCCCCATACCTGCTGGCTCTGCAGCCCCAGGATGCAAAAGCCCCCACCCAGCAAGCAAAAACCTCTGCTGGGACCGGGAACCTGAGATGGCTCCTGTGCAAGTGCAGCAGGTCATGCCACCACATCCCTTCCAGGACCACCTGGTCACCAGTGCCACCAGCATCACACAACAGAGGCAGGGCAGCAGGGTCCCCACACCACAAATAAATGAGGGAGCCGGGCAGAGTCTGCATGGCTAGGGCCCATGGCTGCTGTTGCTGGGGAAGCTGTGCCAGCATCAACAGTGGTGGGAGACTTTTGTCACTTGAGGTAAGTCCTAAAAATGAGATAAGATTCATGGGTAAGAAAGCTTCAGAGGGAGAACTTCAGAGCTTCTGCTACATCCCACCCAAGCAGCTCTGTCCAATTTAGAGGCAACAAACCATGTGAGGAATCATGGGTTTGTGAGCACCTCGATCTGCTCCCATCACGTTGATACACCTCCTGTCAGTCATCCCAGGCTGGGCTGGCAGGGCCAAACGTGGTCTAGATAATGCTATTTTTAAAATATCTCCATTAGCTTCAGGAATAATAGCATGTGAATGAAGAAATCAGTTTCCTGTGGTGAAGCAAAGAGATTTTCTGGGAAGTCAGGGTGAGGAGGAAATAACCTCAATGAACCAATTGATCAGGCCTAAGATAACAGGCGTTTCAGTCTAGAGAACTTCCATTTGCTTTGTTAATTTGTCCTCCTATCCAATAAAGAAATGGATAATTCAGCAATGAGTCATTATTAGGCATAACAAAGCCAAAAACATATTTGCAGGCAATTTTTAGGCAGTTAACAGTCATTTGGAATACTGTTCTCCCAGCAGATGCTCTCTCTCTATTTGTAAAATTTGTGGAAATCCCGGTAGGGAAAAGAAAAAAAAAAAGTATTTATGAGGCAAAAATCTCTGTAGGAAAACTGAATACTCTTATTCTATTGGCGTTGTTACTTCTTCCTGTTGCCTTGTCCAGGTGTATGTGCTGCTTTTAAGACTGACGTAGCTAAGAGGCTGAACTATGTACCTTTAAGATAAACCATGGGGAATTCGTATCTAATCAAGCAATGGATGTCTGAGCACTGTTTGTCCAAGCATTACACAGACAACATGTAACCTCTCAAGACAGTTCTTCCTGCGCACCCCCGCCCCCCCTTAAAAGGTTGCAATTTCTTTCAGTAGTCAAGCCCAAACATTCCGTATGATCAAATTAAGAAAATGTGAGATTTTGTGCAATGGGGAGGAATAAAGAAGAATTGCTACACAGACAAATTGTTTTAAAGCTTTCTAGGGACTACACAATAGCTCTGGGATCCCTTGGGTAAAAATGAAATAGCTACACCTTAGGAATATAATGGAAAGATATTATCAACCGTGGTTTACAGGGGATAGAAAGAGGATCCAGCTGGACTTCCCACAGAATATGTGAATAATCTATGAGAAAGACTGAGCCCATTAAGGGTAACTACACAGTATATGCTAAACCTTGATAAATGTTATACCCTATTGGAAGTCATCTACTTTTCTTTCTGGATAGTCTTTTAATTTATGCTTTAATATAATCTTTTAAAAATAATTCTGACTGTACTGGCACTTCTGACACACAGAGCATCATTTCAAATCCTTTTATCAGCACATGTATCATTTTGTCTCATACTAGTAATAGGATGGGAGTCAAAGAATATCTATAATTTCACCTCATGCCTCTTAGCAATAATGGAGTTATGTGTTCCAATGAAATACTCTATAACTTGCTATTCATCGAATGAGACCGGAGTACTGAAGAAATTTGCTCAATGACTGTTTCATGCAAAGAACATCAACAGTGTTGGGATCGAGCCAAGGGCTCCCATGGTTCACTGAGCTCCCAAACCCGCTGGCTGCAGTCTCGTTCCCGCTAGTGTTTTCCTTCTTCCCCCATGAGCGGTGAGTCTCTGCTGTGTGGTTGGGGTTGGAGCACTCCCCTGCATGGGGAACATGTGCACACTATGCTGCAGGATGAAGAGAAACCCAGCTGGGGTGTGCTGGGTCTTGACCAGGCTCTTTCACTGCTTACTGTGGCCTCAGTTATGTGGGAGGCAGCATCACAGCTATCACTGCAATGGGCTGTGCTCAGTCCTCCAAGAGTGCCTCCAGGGGAGAAGTCTGCAGTGGTGAGTGCTGTGAGTGGGACGTGTAGGATGGGGATGCCAGGCTTACCCTGCTCCCCTTGCTTTCCCTGCTAAATCAGCTCACGTTGGTGCTGCCTTAAGCGTTTCTTAAGCTCAATCTGTTGGCAGTGCTGGAGTATCTTCCCACAGTCTTACATCTCTTCAGGCACTGGACAGGGCTTGAAGGACGCAAGAGAGGACTTGACCCAAGGACCTCTACTGGTTTTAATATTAATTTAGCTGAGCTGTTTTGTCTGTGTGTTTTCATTGCTATTTTTTGCCAGTACAGACTACAGAAGCTAAGGATTCCTATTGCCTATATCCTCCCAAACACCCGGTCATCCTCCTTTCCTCTTTCTTCTGCACCCCTTTGAATTTGTGTGCTTTTCTGTACCTGCTCTTCCTCATCCAACCTCCCAGACTCCCTACCAGCCTTTCCCCTGCTCCAGCCCAGCACTGCAGATCCCCTCCTAATCTTTGATTTTCCAGTACTCCACATTAATGTTGACTCTCACCATTTCCTAGGGCAGGGAAAATGTGGCCACAGAGCCACACAGGGAGATGCTTCTTTATTCTGTAGGACAACATCTGTATGACCTGGTCAGGATGGAAGGACTGAGGTGAGGAGGAAACCATGTGGTGCGGTGGAGTAGCTGCAAATCAAACTCCAGCATCTAATGGGTCTCCGTGTAAAGCTTGGCAAACCGTAACTTTTCAAACACCCTCAACACAGTCAAATTTGGGTGGTTCTCCATCTGCGGTGAAAAAAAGTAGACTTACCCAGTTTTCACCAGTAAGAAAAGGCATAGGGTAATCAGTTCATAACCCCACCTGCATGTGTCTCTTCCAGGGAACCCAGCACAGCTCCCTGGAGGAAAAGTACCTAGCAATCCATTTACTACAAAGGGGAAAACGACGTATATCCTCCTAAGCCCATTCAGGGGAATGGCTAGGTCATTTTAGTTGAACCTTTATAAAAGAAAACTCAGCACGAGGTGGCCATTTGTTGAATATACATGAGCTACATTTTGGGGAATTTTGAACCTACCAAAATCAGGGGTTTACAGTGAGAAGCTCAGCAAAATTTAGCTATTGTCTATACCAACTGCACCAGCAGCATTCTATCTCAGTTCTCACAGATTTCATTAAAAGTCTTTGCTCTAGAAAGTCTTAAATCCGGTTGATCAGACTCACTAAAAAAAAAAGCAGCAAAAAATCAGTTCTGTGCAAGATACTGAATATTCTCAGTAGGAATTAAAAGCTTGTGGCCAGCTCAAGGATTTGATCTTTTTCAATAATCAGAGTTTGATCAAAGCTGACTTTCTAAGCTGGTGCTTGAGAAGGAGCCTTTGCCCCATGATGCTGAAGTATCTGTGAGGAAACAGATTGGCCATGTAATCTTAGCTTGTTCTCATTTCCAACTTACAAAATGTATTGAAAAACACTAAAAATACGTGGCACAATTTCTTAAGACCTTGTTTCTTGGTGCTGATTGCTGTAGTTTCTACAGGCCTATTACATGGCTATGAATGAAGTCTAAGGGTTTCTTATTTAATCAAATGTAGGGCACATGATGGTCTGCAGAAATGTGCTGGTGGTGGTTAGGTGGGAAACATGATTTACTGTTTTCAAAACTGATCCGTGAAGCCCACCAGATGTGAACATTCGGGCAGAAACCTGCACCGGGGAATACGACATGATGCATTGCAAAAAGAAGTCTCTGTTGAAGTCAGTTGATGGACAGTGTGTTCTGGAGCTATGCACAAGCTTTAAAACAGGTGCCAGCAAAAAGAATGGAAAAGCCAGAATCCAGCTGACCAAGGCAACAGCAATTGGGCAATGAGACTACTGGTAACCTACAGGAAGAAAGGCAAAGAGCAGTAGAAAAATATTGATTTATTAGTGTGAAGTGGAAAGTACACAGGCCAGGTCAGAACCACTTGCTTTCCAAGGAAGTTTTAATTTGATTAGTCAATTATTTGCAGTGGGAGTAAATGTTTTAAGGCAGTGGATGAAAATGCAAAGCCAGTGGTTTCTCATTTTTGACAGTGCTTGCTTGCTTGCTAAGCATTCATTTTTTACTTTGATTTCATGGCACTTGGATAAGAGAGTGTAGGTGGCCCTTCAGACTTGAGGAAAACCAAATAAATTGTGCTTCTGTTTGCTAGGACAAAATTTGTTGAAGCTGTGTGTAATGCATGCCCCTTTGGAGCAGGTAGGTGCTTGGCAGAAGGAAAACTGCACCAAGGAGTAGTTTCCTAGTGACAGAAACTAGTATCTCCCGGTCAAGTAAGGCCTAAACCAATCAAAAAGTGTGGACCACAGATACCAGTGTATAACTCCAATCTTTGTACAGTAATAAGATTTTGTGATTACTGCTTTGAAGGCTGCACTCTGGTCAAGCAAGATAAGTACTGGCAATTTCCCTGAGCCTGAATTCAGTAAGATATCACATGTCACTTTCAACGATGCTCTCTGTGTGCTGTGTCGAGATCAAAACCCGGACTAGAGTGTATCACACAGATCACATCGCTTGTTAGGTGATGGTGCAGTTAGGATGGCACAGTCTATTTCAATATCAGGAATATTCAGGTCTTGGACTTCTGTGGATCTGCAGCTATAATTGCAGGGAGGTTTTGAAGAAGTTGCAAAGACCAGAGTTTTGCTTGGTGTAAATTGTCACAGCGCGGCGAGGATTCGGTCTACTTATATATGGCAGAAAGCTTTAAGGTGCAGAAGGAAACTGCCTTTGCAGTATCAGTAAATAAACAGGTCAAGTCCACATGGGTGCTGCCTCGTGCTCAGCATCCTGAATGACACCTGACTGGCAGTGAGGTTGAGGACCATCTCCTTGTCATGATTTCAGTGGGGCCATGATGCATAGCTGGATTTGGGATCAGATGTGTCTGAATGCTCAAAGAACAAAGTCGTGTTTGAATGGCAGTATGGGAGCAGGCATTTCAACAATAATCTGCTTCCTCGATTCTGTGTTAAACCTCTGGAACATGACAGAAATCAGCCAGCATTGTACACTTGTGAACCAAGCCATGTGTTACCAGCAATGAGTTTAAAGATGTCCTACTATTACAGAGGAGTCTGCTATAGTTAAAACTCTGTAAAGGTGTGCTCAGTTCCAGACTTTGCCACAGCCTCCCGAGTAAAATGAGACAAATTACTTCAACTCTTTGTGTTGCTTGGGTAAAATTGGGGTCTGTCTTACATCTTCCATTGTTTTTTGCTCTGGAGGAAGAGGAGCAGAAACTTCTCTTATAATACTGAGGAAAAGGTAGTGACCTGGATTGAGACTGCTAGTTGTTGCCATGATATAAATAATAAGTACTTAAGCCTTATGAAAATGCGACTGAGTTCAGTTGCAATAAATTAGCACTAGCTATTGAAATGTTAGGAAGGTTTTTCTTTGCACTACAGTGATTAAAGCAGATAAATAAGAAGCTGGACAATGTTTTGTGTGTGGTTACTGTGTCTTAGGGCTGCTTCTAATAGCCCCAGTGATCTTTCCATCGTTGTTAATGGGTATTTAATTGGAATTTATTTCCATGGAATTTTTGTACCTTCAGATCATTACAACACTGAGGGAATTTTATAGCCATGGGGATCAACATGGTCTCTCTAGAGGTTCTGTTTGATGAATGAAGTTGGAAAGAGTTGACATATAGTTAGAGACCATTACCATTTAGAAACACAGGAGTGAGAGGAATCCCTTTCAAAAGGATCCTCTTTGTCCTACGCTGTCTGCCAGTCATCTCTTAAAATACAGTATCATGAATGCATCCAATCTTTCTTCTGTTTTTAATTGATCTTTCCTCAAAATTCTATATGCTTTTTTTGTTTATTTCAGAGCAGTGAAACTAAATGGAACCACCTGCCTCTGGAGGAGATAGCTATTACATTTTGTCCCTATCTTTCCACAGCTTATAAGAAAAAACATTGCTCACAGATAGAGAAGAAGAATAGCTGGGAAATGGCAGCACTGGCACGTGACCCGGGAGGGGTGAGAGCAATTCTTCTCCATGCCACAGGCTGCCTGTATGACCTTGGGAAGTCACCTGTTTCTTGGTGCAAAAGAAAAAAAATGGGCTTTTTCTGCCTTGCTAGGTAGAAGATCAAGTCAATATTTAAGACTGAATGAGCGATGTGTGTCATAAAATAACAAAGGCACAATAAATACAGTTTATCTTGTCCTGTGGCTTCTGCAATAGGATTACCCAAAATACTCACTGTATTTCACCCAAAATAATCTGTGTGGATGGAATATTGCCACCTATGTACAAGTTTGGTGTCTTTAATGTTTATTGAAATTATTTGAAATTAATAATGCAACCTTTATGACAATTCCGTATCTTGATGATGCCATGTTTCCCCCCTCATTCAGCCTTCAGCTATCCCTGGCTAATAAAGTTGAGCCAGCCTGGCTGGGTCAACTTCTTTTCTCTTGATTCCTTCCCATCTTCAGAGGGTTTTTGTCTGTCTGGTCTAGTGGTTCCTGTCTAATTCATGTGTGCATGCTTGGGCACGTGCAAAGCCTACAGGAAGGGCTTTGTCATGAGCAGCCACTTCGAAGCATCTCCCTGCTCCTCAGTACGGCTTTGATTGACATGTAGTTAAACATCAGCTTCCACTTGGCAGGTGTGGGCTTTTTCGGGTTTGTGTTTTTATTTTGTTGTTGTTGTTGTTGGCCTTGTGGGTGAGCACTCAAAGCAGATTTCCTTTCTTTTAGTTGCTCCCGACCTGTGCCACTCCATGCAATTGGGCCCTTAGGAAAGGTATTCAAGGCTGCAATCTCCAGGCCTTTAAAATTACCTGCTCTTAAAATTATTTCCATATTAACCCTTAGGTTCTCTGGGCTAGGGTTATTGCATTTGAAAAGCCATCACCTGGTGTGAATTTTTCTAAGGCTGGATGGGGTCCAAAGTCACTGTCTGCACTTCTGTTTTAACTCCTAAAACACCAACGCATTATCATGGAGCTGGAAATGAATATGTTCACTACAACCTCTTTTCTTACCCTTAGAACCTACAGTGCTTCCTTGCTTTTCCTCTGCTTTTAGCTGAGACCCCAACAGGTCTCTTCCTCTTTGGTGTATCCTCCACCAGGACCTACAGTTTCTCTGTACTTTAAAAGCCACCATGCCTCCCCAGGCAAACCTAACCCCTGAATCCCACCTGTGCTTCAGGCCATTTTAATTCTTAAACCACTAGTGAGGGCAATCAATCTGATCTGGTATTTCCTCCTTAGGCATAAAGACAGGGTTCCACATCAATACAAAGTGCGCTTTAGGCACACAGGCACACAAGCTTGAAAAGAAACCGGCTCCATGTAGCAGGAATGCGCAAGGACCAGTTTTACCTGTAAATCCTTCCTTGGGGGGGAAAATGAATTCATGGTTTTGCAAAAAGCATCCATGCCAAGGCATGGGTCAGACACCAGGGATTAGAGCACAAGGTGGCAGGAAATCGGGAAGCTACCTTTTCCTTTCTCAGAGGTGGCAATGGTAGCTATGTATAGGTTGCAAAGGCAGGTATGTTATATACAGACGTAATTTCACAGCCTGCTTTTAGGGCATACCCATACCATAGCTGGGACAGACTACAGAACTGCCCATGACTCAGTTACCTCTGTCTCCTCCTTTCTGCAGGAGTAATTTATCCATAATTCCTTTGTGCAGCAGTGCCCACCCCATTGCACGTGCCCTCCCCATATCACAGACCAGAGCACCGGAGAAGCAGCATCCTCTGCACAGCTGGATCCCAGGCTGAGCAGGACCACAGAAAGGGAGCCGTTTCTCAAAGTCTCCCAGCAGCCCTGAGGTAAGGAGACAAGACGAAACAGAGGCTGGACTGTAGGTGGCTGAGTTAAATCTGCAAAAAACTAACAAGAGTCAATCAGGAAGGCACAGGAAGAAGAAATGAACCCAGGTTTGTTAATCCCTGTGTCCTAACCACCAGCAGAAATTGTTGGTGCTTTTGACCTGGCTCCCCGCAGTTGCACAGGTCAGATGGAAAGGGTTGTAAGTCACCTGTATCTTGCTTTGTAGGGTGCAATTTAAGTAGTGGAGGAATCATTCACAACACTTGATGCTTAGCTGCATAAGCATTTGGTATTCAGGGAGACCTTAGTCACTTGTGGTGTGAAGCCCTGGAGGACACACTGCTGCTGGCTTCCTGGACAGACAGGAGTCTTCTCGTGAGGGGAGGCTTCATTCTTACTCCTGGGACTGCGAAGAAGATAAAAGGCAAAAGGACACTTCACATCCCTTCTCTGGTGCTGATCAGAAAGAATGCAGAAAACCATCTAGTCAGGTGAATGAAAACCATAAGCTGTACAGGCAGAGATACAAGGAAGAAAGGTTTAAGTGGTTCTTTGCTAAAAATTATGTTCTTGTTTGTGGGATAAAATGGATTTTTAAAGAATCTGTTTACAATTGGATGAATTATATAAGTATCCATTATGTAATTGAATAATAGCATAATCTTCCATAATGACAGGCAGAAGCCTTCTAATGTTTGGGACAGGACTGCTATTTTCTTCTTCTTTGGATATCTTTCAGATCCATTGTTATGCAGTTCTTTACATGATGTTTCCTTTCTTCCCTCTTTGAAATTCATCCATGCTAACTGGCTGTATTTACTCTCTTATTATGCTTCCTGGAAAATGTCTTTTCTTTATTACTTATGTCTTGATAGCATTCCAAGCGTACCATGCTGTGACGCTCTTTTATCTTGCTATTGCAAGTTTGAGCCTCTGGACCCAGTTCTTGCACCTCTACACCTATTAGAGCTCACTCCAAATATGGGGAAAAAAATGTCTCTACGCAAGGTGAAATAAAGGTGTTTGAAGGACGAACAAGAACTTTAGTGAGGCTGGTTATAGGCTTACAAGGGATTTTTCCCTTCAGTGGTTTGAGAAGACAAGAAAGGCATCTCAGATGAGCAAGCACTTGCAGGTTTGGTTCCTGGATCTAATACTCCATTGGTTTTTGAGTATACTTTGCTGCAAAGCTGGTTATTTTTTTCTTTAAACCTGTTTTTGCTGGAAATTTTACTGCTAATGTGGGTTTTCTTGTTTCTGTTTTACTTTGTTTCTTCCTTGGTACTGTGGCATGATGACCAGATATAAAAAAATATCTTTCAGTGAATTAGCAATATGTTTAACACTGACGGCATTTTTCATCTTCTTTCCAAACACTGGTATATGGAGTTTGTCTGTAGAAGGGCAGTCTTGCAGATGGGATTTCTGGGGGGATGCATCTCTTTTCAAAATTATGAAAAACATCTCATTTTATGAAAAACCCACAAACCCCTTGGGAAGCACTGAGGCTTTAATTTCAAAACTGAACTGCTTCTGTCCACTTTTCTTGGAAAATCTTCAAGGAGTCTCCAGATTTTCAATGTTGATGTTTGCAATCTCCTGTAAAAGAAAACAACCCTCCCCTCAATTTTTTAAAACACTGAATTATATACATATTTGAATATTCACATTTTGATGAATTGCTGACCACAATGACATTTCTGTGCCCTGGAAGAAATTATGAGCTTTTTTTTTCAACTTCTATTTCACAAAACCACGTTTAACATTTTCTCACAGCATTTGTTAATAACATAAGCAGGTTTATTCCATGATTGGGGATTTGTTTAGCCATAGGCTAGATTAGATTGGCCACATGTGGTGTTCAGAGTACCACAGTGGGGTCCATGGAACACCCTCTACAAGTAACACTGCTGTACTGCTGAAAAAACAAGGGAGAGGGATGAGGGATGGTTCAGAAGAGTGGATAATTTTGCAGTTTAGCTGGGTTTCTGGTGGCGGTGGTAGTGGTTGTTGTTGTTGTTTTGAGTTGCGCGTACTACGTTTGAAGAGAAAGCTAGGACTGGTTGGAGCCTTAATAAGAAATAAAAAAATTGGAGGTGAAAGGGCTCACTGATAAAAGAGCTGCTTTCATTTACTGCTCCAGGCATCTGCTGTAAAGGAGCCAAAGCGAATGTGCAAGCATCAGAGACAGTTGCAGGAGGGAGGAGGCAACAGTCAGAGCTGTGAGTAACTGTACATAAACATAATTTAAATCAAAACAGCTGAATAACAATTTAGGACATAAAAGGAAAGAGAAAAGGTGGAATGAAGTAAAGAAAAACAAACCCCACAAATCGACCACAGTCAAACGAGAGAGGAACGCAGAGGAGCAGCAAATGGAAGACAAAAAATCAAGCAAAGCCATCAGGGTCCAGTGGTTCATTCCTGTGGTACCCTGCGGTTCCCAGCTCAATTACTCAATAAGGTCTCTTGCTTTCCAGGCCAAGAGGAGCCCTGAAGTACCAAATCTCTCCTTCAGGCTTCTTGTCTTCAAAACAGCTCAGCCTCCCCCAGCTCGCCTTGTTATGCTGCTCTCTGTGCCACCTCCCAGCCCCTCTGTTTTGCCAGTGACCCATCATGTTCACTTCTACTGCTGCCATCATTCCCCCTTGCCTGGAGCCACTTGCATGCTTTCCAGATGGGTCAGCCTTTCCCCCAGAAGCCCTCCACAAACACTGCTTGCCTCTGGTACCCACCAGCTGGAGATGGCCTGTCCCAGTGCATTATCACTCGTCATCTTGCCATGTCAGGTCACTGCTATTATCTCTTTCCATGTTCACATATCTCCTTACACAAATGGGTTTTCATCCACAATTAAGGCTCCGAAGTCCTGACACAACAGCTGTTGATGTTCTACAGCCACCGAGGCCTTTGTGTCTTCTGCCTTTTCTCAGTCACTGGCTGGTGTCCTTACAAACGAGTAAATCCAAATTTGGATTTTTTAATCCTGTGAAATATTTGGCCTTGATGATACTACGTGGCAACGAGTGCCACTGATGACTCAGTTTTAAATGTTTTTCTGACATTCTTATTAAATGGGGAGAGCAAACAGGACATTGCCAGGTCAATGTCTCTAATGGAGAATGTTGTTGATGGGCTTCACAAAAACTAATTGCCCACTCCTTCAAATCCAAGAGATGTTGTTATGATGGAACAAAGACCCATCTTTGTTCAGTGGCTGGAGAAGAATGGCAAGAGCAGAAGTAAACAGTAGGATAAAAGAGTGTCTCAAGCAGTGGCTGTTACCCCATACTTCTGAGGATGCTATTTAAGACTCTGCAGTAGACCTTTTGCAAAATGTCTCCCTGACCCCAGTGCTGAAGCCTCTTTTGTGCCTGGAAGAATGAGGGCTTAAACCCTTTCCAAAATACTTGGGGGTTTGCTTTCTCGTTAGTGCAAACTCAGCTTTGCTCACATGTTGGGCATGTTTCATTTCTCAGGTTTGTGATATGAGAAAGAGCTAAGAAACAAAATAATCCTCCCTCCTTTATACGAGACACAGTGTTATTTCCCTCCCTGATCTGTATGTCCAGTTCATCTGTGAAAGTTCCTCTCTGCTAATTTGATATACCATTTTTGAGTTTTACCAACATCTGAGCCATCTGATGTGTTTGTGAGGATATAGTGGGATGGGGATATGTGACAATATTTTTTCTACAGCAGAAATGTGTACATTTTTTCATGCATGCATAATTAAAAATGGTTGAAAGCAACTTTGATTAAGCTTTCTCAAGAATTCAAACTAATGTTAATCATATTTCAGAAGACATCATGCAATAATATTTTCAGCCAAAAAAAGGAGACTGCTTAGAGAAAACTACCACATTAGAAAAAAAAACCCAAACCCAAAAAAACCAGCAGCTTGTGACTGGAAACATTTTGCTGTCTTTTCTTTAGCCTATACTAACAAGTGACCACTGTCAAACAGTTACTAGGATAAATAATACATAATAGCAAGGCTAGAGAGAAATGAAGAGTCATAGACAAGGGGGGAGAATATTGTTTCATCTCAGAATTGAAATGAAACAGAGGCCAAAATCAGCAGGGTGGGAAGTCTGTTCCAGACGGCAGGAACTGCAGAAGCTATTGCACCAACAGTAGCCAGCTTGTAGGAAGAGGCAGAGAGAAATAATCGGGTTTCATCCAACAAAGTATCAGGTAATGTAAGAGTGTGACTAACCAGTGCCAAAGCTCTGACTGATGCTTCCTGAAGGGGATCGTCCTGCAGTAATTGGGAGGGTCACTGTGACTCAGAACCCATGCACTGCAGGGGAGGCGGGGGAGGTAAGGGGGTTAACACTTTTTTCCTAGATGCAGCACTGACTCATAAAGCCTTTTTCTTTTCCTTTCTTTTTTTTTTTTTTTTTTTTTTTTTTTTCTCTTCTGTTAAGTAAAAATGATCTGGCATGTTCTTTTTCCAGAAGATTTTTAAGATATCCAGAATACATTTTGGAGAGGCAATTCACAAAGTCCAGCAGACAGTCCCATGTCAGCTCAAATCTGCATCCTCAGGCAGCTCCTGCTGTCCTGGGACAGGCTCCCCGTGATCTCCCTGTCCTGCCACGGACAGCCATGGGACACTGTGGTCCTGCCCACAGACTGATGGGACTGGAATAAAACAAAACAGAGGACACAAGGTTTATCATCAGCATCCCGTCTTATGAAAGGGATTAATGGAGGTGCCCAATGTCACCCATGGACTTGGTGGCGAGAACAGCAGCAGGGCACAGGCTCCTGTGGCTGCAGTCTGGCATTCTAACTGTGGGGCCACCTTTCCTCTCCTATGACCTACCGAGCGGAACTCACTCTTGGGATTCACTAGGAAAGGGACAAATCTGTAAAGGAAACTAGAAGTAACTTTCCTGAACTAAGAAAAAATTGCTTTGTTAGGGTATATGCTCTCTTGTATCCTGTGTTCTCACATAGAAGATACCAAGTGTAATAAGGATGCTCCCATACATCACACTGGCTTCCAGCACATGAAGAACTTCTCATGGTCCCTGATGCAGGGGTAAGAAATGCATCAAAACTGAGGTTTTCCAAGGTCCACACTCCCAGACAGCCCCCAGCTGGCACTGCTGGCTGCTCAGGCTCTGAACGCAGCCTGACATTTTATAGAGATGGTTATCAACCAGCAGTTGATGGCAAACCAGTGTGTAAGTAGGGCTGATGAAACCTTTCTCCACATTTGCCTCGTGTTGAAGACCCAGTTGGTCTTCAGATTCATTTCTGAGGTTGAATTAGAGTAAGGTTTGGGCTTGGAGCTGGTAATCCAAGAGTTACTGTTCAGTGATTTCCAAAGCCAGTACTGTGCCATGTTTCTATCTCAGAAACAAGTTTGAATTTTGGAACCAAATCAGTTAAGTCATTTGGCGCTTGGTGATTTAACTTTGACTTAATTTTTTAACTTTGACATAATTTTTAAGAAGCTTGGGTATAAACACCAGTTTTTAAAGATGCCATCCTAACAGCTGGTTTAAAAACTGAACAATAAACACGCTTACTAACTTGCCACACAAGATACACACATTGAGTCTACACTGGTTATTTGGCATCATTAATACTTTCCTCACTGATTTGATGACTAAACACTGTTTAGAATAGCAACTGATTCTGCTGAGAAAAATGTAACTTTTAGGGCTAACTGTTTCTCACTGTTCCCATTCCTCCTCAAATTTCTGTTCAGCTTTTGGTCTAAATTCTTCATGGCAAAAAATTTAAATGACAAATGCATTTTGGGATGATGCCAACATCTCACAAGGTTCTGCTGGATTTTTTTGTTGTTTTAAAATCTAAAAATTATTCTTATTTTTAATTACAAACTCATATCACCTGATCAAAAATGTAAGATTTGTCCAATTCAAGCAGCTTTAAGCAGTTCAAGAATAATACTTTTTGACAAATTGGTCAATTAAAAGTATTATTTTTCTTGATGCCCAACAGGAAGAAATAGAATAGAAGTTCAAAATGTTCAATGAGCTGAAAAATGTTTTGTACTAATTCTGTTGATCAACCTTTAAAAACAGTCTCACCCCAATTGAACTGAATAGCACTGTCTTCTTGAAAGGCCAGCAGTTTTCCAAGCGGATTTTTTGCCTGTCACCCCCAATTTAGAAAGCAAGTAAACATGCAACTGATACCACTTTTTGACCAAGTCATCTGTAGGAAAGAAGCAGAAACCTTGCTGCTCTTGATCAGACATATTTTCAAGGCCGCAGTGTATTTTTCAATAGCTGTGTTGAGTTTAGTGCTGCCATCTCGGGGAAATGTGAGAGGAACAAGGTTATTTAAAAAAAAAAATTAGAAACAGCAACCGCTATTTTTTGGCAAAATGTGACAATAAACAAACAGAAAAGGTCAAAAGATAAATCACAGTTGCTGAAGGGACCTCCAAGACTTTACAAGCTTTTCTACTTATCATTTACCTCCTCAGCTCTGCCTTCTTTTGCCAAAACTGATACTTTGCTGATTTATTTTTTTGGCTGTTGCGGGCAGGAGGTCTATAAATTGATCTTTGTAAGTCCTGGTAAAATATCTATATTATACCCTGTAGGTATTTCTAGGTTTGTGTATAATACCAGTGTGGTCCACCTCGGCAAACAGGATGAAACCTATGGGTGATGCCACTGAACTTCTAATTGCTGAATGAGTGACAAATCTTTGAAGAGAAATAGGACCGATGACACCAGGTGACACTCTGGAAAGTGCTTCTAAGCAGAGCTCTGCACACAGGAGCTTGGTGCATCTGCTCTTCTTTTTTTGAATCGTTGGCTAACTTGAACATTATCTCAGGCTAACCTGAAAGAAACATTTATCCTTCCTGTAGCCCCAAAATGAATCAGAAAAATCAAACCATAGGAGGAATTAATTTCAGGTTGGAAAAAAAATAATTCATTCTGTTTCAGCTGTTATGGTTGGTTTTCATCCCATCAAAAGGGAAATTTAATTCAATTTCCAAATTAAGTGTTCTTTCAAAATGAAAAAACCAAACATTTATTTCAGGAATGTCAAAAGGAATTGTATGAAGCATTGGTTTATAAGTTGGTTTAGGATGATCTGCTGAACTTAACCTTGGTTCACAAGTACCGTAGCCTGGCCTGGAAAGGAGCTCTTTCCATCCCGTTGTGCAGAGCGCTCCCCTCGGAGTTGCTCCGGCAGGGGCAGAGGTGGTGGGGGTGCTGAAATGTCAGGTTGTGCTCAGCCTGACACTCGGTACCCTCTCCAGCTCGCCCGCACATGGTGATTGATGGCACGCATCAGGTGTCAGGGGACACAAACCAGCCTGGGTGAATATTCAGTGACAAGCACGTGGCCAGGCCGTTTTGCTGGCATGGCAGCCCCGGAGCATTCCTGTACAGTCACCAACTCCAGCACCTGTTGTGATGTCCCTCCTCGGCTCCTGGTGTCCCTCCTTGGCTCTCCTTCACCCTTGATGGCACCAACAACATCGTGCTGGGCCCCAGGAGCTCCAGTTTTACAGGACACTGACGATGCCATGGCAATACAAGATCCCTCCGTTGGCTGACTTAACCACTCATCCTGCAGGACACTTCTCCTCTCCTGCTCACGGGTGACATTTGCAAGCGGGCTCCTGCCATTCGTGCCATACAAAACATGAGAGCAACTGCCAGAGAGGAGAAAATTTTGCCCTGACTAATTCTTCCAGGATGAAACTCAAGGCAAAGAGGTGGCTCTATCTACCTGTCAGCCTCCACCCGCTGCCACACACTTTTTACTGTTGACTCTCCTATTTTTTGTCATGCTCTCTGCTTGTTGTCTGAGACGAGATGAAAGATTTTTAATAGTGATGGCATACAGCTCTAGAGACAAAAGGGTCTATTCTTTTCTTATCTTGGATGTGTTAAAAACATTCTACCTTCATCCTGCTACGTTCAAAAGGAGACAAAAAGTGAAACGAAGTGAACAATTTTTCAGCACCATTAATAAAACAACCCCAAATGATATGAAATAGCCTTGTTTCACATGACAAACACTGTACCCACGAGCTTTGGCTTCTCTCATGAAGAGAGAGAGAGAAAACCTTCAGAACTTTTTCTGGGCTCTCAAACTTCCAGCGTGGTTTGTAGGGGCTGTAATTTAGCCCCAGGCATTTGAGAATCTACTTTGTGTGTTTTGGCAATGACATGAAAATGAAGCGAGAACTGTACATCTTGCAGTTGTACGCTGAGCTAGGCGATCTGAGGGGCCTGTCTATAATAGAGGAATCATCTTTTCTTCAATGAAGTGCTACTATTGTTGTGATCTTCAATAAAGGATATAATGGACGCATTCATGTGGTGGCTGTTGTTTGTGTGTCATTCTTTCAGCGTACGGCTAAGCGCACAAGAGTCTTTTAAACTCTTCTCGACTCAGATCCAGTAGTGCTAGCATTTTGTGCCGAACTAGGTTGGTTTTCCCCCTGCAAGCTTCTTTTCCTATTATTTTTGGATAAAGCCAATTGACCATGAAATACCTCTTTATTGCAAAATGATATCTCCAAGCCCTCACCGTGGGATCGTGGGTTAAAACAGCAGTGTAATGCACATTTGCGTGGAGGTGCTGTTGATTTAGATATCCACCTTTCTAAAATTAGTCACTTTGGCTCATTGTAGACATGTCAAGAAACTGATATTCATCAGGGGTCAGAAGTAATATTCAAAGCTGCATTCGCTTCTGGCTGCCGTAATCATATCAATAGCTGTTTTTCATGTAAGAAGTCTGAACTGAAGTTGGGCCTTTCATGTGAGTAAACAGCATCCTCGGGCCTTCGTAGAGTGACCCAAATAAAGCCATTTCCTTCTGTTTGATTACAGCGTGGGGCAGGGGAGGGATTTTCAAAGACAAAAGGCAACAGTTGTGCCTGGAAAGGCAGAAATTTGCATAAACCCACACAGTAATGGCACGAGCAAAGAACATTTTAGCATGCAATGTGCATGTGCACTTAACTTATCACAGATGCAATCACTAACGTGTGGTCAGATAGCTGGCTCTGAGGGAGGGGCCAGGCTTTGCAGAAAGGTGCTGAGCAAGGGTGCAGCCAGCAGCTGGAAATGCACAGGATGAGGCTCACATGGGCCATGAGAGGATGCTCGTTTTTCAACCACGCGACACCGCCGCCACTTTTAGAAGAGGGGTAGGGGAGGAAATACCTTGAATCTGCTCTGAAGAACTTACTTGAATCAATAGGCCTACATTCAAATAAGTTTAGATGTAACTATCCATTACAAATCTGGTTTTCTGCCTTGTTAGCTGGAGATCCTAGGCACTTTTATTTAAAATTTGTACTAATCTCAACCTCATTTAACTACACAACAAGAACAGTTTAGGGGAAGAGGGGGGGGGGGAAACCCAAACCACAAAACCTTCCAACATCTTCTCTTTTTAGGCAAGTTGAAAAGGATGAGCACCTAGCAAGGTTTTTTCTCAAGTCGCTTTTTAAAGACTGTTATTATCTTTTCATATTAAAGTTAACATTACCATATGCTGTTGAGCTTTTGTTGATGGCAGTGCTTAAACTGGGATGTTGTTTCCTTTGGAGATTCTTACTGCCAGTCATTAATTTACATTTTTTTGAAATTGTACAGCAAGTGCTTTGTTGATGCCTGTTTTCATTTTGTTTCTCTCTCTTTTCAGGTCACACATGAGGAGTTTTTTCAAACAGCAAGTTAAGGCGATGGAATGAAATCAGTGACATCTGCCACTCATGCTCTCTCCCTCCATCCTGTTTACCCATAGGCCCCCTTTTTTCCTTTTCTTTTTGTAATGCTCATGGTTTTCATCTCATTCAATGGTCACCTCCCATTCTGCTCCCACCCCCCAGTTTCTCCAGTAATTACACTGGGGAGTGCATTTGAATCTGAATCTCTTTCTCTCCTTCATTCTTTGGCCCTTTTTGGCTGTTGGTTTGGGGATGTCTTAATGTTCCCATTTGAACGGAGATGTCTCCCTTCATAAACTTCAGTCATGTCCATTTTTATTTCGTCTCAGAGGAAATCAAAGATCATGTCATGAAAAGGAAGTGTCCAGCACTTAACGTGGTCCCATGCTGATTGTAACAAGCTTCTAGGAATTGTCCTACTCCATGCTTTTGGTTCCCTATTGTGGTTGACCATCTCCATAACAATCTAAATAAATGAAATCTAATTAAAAAGAAAAAGGACACAACTGCCTCCCCTTCAGCTCTTTAAAAGCTGAACGAATAACATTGAATCCTCTCCAGTAGGAAATTTATGAGGCTGAGAGTTAGGGTCCTGATCCTGAAATCTTTACTCCTGCGCTAATCCTCACACACTTGATTTATCCTTTCAGCTTCAGTTCACACAATGACTCATAAAAATAAGTGATGTAGGATTGGGCCCTTTAGAAACTTGCAATGACGCAGTTTTCCCCCGTGTTTTCTGTCATTATTGTGATTTTTAACTACTGACTATGCAGGCAGGGAAAATATACTCAGCACAGAGATCTTTTCTCAGTCCTTACTCTAGCAAGTAAAGAGTAGTAACTTGTCAAAGAAGGATTCGATCCAAGAAGCACAGAGTTAATACATTTTTGATTTCTTCGGTAATAGAGTTGTCTCTCATGTATGAGATTAGGGTCATTGCCAAATGGGATCATCCCATTGTATAACAGCGTGGATGTTCCCTATTACAAAGCTTTAAACAATCTATTTAGAACAAGCTGCTTTAAAAAAAAGGGGGAAAAAAGAAAGACGAAAAAGAAAAGAAAACATGGATGCTTGTCTGCTAGTATTGCAAACTGTTTGCAATAAAGATCACCACCAAAAAGGAAACAAAGGAAATTCTAGACTACAGTAAAGTCTGATCTGTTTAGTATATGCCCTTAAAACTTAATGTGCATGGTTAGGATCCAGTTAAGTAAAGTGCTCTGTCGCTAAAACTTGGATGGAAGCATCCCTGCTGTAAAGTTTCTTTCCTGATGTCATTTTAAAGTGAGAAGAGGAAAGAAGAGAAACAAATTGACACGTACTGTGATAAATTCCTGTAATGGATTAGAAACAGTGCCTTGCTGACACTGAAGTCAGAAGAACAGAACAGTTTGGGAAATGGTTCAGAGATGCTGGCTCTGGTTATTTCTTCTAGTGGAGTAATAAGAATGCTGGAAACTTGCCTTGTGTGTGTGTGATCTGGACTCAAGTCCCTCTGGAAATGCATTAAAAAAAGGGAGGTCTTGTTGCTAAAGGGTATTGTTTGGAAAATTATACAAAACAACAACCAGCAAAAGAAACCGCTTTTGTAGATGATGGGAAATATCAGGAATGGACGAAGTTATTCACACCAGGCTGAATTCTCATGTCTGTCTTCCTGTCTGAGAGTGAATATGAAGTAAAGAGAACTGAGGATTTATCCTGTTCCTGCCCCCCCAGGTACTAAGCTCAGGAGGTCCCATCAGGACTTTATAAAGGGCAACATTGCGGACCACTGGAGAGGCAGAAGACTGCTGGTTGATGGGCTGGAATCATATTTATTCTGTTTTCTTCTTCTGTTTTGGGTAGTACATTTCGATATATTTAGGAGGTTACCCTCCAACATCTGGGAATCATTTTCACACCAAATGGTGGGAAGACAACCCTCAATTACACCACTGAATCCCACCCCACTGCTGAAAACAGCACGTCTGCATGCGTGTGCCCCACTTACTGCCTGAGCAGGGGCAACCGCCTGAGCAGCTCTCCTCCTTCTCAGCCCCTTCTGCCAGGGCAGCTCTTCCCCGGGGCTGGAAGCCCACGTGAAGGAATCCAGTTTCCCCGGCTCTCTGCCCCCTGAGCAGCTCCTGTTCTGCAGGAAAATGCACTTTTATGCCCCCCTCCCTGTTTGCCCTGACTTGGGAGGAGATTTTGGAGGCTCTACCACTGCTGGTGTCCCATTGCTTCCTCCTCACTCCCCCCCCAACCCCCCCCAGTGCATCACACCCTCCCTCCGTGAGGGAATTAGAAAAATCTGTTGCTTTGGTTGCGTTAAAATACTGACATTTTGCCCCAAACTAACGTGTTGCAAAACAGGAGGAAGTGATGGGAAGGAGGAAGAGAGGGTTTTTCCAGAGAAAAGTCTGCCTGGAGGGTCTTTAATGGAGGTGTAAAACTATACAAGTGTGAAATGTTATTATTATTATTTATGAACTACCCTGCACTCTGTCTGACACTGCCTGAGATATCATTTTACTGGCACATGTAAAGCAATGCAATTCTTTGGCTTCTTTCCCTGCTGTAAGTGTACCCACAGCCTGAATGGGGCATTCGGGGACCTGTTTCCAGCATGTGCATCTCACAGAACAAGATGCACGAGAGACCCGAGGTCTGCTTTGAACACGGGCAGCATGCAAAGCACTATTCCTAGCGAGGGGTTTTTAGGTTGGTTTATAACCCGGGAGAGTTTGGCATGTGAGTTACACACTAGAACACACACATGACAGTGATGGAGCACTAAGATACCATCACTGGAAAAGCAACACACATTTTCATACGTGTAACATGTTCAATAACAAGCACCCCTTGAAAACAATCCCCTGAGCAGTTTGTACCCTCTGCTGACATGTGCCTTTACATGACCACCAAACTGGGGGCAGAAGGGAAGGGGGAAAACCTAGGGCCAGCGGCAGGCAGAAAACGAATCTATTGAGAAACAGAATAAGAGAATGTCAGAGCAAAAGCAGGACTGTGGTCAGAGGGGCCCATGAGGCAGGGAAGAAGAGGAATACCAGGGTAAAAGCACTCTGGGCAACCTGGCTTTTGCATTACCTGCATGCATCAGCCACACTGCTGCTGAATGATGGGAAGCTGGAGCACTCAAACAACCCATGTGTTACTCATGGGCCGTTTCCAACTGGCAGCAGAAATTCCAGTTGTAGAAGGTGGTATTACAGGGCTTGTGGTAGCAGGTCTCTGGCAGAGACAGCCAAGGGTCTGAAGAGCAGCCCCCTTCCACCTATGGCCATATGTCCCAGCTTCTGCAAATTAGAAGGGGTCACCTGCTCCCTGCTGGCCTGAGGATGGTTTCCCTTAGATCTGGTGTCTTTAGCAGCAACAATTTAAGTACTTTTAGTGGAGGAACTACTCTGATGATCCCTACTTTTCCCATTTTGGCAGTATAGAGGAGCTGTCATCAGGATTCATCTAACCTACTATTGTTCACCCCCTCCCCCTTCACAACAGTAAGATTTCCTGCTGCCTTCCTGTGAGTTAAATACCAGGGATTTAGGATGAGCAGAGCAGCAAATCATCTGTTGGCTCTTGCTTCATCTCTCTCTCTGCAAACAGCATTTCCTCCAGTACTGATTTATGGTTGGTTCCACAGGAAGAGAAGCTGCCAGGGGAGGTTTCAGCCTTTGACACCACAGTCACCAGAGACTTGGAGCTGAGGTCATGCCTTGCAAAAGCAGCTGCATGGATGCCCAGAGATGCCCAACTTACCTCTCTGTCCTTGCTCACACCCTGGTTCTTGAGGACTTCAGTATTTTGTGCTCACTGATTGTCCTGATGGATGGGAAGTAAAGCCATGAATGTCCCCTAGCAGTGCATCCTGCTTCCCTAGCCTGTTCCAGCTGGGAGCCCATAGTGTGGGTGGGTGCCCAAGGCATTACTACAATATAACGGTGCATACAGCGGAGCAAAGCTCCAAAACAAAACCCTTCACCCCTGGCTACAGCGGCTGAATACAAAACCCGGGAGCTCTGAGTTCTCCTCCAGACTCTGCCATTACCTCCAGCACTGATCGTGCCAAAGCATCTCTTACGCCGAGCTTCCTAACTGACCTGTGCTGTGTGAAAAATCCTTCGAGATCTTCAAACAGAAGGTGTTTAAGAATATCAGGTTGCTCTTGAGTGTGGCCTCCTGAATAGAGCACAGGTGAGCTCAGACTGCATCCCCTAGGTTTAAGAGGAGCCCTGGGCATTTGGGAGGGGCTGTTGCTTTTTCCATCACTGGTGACCAATGGTTTTGTCACCAAAGAAGGGGCTTTGATTTGTCCATTCAGGCAGATAATCACAGCATTATGTAAGTTTATCATGCTCTTTTATTTTGATGAGGTAATGCAAACAGCCAGCTGGCAGATGACTAGCACGTCTGCCCAAGGTCTGAGTGGAGCAGGTAGATGGCTAGCAGGGGCAGGCCAGTTGCAGCTCTTGATTTTCATGCAGGGCTTGCATGGCTCATACCCTGAAGCTATTGCAAGTGACCTGCAAGGGGTTCTGCTGGCCCAGGAGAGGTTTTCAGGTGATGAGCGGCTTTGAGATGATGTGAAGCAGCTGCTGCCAGCCCTGATTGCTCTGCATACACTGCTCTCTGGGAACACAGCCATCATCTGCCTTTGGGGTCATCTTCCATCCCTGAAGCACCATCTCCTCTGGGTCCCCCCATGAGCTGCGGGATGTGCCCCGCTGCCTCGGCTGTATAGTACGGGATTCCTGAGTAAGCAGATCAAACTGGATTTTGTTCGTTTTTTTAATGGCTCTCCCCCACATGTCACACTGGTCAGGAAAAGACTCCATTGATTAGCTCAGCCTTCAAGCTGAAAACCTTCAACCTTTTGACTTCATGGTTCTCAGCCAAGTATTTCACCTAACAGAGCTCTGGGTAGGGTACGTGGATACTTCTGCTTGTCTGCTCCGACAGGTGGTCTTGGAAAAAATAGGATTTCTAGCTGAACTTTTATTCTGACTTAAAAAAAAAAAAAAAAAAAAAAAAGTCTTAACTTGACTCTCCTAGGGTCTGTTTTATTTCAATAGGGAAACAACTTACTAATTAGGGTAAGACTCTTTAAGAAAATATGTTTTCTATTCCACTGATAGTCAGTTACAAGCGATAACACTGTTAAATGTAGTGCCTAATAAATCTAGAAAAACTACCCAATAAATGTAAGTAATAACAATGATTAACAATAAATTAAATGCAGAGAACTAGGAATGTACCACATTATTTTTAACTAGTCTGGTCCATCGGGTTCTTATTATTCAGTT
>JAVJGI010000065.1:18874563-18910903 GCA_035590275.1 Ibycter americanus | reverse complement strand
ATTCAGTTTGTCCTCCGCACCTGGAGTTTATTAGAGTGTAATACAAACTAAACAGTCCCTCAGAGAGGCCATTGGAAGGGCTTAGTATAAAACAATATACAAGTTTAATAGTGGTAACTGACCTTTTTTTCTTTTGCAAAAACGTATCTCAGTAACTTGATTCTTAAGGAAATGTAATGCTTTTTTACATAATCCTAATGGGTAATTTTCTTTTTTGTTTAATTTAGATTATTTTTCTTTTACAAGACAGCAAGACCTATGGCCAAGTCGGTGATCTCTTATTCTTCCAGATATAAAATAGTTACTCAAGAGTATTTTTCTTTCTTCACCCATTTAAAGATCAAGCAAGAAAAAGGGTTAATGCTGTAAGCTCTACACATGATGAAAGCGTACGGTTAGATATGGCTAAACTTCACCACAGTTATGCCTGGCTAAAGGTTTCAAGCAGCTTAAAGTTCAGGGTTGTTTGGACTCAAGTGGCTTTTGTTTGGCACAGTGCAGAGATAAGGTTCATTTGCTGCAATATGAATCCAGGCCTGACCTTTAAACACCTCTAAAGTTGGACTAGGGGCGTTGGCTCAAACCAGTGTATTTTTTTAAAATACATATGCATGAGTAACAAGCAAATATTGATAATGATGCACGTTGTTTGTAGCCAGAGTTTTTAGTTAGTTTTCCTTCAGGTTTTAGTTTTAAAATGTTGGAGAAGTATCATTGCCTTTTTCTTTCTCTCTTCCTCCTCCTCCGCTGCACTTCTCTTTTGAAACCACAAGCTACGGGCAATAGTAAATCCACCAGACAAAAGATTCTTTTCTAATTTATTTCCCTGAATTTCCATTGTTACACTTATGCCATCTAATGGACTACAGTGTTTTTCTGCCCTGTTCCCGCTTTTTCAAATAAAATACAGTTTAATGTTTCTGAGGGTTTTAACTGCTTTTAAAACTTAAAAATAGCAGTAGGAAAGAGGCATTTTACCTACACAATGACCTGTAATATTCTGCTCTCTGTGTATCCAGTATTGCACTACCGCGGCACACATACCAAATCCATACGTTGTTTCAGACTAAAAATCCCTTTGTTTAGATGCCTTTACATGCTCTAAACCAGAATTGCAGACGTTGACACTGAAAATTAGCCCATAAAACACACCAAAACCAGCTCAGAAACAATTAAGAGAGAACATTCAATTCAGTGCTGTTCAGAGGTGCAAATAAGTCAACTAACGTATGGAATTTGGAGCAAAGACAGGAATATTTCTTTATAGTCTACATTATCTTCAGACCTACTCATCTTGCAGGATTGGCTCCAATTCTTACTCACTCAAACAGCGATGCCAAAAACCACATACAGCTTGCTCACTGTAAGCCTTCATTTTATAATCAAAACCATTTTTATTTTGATTCACTCCCCCTTCATTTTAAGGGATGAGAAACTATTCCTTGTTTCTGCAAAGATCATCTTTGCTCCAGACAGACATGTTCAATTGCTTGGTCAAATGACCAGGCAAACACTACAAAAATAACTATTTTGAAACAAATAAATGACAAGCACAACTGCCAATGATTTTTCAGGTGGGTTCTCATTTTGGTTTAGGTTTGAGGGTTTTTTTCCCCTAAGTATCTCTGGCAGGAAAAAAACCTTGGAAGGAATAACATTTCTGGATCGTTTTGCAAAAGCAGCCAGGAAAAATGGAATTTGCTGTTGCACCAAGAGGATTTAACTTAATGGATTATAAAATCATTGGCCAATAAAGTTGGATCTGTGGCTCCAGTTCTTTATATGTGATCTGGTCCATATTCCTAAAAAGTTTAAGTTTGGAAACTAAAAAGGCACCACAGACCCCATGGTGCTGATTTCGGTGGAAAGCCAAAGCCAACATGCCGCCAGGTGGGGAATACGCGCTCAGGCAGGTTGTGCTCAGGGGAGCAGGTGGCCAAAGGCAGGACTGCCCCTGGCCTCCCAAAAAGGTTTTGATTGCCAGCAGGTTTTCTTGGCTAGTAGATGTGCTGTTCTGCTTCTGCCTTCGCACCACGTGAAGTGTTGGCTTTGCAGAGCATTTTGGGCTGTCCTGGCCACGGGGGAACGGGGCTCCCCATGATGCATGCGGTGCTCATAGCTTTTTGTGGGCTTGGAGACAACACGTGGCCACAGTTGCCTCTTGCTGAGACGATCCAGTCCACCAGTGTCCTCAGTACTGTATCTTCAGCCGGGATGCCCACTGTGGGCCTTGCTGACAGTAATGAAAAATTCACCAAAACCAGGAGAAACTTGAAGGCTCCCTGTTGCTTTTGCTGTCTCTTCTCCTACCAATGGGGAAAACATGCTGGTTTTGTAGTACATGGATCTGCTCTCATTTACACTGATGTACCTTTATTCAAAGAGGAAATCCTGGGTTACTCTGACTTAAGGTCTGCCCCTGGGAGCCGTCCTGAGTTGTTTTAACAAAGCTGTGTTCTCCAGGCTATCATTTACATAACCGGGTGTCTGTCCTGCTTGATCCGTGCCCTCATCAATATGCTTAGTGCGAGCGTTATTTGGTTTGAATTATTCTGCTTTCTTTGGAATCACAGATTGATCCCACATAAAAATTCCTGGGGAAACCAGGCATTTTCTGTGTTGCACTTGATTTTCACTGCACTGCAGCCCCCTAAAAACTGTAGTCTGAGAGGGAAAGGTACAGAGGCTGAGAATCAAAGCAGAAGGCTTCCACAATAAGATGAAACTTGAATAAAAATGCATAGGCATAGGTAATGATGGCTTGGAGAGGAACCGTTCTTTTGCAATTGAATGTATTGAGCATCCGACAAACAGAAGATTGTTTTTTGGATTTCTTTTGTCTTTTTTTACATAACGTATCTTTTGGGAGTCAAAGCCCTATACATAATTAAGGAAGTTTCTTTTTTAACCAGATGCATTGTGATGTGTGCTCTCTAAACATAATAAATAACCATGACAATGTGAGAACTGCAGGGTCATTTTATCCCTCCCCCCTCTCCTTCCGCTTTGAATTTTCTCTATTGGAAAATCAGACGCCATATCCACTGCCTCCTAAGAGCAGCACTGTGATCTTGCATACTCCTGCATCATGGGAGCCCAGGTGCTGGCGAACAGGCAGCAGTGTAGACCATCTCTGGAAGAATCAAAGAGTTCACAGAAGCAGGAGGGTGGGCTGGGAACCAGGCAACCAGAGCATCCCTGGGTACCCTTCTTCCTGGGCCATGTATTGGCATAGAAATGATTTCTCCTAATTGATTCCTGCCCTCGTTCACATGCACGTCCCGTGAGGATGTTTGTGCTCTGCTTGTATTTGTACGAGGCTTGGGGATCTGTTGGAGAAAAGTGATACCCAGGAACAAAATGTCATTATGGTGTGACTATATTGGCATTTAAGAGGCATAAGCATGATAGGATCTGTCTCTGAGGCAGAATCCTGCCCAGGTCAAGGACTGCCTGTGCCCTAAGTGCTCCTTGAAAACACTGGCCCTCAGAAAGTATCTTAATGGTGCCAGCAACAGGCTATGATAAAGATAGTGGGTAACAGGACACACAACAATGAGAAAACTAAGTGCTACTATGGCCCTAGTGAGCCTAGGAGTAAGTCTAGCCATGCCTACGAGGAAACTGGTTATCTGTACATTGCTGTTGCTCTGCTCCAGCACAATCAGTGGGTTTGAGAAATTAATATGACATTTTAAAGAAAGATGTGAAACCTGGAGACAAATTACTGCTGATGTAAATGAACGAAAAACCTACATAGGTTGAATGGGGACTGCCTAGAGGCAGAGCACTTCTGAAAACCAACCTATTTGCTCAGGCGCTTTGGTAAATCCTGCTGTCCTTCACGTCGCAGGCTGGGATTCCCTTCTCTGCATAGACACTATTGACTTGTATTTTTTTTTCCTGAGGTATTTATATGGAGAGCTCCTACCCCATGTTTAAAGAAGAAAAATCCACAAAAGTTGACATTAACCCTGGGGCAAAGACTCTGCTTTTAGACTTGCCAGATGTCTGGCTCCAGTCCAGGCAGTCTGACTTCCCGGCTGGGCTTTTGGGAAAGAAATCAGCCCTCAGGACCAAGCAGGTAGGAGGGCTCCTTTGCAGTGTCTCCCAGAGGGTAAGGAGTAGGGGGAACGGACGGATGATTTCTGGGCTGTGCTCAGGATGGGTGACCTGTGCTCCTGACAGCTGGGATGGGCTGCATCAGGGAGGCACTTCTGGCAGGGGCTCAGCATGCCTGGAAATCTGCAGAGCACATCCTACCAGCTGGGGTGGCTGATGTACAGTAGGGCGTAGTCCATAAGATAGAGAGAGGAAACCCTGTTCTTCCTCCATGGCCTTGGTTTTTCAAGACGGATTTTTCATGTCAAGAGTGTTCCTCCCTCAGCAAGCAGGGCATCTGAGCCCCACCATGCTGATCCAACGCTTTCATCCTTCTCTTGGGCTGCAAACAGGAAAATGCCCAGATGCAATTAGACAAGCCATGGAGAAGTCCCCAGTGTTTCACAGATGCAGAACCAGGAAAGAGTGGCAATGTCAGGGCTTCAGCATTTCCCATCTCCAGGCTGGTCCCTCGGTAGTCACAGACTGGTGGCCTCAGGTGGCCCATGGGCTCCAGACCCCATGCAGCTAATAGACTTACTAAGTATGTCCTCCATCCTTTTTCTGTACCATGTTATTTCTGGGCCTGGGCCACTGATGATCTCTGGAAGCTGTATCCAAGCCCAGTGCCATGGGACTGGCATGATCTACTAGGAAATGATTTGAATCTTTCAACGTCAGAGCAATGGTGGGGGTGAAGGTGCATCCCTTCCAAACCTTTTCCCATATTTTTTCACAAATGTGTCAGGGTGACCTCAGGGCTAGCCTGAGCCAATCTGCTCATTCCTACCAAGCCAGGAGATTCTCAGCTTTAATTTACCAACTTGGAGGCTTTTTGAGGGGGAGAGAGATCTTCAGATGAAACACTATATTTCAAGATGATTATTGTTGTAGTTAATGGGAAAGCAGTTTATATGAAACACTCTGTTCTCTCTATGTCCCACACTTCTACAGGACATGCTGGATAACTGGTACCATAAAAGTGTGCTTTTGGCAGGATTCAGACAGCAATAAAGTTATGCGCTTTAGATTACAGCTAGGAGAGAGAAGGGGGAGAAAGGAAATTCCTTTGAAAATTATAATTTCAACATGATAAAGCTGGCTGAAGAAGTGCAGCAACAGATAAAAATCAGCCTTGGTAAAAGGCTGTGACCATTCAATAAAACAATGAAACATTGAAATGTGCAGAAAGTGTTTTACCATGAATTAAAAGTGCAGAGAGTCCATCAGTGAGCAGCAGTTAGTTAATGAGAAAAGCAGATGTGTGCATTTAGGAAATGTAAAGAAAACTTAAACCTTGTAAATTTTTATGTATTGCCCCTTGCACCAAAATATGAAAACCAGGTTAAAAAAAAAACAAACAACACACAAAAAAGCCAAACTAAAACCGCCTACCAAGTATGTCCGTAAAAGAATTAGAAGACCTAGCCAAAAGAGAAACAAAATATCATTTAGAGAAAAAAAACATTAAAACATTATTGATATATTGAGAATAGAAATACTGAGACATAGTAACATACTCATTTTTGATTCTCCTGAACGTATTTTTTATTCCCCAGTTATAAAACAGATTTTTTTCCAGCTCCTTTTGGCAAGCCAAATCTGCTGGAAATATTGAATAATGGATATGTTCTATAGATACATCCTCAGAAGGACACCTAGACATGATGAAGACAGTTTTATCAACTGTCTATTGAAGTCTACAGGTAAATGTTTGCCCTAGAGTCAACCAAAAATCCAGAGCAGCCTCTGGAAGAGCAAAACATCTAGGACCCTAGATTTTCATAGCTTGTTCATCATTTTAAGAAAATTCCCTTGGAAGGTACAATACTGGAAAATCCAATCTACAAATACGTCTTCAGGATAGGCAAGAGAGTGCTTTTAAATCTAAGGCAGTGGTTGGCTAAATTGATTTAAAAGAAAAATATATGTGTTGTATGGAGGCAATGTTAGTACAATCCAGCTTATGAATGTATTGGTCTGAGAGGTAACTTCGCAGGATATGAAGTTCTTGAAAAATTTATCAAATACTTTCTTTGGTTTTTTTCTAATCATTAGCACCATTGATACCCTTTATTCCTGAAAGACCAGTCTCTTTGTCTGACTGATGCATATTTTGAGGGCCATAGCTGGCTTCAAGTAGCTATAATTTAGGTGCAAAGTCTTCATCTGGCACAGAGGGACATTTCAGAGCTGCTCCATGCATTGCCTCTGTTGGTGTATTAGCCCTCAAGAAGCTGAAGCTTGAGGCCTCATCCCTTCTCGCTGCAGGCAAGACCCTCCCTGAGGTTGGCTGCCCTCCAGTGTGCTCGGCAGAGCACGAACCACCACCCAGCTTCAGGCTCTGGCTTGAGCACTGCCGCCTGCAGCGCCCTTAAATGTTTGACTGGTTGGAAAGATTTGAAACGTGCATGGCCAAAATGTCAGCACCTTGCTACCAGTATCTGCAGATATATTAAAGCACATTCATCTCTGAAGAGCAGTTAGCTTGGGTCAAGTGGAGACTGGCTTGGGGCAACTGCGGGACTGGCTGCATGACTCCCTGTTTTGCTGGCTGTGCAGAGTGTCTTCAAACAGTCCCTTCTTTGTAAAGCAGCCATGTAGGATCACAGGATAACTGAGGTTGGAAACGGCCTCAGGACGTCTCTAGTCCAACCTCCTGCTCAAAGAAGGTTCAGTGATGACGTTGGAGTAGGTTGCTCAGGGCTTTATCTGTTCAAAAAACTTCCAAGGATGGGGGCAGCTCAGCCTCTCCAGGTGTTCCACTATTTGATAGTACTCAAGGTGAAAAGTTTCTTCTTTCAACTAATGTCAGTCATGTCTTGTCATCCTGCAGTAGCTCTTACCATCGCAGGACGCTGGTTTTCTCAATAACATCCTCTTAGGTACTAGAGGAGGTTAGACAACTTTGGAGGATGTAGATAGACTGATTTCATCACATACCCGCAGCTGGGATGATTGAAAAACAAACCAAAGTCTACTGAGAACCTCTAGAAAGGCATTAAATCAAACCTATCCTTTCCAAATGTGCTACAAGCATCTTTTTCTATTTCCCACCCACATCCATTGGTGGCCAAGCTTGGGTGTCCACCTCCATGTGCCAGCCAGGTATGTACTGATCTCCCCACAGTTCATAAGGGCATGCTCGGCTCTGCAGGATTCCCTGCAGAGGTGCCTGGCTGGGGCCTCTCTGACATAAGCGCAGCCACCAGCCCGTCCTGATCAACCGGCAGATCTTCCCACAGTGTTGAGGACTGCTGTCTGATCAATTCACTGGGAGTGGATTTGGTTTCCTGATCACCTTTCAGGGACCACTTAATAGTCCAAGGATGGCAGAGATCTCAACTTAAAAAGCAGGGACCTAGCGTGATTAAGATCTCTTTAAATTTCAAGCAGGCATCTGTAAATCACATAACTCTGTAGATGTCAAATCTGGCCTAGAGGACATACATCTACCTCCCTTCCTATATAATATACGGTAGCAGTTAACTGTAATGAGTGGTAATATAACTCAAGTGCCAAAGGGATTAGACATAGAGGGTTCAGCATAAAACACGATACTCAGGGTTTATTCTTTTTCTTCTTTTTTTTTTTCCTTTAATTTTAATGTGGTGGGCTGGGGCATTTACATTTAATCCTGTTGCTGTATATACATTGCGTTATTTTCAGTCTATAAAATTTATATTCCTCTTCAATTAGATTACAGCTGAACCAAAAAAAAGAGGGTATTCTGCTCTGTGAATGCCATTGCAGTTCCTACAGAGCACAGGCAATTGTCACCTCTTTCCTCCCCCCACCCCACCGCCACCAGCCCCCCTCGCCCTGCTCCTTTCCTTAACTCCGCTGTGCTGCAGCACTTGATCAATTGCAACAGCACTAAAAAAAAATGTTAGTCATACATGATCAGCAAAATGGCCCAAATGATGTCATCCATCAAGATGGACATCGCAATTTGCCAACTATTTTCTCATAAATCAAATCATAGTCCCACAAGGAAGAAGAGCAGCTCATGAAGAGCCAACATGGCAGCAGTTATCGGCAGACTGAGAGAAATGCTCCCTCAAGTATACAGTAATTATTTTTACTCGATGGGAAATAAAGAGGGGAGAGATGGTAGTGTAGAACTGGAGAGTGTCTGCCTCACTTCATTACTATTCCCTAGGCAAGGGGTGCAACATATGCTTTTCATTGTGAAGCCAATAATTTTGAATCTTGGGACAGGTGAAAACTTAAATGACATTTGCAAACCTTGATTTATTTCCCTGCTTAACTCCGGAACATGCTTTAGATTTAGCTCTATAAGTTTCCATAGATTAGTGGCCAGTGTCATTGTATTTGCAGTGACCTTTAGCACATCTTTCCTTTTTTGTATCAGTTAATTAAATATTTTGGGTACTAATGATGCCTTACTGAAAGCATCCCTGCTTTCTTTTTGTGTACATGTATGAAACAACAGGGGGATAGCATGAACATTTTAATTTTTTATTGAGATTCTCTCTTGCATTCCCCCCCCCATCCCCTTTCCCTCGCTTTCTCTGTTTTTCCCCCTCCCATGTGCGATTTTACTTGCTGGAAATCTCATTAAAAGTTATTTATGAGCTGCTAGTGATCCCGTAAGGATTACACCTAATTCAGTCTGTAAAGCTTTTGAGTTACATTGCTTCCCAGGAATAGTCCCTACAGCAAGAAGGACCACCTTTCCCATTGTTTGACTTGCATTATCATTAGTATAAATACTTCATGAGAGGTTCCTTGCAAATGCAGAATGGATCATTGACAGGACTTAGGCACCAAGTGCCATTCGGTATGTAAAGATTTTGCTTCCTGATTCTTTGGTTCATCTCATTTTACACGTGGGGAAACTAATGATTCATAAAGGTGACATCATTTGTGAAAGACTCACAGAAAGTGTCAAGAAAAGACTGTTTCCTTGAAAACAGCCGAAGGTTAATAATATTAGGGTCTAGAGTTGTATTTGCTAATCATATTAAACCTGCTAGTGAAACATCAGAGGGGTTACGAATCCAAGGCAAACATTCTTCATTTCCCTAGGAGTAAAGAATTCTCTCCTTTCTTAGCCTATAATTTTATGTCAGGCTGTATTTTTAGAAGTTTTTCAGAGAGACAGTGAAAATGTACCTAGTGTGTTCAGAATATCACATGCAGCATTAGATAGCCTGATTTTTCTGCAAGACTTGGGACTTTGTGCTCTTCTGTCTTAGTTCACTTTGCCACTTGGGCCACTTATCATTATAAGAATAATAAGCAGAAAATTACCATAGGTTTCTTATATTCCTACAATAGATGGATAAGCTTAGGAAAATCACCTGCTCAGGGTGTGTAGTTAGGCAAACTGAGAATTAGGAATAATAGTGAGAATTATTATAATTTCTTGCTAGACCACACAGCCACCTTGTCATGCTGTGACATTGGAAAGGGAACAGGTAACAATCGGTGCAGAAGAGCTTGCCCAGGGACTAGGATCTGGCCACAGACACATCAGAGCGTTTGGGCATCTGATTCACTTCATTGTGAGTAAGCATCTGCTAAATTTTAGCATTTACAGCTCTCAAGCCAAACTGGGCCAGTTTATAGCACTAGAGATAGTAAGCACAGCAAGAGATGGTCTCTGCTCCAGTAAGAGTAGAAGGGGAGTGTTATCCTCTTCCTTTACAGATGTCAAGTGAAGAGGCTATAAATAACCCTTGCCAAGGTGAGTGAAGTTGTCTGCTGCAGAGCTGAGAACTGAACCTCATTCTCAAATCCCAGTCCTGACCTGTAGCCACATAAAGCCTGTCCTTCCTCCCACCACTGCTAATTGGTTTACCCAGCCCACCTGGAGAACATCAAAACCCCTCCCAGGTCAGCTGTTCAATAAAGGGAGAAATTTCAAGGGGGGGGAAACAGCTCACTTGGGATGAGGCAGGTTTTGTTTCATCAGCTGTCAGGAAGGACTGCTGCTTTTGTTTGAAGGAGGAGTAAAGACAGGAAGAAAGTGAGATGAAATCCATGTTATTTTCCAATCAGTCAGGGAGAAGTAGGAGGTGGATGGAGACTGAAATGACCTAGTCCAGCCACCTTGCTTTTGAAAGTGGTCCTCCACTGATCTCAGCTGTGTAGTCCTGGAGCTACTCTCTTGCTCATCCCGACCCAGGCTGATGTCCAAGAAGCCACTGTGGAGTGCACAGAACAGTATGTAACATCTTAAAAAAAATAAAACACAGAAAGCTCCTGCTTTCCTAAAAGCAGTAAAGGAGACAAGGAGGTGAGAAGACAGAAAGTATACCCTAACTGGGGATTTGTAACCCAGGCTATAGAAATTATGAAACAATGTTATACCAGGTCACTCTGGGGAATTGCTACTAAAAGAAGAAACGCTTTTAAACGTATCTTGTGCTTAATTAATTGTATAACTCAAGAACAAAGACTACATTTCTTCCAATTTCTCAGTTTTCCCCTCTCATGTAGTATAAAATCAGCACTAGGATTTGTAGTTCATTCATACTGGAGTACCACCTGGCACCATTTTACTTGTAACTGGATTTCCAACTTTCCTAAATAATTTGTCTTTAAAAAAAAAAAATAAATGTTTATTTTCCTCCAGGCTAGCAGGAGCTAATAAAAAGAGAGTATTTCCCTTGTTCTCTCTAAATTGCTTCAAAATCATGTATATTTTATTTAGCAAGCAAGCAAAAACTTTAACTGTATCTTTGCAAAAGCCACTGAATGTTGCCCATGACAGACTTTACTGTCTGGGTTTAAGGGCAGCAAAATTTTCTTTGTTCTTATCAGGGCACTGTGTTGTCTAATGGTCTAGGTGGGACACTGGGAATCCATTGTCCCACGTTCTCCGTGGCTCTCGCTTTTGATTTGCCATGGGAAGGCCATTTTGGCATTGACTTTGCAAATCCTTAAGCAAGGTAGCTAGAAGAGACTGTCAGGTCGATAAGGCAGGGAAGATGCAAGGGTGAAATGTCTGGGACAGCCCTGGTGTCTCTCCACCAGGCATTATGCAATGGGAAATGCTCAGTCGATGCTGGCACTTATGGTGGTCCCCACTATCATTATAGCTAAGGTCTTACATTATTTTTTTCTGTTATAGGGAAATCTATGTGGGGAAGCTGCCTTGTTCCGTAAACCCAGCAGGCTGCATAACTACAGCTCTGGTCTACCTCTCTGAGTAACATGTAGTGACTGGCAGAAAATAATGGCCTTTATTTGAGGAAAGTGACTGGGGTTTACATATTTCTTCATCCCTTCCATTGAACGGGCACTGGAGACTGTAACTGGAACACATGAAAGCCACCTCACTCCATCTCTCTGCATGTCATGTTTCACCAGCCCTGCTAGGTACACAGTGAGCAGCTTCACCTGCCCCGGGACCAGCCACCAGCAAGCTGAGGTAGCCACCAGCAGTGCTAGGAAGCCACCATGCTGAGGCAAGGGAAGTGGCTTGTCAGGCTGAAGAAGAATTGCCGCCTGTGCAAGCTGCCCAACAAGGGCAGCATCAAGCAGAGAAATAAAAACCATTGCTCTAGAAACAGCCTTATTAAAACACAGATAATGGCATTTCATTTAAAGTATTTTTTAATTACAGTTTCAGGGACCTGTCAAATGATGTACATTACTTTGGGTTATGTAGTGTGGCATAAACATTTCACCTCAAAGGGAATAGTATTATCAGTTGTACTAACAACTCATAGTTGAACCCATAGTGGATACATGGCTGGCTCCATATCACACTAGATCTCCAACCACCTCTTGGTTCTGGGCATACCTACTATGAGAGACAGTACTCCTGCTGCAAAACATGAGTTTAGAGGATCCCACCTTCCTCAGAAGCCACTGCTCCAGCTGGGTCTGAGGGCTCCCAAAAGTCAGGCAGAAGCCCAAAGTCCTTAAATTATGGCCAGATACAATTCAGCTGGAAAAAGAATGTGCCAAGAATGTACAGAGGTGTGGAAGCTACTAAAACAGGGGGAAAAGGATCAAAAAGGAGAAAAAGTTCTCTTTCTGAAAAAAAACCCCACCAACCAACAACCAAACAACCCAAAAAACAACCATGTGAGAGGTTTTCATTTGAAGAACTCCAGCTAGTTCTGCATGCTGCAAACATCTCCGCCAGCTTCCTGAGAGCCCCATGCGTGGCCTGGTGTAGTTTTGCTGGTTCTGGTCCAGTGAAGTTTCTAAGGAGTCAGGCTGAAATCTGCTTAAAATTTTCCTTTCCTCATTTCCTATGGCTCCACAAGAGTCTGGTCTCCACAAGACAGAAGCGAGTATCTTAATTCCAGTCTCTTTTCCGGCCTACCCCCAGCATGCTCTACTCAAACTGATGTGAATGTTGGTGGAGGTAGCAAGAGAAGAGTATCCTTCACTATCTGTAATCCATCTCCTTTTTAGCCAAGTGAAACACAAATGGTAATCCATTAAGTTTCATTTATAAAACAGGTTTCCACAGCTGTGGAAAGCTGAAGTTGCTATTGTCGCTGCTTTTCATCTGATTTCCACTAGGTCTGCAGCCTCTCCCTGCTGACATGACACCCAAAAATGAATGTGTAATTTTATTGCAGTCAGGTTAGTCATGGATAAGAACTTCCTCCCACTGATATGATTTCTTTGCATTTATGTTCCCAATGTCTATTTGCCATTTTTTTATTCAATGCCATGTTCTGTGGCAACCATTCTTAGTTTTCTGCCTATTATCGCTCCTAAGCTTCTTTTATCTCTCTTGGTTTCTTCTTTCCATTAAATATTACTAGCAGTGGAATATTTTTTCTTTAAGATCATGCATTTCTTCGATGTGAATCTTATTTTCTTGTGGTTTTAATATTTGGCTTGACAGAAATACACTTTCCTCCACTGGATGAAGTTGGTGTTGTTTTGTTGATAACTCAGTCCTTTTCAACTATCAAATAACCATTACACATTCTCATTTCTCTAATGCTTAACCACTTTGCATTGGCAATAACTAACAATGAAAATGTACCCCCAAAAAAGTGGAAAAATATTGGTAAAAAGGTCCCTTTGCCAAACGATTTTCAAAAAATATTACTTTTTGAGTTTCAACCTAAACTTCACATTAGTAAAGATATGCTGAAGGGGAAACTCAACTATGTAATGTTTTAGTTACTTCAGTTTTTAAAAATGTGGTTTTTTTAATACAAATGTTTATAGCCTTAAACCATGATTTTGATCAAAAACTTGAAGTTTTCACAGGGCAGAAAGAACTTTGGGTTATAAACACAATCTTCTGTACACAAGTGTACACCTATACATACACACACACATATATTTATTCTGTGAACAGTTTTTTAGCATCTGTTATAGTGCAGCAAGGCCAATTACGCTTCATTTCTGCCTGGGCAGAGAGGGTCTGTGCTCTGTATGTTTTTTCAGCTGCTGTGCCAGTTCACATGCAGGATTCCTCTGCATTTCTCCTACCTCTGTTTGTTTTTTATCAAGCTGAACAACAATTATATTCAGCTGCTGTTTTGCATGTAAAATAATCTTTGCATGGATGACTGCAGGTCAGACTTTTCCTTTCACAGTAATTTTAATGTTACATGTTAAGCATGCATTTCATCAGCCCAGTGCCTTCTGCTCTCTGAAATACTTTCCATTTGCCCGGGGCAGAGGAGATGAGCCTTGCTGTCATTGTAGGATGTCACTAATGCATCTCTCTCTGTGACCAGTCTCTGGTTTTGGGGGCTGGGCTCAGATGGATCCTGCTAATATGGCTATTAGCTGGTGAAGATGGGCACTCCTGCTCAGGCAATAGATGTTCATGTGTTGGGATGCAGTGGCCATAGGCATCACCCCAGGCCCTATCCTGGAGGATGCCAGTTTTGCACAGGCTCACAAGCAACGGCAAGGCAGTCACAGATCTAAATATTTTGGGGTGGGTGGGGAGAACAGAGCAATTTGCATTTGTAGATTGTGAGGAATGCTTGGGACAGCAAGATGCCTGCAGGTTGCTGTATGTGCTTGGAATGGTGGAGACCCAGCTGTGTAGCAATGATATGGGAATTGTACGGCATATCCTGAAATGGATTTCTGCCATTGCTGTAACTGGGAAAGCACTGGCTGGAAGGTCTTCTTCACAGCCACATGCACCCAAAGGACTGCAGAAGAGGACTGCTCATGTTCACTCCTGCACACTGATCAGTAGGACTTACTGGAGTGAAGTGGCTCACGTGCATGAGCACAGCTAGATCACACCCACTGCAGAGCAATGCAGATGTATTTCACCATTGATTTGTCTTCTGCTCTTCCGAATTCTTGCTCTGCTCCTCCTCTTTCTGCTGTGAGGGAGAAAGCCTTACGCCCTTGGGGCAGCAGCAAGCTGCTCTCTCACGTGGTTCACTGTCCAGATCCTCAGGGCAATTAGAGATCTCTAGGCACTATTATAAAATCAATTAAAACACCAATCCTTCTGGTTAGTCCAAAGTTTGTTCTAAAGAGACAGAGTCCAAAGAAAAGATGGGCAATGTGGCAAAGGAAAATGGACATTTTCAGGTGGGGAACCATCTCTCAGCAGCCTCTGTGCCCACAGCAGCTCTGGTGCTGGCTGAGGGAAATTTGCAATTTGCCATTGTCACCTCTGCTTATTTTGGAGGATCATTGAACTTGTACTCCAGACCCAAGGCTGGAGTGTATCACATGCCAGGGCTCTGCCTGGTCCACAGCAAAGGAGTAGCCAGCAGCGGAGCAGGAGAATTCAAGTGCAGGAAGAACAGCAAAGTTCTGTGAAAAATATGTAGGGTCGTGGAAATCTCTTAATTCTTCTATTTGCATGACTAATCAGCTGGGCTTTCTGCTTGGTCCCCATGCAGCTAAGTTTATACTATTTATTTTGCACATCACTGCATTTAAATTCAAGTGCAGGAGAGGGGAATATGAGCACTTTCACTTGTTCAGTATATCTATAAAAGGCACAGAAATGAACATGTGGCATCAGATAAACACCTGGCAATCAAAGCAGGGAGAGCCAGCTGTTGCCTTTTTAATCGGAATTACAAATTCACACCATCCAACCTCATCCTACCATACCCACACCACTCATGAAAGCAGAGGAGTTAGCTCTGGGTGCATACGTTTGATAAGAATCAGACAAAGACAATGTTTGTGCTATCTGCTAAAAAAAAAAAAGAAACTCTCCTTGCCTTTTCCTATAAGAAGTGATAGTTTTTAAGTCAGCTGTGCCTGCAACTCCCGGTTGCTACAGAATTCTGTAGAATTTGGACGAGTCTTTTCTGCAGGGCATGAGACTTTCAACAACTTTGCAGTTTTCAAGTTGAACCCACTTCGTTCCTGACTTCCCTCCAGCTGATGCGTGCAGTATCCTTCATGCTCAAGTTCATAGGTCTCTCTTCTCCTCTGGCTTGTTTAGCTGCTGAGTTATTGAAGACCATGGGTAATAAAAGATGCCTGTGTTACCCTCCCTTGCATGGTCTGTACTTGAAGGGATTGGTCAGGAATCCTATGTTAAAAAATATAGGGAAGCAGAGGACCAAAGGCATCTTGAACATACGTACTGTACCTAAATGAAAATAGAGAGTCAGAGCCACCACTTGAGAATGTGTGAGTCAATAAAGTTTTATAAAAGAAGCCCATAAAGCTGCCGTGGAAGCTTAACCATTCCATGCATCTAGGGTGAGTGCAATTCATTGGTGCTGGAGGAGGACTGTAAGTAGTGTTCCTTTTATCTCCCACGCTGGGATCCTCTATTTAAAACATATGGGGGAGGCTAAAGTCTGTTCTGAGTGACTGCAGTGAAAATAAAAATTAAAAAAAAAATACCTCATGTGCACACACACACACATATGTACCCAAACAGATGTGAAGAAATTAAGATGGACTGACAGACGGGGTTGTGCTCACAGTAAAGCACATCTCCAGCAGCGGAGGGCAGAGGGGAATGGCTTCTCTGGTGGCAGCTGATAGACATGAGCACTTGAGCAGTTCACAGCTTCTCTGTTGTCCCTGTCATAAGATTTGTAGGTGGCTCTCAGCCAGCCACGGGGCTGACGGGTCAGGGGTCGCGACCTGTTGATTTACCGAAGTATGATCAACTCACACAAATTATCGGCGTCAGAGAGCCCTGACAAGTTCAATATGATGAGCGATGAGAGCAATTGTTTGTGACATGTGAAAGCAGCAGGAAAGCGCCGTCCGGCACGGCGGGAGCGGGAGCAGGAGCGGGAGCGGGGCTGCCTGCAGGGCTGCGGGAGGGCTGCGGGCAGCTGTGGTCCCCCTGCCCACCCCAGAGACCCGTCTCCCCTGTCTGGGGCCAAACTGAACCTCTCGGTACCACTGGGCAAAAGCATCTTCTCAGCACAGGTGGAGGCAGAAGAAAGCAAGACGGATTAGAAAGTGTTTCAAGGGATGTCTTCATTTTTTTTTCTCACTACTGTTGCACTCAGTGCAAAGAGGTGTTGAGGGATGGGGGTTTTAAATCCGATGGGAAGCACTAGGGGATTCAGATCTAGGAAAACCCTGGAGCTGGTGGTGTCTGTGCAGTTTAATCAAATGGATGTACCAGCTTCTTCGAGTTATCTTTGGGGGCTGTTGTCAAAATCTTTTTTTTTTTTTTTCCCTCTCCTTTTTTCCCAGCTTCATTCACATAGGAAAAATTTTGCCTGGGGTGGGATGGGAAAATTATAGCTGCTGGGCATTTTGCCTTGATCCATCAATTCCCGTTAATCGACTGTGCTATTCAGATGGGGGCAGAGGATAGCAGAAGCAGTTGAAAGGATGTAGGGACTGCTGAGGGGTTAAGGCAGGCATGGCAAGGGTGTGTGTGTGTGTGTGTGTACACGTATGTGTGTGTGCACCCACATGTGTGTGCAGGGAGGAGAAAGAGAGCCCACGCTCCAGGAGCACCTTGGCAAGGTCAGTCTCTGAGAAAATCTGTTTTTTAAGAACTTGTAGTATTCTTGCAGAAAATGCTTTTGCAATGAACGTGCCTGCTGCCTCCACAGCCGGGTAGCGCTGCCCCTGCCGAGGGGAGCACCAGAGATGATGGGGACAGCTGTGCCGACATCAGAAACTGTCTGTCAGGGAGGGAGCATGACCCAAACCTGGCTCCCATCCCACTGTCTCCTACTGCTCTGCCTGGTCCCATGTGAGCGGCTTCTCCTCACAATTAACAGAAATAAACAAACACAAACTATCACAACTTCTCTGGGTGTTTTATTCAGAGTGGGTATATTGCACCCAGTCCATTGCTGTGTTTATTTGAATCTGTTCATTTTATTTGGGGGAAGGAGATGCTCAAAATAAGTATAATAATCAACTAAGCTAACAGTTTCTAATTCCTTACTAAAAATCTTCAGAACATTTGTTTTGTAGCCACCAAACTGGTCACAACATATGAGCTAGCAGAGATGAAAAGGTAAGGGTTTTTTGTCTGTCTTTACCATAATAGCTAGTCTAATGGAAGGTGTCCCTGCCCACGGCAGGGGGGGTGGAACTGGTCCCTTCCAACCCAAACCATTCTATGATTCTATGATTCTATATATAAAAAGGCAGAGGAAGGCAATGCTTTAAAATATATATGTCTAACCTTGGGTTTAAACCAAACAAAATAGTATTTAAAGAAATATTGAATAAATTATTTATTACCCTGGTCAATGGTTGCAGAAATACAGTTTATATAAACACATTACAATTCCAGCCATTTTAAGTACTGGGTTTAGAAAAAACCCAAGCCCCTTAATGCAATTTTAATAAACCTTAAAAAAGTCATGCTCTTGTTTCAAGCTGAATAGTTTGCTGTTTCTGAATAATAATCATTCAAGACCTAAATTTAACCACAAGAGTTTAGTGCACAGATGAAATATACTTGCTGGAAAACCCTTAAGAACTAGATGTTTGATTCAGGATCTGAGTCAGTAAAACAAGATGTGATGGTTTAGTGGGACTGATGTTAAATAATAGAAAATGAGGACAACCAATCTAGAAAGAAGAGGTGTGACTTTTTAGGAGGATTAATTAATAAATTAATAGCTGTGTGCACGGGTGGAGTGCAAACAAGACAACAACAGATCATTATTCCCTTAAACGAATATAACAAGCAGATCCCTCCAAAAAGAAGTGGAGTTATTTGTGCTGGAGTAAAGACCATGTGTAGTGGACAGATGGATGGACGGAGAGATAAGATATATATCTGGGGTCCACAGGGATGGAAACACGTGCATACACTCACACCCATACATTTATATAAAGTGGATTCTTCAAGTGTATCTTTTATTGCTCTCCAAGGGTCAGACTGTAATACTGTAGCATTTATCTTAAATCTCACATGAAATCTTATTCTGTTTTAGTGGGTGAGTCATGGTATATGAAATTCTACTAGATTCAGTTATGCTACATCAGGAATAGTTAAAGATCACCCTTTTTCCACAACACATTTTTATTGCTAGAGATAGTCATCGCCTTTTCTAAAAAAAAAAACAACAAACCAAAGCAAGCCTTTTGTCAAAAAGTGCTGATTACTTGCCATCAAGGCTTTCTATGGAAAATGTTTATGTTTTTGCATTTTTAATTAAATAGGTTTTTTAATTGTTGGAACATAAGTTTCAAAACAAAAAAAATTCCAGATTTTTAGTTCAAAACAAGATTGTTTGAAATGTACGTTAATTAGCATACAAAAATAACAATCCCAGTACTAAAATGAAATGTCTCAGAATGATCAAAACACAAACAGTTTTCCTCAGCCCTGAAGTGATATAATTTTTTTGCCTTACAGAAGTTTTCAGGCTTTTCATTTTTTGTCAAAATGAGCAAAAAAAATTTTTTTTTAAATACAGAAGAGATTAGGAGAACATTATTTTGCCCAATTTGAGAGTACTGCTAAGAATAAGTAGAAGTATCAGAGCCTGGACAGAATAAATGAATAAATACATTAAAAAATATTAGATCAAAGCAATCTGGTTTTGAGCAAGAAAGCACTTCCAATTTAAGGGTCAGCAGTTTGACACAGATGTACAAATATTCATGTGTGTATTAAAATAAAACCAGCGGGATATATAAATCTATACACTCATGCACATCCACTCTCCCTAATCACCTTATTTGATTTTTGTATTTGGCTTTTTCTTTTCCATGCCGATGTGCTGCACAAATTTCACGTGGAAACTTCATAGCTAAAACAATCACCCCAAAAACCTGGATTAATGAATAACTCTGAATCAAGAGTTATAAGCACTCATCAAGGTAATACATGATACAACTTAGCCATTTCCTTTCTCTTTTCAGTTTTTCAAAAGGGGCAAGGGAGCATGAAGAATAAAGCCAGGCATCCTTATTTGGTTGAAATAATAGCCAGTATACCAGAACTTCAGACAAATCCTTCTTGCTTTCTTTCAGTGGCCTTAACCATTTTGATCTCATTTCATCATTGAATGGACCCCTTAACAGAGAGTGACCCCATATTTTAGGACTGAAAACATACACCTTGTTAGTGTGAGTTTATTTTTTTGTTGTTTGAAAAGTGGGCAAATGTAGTCAAAGCTCTCACAAAACATCACAAGAGGCTCTTTCTTCTTTCATGGCACATTGAACATGTAAAGTAATCATTGTTTACAATACAGAGGCAGATAGCAAAGACGTGTTTGTTGTCTCATGCTGTATCTAATTATGCATTAGATTTTGATTTCAGTTGCTTTGCCTTTCCATGTTATTTTAATTTTGAATGATGATCACTGAAGGGGAAAAAAAAAGGGAAAAGAATAAATGGGGATGTATCAGCAAGGCAGCAGTCCCCCCTACACGGAGCATGTATAGGCTGGATCCGGAGCACCCTGCTTGGCACTGGGCACCTCATTACCACAGGCAAATTGGAGGAGTCGGGGACGGCTGTGAGCGCGATGAAGGGGCTGCTAGGACTGGCTTGGGGAGAAAGATTAAAAGACTGAAATATGTATAGACTGGGCAAGTGACGAGGCAGCCCCCCTCCCCATGCAGTGGCTCTGCGCACCGGAGGGAGGGAGGTCGGTCTGCTCCAGCAAGCCCGAGGGACTCCTCTACAGAGAAACGGGTCGATATGGAGCCAAAGGGAGACGCAAGTACAATCTCAGGAGCTTTTGGGTTTGACTGGGAAACAACGGTGAGCCCTGGAATAGCCTCCCCAAAGAAGCTGCAGAAGGTCCTTCACTCAGGATGTTTAAGCGGGGCTGAGCTGAGTGTGATGAAGTTCCCAGTGGGAGCAATCCTGGCAATGCCCCGGCTGCATCAGCATGCCATTTGTACTCCTGTCTTTTGTTTCTCTCTCCCTCCTTGTTGGCTATTTGCTTATTTACTCATAATGTTCACATAATTTGAAGCTTCCTAATACTGTAATCCTAATGCCTTTTATCTGCTCTGAAGGACCTCTATACCCAGCCAGGGAGCTCTCCGCCTCCTAGCTCCATCAATTCTGTTCTCGATGCCAAAGGAAAGATGCAGCAGCCTGAGACAAATGTGGGGAAATTAAGCGTGGGGTGATGAGAGCAGTGTTAACTCACTTTCTGCCTTCCTGTCTCCTCCAGAGGAAGATGTAGTTCGAGAAGAGAAGTTTGAAAATGGGTTTCCATGCCTGGCTCCCACACTGACTTTTGTTTGACCCATAGACAAGACCCTGCCATGGGTTTTCCTGGAACCACAGCGTTCAAAAGTTCTGCCAAGGATGCTGTCAGGCACAGGCAGCACCGGCCAGGATGTGTTTAAACACTGCTGTCATGTGGGTAATCTTAGGATATGTGCTGAGACTGAAACTGGTTTCTGCTGGGCAGGAGAAAGGTAACAATGGATCCTTTTGAGCCTGAAAGGACTTGGAATGTTACAGATATTTTTTTTCCTAAAAAACTTCCAACTTTTTTCAACCATCTCTAGTGAGCATATTAGATGAAGAGGATTAGCATAAGAAATCCTGTTCAATGCAAAACTTGTAAATATTGAACAAAACCTGACAATTAACCAGGAATGAAAAGGCAAAATATAACTACAGAGAAAAAAAGCAGTTAAAAATTAATTGAAATTGCCCCCAAAATAAGGACATTCACTGATGTAAAACCCAAATATTTTGAGATAGTGGAAAGGAGATATCAGACATTTGCATATAGATGTTGATAAACAGAAAAACAAATGAGAGCTGTGCGTGAGTGAGTCAGGGGTCTCACTTTCAAAAATGTCAAAGGAAAGACTCGTATAGATGTCAGCAGACGATGGATCAGGCCCCAAGCCCTAAGTGGACAATCCAGAATATTACAAATCACTCTTGGGATCAAGTTGCATCCATGTCATCTAATTACAGATAAAACTACAGAGTATTTAACATCTCGTTAATTTAAATACCTGGGGCCATATCATGCCATCAATTTTTAAGTAGATGTCCCCATTGATATCAAAGACAAGTTCACACAATACAGCCCATGTAGCTGAACCTTAAGGGACAAAGCAGACAAAGAGAGGGAGAGAGACACGCAACAAAATATTCCCCTTTCTTCCACTCCCTTTTTCATGCTCCTTCCTTTCTCTGTTATTGGCTTGGTTGCCTGCACATTTTGTTAGCTGGTCCCTAAGCGTGATTTCTATAGTCATCATCCTATAGGGATGATGCTGAACCACGTTCACAAGATGAGGATCCTCAAGTTGCATTTTAAGCTCCCTTACCAAAACGAGGTCTTCAGTAGCGGGAGGGTTACCACATTTCTCTTTCAAGCTGTCAGAGGTTGTCAGAAGGATTACAGATTTTAACATTTGTTCTGTTTTGTTTGGTTTTGTTTCTGATTGTGACTAGAAAAATGAGAGAAAATGCAGATACTGACATTAGATATGTCAGAGAATATTTTACAATTTTCTTGACAAAAAGTGGGTTCTTTACGAAAACATTTTTTAAATCAGGTTTTTAATATCTCTAATGTGTTCTTTCTGATTTTTTTCCCAAAAGACTCTCAAGTGAAATGCAACAGAAATAATGTTGCTTTTGTTTTTTTGAGAGTCAGAACATTTGAAACACCTGGGATTTTGATTTTCACCACTTTTCTTCTGCTTTCTTTTCTTGATGATTACCAAGTAGTACAGATTTATACTATCATCGTTATGATAATGGTTACACTTTCCTCATCATCCCCTGTTTCCCTTTTTATTTTTTTCAGTTGCGCACCTGGCAGAGAAATCTGTTTTAAAAGTTACAAAAGTGGTAAGAGGAAGAAAACAGAATCACTGAATGGCTGAGGTTGGAAGAGATCTCAGGAGGTCATCTTGTTCAAACCCCAAACAAAATATGACAAAATGGGGCTTCTGGGAAGTTAACATTTTTCTACCAAACCAAGCTTTAAGAAATGAGAACAGCTTCCACAGATTTTGGAGTGATGAAATTATTTTTGCATTTTTGGTCCAGCTCCTGTTAGTAACATTGTGATAATGACGGGACAGGTGCACAAATCCCACAAACCCAGTATCTCTGACTTCAGTGGACCTTTTCACACTTCTACCAGTGGAAGACCTGTTCTTATGTTATTTAGTGTAATAGCAATACTACCTACTGCGTCTGAGCCTCTCTTTCAAAGTTGTTTGAGATGTTTGCCCTTTCCTTTGCCCTTAAAAAATGCTCACAAATACACATCAGATTGTGGCCATGAGTTTTCCTGCTGAGTTCAATGACTGTTCACAGACATAAAATTAAATCCAGGTTGAAGTACCTTGCTAATCAAACCTTAAAATCAATACAACCACATAGACTTGATTGAACTTCCACTTTAGCTGGAATCAGACACTGAAATGTGCTGTGTAAGGCTCAGGCTGTTATAAAAGAAGGGATTTGGTCTTTGTCGAGAAATACAAAAAACTTTTGTTATTTAGTTCTACACTTTAGAAGAACAAAATAAAGAAAGCTCCGTTAGGTGTACCGTGTCCTTTCTTGAAGAATCTCTACCTAAGAGCTTGAGGAGGTTAAGATACCATATGCTGAAACACCCTTTCTCTCCAAATGGGAATTTATTCCAGGGCCTTCATTAAAGTTGAAGGATTTGGTTCTTATCACATAATAATACAGGTGTCACTAACAAAGTAGTCAACGGAGAAGATGGTGCCAGAAAGGCCACGCTGCAAGAAGACAACGTTTCTTTTGACTCCAGACTTCTGCTTTGCAAGTAAAATTTCCACAGTAACTCAGATGCCACCTTCTTTTTCTTTTTTTGATATTAAGAATATTTCACTACTACTATGATAAAACTCACTGCCGCTATCAGGTAGTTAGCAGGAATAAGCCTTCTCTGGCTATTTTAGGAAAGCTTCATGTTCTCAAGCTGCTGTGCTTCATCGATTCTGGACTTTTACTTTCCGCAGGGACTACAATGATCAATGTGAACCAAAGCCACTCCAAGGGCCAACCAGAACTGCTGGGCTGCAATGAGGCATCAAGTGACTTTGTCACCCCAGACTGAACTGATTTTGGCTTTCTCAAATGTCTCTGAAGCCGTTTTAGAAACTTTAGAAACACTTTCATAACATCTTCACTAATTTGGAACTAAAGAACAAAATGCGTTGGTGCAAAGATTAAAAAGCAGTTAGTGATTTGGGTTCTTTTAGTTTAGGGCATCCAGGTACTCAGCACGTTAGGAGTTTTTCATAAGTGCTTAGCACCTGCAGAAATCATACTCCTTTCAGAAGTCACTAGGGATACTTCAAAATTTGCTAGGAATGTGAAAAATAAATGAACAATGCCATTAAATTTGAAAGAGAAAATATCCAAGGGCAGGAGCCTTCTGAACCTAGTCTGCCCTCCAGGACAAAAACACATCCGAAGTTAAATTCTTGATTAACAATCCCATTCTATTTTTGGTTCAGATTTTTATTTTGATCATAAAAAACTCTCACACACACACCCCTCTTTTTTCCTTTTCATAATTCTCCGAGGTTGTGAGAACAGAATCCCAAATATTTTGCAATGTTAAACCCACAGTTCATAAATAGCAACGGTGCGCATGTGCACAAGAATCAGATAGTTGCGTAAATCAGACCAAATCTTTGGAAGCTGGTGGAGTCTTTCCATTGACTTCATCAGCTTTGGAGCAGGACCTAACGTAGGAGGTTTTTACTTTTATTGGACGTTTAGGGCTTATTTTGGAACATGTCAGTAAAAGGTAGGATGGAATTAATTTGAACAGAAAGAAAACCAGAAACAGCTCCATAGAGAGAGTGTTTAAAGAAATGGGCTGAAGGGCAAGGCCAGGATTACTGTTTAGCAGGGGCAGAGACCACGAGAGAGGAAAAGGTTGCTGAAGTAAATACTTGGACAACAGGGGAAAAAATCTTAAGTGATGATACAGATAATGCAAGATCCACAGAGAAGGAAAAAAGTGCAGAGAGAACATTAAGTGAAAAACTCAGGAAATGGAACAAAGGAAGAAAGGCAGAGTTTCAAAGGTCACCTAGGAAAGTTTTTGAGTTGTCTGTATACAAATGCAAGAAGCGTAACAAAGGAACCAAGGGAAACAGAGAGACCAAGAGGTAACTCAGATGGGATTCGATTGATCACTCCTTCCGTGAACTTTTGTAAGCATTTATTGTATGGCATTTAAGCGCATGAGTAGCTGCAGACACATAAAATAGTACCAAGCATTCTAAAATTACACACGGGTTTGCATCGTCTGCTGGGTGTCCCTCTGCTGTGGCCTGCAGCAATACAGTGGTGGAAAAGGATGTTTGAGTACCTGAAACTGGGAAGATCTGCAGGACCTTGTCATTAAGGATCTCTGAGTGGAAGATGTGCGGAGGAGCAATCTCTGCTCCAGTGACCTCTCTTTGGGACCTGCCGCACCCCAGATAGCACAGCATTGTTGGTAGAAGCACTCTTCTCCCTACCCCCTCTCCCCGAAAATAACTGTTTTTGAAGTAGACACGCTCCCAAGCTCTCTGCTCTGTTATGAGTGGAGAAATCAAAGTCCAGCTATTAGGAACTCTCCTTCAAAGTCTTCACTGCCACTTCCTCCCCAGATGTCATTAGCTATGAAGATGAGGTACCTAGGTGTCCAGCTGGGCTGTAGGGGATTGCAGCAGGCGCTGTTGCTCCTCTAAATAGAGAAGCATTTTATGTCTTGGGACTACGGTACTAGGAATTTTGCAGCCTTTTGAGAAGGATCATCTCTCAACTTTTCTTGAATGAGATACCAGCAAGTGAAAAGCCTTGAAAGACGGGTAATGGAGTACTACATTTCAGTGTGCCCTTTGCCACCAGCAGTCATGTAGCTTCCCTGCCCAGAAATAGCTTTGCAATCAAAGGCAAAGTCTGTGGCTTAATCCTCTTCCACTGTAACCATGACAGCCCAAACAGCATCTATATGTTGATAGCTGTATTTGAATATCAATGTCCTCTGTCTTTCCTCTTCCAAAGGGAAATGTTTATTATAGGGGCACTTCTAAACAGGGTACTTATGCATCTGGCACTGTCAGCTCTGTATTTCAGGAGAAGCTGTATTTTGAGCTCATGGTAGGGCAGTAGTTAAGCATGGCATGCCCCCAAAATAACAGCTTTCTTAGTTATACCGGTTTTCACAGTTTCTCTGCTGTCAGGGTTTGGTTTTTTTTTGCTGGAAGGGGTTGGCACAACTTCTTAGATAACTGTGTACTGATAATGTAAACAATGCACAGAGACTCCACTGCAGGCTTAATTGCAATCACATCTTCAGAAGTGTGGAGCTTTAGAGGGAAAAGATGGGTTGAACAAGTAATACAAGGAGCCTTGTAACAGAGAAAGAGAATGCACAGCCTGAGGAGCTGTCGCCAGTTCTCTGGCTAACCACTCACAAGAGTTTTAAAGACCAGGAGAAAGCTTGAGTCAAGCCAGTAACATTGTCCACAATGTTTCAAGACCTCAGATATAAATAAGTCTGATTCTCAGCTGTCTTGCAGTGAAGACAGGATTTTATAAGGGTGATTCTGGTAGGGATAAAGTTTGGGCCAGGATATATCGCATCTCACAGAACGGAGATCTTATTGAAGGATCCGTTCAGGAGCGGTACTCACCCTTTTTCTCCATCTGACCCAACCATGCTATCCCTATGTGAAACATATTATTATTTCATTATGAACATGGCCATCCCCCCTCCCAGTCCTTTTTATGCATCTTGGTTGAAGTCAGACCACACTGAGTTTCTTGTTCTCAGCAGCACAGCCCAGTGCAGGAGTCTGGTGAAATACTGCCAAAGGGCTCCAGTGAGCGAGTGTGGTAATTCAGAGGTGGTATATTCCCTCTGCTTCAGTACTGCGTGACTGTCTGCTTAGAGGTGGGAGAATTTGTGCTGGAGGCAACCTTTGATTGACATACAAAACCAAAATCTTACAGTTTCACCTGGGAGCTTCAGCAGTGCTTAACCGTTGGCTCTGTTTTGTTACTTTTCCCATTAATGGGAGCAGATGTATATCAATTTATAGGACTTTGAAAACATTGCCTTTAAATATCTAAGCTGTTTGTCCCACTTTCTGCAAAACTGAAGATGTGGTGACCAAAGTCCTACTTAGGGTATTACATGTTGCTTAAGTAAATTCCTCCTGTGCTTTCAATAATATGGTGAATTATTCACTTCCTAGAAAGTGGTAGACTGTTAAGCCATTGCTACCTTTCGTCCTAAAATGATGTAATTCAGGCAGAAAATAGACACTTATTACTAAAACAATGGAGATGTGAGGCCTTACATGGCTCTGAGTGTTTTGCTATGACTTACTGTTTTACCACAATGAATAAGGCAGCAACGGGGAATTGCTGCTGCAACTGCTGGAGCACCACACCAGCTTTGCTTCCTGGCATAGCATGTCAGATTGCACAATGGTATGGAAAGGATGCTTTCTCATGCTGCTGTTCAGTCTGTGCTGTCACTAGACATGCTCACTCAACTACAGGAAGATCTCAGGGCTGCCCGTTATGTGTGATGGAAAACAGTATCAAAAGCATTCAGCTTTCCATTGTGCACTGCAGATATCAACCTCCCCAGCATCGCTACTTCTGCTGGTTATTCAGCCTCTGTTTTTGCACCCGTATTAAAGACCTTTAACTTTGGTACCTAATTCTCAGGATGCCAAAATGAAATCCCTAGGTCCTGAAGCACTGGGAGCTCTTAGCACTGTTGATCTGAATCCCAGATTCCGTAGCCCTGTCTAGAAAGCAACAAACTTCCTAATGAAAGAAATCTTTAAGCTTTTACCAGGCTTCTCTAGCTTTTTAAATCTAAGAAACACAAGCATGTTACTTAAAGGAATCAGTCTGCATCTGATCACTACACCTCCCTTTCTTGGCTGGAGCCAAATACAGTAAAGTTTTGCTCTTTTATTTCCTCAAGAGGTGGTACACACATGCCCTAACTTAGTGATCGCCAATAATTTCAGAGCAAAATCTGTTGCTAACCTACAGGCTGCTCATTCTGAGTATCATAGTCACCTGTAATTTGAAAAAGACTCACCTGCAGCTAATGCCTTTGGTCCTTACTATCTGCAGTTGATGAAAAGTAACTGGGGTTCAAGCAACTGGAGATTTTTGTTCTACTTTGTTTTGGTCTTGAGCTCTGTGGAGCCTTTTCTTTTAATGGACTGTATTTTTAACATTTCCTAGAGAGTCTGGAACTTGGGATAGATTTTTAAGATGTATGTCAAATCCTGAATATGCAGATATAGAATTAGATTCCTTTTTCACTCTTGAATACTATGTTTTTTAAATCAGAGGAAGTGAGTTGGTGCTGACATGGATAGGCATGTGGGCTCTCTCCACCAACACAATTAAGGATTCTTAGTAACTGTGTTGCACACAGTGGTTCAATTTTCAAAAACATACATTTAAAAGGCACAGTATTCTTTCTTTACAAGATCTTTGTGAGAGCAACAATGAATGTATTTGGGGATAGAGGCTTGGCAGTAGTCCACATTGATCTGTGGAATATCATCCCTTGATTTTTTTTTCTAACAGGTCCTGGAAGCAAGAAAGTAAAATCTTTTAAATGGGTCAAATACAAGAGAAGCAAGACTCACTCAGCAACCCACCCCAAGGAAAAAACACATCAGAATAACTGAGATGAGGCGATTCTGACCCCTTGATGTTAGGATATTAACTATAGACAGACTCAGCTAGCACGTAAGGCATTTGAAACACAACACCAAGACTGTTCAAATTTGTGATGATTCAGACACACATCAATGAACTCTGATGATATTCACCAAGTGCAGAAACCCATCAGCCATCAGCTGATGAGGAGCCTAACATGTCCCGTGCCTTGCCTGCAAGAAGGTGCATCACCGAGCAAGGGACTTGCTAACACCTTAATGATGAGTCTGGCTAAACACATTTTATGCCCAAGAGAAGGATGGGAGCTGGAAGGGTGCAGTTGATTCAGTTGTTTTTCAAAAACACGGCAGCGCGGGAATCTTTCTAGAAGAGGAATGAGAAAGCAAAGGTATTGGATCCACTCCTTTGAAAAGACGTAGACTAGGGAGGGGAAGCTGCAAGGGGAGGGGGACGGGGTGATTGAGGCAGCGCTAGGGGAAATTGGTCATGGAGCAGAAGCTATAAACTGCAGAAGTGACGCATTATATTTCCTTGTGGGGAAAGGGGAGGAATCATCATCTTGATGGCCTGGGAAGAGGTTTCATGCCTGCAAGTGTTGAGTTTCTACTTGGCAGCTGGTGAACTGTGACTGCTAGCGGAGCAGTGCACCTGGTAGGGGAAATCCCATGGCCTTATCCATGCCCAACACTGCAGATTACTTCTCTGTGCATTACCTGCAGGAAAATGCCACCAGTGTCTTGCTTCCCATAGGATGGTATCCTGTATCACAAACCAGTTGTGAACACTTCAGCTCTCCTGCTTCTAAAGATGTCTTAACTGAATTGGAATGAATTTTGTTTCTATCTTTCTTGATGCGTGTATGGCAGGTAGAGCTTTGGAGAGACCCTGGGAAGCAGCTTTGTGTTCTTGCTGCAGCTCCTTTATCCTACTGATAATTTCCATTTACATTCATCAATCCAACAAGAGTTTCTTGGTGGCAATGACAGCACTTCCCAGAGACACAGCTCAGCCTGGTGGGGCTCCATTGCTACCTGAGCAAAATGGGCAGTGTGCCTGCGCGTCCCCATGGACTGGCATGGCTTCTTTTCACCCCACGCAAGTGCAGGAATGTTTCTCAGCCTATCACCTTTCTTCATATGAAGTCCTCCCATAATCCTGAAACCTGCTCTTTTCATACACATATAAGAGTTTTATAGGGTACTAGATTTCAGTGAAAGTTCATTTGCTTTTGTTTTTTTGCTATTGTGTTTGTTTCAAAAATCTCTTTGTCATCATTTTCACATTCTGTTTCCATTCAAAGAGCAGCTTTACATGGGGAAAGAAAAGGTCAGAGGTTACTTAGAGCATGCCAAAGAAAATAAAAGGGTAGCACATATACAAATGTTTTCATCATTCTGGCCTGATTTTGCAATCTGGGACTATGCTCAGCTTTCACTAACATCACATCTTAGGGCATGCATCCCACGTGCAATTGCTTTCAATAGAAGGCAAGAGCAGCTAGTTCCTTGAGATATTCAATCCTTTACAGATGCTTTATAGGACCACAATAACCACAGAAAGTCCACATCCAAGCTCCAAGCTATGTTCTGTCACAGATCAGAACGGATTTGTTACTGATTTCAACAGGAACTGTGCAAAAACTATCCAAGGGAGTATTTCATTCTTCATAACATAACAGCATGTTGCCATGAAACCCCTTACTGGGGCAGAACCCCACTCCCACACACCGAAACAGAGATCTGCTGTTGCATACTTCACCCCTGATTAACTGGTGGAGTTTCCCAGATGTTCAGCACCATGTACCCATATAAATCGTGCCACTGCTGCTAAACTTAAGAACTCTACCTTCAAGCACCAATGACTTTCACAAGCAATAAAGCTGAATGTATTTAAACAACATCTACATACAAGGTCAAACACGTTCAGTATCCCCTTTGGCAGTGACTGAACAGCGTATGTCTGTGTTTAGGGACCGAAAAAGACCTTTGGAAAGGTTTGGAGAAGTTCCTTTATTTTAGGAAAAAGGCAAAATATGTTCTCCACAAAACTGATATTTTGAGCTCTCTTATCTCTGCATGCTGAGGTTTTATTTTCTTTCATTTTTCAAAGCGTGACTGCCTATAGAGGTGCAGGATCACGGCAGGATGCTGGGAAATGCTTGCTCTTTCCCTCAGACCCATGCATATTCCCAATTCACAAGATGACCCAGCAAGATCCTCTTTAGGAAGTTGCCAAATTAGTGCACCTGAACCCCATGGCTCCGTATGCTCATTTAAAATGCTTTTTGCTAGATACTGCAGTATTAAAGACAAGATCCAGAACAAAGCACTCTTACGTATGTCCTAAGAAATTATATTCTTGAAAGCTGTGCATGGTCCTAGAGCCGTATTAAATTCCTCCTAAGACTTACCATTCAGTCATCATGAAATCCAATCTAAAAAAGTTCATACATCCTGTGAGTGGGTTCCATACATAATCACTCATGGAGAATTACTCACCGTGCAAATGTATGCAAATGCATTCCCACCAGTTAATCCAGGGCCACAGATACAGCTGAAAGTATTCCTATATAAAGGAGTGGTGGCTATCTTGCTTAGATTAACTTTAGATGCCAGGCACAGTTTGGGTTTTGGATTATTATCATTCCGCAAGAAAAAAATGAGTGGGTCATGGAGCATTCGTGATACCTCCTTTATTTATTTATTTTTCAAGGTCCCATAGTTTCTGCTTCTTTCATTTGCTGGTATTTTTAGTGTGCTCAGGAATTATTTGGTAAGATATTCAAGATTTCTAGTGGGATTTCTTGATAATGGACAGATTCTTTCTCTTCATAATGATAGCTGAGCTTCTTGAGAGCAAAGAGACACTTTGTTCTTTGTTCTCAAGGAGACAAACTGTTATTTCTTTCCCTGAAGAAGCTTCTAATATGATGGGTGAAATATCAGGAATAATTAGACCAAATGGTGATGTAAATCCCACTAGAAATAATGCATCCGTTATTTCATTTTATGCCTATCGCTCTAGTTTCTGCCTGATTTAAGTCCATGTGAATAAAGCTGTGGGTATTCCCTTTATAAGAACTACAATAAATTTCTTCATTGAATATTTACTAGTCCTGAGTTGATCCTTTTTTGTTGGACCATCATTACACAATTAAAAAATAAGAAGGTAATTTAGCTGTTTCAAGGGCTGGTATTGCTTAATTTCAGGGGAGGGGGGCTGACAGTTGAAAGGTTAATGTATTTCACTGATTGGGCCCCTGGGGTTCATTTTCTGGAAAAAAAAGCTCTTTCAGTTTTTATTAAGAAACCCGTGTAATGAAAAGGGGAAAAGCATCTCTTACTTGGCGTATGCGAGGCAGCGGCTGCAGGAACCAGCGTTTTTCTTCCTGGCTCAGCACGCAGCCGCCCCCTTTGCCTCGCCCCCCTGGCTCTGGGGCAGTGAGGATGCGGTCTGGGTCTGGCGTGGGCTTTGCCGTGTCCTGACCCACCAGCACGGTGTCCCTGTGGAGGGACAAATCCTGCTGGCAGTGATGCAGGGACCGCGTGGTATCCTTGTCATAGCTCTGGGGATGCAAAGAGGAGTGAGGGGTCCTTGAATGCCGTGAGTTATGAAAGTCCCAGAAGCAAACTTGTTCGTTGGTGCCCTCCCTGTAAGGCTGGGAGCCGTGGGCACCCTGTCGTGACCCAGGGGGGACTGCTGACACAAAGGCCAGCTCTTTTGGCCCCAGCAGGCAGCACCCTGGCTCCATGACCCGGCCAGGCTGCAGTGTCAAGTGTTGGTTGACCAATGTCACGTTGATGACCAAAAGGAACCCCTTCTCCCCACTCATGGCTCGAAGGCTTGTCTGGCCTCCAGCCTCAGACTGGCAACTTAAAACGAGTAGAGCGCTTTGGGGAACAAGAAATTAAACCACAGGAAAACATTGCCAGCATTTTTCCTAAAGTTCTACCACCCCCAGACGCTTTCCCAATGATATCCCTCCTTTGTGCTCCCGCTCACTGTTCATGCCCTACTACGATCTTGAGCGACAATTGACAAGCGAAGGGCTGTTTTTCTAAGGTTTAAGCAAATGCTGGGAAATAGCCTCTTCAAGCAATTAAATGCATTCATGCTAACGCAGCTTTATGATTCATACACTCACGGAAAAGCTGATAGCTTCACAGTGTTTTAAGAGATAGCAATGCTTCCAGCCAGCTTGGCATACACACGCTATTAGTAGACAGAGGAGATACTGGTCATATAAATTACTCGGTGTCAGTCATTTCTCACTGCAGTTAGCAAGCGAAGTTTCTTGAGCTGAGATCTTTTTAGCGAGAGTGCACTAAGTGTTTCCCATTAGGTAAGTTAGCATGCAAGTGACACTGCTTGCCATAATTTAACTTGCTTGATTTTAACGTCTGCATCAGAAGATTTTAATCCATTATTAAAAGAATTTTGTAAAACTTCCACAGTGCTGATGTCTCTGACTGATATTTTTATTACTATGGAATCCCTGAAACTCAACATTTATAGGCACAATGAGGCAGTAAAAAACATAAAATAGAAATAAAGTCATTTACTTGGGCTGGAAAATTCTGAACACTGAAGAAAAGCTTAAGAAAATAAAACAAAACTGTCTCAGTCTTCAAGCATCTAGAAGAATTGTAAGAATGTCCCTTTATTGTCTTTTTTTGTACCCCCTATGAAAATTGTTTCCCTCTCAGCCCTTAATGAGATGTTTTTAGCAGTGTTTGTCTATCCCAAATTACCATGTGAGATGAGCATTGGAAGTAATGTGGTTTTAGTTTGGGGAGTTGTGCTGGGGATGGAGCCGGCATGCGCACCGCAGAGCGAAGCAGGGTCGGGAGCGCTGCCTCAGCTGCCGGGGACCGTCTCTCTGCTGGCTTTTGCTCTGCTTATTGAGACGCTCTATAGACTGAAATGACTCAAGAAAAAGGGGGAGAAAAAGTTGTCTCTCACTGCAGTGAAGAATTTGTATCTGTTTATTTTAACAAAATTAAATGGCTCAGAAATGAATGTGAAAAATGAATTTTTATTAAAGAGAGAAAAAATCCCCGGTGAGTTAAACATAATACTACCCAAGAAAACAGAATGGGCATTTCTACACATCCAGCTGAAAATCAGTTTCAAAATTCATGCAGATATTTTGAAGTAAAATACCTTTCTGACTCCTAGTTTGACTGTACTAGATTCATGGAAATAAAATGCCTTTGTTTTCTGTAGTCTGAGCTTCAGAAAAGGATTGCAGCTGCAAGGAGAAATTCCGTATCCTGCTTATCTCTCTTCCCTTAGATGTGATGGGCCGCTAAAAATAAATATGTAAAATTCAACATATCCATAATCCTGGAAAAATTGGTTGTAACTAACAGATAATGATGACTTGGTTAATTAATGGAATAAACAGTAAACAGAGGAGGACCAAGATAAGGCTGTGGTAAATTTTGGTCATGAGCCACATTCAAAGAAACCAGATGCCTACATGCATCGTGTAATACAAGTGAGTGTTTTTTTATAGTTGTTGGTGTTAATTTTAGAAACTGTTAAAGACACTGAATCAGATGACTGAAGAAATGCTCGTTCCCGGTGGTTAGCAGTCATCCCCTGCTCTCATCTCCATATCCAGTGATCAGAACATAGGACGAAACTCAGTTTTAAAATCAAAATTCCACCTTCTCTTGCAGCTCTCCACTCACAGTCTCAGTGCAGCAGTATTCCAGCACAGCTGTAGAAAAGCTTGTTTTTCAAGATATCATAAACCCTTTTTTCTTAAACAGAAATAGTTTGGTTTCTTTTTTGTTAAAAAAAAAAAAAAAAGGAAAGAAAGAAATGCTCCAGCTTCAAGGTTTTAAAATGAATGTACAGGGAAAATATAGCTTTTGTTTGTATTTTTAAATACAGTCTAAATAATGTCTGAAGAAATAGTTACTTCAGCCTTAAATATTGGTTGCCAAGTGGTAATTATATTGTTTAATTTTAAATCATACAATAGAGTTATACCATCTGACACTGCAAACATCACGCACAAATGCTTTTTGTTATCACGAGGGAATGATATTTTAAAATGCACAAAAGCATGTGTAAAAGCAACATAAAAAATCTACTTTCATTATGAATGTGAACTTTTGCTATCCCCTTTTCCGAAAGTTACAGGGCTCTGGATTGCACTGCCAGCTCATCATGGTGAATAACCCCTAAATTTAGCCTTATGTCATAAAATACATTTATATAAACATTTTGCTCCTTTGACACAAAGCTAAAAATTTTTTAATGAGTATTACAGTTAAATCAACTATCACTTCTGCAGAACTTCTGGTAGGAGAGGAGCTGCACGAGGAATAATCTTCTGTAAATCTGCAAAAACAGCAATTAGGTAAGACAGCAACATTACTTAAGAATGGTAAACGTTAGCTTAAAATAAAATTAAAATCCCCAATAATCTAAAGGCTGGCATGTTAATAGCGCTTGAAATAGTTTATAATCTGAAATGTAGCTATGCATTATTCTGCCCTTCCCTCCTGGTCGTGGAGCTGTTGTTTACGGAGTGCCAAGGGCATTTCTGTCTCATTATCAAATACATAAATAGAAGAATATGCATTTAGTGGGGGATCTATTTTATTGCCAGTCTTCCCTCCACCACCACCCCCCCACCGCACACACTCATCATATTTCTTGATGTTTTCTCCTCCTTTCTGCAGCCTGTATATTTCCAAGAAACCATGTAAAAGAGCCTAAAACAAATAACTTCTCCAGCCAAGAGGGTGCAATTTCTAAAGCAAAAGTGACTTTAAGCTTTGGAGCAACATCCACCCTTAAGACCTTTCTCTTCCCCCCCTCCCCGCGAAGCATTTTTATGTAAGCTTATAATTTCCTTTAAAAGCTATGTTTAATACTTTCCCTTTTTATTTTTAAATGTTCTGGAGGGTATCTTTAATGTTAAGCTGTGCCGTGTATTTTTTTTTTTAGGAACTGGGATCCAGCTCCAGGTTGACTCAGCACTCAGGCTGCTGTGGCAGGTCGGGGATGCTGTGAGTGTTTACCCCAGCGTTTGCCCCAGTGAAGGCAGCGGTCCCAAGTCAGAGTCCGTGCCCTTTTCTCAGGCCAAACTGCCACAGACGCTGTAAATGAAACCTCAGGGTCTCTGGTGGGAGCCTTGCCGGAGGAGGGAGTGCAGAACCCGGCTTGCAATGCCCAGCTGGACTCAGGGACACCCCCCCTGGCCAAGCCAGTGGGCTCAGTGCTTGGGGGATGCTCACTGACCCCACCTCCTCTGTCCCTGAAATACTCAGCCTGGTAAATACCTCAGGCCCAGGAAAAAAAAAAAAAAATAGAAAATGTTGAAGAATAGTATTTCTCTGAGGAAGGACTAATGGGATCAGGGCCTAAATTATTATCCTCATGATATCTCATAGATCAAACAATGGAAAATGTGGGAAAATAATTATAACATATATATGTTTTTAAGTTTCGAAAGTTAATGTCCCCCGGGTTTTTTTGTAAAGTAGATTTTATGAATATTGAATGCTGTAAACCAAACACAAAGCAAAAACCAGATCATATTCGTTCTTTTTTTGGTGAAGGATAAGGATTTATTTGAACACTGGAGCTATTTTAGTTTTAGGAAGTTAAAAACCGGTGAAAAATCATTCATTTTCTGGTGGGTTGTGTATTTAATTGGCCTACAGTAGGAAGCAAATGGAGTCAGGGATGTTTTTCTTCATTACCCTGAATGTGTACTGGCCCTTATTTGTGAAAGAAAAGATAAGGATGCTGTAACATGGTGTTTGGGGGAAAATATAAAATAAGCTTTGTAAATAAGGACAAATCTGGAAGGAATATATCAACATGAAAGTAGCCTGTGGAAAATTTTTACTCCTATTTTTTAAATATTTTTTTTAGGATAGGCGTTCAGAAAAAAATATCGAATGTGTAGAGATACACAAGCAAATATGACAACGTGCTGGAATTCTTACGTTTTCAGCTTGCGTCGACAAAAGGTTCCTTGTTTGTTTAGGTTTTGAGTGCGTGCATAAACCAGACCACATCTATATTTGTATTTCTCGCTCTTGTTTTCTTAAATGATTTGCCAGCGTTTCTCTTAATTTTAGCTTGATCTGCGCATTTAAAAAAAATAAAAACCAAACACAAAAGAAAACAAAAAAAAAGGCGCTTTTTTTTTTTTTTTTTTTTTTTTTTAAATACTGT
>JAVJGI010000065.1:18787675-18874328 GCA_035590275.1 Ibycter americanus | reverse complement strand
GAGCACGGGGGCGGTGCCGCTGCTCGGGTGGCGGCCCTCGGCGGCGGTCCGGCGGCCTCAGCGCAGGGTAATTAATGGCGGGGTGGTGGGGGACACACACCCACGACACACGGAGCGCCAGGGCTGGAAGGGACAGGGCTGCCCCAGGGCTGCAGGTGCGGGAGGCAGCGTGGGGACGCGCCAGGCGGCCCCCGGTGCCACACGCCGGCGTGAGGGACAAGCCAGCAGCGGCGGGGGATGGATCCATAGGTCTTCACCAGCTTTCCTCTCCACGATTCAGTTTCCACACCGACAGCCCCCTTATACACCATTTGTTACCAGACTCTCTGTGTTAGCTGTATCACGGTGCGGGGTTGGTCTTGGTCTGGCTTTTTTTTTCTTTTTTCTTTTTCTTAAAGTAATTCTTATTTGCAGGGTTTTTGTAAATATTTGGCCTGAAGCTGTTTATTCCCCTCAGCTAGTGATACAAAAAGTTTGATCCCTGCTATTTAGATGCTAAAAGAATGAATGTCACTTGGGTTGTTCCCTTTCACTAAATCTAAACCCCAGACTGAAGGAGAAGCATCTGGCACCATGGAAATTGTCGCGGCACAGGCTCCAACTTGGACCGCTGAGCGAAGGCTGCCCTTGGATGCACGGACCACAGAGAGGAGACGGTATAAAAGGATGCGGCGGCTACGAGGCGGTGGCACGGCCATGCTGTTGCAGGCGATGAGGAGCCTCAGTCTGCAGGAACCAAAGGCAAAGAAAGAGAAACACGCTCCCCTGGTGCCAAACTCATTACGTGAGGCCAGAGCAATCTCGGCTTATTATTTTTTGAGAGGAAGTCCCTTAAACACACTCCCCACTCCAAACCCGAGGCGGGTGATGCTTGTGGGGGCTCCCCAGGTGATGCCCCATCATGGGCAGGCTGCTCGGCAAGCGGTGAGGTGCTCAGCGAGGAGGGGTGCTGGGCCAGGAGCTGGGCTGCTAGCGGGGCTGCTGGCTGATCCCTCCGATGGCCTCGCTCCAGGTGCTCAGCAAAAGCACGGTCCTCCCCACCATAGCCTTTGCTATTTACTCGCTGACTCCCCTTGCCAGCGGCTCTTTGCTTTCGGGAGGCCGCGCGGAAGGAGAGGGAGAGGACGGCTGGGGAGGAACGGGAGCTCTTCTGCACAGGAGGTGGACTGTGTTTCTTTCATCTTTACCAAAGGGGAAGGAAAAAGCCTCAGGAGGGTATTCCCAGGGAGGAAGTAATTCCCTTTTCTTCCACCCAGCAGGAGAGCGCATCCTGCCTTCAGCTCTCTGCTTCCTGGCTCCCCAGGCCAGTGGGGTTACGCGCTGCTGTCTCTGGCCACAACAACACAGAGTGCCCATGCACCGGGTGGGTTTAAAAGTCCTCACGGCCCCTTTGAGGCTTTGACAGGGCTCATCACCCGCTGCAGGCTATTGTACGATGGGCGGGGGGTGAGTACGTATGCTCTGCAGCATGGGCGTGCATGCCAAGTTTGGGTGCCGGGACCCTGCCCGGTGTGGTCACCCTCATTTTCTCAGCAGGACAAAAAAAGCATCAATGTCCCTGTGTCCAAAGGTGGCAAAGCCTGGCAAAAAGCCCTTGTTCCTCTTACTGGCGGTCAGTTCCAGCATTAGGGACCTGGAGGATGGAGGGGATAAACTAGGGGTATCCCGACCCCCTCTCTTTTAGCACAGAGCCTCTGCCCGCAGCAGTGGCAGCAGCGCCAGTGTCAAAGAGGGCTGCAAGCTTACCTCCCACATGAAGGCATTGCTCTGCTGCTTAGAGAAACATTATTGTTAAAGTACTAATTTCACATGAAAGAATTCATGCCTGGGCAGGCATTTCTCCCAGCAGCAGAAGAACCTTTTAAAACAAAACAGAAAAAAAAAAAAAAAAATTAAGAGATGGCTCCCTTGCCTGTTAGATGTCTACAACCTTGCCTTGGCTACTACTGTTGGGAACCCAGGATTTTTTTAACACCCAATTAAATTAGTGTAATTGGGATAGAGTTGCAATTTCTTTGCCTCCAGCTGTGAGTCATAATCTGTTTAGCACCTGAGTGTTATTTCACTTTATTTTTAGTACCTAGCCCATAGTTTGGAAGGGGAGAAAGCAAACCTACCCGTCAGTCAGGATTTTGGGAAGGTGTAGATTACTTATCGTTAATTTAAATGTGGCATTTAAATGACCATTCACAGGTGGTTTTAATGCTGTTATTAACTTCTTTTTTGGACTTTGTAACGGATATATTTGAAAAAAGAAATGCCAACGACCTTGAACTGCAGGCCATGCCAATAATACCTTGCTGTTAGTATGTCATGGGGAAAACTGTAAAACAAGAGGAGAGTTTCTAGTGAGGGGAAGAAAAGAGAACTTTATCATAATAAAGAATAATTTAAAAAAAAGGGAGGAAAAGATTATCAAAACCTAGTCCTGTTTGGACTACCAGTACAGCCTAAAGTACATTTTGAAATGATGGATCGGCTGGAGAGAAAAACATATTCCAGATGTTTTCTGTGTTTGTCTCCAGTATTTACTTCTTCAGGCTTTATCCAGAGGGGTTATTCCATAGAAATAAATGATATACCAAGTGTGATCCGTGAGGAAAAAATATTGATTGTAGCAAGTTTAAAAGAGAAACTAGCGCTGGGCAAATAGTTCAGGATAAAACACAAGCCAGACTGAAACTTTGTCCGCAGCTCAGATCCTTGGTTATGACTCAAACCAACCCATCCACCAGCCTTAGAAAAATCCCTCTGAATTGTGGTTGATGAAAACCGTGGACAAAAATAATTGTGATGAATTGGGAAACCAAGACCACAACAGTCCTGCTGTGCTGGATTTCAGTGCTGTTGTGTTGAGGTGCGGAGAAGAGGGAATCCCCCTGGCTGAGCCAGGGCAGCAAAACGCCTGCATGAACCTGCTCTGTCCTGCTGCATGGTGGCGAACGAGGGCCTCGGCTTTGTTGGGGTCAATGTGTTTGGAGACCAGCACTGTGGAGCAGAGGGTGTAAGGCCAGGAGGCAACGGTGCTGGGCTTGCCCCAAGGGGACAGGAGAGGGTGGCTCTCCTGGCATAGCCAAACCAGCACTGCACAAGAGAGCTTGGTGCCAGATCCTTTGATTCATCCCCAACCTACAGAGGTTTCACCTGAAATGGTAAAACATTTATGGACATCAGAGATGGAGTAAATCACTAAGGTAACCATATACTGCTCACTAGCAGGACTGTCTAGTAGTGCCCCCACAACTGACTTGCGAATGACAGCAGGTCCATGCCCCTCTTGATGGTCTGTCTTATCCAAACAACAAAATTCACAGTTCCTCAGGCGACTTATCTAAAGGGTTGTTTATTTTGCAAAGCATGACTGACTGCCTTAAAAAAGAACCCCACCTCATCTTACCCATCTATCTGCACTCTCCAAGTTGAGGTTTTCTTTAAAAACAAAATAGCCAAAAGCTAATTGCACGTAAGTTTAGACTTAAGATATTTTTGTGACGCTTAAAAGGTGGGGAACAAAAACCTTGTCACTAAATTGATGTCTCCAAAATATCTGCCAAAACAGCTCTTTAAAAAGATATTTGCACCTTTTTTTAGTTCCTTCTTGTGAGGGATGTTTACTGCAGTCCGTAGATGTGGTTATGTCATGTTTCCACTGTGTTTTCATTCAGTGCTGCTCTGTATTTGTGGTTTTCTCATTTGTGACAGTCTAGTAACTGGAGCCATTTGTACCTGAGCAAATAATATCAAATCTGAATACTTTATAAATATTTACAATATTTGGTGTGTCTCCCACTCACATCAAATGCAAAGTATAAAAAGCAAAAACAAACAGAAACAAACAGAACCTGTGTTACGTTATAATAAATATTTACTGTATGTACTATTGACTAAAGAGTCCCATACAGCTATTTAGGAGGCATTGTTTCTGTCAGGCTGTTCTATATTAAAACACTCTAAATGAAGCTGTTTGAGAATAAAAATGTGCATGTTAGGGAGTGATTGATGCCTATGACTTATTTAATTTTTTTGGCAAGGGGTAGTGGTTCTTTTTTTCTCCCTGCACATGTGGGTAGTGAATTAGGCAGGAGCCTGGGACTTTTTGGCACAGCTGCAGAATTCATTGGAGCGAGGTCCCCATGCAAGACTCGTGGGGAATGTGACCCTTCAGGCCCACCAGTTTAAGCAGGGATCTCAATTGCAAATGATCTGAACTGAAGACAGAGCAGGCGGCAGCAGAGCAGCAGCCATGTTCCCTGTGTAACAATATCAGCCTTAAAGCAGGGAGGGAAAAAATGTAAGGTTCATAGAATCATCGAATCATTGAGGTTGGAAAGTACCTTTGAGATCATCAAGCCCAACCATTAACCCAGCACTGCCAAGTCACCACTAAACCATGTCCTGAAACACCACACCTACATGTCTTTTAAATACCTCCAGGGATGGTGACCCAAACACTTCCCTGGGCAGCCTGTTCCAGTGCTTGACAACCTTTTCAGTAAAGAATTTTTCCTTAATATCCAATTGAAACCTCCCTTGGTGCAACTTGAGGCTGTTTCCTTTTGTCCTGTCACTTGTTATCTGGGAGAAGAGACCTGCACCCACCTGCCTGCAACCTCCTGTCAGGCAGCTGTAGAGAGCAATAAGGTCCCCTCTGAGCCTTCTCCTCTCCAGGCTAAACAGCCCCAGTTCCCTCAGCCGCTCCTCATCAGACTTGTGCTCCAGACCCTTCACCAGCTCCATTGCCCGTCTCTGGACACACTCCAGCACCTCTGTGTCCCTCTGGAAGTGAGGGGCCCAAACTGAGCACAGTGTTCCAGGTGCAGCCTCACCAGAGCTGAGCCCAGGGGGACGATCACTGCCCTCATTCTGCTGGCCACACTGTTTCAGATACGAGCCGAGATGCTGTTGGCCTTCTTGGCCACCTGGGCACGGTGCTGGCTCATGTTCAGCTGGCCATCAGCCAGCACCCCCAGGCCCTCTTCTGCCCGGCAGCTTTCCAGCCGCTCTGCCCCAAGCCTGTAGCGCTGCGTGGGGCAGTTGTGACCCAAGTGCAGGACCCGGCACTTCTCCTTGTTGAACCTCGTACAATTGGCCTTGGCTTATCAGCCCGGACTGCCCAGATGCCTCTGCAGAGCCTTCCTGCCCTCTGGCAGATCAACACTCCCACCCAGCTTGGTGGCGTCTACTAACTTACTGAGGGTGCACTCGATCATCTTGTCCAGATTGTTGATAAAGATATTCACAGGACCAGAGAAGCGTTGCAGAGCAGGGAGAAGGAAGCCCTTCAAACTATTTGGTTTCTCTGGTTTAGAGGAACAGCTTTACAAAGCCCTGGACACAGAGATCCTTAATGAACAAGCAGAGACTTTTCAGAGTGTCATCAGATCCTGCTCAGGGAGGGAGACCAGAGTTGCACCTGCAGGCTTGGTGTCATGAGGGACCTCCAAAGCTTTTTGGAATCACTTAATGGAAGGCCTCCCTCTCCCTTTCTCTTTACTGCTCTTGCCTCTGCAGTCCATTTTCTCCTTTTGTTCCCCTCCTGCACAGTATCTTTTATCTTTTCTTCTAACCTTGCATTATTTTTCTAAGTTACCTGTCCCCAAGCACCTCCAAGCCTTTGACATATTTATTGTTACAAGACTGCTATATCCCTTTTTACCCAGACTGATGCATCACAGATCTCTTTAAGCCTGGGATGGAATTTATGAGATCTGGGTTCAATCCTAACTTGGCTGTGCCCTAGCCACCAGCGTGGCTTCCTTTTGCTGCGTCCATTCCTTGTCTGTCACATACAAACTGGCTTGTATTCTTGGCCACCCCTCTGCAAAGGCTTACTGGCTTGCTTGACTTTAAAGAACTTTATTGAACTTAGGGCCATAAGCAAAGTTCAGTAAGTGGCTGTAATTTTCAGCCCATATTTTGCCTCAATTCAGTTCCAAGGCCAGTGTTTTCTCACTGATAGGGGCCTGATTCTGCAGAGAGGCCTTATGTGGTGCTCTGCTGTGTTTAAGCCTCTCCTGAGATGACAGGAATCAGCAATATTCAGAGGGGGGTTTCTCTGGCCCCAGCCCAGTTAGATCCCTGCAATGCAGCCCTGAGATTCCCTGGGATTTGGGATGGAAGGGTCCCTGGGTGGTAGGCCATGCCCAGGGCACACAGTATCTTTGCAGGCCGGGCCTGGAGGTATTTAAATTGAGGAGCTCACTGCTGCAGGGTGTGGTGAGGGGAGATGGGTCGGAAAAGGGGATTAGATGGAGACATGGAGGGAAGGATCAAGGGGTGCTAGCAGACATAGACTCTGGATGGCATGCCACAGCCAGCAAGTGCTGGAAAAGCCTACAGGGGAAGGAGAAATTGTAGGAGAAATCCTGCCCTGTTACTCGCATGCTTTCCCAGAGCATGAGGCTCCTTTCACACACAGTGCTGGGCCTTAGCCTGGTTGTTCTCATACAAATGACCCTAACACTTCTGCCCTTTGTGTAGGCTGAGTTGCACAGAACTGCAGATGCATCTAAACACTTTCCTCAAGCAGGATTTTCCAGGACCATTCCTTTACCCACCTCCTAAACCGCTTCAAGTTGACTGAAACCCCAATTCTCGCAGCATGGGCTGTTACCAGGTACCATCTGTGGTATTGCATTGAAATCTGTGTTTGGGTAAAAGAACAGTACTTTAGAAAAATGGATTTGGTCTGAGTAAAACCTTGTAAAAACATCAAGATTTGGCTTGGCCTATTTGTAAAATACACGGCAGATCCCCTGCCTGAGAACAACTTAAATCATCAATATAGAAGTTAAAAAGCTCATTTCAATTGGAAATTCCAGCTAAATTGTTCCCAGTTAGCACCAGAAAGGAATGCTTTAGACTAAGACAAAACAGATGCAGTCTGTTAGGTTCCCATTGTATGAGCAGACTTCCCTTGCAGGGAGGTAGGTAGCTTTGCACAAAAGCCTCCCTCGACTTGTAAACATAAGATAGAGCCGGCTGCCTGTACACCAGCAGTTTTGTTTCTTCCTGGGACTCTTCCAAAGCAGACAGGGCAGGGAAGGAATAAAACCAGCCTCCCAAGCACCACCATCCAGGAGCAGATGAACCCAGCATGCTTCAGACACTGGAAAAAACTCTCCCTCTAACAACTGGCTTGTTCCTTCGCCAGGCACAGGCTTCAGTGGCCATTTCAAGCATTATGCCGTGAACCACCACCCGGCTGGAAAATCAGAGGCAGCTCTCGGTTACACTGGGGCGCTCCCTGTAGCACTCTGGCAGTAGAAAGCGGCTCCTGAGCATGCCTCTTGCAGTGACTGCCCTGCAACCTCCCTAGTCGCTGCAGGGTTTTTTTTTGCAAGACCTCCACATTAGCCCTCCTCCTCGTCCCCAGATTGCCAGGCAATGTAATTGCAGTCTCTTTTGCAAAGCACATTGGGTACTGGAGGAAACAGCTGTTATTAAAGCTCCCTTTCACTTGCATGAGGGACTGGATAGAGCTGCTGCAGAATACAGGGAGTAGGAGAAAAAGCGTTTTCTCCCCTCTCCCCCATATTTGTCACAGTCTTGGAAAGGGGAGTCTCCTACACGTGGCATCTTTCCAGATTAACTACTGATGAAGTAATTTCTTGTGTGCATGCTCCTATATTCCAGAATAAGAGTGAGTTATTCCAAATCTCTCAGCCTAGATCATGCAGTTTTGGAGTAAGGAGTTTTAAAGTCAGTGGTAACAACACTAGTTGTAATCCCTCACCGTATGATGGGGCAATATATGTTTAATCTGATTTAAACCATTTGGCATAATGCACTTTGTCTCCTACTGACTCCTTGTATGGATGCTGTTGTGCCCACATGGGGTACAGCCAAGAGAAGCCCCAGATGGACTCCATCTGGTTTACACCGGTAGGAATATTTTCCCCTCATCTTCTGCAGATTATTTCCTACCTCAGGTGAAAATATTTTTGAGGCTCCAGAAGTTAATGAGACCTTCATTTTTTTACTACCCCTTGTACATTCTGTCCATCCTGAGTGTTAGGCTATCTGTCACCCTGTTTGGGAGCAAGTGCCCTCACTGGCCCCTGTGCTCAGGATTGGTCCCTCCAGCCCCTGTCACAGCCACCACCAGCAGGGCCACAGCAAAAACTAGCGCATGTCTCCAGCAAGTTTCATTAGACCAACAAATGCCATTGTCGATGGATGTTAAAACCAGGTCTCTTCTGCAGTCTCCGTGCCCACCACGTTGGTAGCTCACTGCTAAAACATCTTTTGGTGTCACTACCCAAGGTAAGCTGCCACCTCCCTGCACAGTGTAGCATCTTCAGGGTGCATGGAGAGCCTTCTCTTGTCCCCAGAGCAGCTGGTTCAGCCATAAACATTGTCCTGGGCATTGGCACATTCACCAGCAGCATGTGTTATCACTCGGGTGAAGTGGCCTGTTCAGCAGAAGCGACACACTGGTGAGACAGCTGATGACAGCCATCAGGCATTGGTAGGGCTGGCTTTGTGCCGGGAGCGGGCAGCAGAGGACAGCGAGTGAGTACCAGCAAGCAGTGATCCAGCTGCCTTGAGCAAAATGAACATGTTTGTGCAGGAAGACCTAGGAAAGGAAAAAAAATGAACAAACTTAGAAGCTGAGGGATGCTGAGGAGGAATACCTGCCGAAGTGAGTTGTGGTGATGATTATAGCAGTTGAGAGAGACTCTCCAGAGTGCCAAGAGGTCCTAAGGGACCACAGCAGCTCAAAGCAACCATGTCTGCAGCAATGGCAGGGTGGGGAGCCAGAGAGCAGAGCCAGAGTTGCTCCAAAGTGGGGTGGCCCTGGTGCCAAGTCTCCTGGACTTGCCAGGAACCAAGGCAGCCATTGCCTCTATCTTTATAATACAAAATAATTCTTAAGCCAAGAAGGTAATCTGCATGATTACCCCAACCTAACATAGGCCTTGAAAAGGGACTGCACAGGGACTAGCAATGCCAAGGCCATGGTGATGCCTTTTGGGGCTCTCTTGGTGGGGAATGGAGTCCACCCCTGATGCATTCGCATTGCATCAGTAGGCAGCAGTGCAAACAATGTAAGCAAATAGAAAATATAAATCCTAACTAGCATGCAATACATTTGAATATATTTTGGGATACATAGTGTTTGGGAAGGAAGATCTGGGGTCTTACAAAGTCCTAAAGCCCTATTGAAAGAAAAGATCCATTGTTTGAAAAATGTCTTAGGACTGCCCTCTCCTGCTCCTTCTACCTATTGTTTTTGCAAAGGAAGCGATTCTAGAAGCTATAAAAATGTGTCGCTTTTGTTAAATGGATTACTTCCCATCTTGTGGCACAAAAACTGGCTGACCCCACTGACGGGCAAAACACATTTACAGTAGTAGTGAGTGACTGAGTTCAAAAGGTAGTCAGCAAAGCCTGGATTAGGTCACAGCTGGTGCAGGGAGGAGTGCCGGGGCCTGATCCATTGTGCTTTAGGCAGGTGGAAGTCCTATTTGCAAGAATATTCAGGAAAATTTGTGCTTTGTAAATGTGTCTTTAAAGATGTGTGCTTAAAATAAACCGGCAGCTCTGTAGGTCACATTTACAGGGTGTTCAGCAAGCCCTGAGGATGAGCCACGCACCCCTTCAGAGATAGCAGGCTGCAGCTGACCCAAGCCCAGCAAGGGCAGAGAGGAACCTCCCACCAACCGCAGGCTCCAGTACTCCATGAAAACATGGCATGGCTGGAGACAGTTTTGGATGCCCTAGCCTGCCTCTGCACTCTGACCCCACTGCATATCTCAGCTACTGTTTCCAAATGCTGCTGTTCTCCTCTAACAGGCTACAGTCACTATGCACTTTTGGTTTGTTGCTTTAAAACACCCTAGGTAGAAAAAGTCAGTTTTAATGAGCATTATGGAGTCATTTCAGCTGCAGAAAAGACAAGTAATAAAGCATTCATTTGCTTTGCAAGCAGGAAATTGATTGTGCATGTGCATGTGTGTGGGTAAATTCTTCTGGTGCTGTCTTTGTCTAGTGCTGTTGCAAAGTTTGCATTTAGGGCATATATGAGTTTTGTACTGCTGTGGCAGCAGAGAAATGTAGGAAGAATCCTGTACCTGGATTCACTTGCATAGTGGATCCTGAATACTGTATATGAACAGATTCTGAAGGCACATATTTTTAAAGACATTTTAAAGCTCAAGGAGATAATAAAATTCTAAATCTCTTTTAATATGTTTTAAGTGATATGCAGTTTTTGAACATTTGGGGGTCCATAAAACCCAAAGCCTTTTTGAGACAGAAAGTTAGTTGTTTGAGAAATACCCTGGGATTCCCATCTCCATCCTTTACTTGTTCTTCAACCCCATTGTTTTTTGCAGAGGAAGTAATTCCAGAAGACATCAAAATGTAAAGGATACTGAATATTACATAAATAGTAGTGGACAGGGCAGGGGCAAGATGAATGTCCCCCATTGCCATTGCTGCCAGGAGGACTGGGCATGTCCCTTCAACCAGGGTGCAGTTTCAGGGAGGAAGCATTTTCTCTTCTTTGCAGACATGTCCATTTGCTCAGAATATGTCTGCATGCCTATTTATCAATTAGATCATCAATCCTGTCTTTAACTAAACAGACACCTAACTGTGAAAATTCACATGACTTAGTTTTATGATGGAGCTCTGCCACTGGAAGGCCTCTAATCATCTGGTGGCTGGACATGTCACGTTCCAGTGATGAATTGCAGTGGCACACCATTTCACAAGTGGCCTTGTTTCAGAGCCCCTCCTAAGAAGCTGTGCCTGTAGAGAGATTTTTACCTCTCTGCATCCCTCCTGGCCTTGTATGCCACATGTTGGCTCATATAGGTATGGAAAACTAAAGCAGGGACATTGGCCTGTGGGCAGCATCTTTAATCAGTTTGCACAGCTGGGAAGGTCCCTTCCTGCAAGGGGGCATCTCTGGTACCTGAGATCAGCCCAGGACTTGGGTTGCGGATGCCCCAAAATGTCTGACTTGTGCTCTCTCACTGGGCCTTTCTCTTTGCCTCTTCTTGAGAAAATCGGGACGCTGAAGACATTTTCTCATTCATTCCCATCGCCAAGCTCAGAGCAGAAAGTAACCAAAATGAACAGCTATGCTGCAGATGTCTCTCTCACTGCTTAACAGCTCTCTCTCTCTCTCTCTCTCTTCTACAGAACTGTATTTCCCAACCCTTTTTCCCTGGAGACATCCAGCTGAGCTCCCCCTATAAGTGTTTAAATCCCCTGCTGTCAGCTTGAGCCCTGCTGATTATGTGGGTCGGAGAGAGCCTGCAAAAACTCAGTGCTCTGAGAGTCTCTTTCCGTTTGCACCTTCCCTTCTCTTCTTCCTGTTTCCCACTGCATCTTGCCCCTTTCGACTCCATTTAAACCAGATCTGGCTCATGAAGGGTAACACTGGTGCGCTCCATGCGGGGCGTGCAAGGGAGGTTTCTCTAAAGATTTCCTGCATTGAGTGGCTGCGATGCATCATCCCTCAGCCAAAAAAATTCATCATGTCTTGCCTTGCCTTGCCGCCTTCCTCCCATCTCCTGTTGCCCGTGTCCTGTCTCCCACCCCTTCTCCCACTTTCTTTTCTCTCTCTTTTCTCTTTCTCCTTCCATCCCGCAGTGGCTCCTGCCTGCTGGAACCATGCATGCGTGTGAAGCCCAGCACACAGCTGTGTCCCTGACATACTTTCGCACAGCATCCGACAGCGTGTGAGAGGTTAACTTACAGTGGCATGTACAGTATGCGGCCCAGATGTTCCTGCCATCCCCTGAACTTTCTCATGCGATTCGTTCCATTGCTGATAAAGGTTATGGGTTTGAGATGCAGGGGGAAGTGAAGTAATGGATGTGAGGTGAAACAAAGGCTAGCCTTGACCCTTGTGAGCTCATCTTACGCTCCTGCGTGTTCCGGTTTGAGAAACGGGGAATGGCAAGGGGGACATGTTTGGGTAGGGGTGGCCAAACCCCTCTCCTCTGGAGGTCAATGTCCTCCATCTCAGAGAGGGAGCAGAGGAGGGGTTCTCTGACTGAAAGCCGCAGTTTCTTCCCGAAGCACCTCTCTAGCTCTGCTTTGGGCATTGTCCTTGCCTGGGCAGCAGAAAGGGGAACTTTGTGCTTCCCAGCTCTCTGCTTTCATGTGTAGGAACATCTCAGCTGATATATTTACAGGGAGAATCCTGTCCAACCTCTGAGACATCCTTTGCCAATCTCTAGCAAGTCTGAAGAGATTGCTCTTTTTAATAAACTCTCAATTTGGCCCAAATATAAGGGGGAGGAAGGGAGGGTTAACATCAATATTGAAAAACGCATATCTCTAGAACAGAAACCTTCCCTACAAATACCAAAGCAATGAGGTAAAAGAAGAGTTTTTCAATAAAATCCTTGTAAGATTTAACAGGGGCAAAAATAATGTATTTTCCTGTAAACTCACTCTAAAAAAAGGACCAGTCTGTCTTGGCAGAAATTTCCAATATATATTCTTCCTGAAGCAACTATTCTGCATGGAAAAAAAATCAGCCCAAACTGTTAAAGTCTGATCAAGTAGGTTATAAGCCACCAAACCAGGTCTTGTATGGGAAAGTATCATGCAAGCTTAGCAATAGGTGTTGTTAACAGTGCCAGCTATAATACACACACACAGAGTTCAGCATGTATCTCCAGGAAGGTTTTTATGACTGATCAAATATACTTTCCTCAAGAAGTTCCCTTCCAAGTCATGTGCTATTGCTGTGCAGGGCATAGAAATCTCATCTGGCCTCACTGCATTCAGCAAGTCAGGGCTAACAATGGGAACCGTGTTCGTCCCGAGGAGGCCGCGGCATTCGCAGGGAAGCTGGGCTCGCTGTACAATGTCAGACACATTTTATGGGCTACATTTTTCAAAACACCGCAGGCGGAAAGAGAGAGCATTATCTGCTAAATACTCCAGGGAGGGCCTTTAGGGATTTCTCAAGGGGGCTCAGAACCACTGATCTGAAAAGATGTTAACGTTTCATTGTGCGCTTTGCTTTGCCTGATTTGCATGGCTGAAAGAAGGGGTAAGAAAATGGACTCTGTGTCATAACCTGAGACAATAGACAACGGTAGGAAACAGCCTGAAGTTTGTAGGAAAAAAATTCTTTCCTCCGTTTTATCTTTGTCAGGATAGAGTTTGGCCTGGGGACTGTAGGATTATGTCTAAGGGTCAAGCCAAGAGGTTTCCACCTCTGTTCTGCTGGGTGACACCAGTGCTTTGAGAACGAGCTGCAAGGAGGAGGAGAACTCAAACCAAACTCACTGGATTTCTGGAATGTGTAAAAGTCCTGGCAAAACTTTTTAGCAGGTTATTCTCCTAATTCTCCCACAAACGGTGTATTAGTAACTTCATTTGGACTTGGACTACCTAAAGCTAAGTAAAGCCAGCATCTTTTAGCTTGTGTGTTGGACGTTACTGTGTGCTGGTTCAGGAAAGCAAACACAAGATACTGGGCTTGCCAGAAACACGAGGTGCCAAGTAGCAAGCGTAAAGGATTTTCCTGATGCAACTCAGCATCCTGATTTAGAGGGACTGCTGGAGGATCAGCCTACCTCTTCTCCAGGCCTGTTTCACCTGTAGTTTGCAAAGCACATAGTCTTAGGTTTTTTAGGAAGTTTAGGAAGTAGTTAGGAAGGTTTTTTAGGAAGATTGCTACTAGTGTGCACTACTATTGGGTAGCCAGCATTGGATCCCTTCAAACATCATGTGGACTTCCTCCTCCCAAGAGCCTTCTTCCCCTATTTAATTGATTGTAAAGCCCTGCCTGATTCTGTTTAACTTAAGGCTGAGCAAATGGTTACAGAAGTTTTGGAAAGGCATTTCCTGCTGCGAAATTAGGGTAGAGTATCTGCAGATGAAAAGCCTCCTTGATAAGCAGATAGCAAAAGAGTTGCCAGTGGCAGGAAATCTATGGGCAGAAGTGCTGAGCAGAAGTCAGGACTGGGGTGCAGGAAAGGTGGATCTCTTCTTCTCAGGTCTTTTCTCTGTTATGTTTCCTTGCATGAAAAATGTAAAATAATGCTATAACCTTATTTAGCAGAGTGCGTTGAGACCATGAGGAAAACACGGTGGTGGATGCCGGTGCAGGGAGGTTATAAATGTTAACAGTAAACTTTGCAAAGGAACCTGGGGATAATTAAGCAGACAGACTTGAATGAGATTGGGCACCTGTCATGTTTTCCATACTCCAGGGAAATTTTTTTCCTTAGAAGAGGGAAAAAATGAAACACCCCTCAATTTGTATAGACACACACCTCCCACACCCCCACCAAAACCAGAAAAAATTATTCCAGGGACAATAATAAACTATCTGTTATAAAGGCAAAAACAATGAGATTCTGAAATGTCCAAGAGGGAATATAATATATTTAAAAGATATAAAAATTATTGTATTACTTCATTGATCCTAATATTTAAGTGTATTTCTATCATTATTAATTAGTTAATTGGAAATCAAATCACAAAGTAAATCTCAGGGAGAAGACCCCTGAGCAGGGAAAGAAAGTGGTTTTAGTGACTGAATTTTATGGCACTGTTGGGTGAGCATTGCATGGGTCTTACCATTAACTTGGGTGCAGTTGATTAGACTCCAACACACACACACACATACACACACAGCTTCACTCACTCTGATGAACCTGAATCGTCTTTTTCCCAAAGTGCTTTTGGAGGTTTACCAAACCAAACCATTTTTAGTTCTCTGGAAACTTTAGGTAGGGTGGAAATGGTCCATGCGTCACTCCACAGTTTGGATCTGGCCTGAACGTTGATCCCATGGAGCCCACCAACTTTTCTTTAGCAGAGATGGGATCAGTCAGGTGTTTGGTACCAGAGGGACTGCTGCTGGTTGGCTCCACAGCCTCCCCATGCTGCTGGAGCGATGCATACAACCTCACACTGAGGTTAGAGCTGTAGTTTGACTTCACTGAGTCAACACAGCCCAGAGGAGTCCCCAAACTGGAATCCAGCCCCTGGGAGTTTGGAGGTTGGGCAAGCCTGTAGGACACCTCCTTGCTTCATGACAGTCAGCTTGGAGCTTTGTAAGAGCATCCAAGCTTCATGTGGCTTCCCTGCACTGAGCCTAGACACCAGTCTTTGTGAGGTTTGCACTTCACTGATTTAAACCCGCCCACATGCTGATGCTCTGAACTTCCTTCTGTAAAGAGGAATGAAAGGTACCATTTCACTTAAGTCTGCTTCCATGAGGGCAAAATAGGGATTGTTTCATCTTCAGCATTTCATTAAGTCTCATAAGAATTACATAAAACTCCCTCTTGCTGACTTTCCAAGGAGAAATCCTTTGCCTTTGTGTATTTATACTTGCAATGGATGCAGTCCTAAAAATGAGCTTGGATTTATTATTCATTATGTTTATAATGGCACAGATGTGTGCAGAACTGAGCAATGGGAAGCAGCAAATCAGCCAAAACTCTTCTCATTCCTGCTCTTTCTATAACATTTTCTACCTCATTGGGGAATTTAAGCTGTTACAGAGTCTGTGCCCAAGAACTAGCAGACCAGAGAAACAAGAAGCAAAGTTAACTTGTGAGATGTCTACGTAGGTCATTATCTTCTTTGGGAGAAATGCTAGAATAAGAGATTTCAGAATTTAATTTACATTTGACTATTATATGATCTGTAGATTATACCAGAGCCTCAACCTTAGTTTGGCCTCTGGACTTCTTTAGCCAAAATATTTAAGTAAACACCTTCTCCTTTTCCCCTAGAACAAAAACACATGAAATACAACTTTTTCCCAATTTTATAGTGCAATATTCTGTGTTTCCACCATGTTTATTAATAATTTGCTTAAAATTTTCACTATCCCCGTGAATCCTGAATTGTGAGAGACCACTACTTTGAGGCCAACACTTCATTTTTAAATACAAAACCCAGATATGCTTAAACCCTTCTTCCTTCCTGGGAGCCAAGAACATGCCTTGACTGTGCAGCAGGAGATATTTTATTTCAGCAATTCTTAAATGGAGAAACACCCAATTGATTCAGTAGCAGAAGTGTGAAATCATTTACACAGAGAACAGCCAACTGAGGCCATAATGCCGCTGCTCCTGGAGTGTCCATGCCTGAAAACAAGCCCAGCTTGTCATTTATAATCATTTTCTACCCTCTCAATAGGCAAACAACGCATTTGTCAAAATCTTATGCTGATGCTTTCAGATTTAGTTCATTAGCTCTCATTGTGTCGGTGGGGATGGATCACTGCGAAACAACACCAAACAGCCTCCTTATTTTATATTAATTGTGTGTCAGCAGTAATAGGGAAAATGCGTATTTTCCTCTCATTTTATTATATAGTTTCAGGGCATACTGTCAATTCTGGGGACCAGAAGTAAATCCTCTCTCCCAGCCCTGCTTATGTGTTTGTACTGGGATCCAGTCGATTTGTTTGGTTTAAAGGCAGTTCCTGCTTCCATTTCTAAACTCTTTGCTTTGGCTTATTGCTAGGAAACCTGGAGATCCTATACTTCATGGGCTAATTTACCCCAGACACAACGAATGCAGTCACCCCTGGAGAAGAGTCCTGAATTTCTTGGCTGCTCCTCAGGAAGAATTTTCTGTTGTCTCAGAGTTTGTCCACACTGGGAATTCAACGCTGAGTTTAGCTGCAAAACTCCAGCGTAGATACAATTCCACTCATCCCACCACGTTTTCCAGTAACAAGCTATCATCTTTGGAAGCAGGAAGGACAGATCCATTCCTAGTCTGCTGTGCTGATGCAAATAGAGGCGTGCTTGAGCCTTGGTAGAGGTGATGTGCTATTAACAGACCCTAAAGGAGTCTTTAAATTGAGACATGAGTGGGGAAGGAGGTGGTGGCATTCACCCACAAGAAGGAAAGCAGACTGTATTTACCTCATTTCAATTTTTCCAGCTGCTGACAGACGCTTAACTCTGTATTGTGCTCATCCTTTCCTTGGCTTAGTTTCCCTGAATCAGCTGGCACATTGTGCCTGTTGCCCCATCTCCCATCATGGCTGGAGTTACAGTTGCAGGTGATAAGTTTGTGAGTTCCCACTGTCATGCAGAGGAGGGGTGTGGACAGGACATCCTCTCAGAAGGCCTGGTATTACTGTAAATAAATTTGTATTTTAAGTCTACAGGCAAAAACTAGTTCACTTTGCTAAGCCTTAAAAAAGAAAAAAGAAAAAAAAAAAGACTCTCTATAGTGATAGATAGCTTGAGGTCTCTGAAGTTAACATGTTTAACAAGGTCTATTAAAAAATCACTTAGCATATCAACTATCATATTTCTAATGCATGCACCGCTAAAGGCAATATTAGCTTTTGTGACGTGTTGCTGTAATGAAGTGCTGTTTGAGGATGTATCATCTCATCTGCACACTCAGTAGGGAGGATGCATTATTTGTCAGGCAAAGATCTGTCTGGAGGTCTTAGGTCTGATGGAGGAAACCCTCTGGTCAGCACATGCAGCAATCCTCCCTCTCCATGCACAAATAATCTTCCAGGGAAAGGTTTACAAACATGTTGGAATCAAGGCATTTAGCAAAAGCAAGATCCTGACTTTTTAGGAGAGATGAGACTATCTTGGGTACTTACCAAAGACATGATTACTCATAGTTTATCTGCCACCATGTTCAACCCGTACTCTACTTTTGTTCTAGAAGGATATTTCATAGCCTGGAAGAGACTGTGAAAGTTTAGGGGGTTATACTGTGACTTAAAAAACATACAGTTGACAATCCAGCAAGCCTGAAACATCTGAATTGTCCCGTTGAAGGCACTTCATCATGTATTTACATATTAAGGATTCATGACTTGTAATGTAAGAAGTGTATTTTCTCTTCTCTGCAGTACAAGGAGCAGAAGTTTCCAGTTAGCTGTGCAGTGATGCCCTGGTCATCTTCCAAAGTGGTTACAGTTAATTTAGAAACCAGCAATGTACGTGAGGGTCTGGAGTGATGTCTTCCACTGTGCCTGGCCCTGCATTGGTCAGTAATGAAACTCTAGATGACTCCTGTGTCCAAACTTTGTCATGCCCTTGGAGTAATGGAAACTCTAACTAGATGAGGAAATCATTTATATTATCATTAGATGGGTCACACCTCATTGTAGCTGCAGAGTGTAACCACTACCACTCCTCTCACATAGCTGAAAGAAGTCAGTTGTGGACCAGTTGGCAGAAACAACAGGAATTCAGCCAAAACACTGGCTTTTTGCTGCAGCACAGGTATTTGAATCACGGGATGAAAACTTCACTGCCAGCTGTTTAGTGGAGGGGAGCACATCTGTACTGGAGAACGAGAGAGACAGAGAAACCCAGAAGCGCCAACAACTTTGCCTACTAACAATGCAAATAGCGAGAACTTTCAGGCCAGGTGCTGATGGAAAGTACTTGGTTTTGAGCTCATGAGCTGCCCTCTGTTCTTTTAATACTTATTCTGTTTAGAGGACCAGGATTTTAAATGTTCCTTAAAACTTTGTTGCTCCTTCCTCTTCCCAAAGCAAACATCACAGGGAGCTTTTCCAGGCCATTCAGATCAGAAACTACAAAAAGGACATGCTGATGTTGAGAACTGTACACATGTCTACACACAGCACCTGCAATGTAGTTTTACTCAGGATGGCCATTCCTATATCTGATGTTGCAGTTCTCACATAAGCCAAGATGCCATTTGCTTTCATTGGTCTTCTTGCTAAATTTTTTTTCTTCAGTGGGAATTTTGCTTGGGAAAAGACATCACTGCCAGTCCTTGAAAATAAGAGGAAATCCCATGGATCCTGTTTTAAAGTCTTATTTAATGTTGTCACACTAAACATGAGAAAAATCTCTCTTATAGTCTATCCATGTATACATAGGAACCTCACACTACAGTCCTGGAAGATTTATGATTAGAGAAAAGAGATATTTTCTTGGTGGAAATGAGCTAAGGCAATAAACAAATAAAAAAGCTATTATTAGGGAAGGATACATCTAGGAGGAAGTCTGGGAAATCCTGATTTAATCTGCTGTTCTGGAGGGATATTGCCAAATCTTGGATGGAGCAAGATTCATGCTGTTTTAATTCTCTGTTCAAAAATGCACATGCAGTAGCAGGAGTAGAGCAATTATCCCATCTATCCAAGAGCCAGGTTTAGCTGAAAGTTTCTTCTGAGAACTTCAAAGTTCTCAGTTTGTCCAGCAAACAGCCGAAAATATGTTGAGCTTATCAGAAAGTATAACTGAGAGCACACATACCTCTTAAAACTGCATTTTTAAAATTGAAATCTCACAAAACCAGACTGTTCTTGTGATATTTGATCTACTTCCCGCTTCAGTCTAAGTCAGCAAGATGACAGAGAAACAGTTTGTTTGGGCTGTAGTGGTGTTCCTGATCTCCATAGAGATGCTTAAAGTATTTTGTTATGACAAGTGTCCAAAACTTTTGTGTGCTGAGCATCCCGCAGTATTTTTATAATATAGGATGACATGTTTTGTCCCAAATCAGGGAAAAAAAGCTATTGAGAGAACAGAAGGTGGCTAAGATATTCAGGTATTGAGAAACATGAACTCCAAGCCCTGGAACAGCATCATTCATTTACCATCTTTTTACACTTTTACTTCTGCAGTCTATAATCCTTACATGCCTAAAAAAGAAATCATTACTTGCTCAAAGTAAAGCTCATTTATCATAGATGGGAGAAGTCATTACTTCTGACCTCATTGATCAAAGTGACCACATTACTAGAGATAGAGAGTTCAACTGTTGAGGGAAAGACTCATGACTGAGGGAAATTTCAGGCTTTCTCTGAATTCTCACAAAATTCATGGCCAGGAGCTAACCAGACCCGTTAAGGATTGGTGTCAAGTTAAATGACAGCTGTGCAGGCTCTTTAGTGTATGGACTGCCTTTTTGTAATGTATAGTCTTAGCACAATGCCATTCTGTTCCGTGACTGAAGCTCCTAGGTGCTATTACTGTGCATATACCTGTAAGAATTTAAATGCCAAAGCAAAAAAATGAGTCAGAAAACAGAAAAGACTGATTCTATATTCTTCTGTACATTTTTTTCTATTTGTCCCAGACTTTGTATTTGTATTCTTCTGTATTTGTCCCAGACTAATCAATTGCTATCAACTCTAGCAATGTCAGCCCCTTGTATTCACCATGTGATAGTGATCTTAGAAATGGCTGGAATTGTTAAGTTTTGGCAATACTTCAAGATCTGAAACGATGAAAAATGTCAATGAAATTTATTGCTGTTTCCCCTTCAGTTTCCAGCCAGCTAAAGAATTGCTAGCCATTTCTGGACAGAGGAGGGGAAATATTTCAGTTTCCCTTCCTCCGTGTCCTGCTAAACTAGTTCCAAAGGACAAAGTTTGTTCAGAGAGGAGAGTTTCAAAGAAGTGATTGCCTTCTTACATTGGATTTAAGATGATAGTTTTTTACACATTTCAGAAAGGAAGAAAGCATGCAGCGATAATCAACCTAGAAGAGTTCATTGTGATCATCTTCTCTGTTCTTCGTTGATCCAGTTCCCATTGCAAGTAGAACATACATATCAGAAACCCATCTGACATGTTTAGAAATTATTGGCGAGAAAAATGAAGCAGAAACTTTGCTGAGTTTTTCCAATACTGACGGTTTAAAATTTATACCTGACTTTAATCTGAAGTCGTCTAACCATGAGTGTTATACTCTCTTGCAGTACATCCCCTGCCCCAGCAGTCTCAAGCTCACCTGCAGGAACAGCAAGGAAGGGGAGTTCTTAAAAATTTAGTTACAGGTTTTAGTACTTTAAAATAAACTCAGGTCAGCCTGGACATGAGGTGGTTTTTTTTTTTTTTCCTTTTTAAACCCGATCACCACATTGCACATTCCTACCGTTATCCAAACAACAGCCCATTATATAGTGAGCACTCAATGGTCCTTATGAGAGCTACACAAAAAGCTGATCTTTTCTAAGGCTTGTAAGAATTTATCATCACTGTCATCCTTAAATTTACTCTTCTATTGGAATTTCCTCCTTGTTTGACAACTGCTTTTTCCTTCCATCTATCACAATTTAGGGTGACTAATCAGGTTAGTCACAAACCCTTCAGAAATATACCCTCCAGGGCACTTTTTATTTTAGCTTGGGAAGGAAAGCATTTCAATTTATAACATTTAACAGAAGCCTCTATGCAGTAGCCATGAGGATTTCTCTTTAGTTCAGATTTGCATATGCAAATTACCCAAACATCAGTTCAGTTCACCCTTTATACAGATGGATGAGATTTAAGGAAAGGAGAATGATCTGGAGATTGGAGGAGGAGAAGGCAGCTCAGGAGATCTGTCTCTGCTCTGCTGCAGCATCAGTGCATGACCTGCAGGACTATAAAGTGGATGTAATAGGCCAGACATTAATAGTCAATAATTAATTGGTTTGTAAGGCAGATGAAACAATTATCGTCAAGTTTGTTAAAAAGTACAGACAATTTCAGAGCTACTGTTCAGTGAAGGGAAGCAGTGAAACTGCAAAGAACAACTTTCATTTCACTTCTGAGACATCACAACTGTCGAGGATGCAACTATAGTACCTGTGAATCTGGGGGTCACTGAATTGCAGAAAAGCAGATGGGCAGGAACCCCTCACCCAGTTCCTGACAAATGTTTAATCCATGGACTCCTAAAGTGCAGCCCACAGACTTTTGCATTTTTGTGGAGCACATCTGGTGGGGGTGTGGGGCTCAGGCAGATCTAAACAGTAGAAATCCCACTAGCACTGGGCTAAACCAGATGTCTATGAAGCCCTGTGAGGAGCAATGTTATGAGTTCACAGACTGGGAAAGGCTACAAATCAGTTGTGTAACCTGTACTTAAAGACCACCAATGAGATAAAATTTTGCATACTCCCAAGATAATAAATTCCTGGTCTTTGCTGTTCTAACAGGTAAAACACTTTTCCTAATGTCTAACCTTCACTTGAAGCTCATTATTTCTTGTCCTGCCCTTGGTGGCTGTGAGGAATAGCATGTTCCTTTTCTCTTTGCAGATCTCTTTTACATATATGAAAAGTGAGTATCAAGAAATTGTTCTACAAATACATTTATCATAAGATGAAAAGAGAAAGGTAGCACCAGATGATACCAAGGGGGTGAAGTGTTTAAAGCCTTTTTTTGTATCAGCATTCATTTAAAAGATCAGTTGAGAGCAGGAGGCTAACAGGATTGGAAATTGAATCGAAAAAAGATAGGAGTTCAGCACAGAATAAGGAAAGAAGTGAGAAAATTAGATAAGCTTCGTTTTTTATAATTGGCTGAACCTGATGAACTTCATCCCAGAATATTTTGAAAGTGAACTGAAATGATCTTAGATACCTGTGGTTATCTTTGAGAAGCCAGGAAAAGCTAAGCAAGATACCAGAAAACTGGAAAAGGGCAAATGTGGTACCTATCTTCATACAGAGGAAGGGAAAACAGAGGAACATGGGAATTACAGACCAGCTCATCTATATTTTCAGCTCTAGGAAATACCAAGCAATTTAGTTGTTTGGAAGCACCTGGGAAAAGGAAAGGAATAATGGCCAGTGTGAGTTTGTCAAGAAAAAATCATGTCATCTTATTTCCTTTAACAGAGGAGTGGTGAACAGAAACAAAAGTTTGGGTTTGTTTAGGAATTGACCGTGGCTGATAAGATGGTAGGCCTTAAACTGAAGGAAGGATGATTCAGAATAAGCTGATAAGAAAATATTTTAGTAGTGACACTCATGAAGCAGTAAGCCAGGTTGCCTTGGGAGCTTGTAGGCTGCGCACTGGTGGAGAATCTCTATGAACAGGTCAAAGCAATATCTATCAGGAGTGATTTAGATATTGCTGAGATTGTTTCAGGGGAGAGGAATGGATCAGACGACCTTCAAAGAGCCCCCTTAGCCTTATTTTTCTGTGATTGTCTCCCTTAAAACCTCCTCTTCTCTAGACTAAGTCAGTCTCATTCTCTCTGTCCCTCCTTGTATCTCCATTCCCTAGGCCTCTGATTACTTCTGTTTATCTCTCCTAAATGCCTTACAATTGCTGCACTGCTCTCTTGCGGTGTGGTATTAAGCATTATCACATAGATGCTCCCAAATGCCCGGCATGTGCCGGAATGAGGGGAAGGGATGCGGGCTCTTTGCACAGACAGTTCTGCAAGCAAAACACCCAACTCATCTTTATGGCAAAACCTACCACAACCTAACAATTAACAAAAAGTGGATTTTTTGGTCATATCTTCTTGTTAGTTTGTATAAAGCCACTCCTGCATTTCCGGCTTACCAGCTGAGGAAAGAGATGTTTGAATACTCCAGTACTTTTGGAGATCTCCCATTCTCAGAAATTTCATATTTTAAGATAATGTCAGCATTCCCCTCTGTCCCAGTTGCCTGCTTTTTCAGCCTGAAGTGAAAGGAGTCCCAGCAATAATAAAGCTAAAAAAATAAAGACTGCATGAATTACTATATTCTTCTCATGGTACAATAATGGAGAAAGGTCCCCATGTTAGGCAGGGGGAATGCATGTCGCTGTTTCAATACTTAAGAATCAGAAGTGATTCACTGCACAGAGCAAAATAGCAGCTGTGTTCAGATCTCAGCCATTCACTGGAGAGAAAGAATAGTTTTCACTCATAAAAACGTGTATGTGTCTTTATTCTGTCATGGGATAATGATGCACCTTGGGCCTGATCCAAAGTTTCCTGAAATCTGGAGAAAGACTCACATTGGCCTCTGTGCACCCTAAACCATAGAGGAGAATCTTTCGGAGCTGGAACAGCTTCCCCTTGCTCTTCTTTTCTCTCCACGCTGGAGTCTCCCAGACTGATGGCCTGCCCTATAAATAAAGACCACTGACAAATAAAGTCTACAAGGCTGGCAAAAAGGTGTTTACAGACACATCAGCATATAGGCTGCAGATCTCAGTGCTCGCAGGCACAATATGTGGTGTAGAAGTCCAAGGCGCAGCTATCTGCCATGCCATCCTGGCAGCAGGTGACAAGTCCCCTAGCAGCTCATGGCCGCGCACCTGCAGTAGCTCCATAGGCACAGCTGTATGGGGGGAAGTACAGACACTGTTCTTCAGCTTGCTGATCCACCAGAAACAATAGTTTCTCTTGGAGGGTCAGTTTTTAATCACTAGCATCAGCCCATTCTTGAGGAAAACAGCAGGAGCAGAAGAGAGAACAGGATTGCCTCTTTTAGTGGCAGACTGCCCTGGACTGACCTAAAATCCATCCTAAGGCTGCACTTGTAGTCTGTGTTGAGATTAAAACCAAATCCCCTGAATTGCCTTGAAAATTCCTAATCATAACATCAGAAACCTGTGTTATTTATTGCTACAGAATTATCACTGGGAGACCAAGGGTCTGTGACAGACCTTGCTTGTAATATACTGCAAGAAACTTCCCCCCTCAGATTTTCTTAATTTTTTTTTTTTTAAAAAAAGGCAAACTGAAGCAAACTGTTCTGCTTGTCTAAGTGAAGAAGGAAAAATTGCTGCTTAGATAGTTTAAAGAAAATAGACCAGTTCATTCTTTTCTATTCAGGAGAAAAGAAACCTTGTTCCACCAAGACTCTTTGAAGATTCATAGAGGCACTTCCAACTGCAGTCCAAATGGCCTGGAAGAGGAAGACCTCTAGAAAGCTTTGGAGCAGCAGCCCTATGATTGCATTACAGCATACCCTTGGTTTGTTTTTTCTCGGGTGGTTTTTTTTTTCTTTCTTTTCTTCAACTATCCTCTTGCAGAAAAGTCAGAGGAGAGAAAAGAAATGAAGAAACTTTAACAGCAGTCTTCCTTCCCCCTACTCTACAGAGAGCCATCTCACCAGATAAAGAGCAGTCCTGGAAGATTCTGCAGTCTTCTGCTAGAAGCGTTTGAAAAAACATTTGGGTTCCTGTAGAACAGGGCACCTTTTCTGAATGGGTCTCTGCATGGTGAAAGACAATTGATATTCTTTTCTTGGCCGCTTTCCTATGCAGCAACAGTTTATAAAGGGAGAGAAACAGAGGAAAGGATCAGATCCAAAAGGGAGCATAAAATATTTCACTTTCCTGTTAGCTGGGAAATCAAATATGACAATTCTCACCATCCAGGAGGTTGCTGCTGGCTCATTCTTATTGTCTTGGCTTTTGGTTTACATCTCATGTTAAAAGGTCTGGGACAAGGAGGGGGTGAAATCTGAGGAAAACTTGATCTGGAGGCAACCTGAAACAAATACTGAAGAGGGAGATTGGTCTTATAGCTGGAATGTAATGCCAGGTTTGTGCTAGTGAGTTTTCAGGTGATGAGCACCTCACTCCTTTCCCTGACTGTTGGCATCCCAAAACAGAAGGTACCTCAAGATATCCAAAACCTTCACGCTTGTCTTCTTTTGGTGCATGCAAGCCATGCCTGGAGTGGCACCCAGCACTGTCCTGGCTTGCTGCCACACATGCCTCATACCCATGGCCTCCACCTCATCCTGACTCACAGACTCCTGGGACCACCCAGACTCAGGACATCAGGACTCAGCTGAGCCGCTGAAGGGGGTGTGTGCTTGCTGCCCAGCTGATGTCCATGCTTAGAGAGCCCATTTTGGCTACTAGCATCAAGGTGTCTGCATCACACAAACTACTGGTGCAACTGGAAACAGTTGTTATCCCATGGTGGAAGCAAAACAATGCCCAGACTGGTAGGGGCTATTCTTTGACACTGGGACAGAGAGACCCAGATGAAACCAGGCACAGGTAGCTTCTGCCTGGGGAAGAAAGACCTTCCATTGCATGGTGATCACCCCATCGCCTTTCACAATTATTAGCCTTCGAGGGATAATTCATGTGACATTTGCAGAACTGAAGCCGCATTAGGGAGTCACACAGAGCTGTTTCAAAAAATGGGATTGCCTCCTCTAATTCGCAAGAGGTGTCAGTTTTCTTTAAATGTGCCCCTCTCTTCCCAGCTGTGTGTGTGTGCTTAAGTGTCTGCAGGGGAAGGTGGGAAGCAGGTACAGCATGGAGTTACTTGAGGTGTTGCCAACACATTTCCTCTGAGGACTTTGGCAAATGTTCCTGCAGACTCTGTACTGTAAGAACAGGCTCTGCTTCCTCTTTGCTTTATGGCAGTGATGGCCTTTTATTTGGCTGCGGCTAGACTTTTTATTACTGGAAATGTTGGATGGAGATGCTGGAGATGTAAGAGGGATGAAAACATGGGCTCTTGCTGCCAGCCTGCATTTCTTTTGTTGTGATAGGCTTGGGCAAAGAGAGTTAGTAGTTTGTTAGCTAATTTGGCTTTAAGAATCTGCTAATCCCCTCTTGTGCATCCTCATGCATATGCATCAAACCGTAGGTTTAATCTTCTGCACACACATATAAATACAAAAATATGTGTGTGCATCCATATACAAATACACACACATACAGCAAACATCTACATATATTTGAGGCTTGATCCAGTATTGCATGCTGTAGAAAAATATGTATTTCCTATCGTCATAGATGTTTCAGTGGAGCTTCAGTGTACTCTGCCCTAGGCCATGGCAGTGGGGAGGAGAGAAAGTGTATGGGTCACACCTACTTGGCTTGTGTGCCCATGGTGAATCACTGTGTCAAGCTGCTCCCCCATGGCTGTGGCCCCTCTCCCATTGCATGATTAGAAGTATGTCAGACATACAACCAAGTTCCCATCATTGCCACCAGTAGTTTTCCATCCGGACTGTGTGCTGGGACCGCTTCCATACCTGTGTGATGGCCCTGCACAGGCTGATCCTGGTAGAGGGAAGGCTGAGTTTTGGTGATGTGACAGGCAAGAGGTGAATCATGCAGGTGTTGTGTGCTTCCAAGAGTGCTCATGGTTCATCCTTATGGAAGAGCTGGTCGCTGCTTAGCCAGATGTGTCTGAGTCCAGTTCTCAGTCTGAAGTCCAGGCGTAGACATGTCTTAGGTATTCAATGTCAGTATGAGACTTTCACAATAGTTTGACAAGATCATACAGCAGCACTGCTTTGAAGTCTAGAAGATCAGTGAGTAGGACTTAAAATATATATATACACATATATGCTTTTTAATTGAGATGTTAAAGATCTTTCCTTTTTTCACTGTGTAGAAAGATAAAAAGACTTTGTTACTTCAAGAGGAGGTCTGCAATTCACTTTTTTGCTCTCACAGTACTGGGAATATCTTATCTTTCTAGGTCAGTTAAGAGGAATCTTAGTAGTGTTTGCTTATGGTGGTCATTCCTTAGCACAGAAGTATTTTCTGCTAAACACTCGTTAGGTGTTCAGATGATATAGTCCTGCCCAAGCAAGCAAAAAACTCTTAACTTTTTCACACTAGTTGTTCTAATCAAACTTCCTTTTAGGCTTTGCTAATGTAGGTCTGAAAGCCCAGGTCTGAACCCTGCCTCGTGTCACGTTCACACTGCTAAAGCAAGGATGCTGTGCCCCCAGCTTTGAGACTCCTGGTGTCCCCTCCAAGGAGAGGGTGTCTGGAAAGCCCAGCTCTGCTCTGTGGTGTGGTTTGAATGGAGATGAGGAGGAAGCTCCTAAGCACCCCTCAGCCATTTCTGCTTAATTTGTACCAGGCTCCCACTTCATCTGGTGCTGCATCCCTCCCCAGCTCTCCTGCCCCAATTCTCCATCCCATCTCAAATGAAGACACAACATCTGCTTTCTGTTCTGTTTTAGAATGAATCTTAACATCGCCCTTATTATAAGCTGTGTTTGGGCACTGTATGGTGGGATCTGGATGCTCACAGTTGCAAATGCCCACTGAATATTTTTCAGGTCTCTGTGAAGAAGCTGCCCTGTTGCCAATGTCTTCATCACTGTTTGTTATGGCAGGAAGGTCGGAAAACAAAAGCTGGGCCTTCATTTAACATTTTTGCCATGTGCATCAGTTGCACATGTGTGTGTATGTGAGGATGGGAGCTGCGTTTGCACAGAGCAGACAGACAGAGGAGCTTTTAGCTGGGATCACAAGGTTGTGAAACGCTCGATGCCTTGACCTGTAACATGCAACTGTAAATTTCTCCACTTGTTATGTTTTCCAGGGGTCACGGTCTTTAACAGTTTACTTAGTGGAGGAGGAGGAAATAAGCCCTTTGTATTGCTGAGCAGCAGACGATAGTTTCCCTTGTCCTGGCAGCTGGCACTGACACAGGGCTGTTCTTCAGGCGCTACTTTGATGGATGGTGCCCCTGACACCCACGGAGCAGCGGGGGTGGTGGCAGCCTCCACTTACCCAGCTTTGCTTAAAGAAGAACCTGTGGAGTCTGCCCGAGCGGGACCCGGCACTGCCTTTCCAGTGTTTTCATTACATTTCAGACGGAGACTGAGCTTTGCTCCCGCCTAATTGCCGATGGCAATGGCCTGCTGAAGTGAACTTTTGCTGTGATGCAGTGCACGCACAACCGAGCACTTGCGGTGACAGGTCCGCATTAGTACGAAATCCAGCAGCAGATTAAGTGAGGCTGGAGTTCTAGGGCGAAAGACCTTTAGTGTCTCCAGAGGGGGGAGGAGCAGATGCTATTTTATCGTGCTGTTAAACCATCTTTGCAACAGCAAACAACCTGACACTGTGTGATCTCAGTGAGTCATGGCTCCCCGCTTCAGCCTGGGATGTTCCTACATCCATGATTATTTTGGTACTCAGGGACACCATGGTACTGCAATAGCTGCTTTGAGTCATGCTCCCAAAGGCACTACCAGCTGCCTTTTGGCTGGTCGTACTGCAAATCTGAACTCGCTGTTCCTAGTGCTGGTGAAAACAGCACCGGGATGCTCCAAGTGTCCCTGACACAGCCAGAGCTGGGAGCTCCGAGGCCAGTCAGACCTCCATCTGGGACGGAGAGCAGCCCACACCCAATTTTCACTCTGTGGCACTGTGGTTAAGAGGAGGACAAGAGGGTTCAGACTTGCAGTGGTGAAGACCCCAGGGCTTTCCATGCAGGCAATTCATCCTGTTGCCTCTTCTGACAACAGCTCTGAGATTACAAGGGGCCCAAAGTGACTGCTGGCAGCACTTGTTGCTTTGTGACACCTGGGCTAGGAAATACATTGTGTGAAACTAAACTCCGTTCGGATGTGAGGAAACGGGAGCGTATTCTGAGCGTAGCCAGATGTGACCCCCAACCCTGCTCGTGCAGTAATCCACACCCACACATCGCACAGCTTTGCTGTCAGGTCCTGATCCAAGGTCCACTGCAGAGGAGGCATTCAGTGTACTGCTGTAGGTTTGGGATATAAAGGACTTCAGTGGGTTTTTTTGTTGGTTTTTTTTTACTATTTGCACTACTTTTTCCCCAGGAGAAGGTAGTCCTGCCGTGTTAGTTTGTTGGCCAGAAAGCTAAGGACAGACATGCTGCCTGTCGGGCTCTGACACCACTTGTGCTCAGCAAATTTGCCAAACTGGTTAACCCAGCCAGCATTAAAAGCTTAGCAGAAAAAAATAGGAAGACAAAGATATACAATTTCCTCTCTGTGTGCCTGTATTACAGAAATCAAGGTGACACAAAAGGCACACAAGTAGAATGGGGGTGAAGGCAAACTACTAGACTTCTTCAAGGATCAAAATATTGATAAGATGAAGGTTTCATGTGCTTGCCTTTCACACAGAGAGTTGAAGTGAAAAAGGAAAGTTTCTGGTGCAAACATATAAAAACCCTTCTCCGTTCCCATATCTCTTTTCCTGTGTCTTTAACTGCACGTCTTTCCACTTTTTTAATTTTAAAACGCATGTGGGTTAAGCCTAGAATTTCCTGTGGCTAAGAGGAATGGGGTCTGATTGATCGTAATAAGGGACAGTCTAAATGAAGTGCTTGGACTTGCCCCGGGCGCTTCTATCTGCAGGTGCTGGGAGCCCTTGCCAATGCGAATGACTTTTTGGAACACAAGTGATTATTTACTGCTGAACCAAGCCAAAGGCTATGCTTCTCCTTGCAGCTCACAGCCCTTGGCCTCCAACAGGAAATGTATTTAGTTTTCAAATCCCTCTCCGACCAAAAAGAAATTCCAGCAAAATAGTAGTAAACATCCAGAGAGTCTCCTCTTCTGTACAAGAAAAACCCCCCAAAAACATCAGCTTGGGTTTAGAATGAAATATCCTGTGACTAATCTATTCTAGGACCGGGACGGGGTCAGGTTGTTGTGTGTGGGAGTCAGCAAGAGGACCCGGGAGAAGGCCACCCCACCCTATTTGCCACCCCCCACCCTTCTAGATACTCTGAATGTCACCAACACAATGTTTTCAAACAACGATTGCAAAAGGGTTCACTGTTTGATCCTCCTCTTCTCAGTTTGTCATTGATTTCTCCCATCAAAATAGTTTGTGCAACAAATCCCAGCTGTATCCCTGGCACTTTGCTAGCCAGTAAATACAATCCAAATGTTAATTCTTTGGAGCTAAGAGCTCCGTGCCAAGAAATGAATAATCTGTGCAAGGCTAAACAAACAGTTTATTGACGGGGTGGGGTGGGGTGCAGGTGGGGGGTGGCTGGGCTGCGAATCAGGCAAGCCCGACCAGAAGGACATCAAAGCTGCTTCTGTCAGAAGACTCAGTCACATGTGATTTGTTTTCTCTCGCCACTAATTCAGTTACATGTTAAACTACTAATATTCCCAGGCAACAGTGCGAGTGCTTTCCAGCCCAAACACAGCAGGCAGGAGAAGCAGATGTTTGCACCATGTCCATCCAAACTTGCCTTCTTTATCTTTTTTGTTGTAGGAGCGTGGTGGATGCACTTGGGTCCAGAGATCCAGCAGCCAGGCAACTTGGTAGGTTCATCTCTGCTTTATAAATGAATGAAATAAGGCAATTTGGAAGTCAATAGTGGCATTTCCCTGGCAGCTGATGCAAGTGAGTGAGGGCTGTTCTACTGAAATTTAAACCAATAGATTCAAATTCCCTTTTTAAAACTTTACACCTTCTGCCTTTTTTTTCCCAGGTTATCCACAAGGTCAAGACCAGAAGCAGGATTAGAGCCTAAGTCCCCCCGAGGTCCAAGCCAGCTGTAGCGCAGACCACTCAACGCACATGCTACTGGACCCTGACCCCAGATACATGCTGTAGTAATCCACTTTGCAAACTTTGGGGCAAAGCCAGGGCAGGATCCCAGGAATGCCGCCCAGCCATGTCTCATCCCTCTTCCAACCTGCGGTACCATTACAGAATGATGTCTGGACTATTTTTTTTTTTTTTTTTTTTTTTGGAGAGGAGGACTGGATTGCCCTTGAAACCCAAACCCAGTAAAATACACAGACACAAATTTGAGTCCTAATTTTAAAAAGATCCGCTCCAAATTTACGAGTGTCACATGCTGGTGTAATTATAGGAACAGGTCATTGGGGTTTATTCCATTTCTCAGCTGCACTGAAAGGGCAGGTATCTCCACTTTTCCATTGCTCCCCATGGCAAAGAGGGTCCTTCCCAACCAGTGGTGTGCCTATGTTGGCAATGTCCCTGTTGGAAACAGAGTCACCTTGCTGACAGACCTGCCCAGGCTGCAGCTTGGAGCAGATGGAAGGGTTCCCTGGCTGCCAGCATAACCCTCCACACCCGGCATCACACAGCCAGGGAAAGGTGAGGGCGCGCAGCACTATGGTTTAACAAATAAAAGGCAGGAAAAGTCACTGGTGAGGGTGTTGTGATGACAGGTAATGGAGTTGCATGCACGAGTAGTTAAGTCCGTCGAGGGTTAATCTAACTCAGGTACTGACGCGGGCATTTAGATAGTGGATAACTCATGCTGTCATTAACCTGTCAGCATTACAGCAGGAAGATTATATCTTCACAAGGATATATTGATCTGGAAAGGGACGTGTTAGGCATGACCAAGCTTTCTCTATGCTGTCTTTTACCACCTGCTTTTCTCCTGATCAAAGGTGCTTAACGTGTGTGGTCAGTGCAAGGAAAGCCATGTTTTCCTCTAGGCTGGAAAGATGTTTCTCTTTGTCCTCTTCCCATTATCTTGGGTGCAATCTAAATATCTGATTACTTACACAGCCCCTTCCTTTTCGTGCTGATGGAGCAGTGAAGACAAGATTGGTGTCTCTAGGTCTACCACAGCCTTTTGCAGAGAGACTGTGCTGTGTGTGTGCAGGATGGCTCTGAACTGGAAGCTGAATGCATAACATAGGACTTTGCTGGAGCTGGTCTCTTCTCAGCAGATGACTTACTGGCTCAAGGTTTGTGGTGTGATGAAGCAGATCCCCAGGTTTTGGATCAGAATTGGTTCTTCCAGATAGTCAGACCTTGGGAAGAGTTTGCCAAGGTGTGCTGTCTAGAGATCCGTTGCAACACCTAGTTTCCTCCACAACCCACAAGAAAACAACAGTTTATGCCATCCCTTTGGGGAGAGGCTGAGCAACAGTGTGCAGGATACAAGGAGAGGACAAGGGTTGCATCCCATCCATAAACGTGCTGATATTTAAGTGCTCTGCAAAGGTAAAAGTAGGACCATGGCACTGGAAAATCCACCTGGGGTAAATGGTGTTTTAAGGCAACAGAGTTCTGATGGCACAGCGTATCCATTCCCAAAAGGGATAAGTGCTTGTTCCCAGCCTGGGACAGGTGGACTAGAGATAATCCCCAAAATCATGGCACAGTCGTATTTACAGTGCTTTCAGGTGACTACCTGAAGACAGGACCATTTGGCAGCTCGTGGGAAATCTAGGCAGTTGGCAGACATGTAAGGATTGGAAGTGTAGGAATGAGCCACACTTAACAGCAGGGCATCTGGTTCCACTACTGATTAGCATCAGGATTTCTGACAGCACAGTGCTGTCAGCTAAAGGTAGGGTGTTTCCCACCCTACTTCATGTAGGTTGGCAAGACATTCTGAAGCAAAGTTTTGCAGTATGAAATAAACAAAATTCCCTAGCATTGGTATAAAAATGCTCATTTGTTATTCCTTACACTGGGTACAAAACTGCATTTCTGTGAGATGTGCTGATGAAACTTGGAAAGGCAGGTAAGATTCTTTCATGTTCCTGGTTCCCTAGCTTTGGGGATGGGAACAAGAAGCTGGTTGAACTGAGCTGAATGTTTCTTTGCCTATTGCTTGTGTGAGGAAATAAAGGCAAGCGATAGCAAAGACACTCTCCAGTGGCCCTGCACAAGCTGTTGCCCTCCAGACCTGCTCCTGGCAGGGACCGATCACGGAAAAGGAGAGGAAGCAGTTGTGCTTCCTTTCCCTGTGCTCACCCCAAAGCACTGCCTGAGATGTGAGCAGCATTAAAACATTTTCTTCTTTTTTTTCCCTGCCTGTGTCCTCTTGGTACAGCCTTGTGCTTCCAGGGTCTGACTGGAGATACCTGGAGAAGCATGGAAGTCCAAAAGCCTCCCAAGAACTGTCAAATTTGGCATCCAAATGTTGACAGTGTTTAGACAAATCCTTGCTCTAAAGCCCTATGAGATGAACTTGTTTTCAATACTGCAGTGGGAACTGGCAGCTCTTGGTTAAGAGGCAGGTGGAGGTTCAACGAACACTTATGGCTGGTTCTAAATCCTCCTGCCTCAGTCTGGGAGTCTGCACCATTTGATGGCAGCTGAGTGCTGGAGAGCTGGTGGATGTGTGCAGGGCACTATGCACACAGACTCACATGCGCACGCACTGCTCAAGTGCTCGTAAAAAAATGCCTGCATTTTATTTATTCAAGCAGAAGCAGGGCTCTGGGTGAACGACAAAGTGGCACTTCATCTCCCCTTAAACACAACAACAAATTAGGACTCAACATTAAGATCAGAGCAAAAAGCTCGCTAACTTGTGTGTCTGCACGTTACACCCTTGGAGCAAACCCTTCCTCCCCAACCTCCCGGCTAAACCGACCCTTTGCAAAGAGGCAATACTGCCTTAGCAAGGGCTGTACAGTCATGGCTATTCCTTGTGCACTGGCCACACACTAATATACCACCAAAAAAAAAAAAAAAAGGAGAGAGGAAGAGAAACGAGTGTTCTTAACAAAAGCAGAATAATATGCTAAGGCAAGGCTTTCTGTGATCTGCTGTTTGAAAGCAGGCGGGCATTGAGTTGTCGTTACCAGCCTCCATCATTTGAGGGCACCCTAGTCTTTGATGTTGGCTGCAATTAGCCGCAGGAGTAGTGTAGCAGCCATCTCTCGTGATGGCAAGTCTGTCTTTCATTGAAATGCTCTCTTTCCTCCAACCCTCCAGGTCAATGCTGCTGGGACTTGCTGCTTTACTGATGGCTGGAGCACATGCTGGGCTCGCAGATCACCAGCCTTATTGGTGTGTTGGGGATTGGAGGTGAATTGCCTAAAGGAGGGATGCGCTGGCATGCCAACACTGCTATTGATTAATGCTAATTATCATTTAATTTAACCTCCAATTAGTTTTAATCAATTGTCACATTCTCCCTAAGTATTACTGCGAGGATGATGTACAGTAAGGAGAATAATTGTCTTGATATTTTCCTTGCTTCCCAGATGGCTATTTTCTACCCCTTTCTTTTGCTTTTGATAGAGCTGGGTGAATAATTTATTTGCCAAATTTAGCTGCTGCTGCTTTTTGTGCCTCAGCACTGCCTGTAAGCATAGTTTGAGTCCATTGCTTGGTCCAAAATTTCTCATCACAGAATAGTAGTTCTTGGTCTGTACAATACATTACAGCCATTTGATCCTGGAAATTGAAGCAGGGCGGTTTCACTTTAATCAGGCATGTGGTGGGGTCATATGGCCCCAGCCCCAGTGTTGCTGTCAGTCATAACTCTGGGGATCCAGTTTTGCATGACTTTTCCAAAATTGTTTCTTAAAAGAACGGTCACATGCACGTTGCTGTCACCCAGAGCATTTCCCTTCAAAAGAGGAAAACAGAGAGAAAGAGAAGTTACATCTGTCTATCTGGGTGGATTATCTCCAGGTCTTGAATCCAAGCTCCAGCAATCAGTGAGCACCAGCTCAACTTCTTCTCCCAAGAGACTAATTCCTCTCTGTTACAGCATCAGCCCTTTTAACACTCTCCTATGTGGTCTTCCCACTGGAGCTGGAGAGACTGGTTTTGTCTGAACACCGCTACAACAGCCTGGCCTTTCCATGTCGTATTTGAATGGACAGTCACAGAATATATTCAGAGGTATTTGTCCAATGCTAATAATAGCTCTGTCTGTCCAAGTGAGTTACAAAAAAAGTATCAATTCATTAATCACCCCCACTGATTTTGTATACATCACTGATGAAACATCAGGCAGCATTCCCTGAAGGTCAGTAAATTAGGGCAGTTATCCAAAATTACCTTCTGAGATCTCTCTGAAAGGTAAGGGAAAAGTGAGCAGAGCACAGTCCCATCTATTCTTGCTGAGGATCAAAAGCAACTCAACAATACCTCAGGGCATCAAAGACAGCTGATAGATCTAACAATAACATCTTGGAGCCCTGATATTCATCTGTAACCTGGACTGCCCATGCAGTGCAGTCTCTGTGCTGTACTCCATCTGTACCCAGACCGACACGGGTCAAGAAAGGCTGAGGCAGTGAGGTACTTGGGAAATTCACTTCCCTTCACAACTTTCTCATTAACCATGCCCACACTTGAAGAACAGAAACAATGCAGCCAGATTGCCAGCATCCAGTAACAGCTTGTTGGGATGCCTTTAATGCACTTTCCAGAGACACCCTGCACCCACCGGCTGTCCCGATTTCAGGTGGAGCTGTTTATTCCCCCCAGCCCTGCCACCAGGTATCTGTGGCACTGATCAAAAGCCATGGCAGATAATACAGGTTCAGTTCAGCTGGTGGGCAGGTCAAATCCCCACCACCAATGCCAAGGCTCGTCTTTGAGCCTCCGCCGTGACTTGAAGCAAGGCAGTGGTGGTGCAGGAAGGTGGCTGTGCCCCTGTCCCCGCTGTCATCTGCTGGCAAGGCTCTCAGCATGGGCACCTGATTTCCAAGGGGTTTCCTTCCTTCCCTGCAGGATAAAAAGAACCTCGTTGCTGGAGGACTGGACTGAGAACCTCCCTCGTGACAGAAATCAGGAGGACTTGGGAGCCCTGTAGGAAATACATAGTCCCTTGCAAGACTATGTCCCAAATTATGCATTTTTTTTAAGTTTTATTTCAGAAAAGATCAGTTTATGTGTACAACTGAGCTCTTCCTCCTCCTACCCAACCCGTTTTGTCCCCAGTGGGTCAAGTTACACGGGCTCAGATGTCCCAAACAGATAGTTATGACTTGGTTCAACATTATTTCATTATAACCATTTAAGTTACAGGAGAACTTTAGTGAAAAATAAAACTATGGTAAAGCAAATCCATTGCTCCATAGAAACAAAAGCTGACCCCGCGCTCGCCTTTGTGCCTGGGCTGGATAACAAACCCATTGTAAGATTAAAATGAAAAAAGAAAGAAAGCCAAAGCTTGTTTTGTTCATATAAACATGGGACTTTCGATTTACTTTTCACAGAGCTTTGACTGGGCAACAGAAGAAATGTGAGCTATCTCACAATGTTCCCTTGGCATAACATGGTGCTTTCAGTCTCATTATTATTGCATTATATGTAGCACATCTGTTACTGGTCAGGAGCCAAACTATTTAATTCTATTAGATACATCTATACAGCTAAGTGATAATCTACACCAGGTTTATGGAACAAGCACTTAATTCTTGGCAGGGAGCAGCTCAAGACTTGATACAACAGCAACAGAATATATGCAGTGTAGTTGTAGATCAGTGTCAGAAACTGGCCAGAAATCATTTCTGCATTCTTCGGCATGCAGGCATTCCAGTGTGGGAAACTATTCATTCAATTTATTGTTCTAACATCTGTAAGTTATTGGATGGGGGGGAGGGGAGAGGGAGAAGAGGAAAACGCTCAGAGGGAAAAACGTTTACCTAACAAAATACTAACTCTTTCAGGGGGTTTCATGTCAGCACTCTGTAAATAATAGGAGCCTTTTAATGCACATGTGGTAGTATTTACTTTGTGGAGAGGTACACAGAATCCTGTCTTGTTCAGAATGTTTTGTGCCCCAGTGCTGCTTGGGCATATAGTTTTTGCTGCATGTATTTTGTCTTAATCCATCTTTTATCTTGCTGAATGCAACTACCAAAACCAAAGTCACATCACATCGCCTCTGCATGCAAGCACCCACAGCACAGGCTGAACCTCAGGATGCTGGGCTGAGAGAGCAAGCTCAGCTCCTCAGCTGGTGCGAGAGAGCTCGGCTCCCCTCGCAGGGCACGCAGCAGCTCCAGTGTTTGCCAGCTGGCAGTTTGGATCCCGGTGCTTTTTCCCTCCCCTCTCTGCAGGACCCTTCCAAACTCTGGGAGGGAGAAGCCCCAAGCCATGTGTCTTTCCCAGAAAGGCAAGTAAACATGGGTTTACCCCCATGTTGGAGAGGAGGAGGAGGAAGGGCACTGGGAGGTGATGACTTGCTCAGGGTTGCACAGGATGTCTGCAGCAGAGCTGGAACGGGGGCCAGCTCTCTGAACTGTCAACAGCACCTCTACCTTTATCCACCAGGCCATCCTTCCTTCCTCTGCGATGAAGAATTGAAACAATTCCGAAAAGAAAAAAAAAAAAAAAAAAAAAAAAACAAAGGGTCTCCACCTGCAGAGTTTTCTGACCTTCCACTGACAGGGCTTTTCTTTTCCTTCTCACCCCCGCCCATTTTTTGGTGTCTCAGTGGAAGTAATTGGATCTGTTTCTGAAGGAAGTGATGTCAGGAGACCTGGGTGTTCCAGGAATAGTTATTTCCATATGATCCAAACAGGTTCTTACATACTGTGACACATACATTGTTGTAATTTAAACAGATCTGGTTCTTTGGACTGAAGGCCATTTATAAAAGTCTCCAGCTGGAGAGGAATTCATTTACTCACAGCCTTTGGGGAGTAGCAGCATCCTTAACTTTCTGCTGTCTCCCCCAGCACCAGGCATCTGAAATTTCCCTGAACCATCTTATCCTGAGCCTGACTCTATCCAGGTGAGAATACCTATTGATTTCAGCAGTCCTGCTCTGCTGTGGGTGAACGTGGCTGAGCTCCACTGGGCATTGCAGTCAGCACACTGCTAATACCAGAGAAATCATTCCTGGTCATCACCAGTGGTACTTGAGTTCTTACAAGAAAAACCCAGTCCTTGCACCTGAATTTACAAGCTGAACCCAGGAGAATAAAAACAGGACTCTGAAGGGGAAAGGCCATAAGGCTGTACTATATTTAGGCTGTGAATTTTGGGGCAAGTGCTGCCTTTCTTTTTGCTGTGGAGTTGTAGAACATCTCATGTTGTAGGGTCCTGATTCATGGCAGAGGTCTGACATACAAGTATAGTGCCAAAATAATAGCATTAAATACCAGTAATAACATAATGAGGTAATAAATAGTAATAAAACCTTGGAAGGAGACCAAGTAGAAGGGTCTTCAAAGGCTGTGCTGCCCCCTACTACTCTTGATCCTGAATTGTACATGGCCTTCAACCCTAAGTGAAGTGGAGAGGTGTCCAAGAAATGAGGCTCTTGCTTAATGTGGGCCCCCAGCACCCAGGGGCAGGATGAGGAGGAAGAAAGGTCTGTGTCCTGCTTAGCCCCTACACCTTCCTTCTGCCTGGTACAATGTCCTTCTGACCATCCAGAGCAATGCCAGGTCTTGTCGCTGGTTTGGAGGCTTTCAGAGGTCATTTTAAAATCATCTCATGATTCAGCATTATATCTGCATTTCCCAAGTGCTCCCCAAGCCAGGGGTGCCCAAAGCAAAGCCAGTGACTGGTTTAGGCTTATTAGGTCTCAAACACAGCCCTGACCTGTCTTCTCCCTCCAGCTGAAGGCCTTGGGCAGAGCTGGTCAGGAGGAACCCGTCACTGCTGACAACACCAATTTGTACCGCATTTGTCAGCGCACAGACTTGTAAAAGTTAATTTCCCAGTGCGTGGGTTTTTGTTCATTAAACAAATAACTCACACCCCTACATGGCCTGGAGACACCCTTCAGGGGAGCTGACTGAAGGAAGGAGTCACCAGTGGCTGAACCGCCGACTTCCAGCCGGGATCTTCAAGGTGAGCTTTGCTCTCTGAGGAACAGGGAGCAGAGCAGGTACATACTTCACACCGACCAGCCCACTCTCACCACTGGCTCTCTGAGCCACTGTGAGGAGGGATTTATGAAGACTTGAGATACTTTATTGAAAATAAGGAAGGAAAAAGCCCCAAACTCAAATGGTAAGAAAAGTTTATTACTGTTTATTTTCCATTAGCTTTGATAATGGCTCCAGAGTGCTGTACTTTGTGACAGTGTTCACCAGAGTTACTGGTAAACATGCTGAACGTACATGCTGATACCCAGAGGTTTAGTTGTGCACAGCACCAGCCCAGGCATCAGGGGAGTCACACAAATTAGCAGCAGGAGCAAAATTCATGTTCAAAACATTGAAGGCATTGCCAGCAGCCCCACCAGGACCACTCTGTTGCTTTTCATGGCATCACTTCTTCCTGCTCACAGCTCCACAGTTACGCCAATGAAGCAACCTGGTATAGAGCTACAATCTGGGTTTTTGTAATTAGCAGCTTTAAACTTTCCAGAACAAAGGATTTGTTGGTTTGGCTTGATTTGATTTGGTTTGGTTTTGGTCCACATAATCTCAGCAGACCTGGTGAGATGCTAGTAGCACAGGCATTGCTTACTAAATTGAGGTGATTTCTGCAGGCAGGGAAAGTCTTAAATTTATTACAAAAATCGGCTTCTTCAGAGTGGACCATGATCTCCTAAAAGTCTGCAGTTCACCAATTTAAAACAAGTGACGTGATAATACCAGTTCCTGATGCTGGGCTTCAAGGAAAGGACTCTCATCCACCCTTCTGTGCCACCTTCCTTTTGCACGTTATTTCTTTACACACTTGATAGGCAACTGTCATCCCTAGAAAGTGCCAGCACACAAAAATATTTTGCCTACTATTTTCTTGCCATTGTCCAGAGTAGAGGACCCAGGACATGGTATTAGAACACTATTGTGAAAAGATGAGTGACAGGCATTTAATTTCTAGTGCTGCTCATCAGACATTTTTTCTTGCACTCTTCCCATGAGAGAGAAAATGATGTAAAAGTGGAATACCCCCAGGGGAGTAGCTTGTTGTAAATTAAGATTAAGCCTGAAAAATGGATGGAGGATCTAAGCTCCAGGTATTTTTCCTAGCAGAGCACACCATGTTCCTGGAGTCATACATGGCACCTCGGCTGGGCTGAGGCCTTGGCTTTGGTTCCATCAGAAATCCACCTTTGGGGAAGTTAAGGTGTTTCTGTCATCTGCTGTTGTGAGTTATAATCCACTGGGACTATTCATAGGAGTACAGCCAGCAACTGTAAGAAAATGTTCATCAGTCCATCTACAAAGACAGGACCCAGTTCCCCTCAATAAAATCAGCATGAGGCTGTGGAGGGAGCCTCAGGACAGAAAAAGCCAAGCAGAATAGCCCCCGGGGGTTGCTGATCTGCTGACAGTTCACAGTGATTGCTGGAGAAACCCCTGGCCAGTGATAGCTCAGTGGTCATGGTGTTGGACAAGGTCTGAGTTTGTTTGCTCGTTTTCCGTAATATTTCTGTGCCCCAGTTCCCCACTTCTGAAAGTGGAGTTGGTAGGAGTTTGCACATCCTTCTTGAATGTGGGGAAGGCAATAGTCCTATAAATCCCACAGGGTTATAGACTCGGTCGCACTGTGCTGCCTTGTAGAGCCTACAAGTTCTCCACACGCAGTATAAAATAACCATTAAATCATCTGTAACGCAGCCAACTCAACTGTAATTCTATAAGGCGTGGACTGAGGATATGTAGCTAAAACAGAACTGGTTAGAAAATGCAGGAATCTTTTCAAGGGAAAATTTAAAATAATTTTTGCATTTATTTTTCTGAATTTGTTCATTTGGCTTTAGTTAAGTAAACTTCTTTTTCTGCCATTAAGTAGCTTTCATTCTCTCCTTCTTTCCTTTTTCTCATTTTGTTCTTAGAAAAAGTAAAGGCAGGGAAGAAGGGATGCAAACCAATAGGGAAGAGAAAAAAACCCAAAATCTTCAAACTTTACTGGTTATTTTTTTGAGATCATTGGGGCTTTTTTGTTTCAAAAATGAAAATTCATGTAAACCCCAGACATTTCTATTTCATGAAATGTGGTGTTCATCACTGGAAAGTATGGCTGAACTGAAGAGGCCAAATATCCCAGGGCCTTGTCTTCTCCATTTGCAGTTGGGGAAACTGAAGTGAAGCACCAAAGTGATGATGCTGAGGCCACAAAGAGGGGGCCAGTGTCAGAAGAAATATTTAGACAACAGGAATCCCTGGGTCCTCTCCCAGGTCCAGACCATCGCTGCTCACAAGGCAGCTACATGAGGTCCTCTACAGTACCACAACCCCGCTGTGCACAAGGAGAGCCCAGAGCTTTCCTCTCCCCCTCCTCGCAAAAAAAGTGCTCCTACATCTCAAAATTGTTTCTCAAAGCCCCTTCTGCAGCAGTGTGATGAGGGAGTAGCACGGCGTGGGGCTGGGTGGTAGGTGTAGGAAAGCAGGTAAAGCTTGGCAGCGTGCTGGTGCTGGGGACGGGTGGCAGGTGGGGGGACAAGGGACCGGTGCAGGGCATGGCCAGGAACGCGGGAAAGGGCTGTTGATAGATCTACAGACACTTGAATTAATTGGCTGCTGTTTACAGCTTGGGCTTATTGCTCAGCTTTTAATTAACTGTTTCCGGATTTAATCTCACAAATGTTCTGTCTTCATCCTTGTTTAATCCGGCAGTCTAATGGCAAGCTTATTTATGCAGATCAATACTGTTTACAAACATGAAAGCCGCCTGTCGGTTTTTGAACTTTAGACGTGATGGCATTGGTTATCAATAGCTGAAGCAGCCCCAGCAGGTGGCATGTCAATATGCAGCCAGTCAATATTCATGGAGAGGCCAAGATTAAAACTTTTTTTAGCGGGAGTGGGAGGGAGCTGCCTAAACTCCTCATCGTATTCATATATGGAGGATTTACTACCCGCTCCCGCCCCTGCTTTCTTTTATTTAGTTGCAGCCATCCGAATGGAGCACTAATGAGAATAATCAGGTTATTCAAGAACATGCCGGAAAGGGGTGGGGGGGCTTGGGGGGAAAGAACTGTTCCCACAATCTGCTCTGGATTCTCACCCTCCTTGAACCAGCTTACCTGCAAAGATGTTTGCCTCTATTAAAATATTTTAAATAGCAACAATGGAGACCTGGCTTGCTGTCTGCACCTAGTTTACCATTGATTTAATCTGAAATTACTGAAGGCATTGGATTATTTTCCACCTATTCTATTGACTTCAGTAGGCATGGAAGTACCATTCAGAAAATGCTTGAATGAATTTGAAAACAAAGTATGAAAACCTGATGGCTGGTAATTTTTGGTGAGGGGAGGCATGGAGACCAGCTCTTGATGTAAGCCCACCTCTGCAGCCTTGTGTCTCCTTGGACTTGCTCTTCTGCTTGTACCTTGGGCAGCTGTTGGCATAATTGTGAAGGAAGAAAAGGGTGTTTTCCACCTGACTTGCACAGGTATGAATAACACACGGTGCCAGTCCTTCAGGGACTGACACGTGCTTATCTAGTAGCTCTAGATGTAGTCTCTGTTAAAGTCAGTGGCCCAGTTTTTAACAGGCTGGGTTAATCACGTGCAAATCTCTGAAAGAGAAGAGCCGAAGGTGTTAGTCACTAGTCAGGGCTAGTGGGAGCTTTTCTCAGGAAGGATTCTGGATATAAAACACGGAACACAGAACCTCAGCCTGATTATATACGATATATTCTTAACCTCCCAAGGCAAATGAGATCAGTCTTGCCTGCGCCTACTATTTATTTGCGGAGTACTCCCATCACCAGCTGCATCCAGGGACCAAGCCCCTGCTGTGCTGGGAATGGTACAAACATAGCTAATTGTATGTTTGCTATAAACACAGCTCTTACACAGTTGTTACACCTTCCATAAACACATTTCTAATAATCAGCAGACAATACTATGGGCAAGCCAGGAACATAACACAAAGCATAAGAATAAATCGCATTTAATTACAAGGACAATCTAATTAAGCCTGATTTTCTTAGACCAGTGTTAGACTGGGAGTAACTTCATACACATTAATAGAGTTGTAACACATGTGACCCATGGTATAATGACAATGACTACTCAGGGGTGGATTGTCAGATTGATGCACGGCATGACACTAACTCGTTCCTTAATTTCAAAGGTGCAGAGTAGATGATTTCTATGCAGAACATAAGGGCTTCAATCCTGTCTTTACCTTTGTGCCTTGGCTTTATATTTTTGGCCATTTGCAGCATTTGCTGACATTTTCCAGTCTGTTTGTTCTAGCATTCATCGTCGATTATGTAGCCAGGAACAAGCCTCTTGGGGCAAGAGCCGCAGTGTTTGCACTGGGGTCCCGTGGCCTCCTCAGATTGAACACCCTCCGTAGCCTCCCGGGGGGGTATTTTTCTCTGGGTTCAGAGAGAATTTCATGACAGTTTAATTTTGACTCTTCCCAAATGACTCGCAAAAGGGGGGAAATAGGGCATCAGGAAGGGGAAAACGTGGAGCCATCATGGGAATGCCAGACCAGCGTCAGGCTTTGCAAAACCAAGCCGGATTTTGCAGCGACGCACCCTTGTATACAAGCAGGCTGGTTAGAAGCTGCTGATCTGTTCTCTAGCAACTTGTGGCACACCGCAGCCTTTGTAGGGCTGGCAAAGTCAGAGCAGCTAATCAATTCTGCTTTATTCTCCTAGCCACAGACCCTTGCCTGCAAAGCGCAGCGCCGTTTTTAATAGTGACATCTTGAGCGCCTTTCAGAGTCTGCTTGAAAGCAAATATAGGCCTTTTAATAGGTTATTTTAATGCATTAAACTATGGAGAGGAGGAAGAGAAGGGGGGGAAAAATCCCTGGCACATACATCTCTGCAAAAGTTTCAGAGTCTGGAAGAATCTGATCCAGAAACAAAAGCCCTTTGAATCTCTCCCCTTCCCTGCTCCCCCATGCCTAGCTCCCCCTCCCCTTCCTTCCTTCACTTCTCCCTCCTCCCGCTGAGCAGTAACAGTGCCAACTTATCAGATACTTTTAGCTGCCAGCTTCCCAGATACTTTCCTTTGAATGTGACCTGGCAGCAGCTCACTGCAACTTTTGAACTGCTATATATGTCATATGCTAAGAAGAAGAAGAAGAAGAAGCTGAAGTATAATGACTACTGGAATACGCGATTCAAGACAAAGTCAAAATGCTTTCAGTGGGGAGCGCGAGGCAATTTATTTTAACTCGTAAGGCAACTTTGCTATCCGATGGGAAGGGGGCTGGGGAAGCAAGCAGGATAATCGTTGTATTTTATATTCACCTGAGGGCTGCGAGTCCATTGCCAGCATCCGCAAATTGCACCTCCTGACAGCCCTGAGGTGCCCCTAAGAGCTTTGGGGTGAGAAGAGAGGGGGGGAGCAAAGGTGTGTGCCTCACTGGCAGGGAGGTCGCCTGGGGGAACCATATGTCCCCGGCCAAGGGGAGAAAGGGGAAACTGAGGCAAACTGACTTGTGCTGCTGCAACAAGTCTGCAGCAGAAATAACACTAGGGAGCAACCACGGGGGTTTCCACTTTCTGTGTCAATGGGATCCCTCTGTTATACAAAGGAAGAAAGATTACCAGCAATCCAAAATACACATGGAAACAGGCAAGCGGCTGAGCCTCCCAGGTCAGTACTGGTTCAGGAAAAGGCTGTTTTAGGAGCACTGGTCATTCAGTGTTAACTGGGCCATTTTTCCATTTCTTTGGAAATCTAAGGATTTTGACATCTTGCTTTAAAATCGCACAAAGCAGTTCTGGAGGGAAGCATCTGATTTAAATAAAACCAAACCCCATCAACAAGAATACCCTCATTTCATTCAGAAGAAATGGCTTTGATTTTTAAAGCGAAATAGATTTCCTTTTAGGAAGGTGGAAATGAGCGGAGTTTACAATGCTGAGACATGGTGCAAAGTGGTACAGTTTATGAAAAAGATGTTTCAAGTGACTGGGCATTTGTTTTTCAACTTTTGCCTGGAAGGAAATGTTTGAATCACAAGGTTTTTTGTTTCAGGACAGAGTGGATGCAGTTTTCATAGTCTGTGGGGTATTCTGCACAGTGGAAAAGCTGGTTCTTGAACAGCTTTAGCTCTAATACATTTAATTACTGCAATGCCAGCGATCTTTCTGCATGCAGGAGCCAGCCAGGAATGCTGAGACTGGGAGAAGGTGGTTCAAGATGTTCCCTCCGGCTCCCAGGTTGTATTGCTGCAGGAAGCCCCCAAATGCTCCCTGCGTCTCTGCAGACCCCTCCCTGAAACAGGTAGACTAGTAATTATTTATTATAAAGTTTATTAGTGTCCTTGGCACATTTCAGCAGGCGCAGATTAAGACCACCTTGGCCCCAAGGAGTTTGCTGGTACACTGCCACCCTCACCGGGGCTTGGCAGGAGACTTAATACAGTAATTTCACAAAGCGCTTTGAGATCAGGGGATGAAAGCTGCTATAGAAGTGCAAAATATAATGATTAATTGCCTTTTCTTGGTGGGAAGTTGCTATCATCTCTTCACTTTCTATGACTGGCAAACCGGAGGGAGTATTTAACTTTTAAAAAAAACATCATCTTTACAAAGTAACAAATTAAGATGCAAATCTGGAGGGGTTTTTTCCCTCTTTTTTTTTTTCCTCTCTCTCTTTCTCTCTCTCTCTTTTTTTTTGCTAATTGGCAGAAAATTAATGACTGTGTTTCTGACTGAGCAGATGCTCCTGACAAAAACGGCAGATTTGGAATTTCTCTAACCCTCCTTTTAAAAACACATCAAGAAGGCAGTAGCATGTGGCAGGTCAGAAATTAAGCGAAGGTAACTGTACAGATTGTAAAGAACACAAAGGAGGTTTTGTGTGTGCATGTGTGTGAGTGAGTGAGTGGGGGGTGCTGTTTTTCCCCCCATTGCTCCCTTTTGTTTTAACTTCCTTGCATCGGATTTTATGGGGGTTTTTGTTTTTTTGTTGTGGCATTTTTGTTGGTTTTTTTTTTTAAAAAAAAAACCCACCCGTATTCCACTGCAGCTCACAATTAGCAGCCAGGCCTCTGGGACCTAATTAACCAATTCAATTAACAAAAAAAGCATACAAGTCACCCTGACATTTGTCAGCCATTAGGAGGGATGTCAGGCTGGCAGGTTCTACCGACACATTAATGATGATTAGCTCATTTGCAGCTCACTTTTACCCCAGGTGTCCACCTGGAGAGACTGGCACGAAACACTCAGCAGACAGGGAGAGGGTCTGGGGCTGGGAAGAGCTTTACCGCCACTGTGGTGACCCTCAAAGGGAGTTTTGACCTTTTATTGAACGTATAATCAATAAGTTTTTTGCCTCAGTTAAGAGAAGCTGCTGTCCCCTCATCTGGCTCCCGCTCTCGCTAACCTTCAGAGGAGCACTCGCCCAAAGAGCCGGGGGACCAGTGCTTGCCCCAGGGGCTGAAAACCCTTGTTTTTCAACTCCTTCAGTGGGAGAGAGGCCTTTAGAAACATTTTCCTTGTCGATAGTGCTGTTTGCTTGCTTACCGCAGCAGGGCTCCTACACTTGGCTGGGGCTGTTTCTTAGTTCAAGCCAAGCTCTTTGTTCTCAGGATTGATTAACTACAGTACTCTATATAATATAGGCAGATATTTATATAGACATAGCTTCCGTTCCTGCCTCTGATCTCCCTTAATTTAACTCCATTTCCCCAGCAGCTCTGATTTAATAATCAGTGGCTGATTGTTACAGAAATGAAACCAAGAGAAACACCAGCAAAGATCGCTTCCAGGATGGAAGGGTGCTTGACCCTCTGGGGTTTTTCCCCTTTTTTCCCCAGCACCTGACAGCAAGTTTCCCTTTCCCACCAGGATGGCCGACTCTGGGTCACTGGAGGTCGCTGGAGGCTGTCCAGAGGAGAGCTGGATTCAGCTCCCATCGAGGGCACTGCCCAGAAGGGCTCCCTTAGGCTTGGTGGAGCAAAGGCATCACTGAGATTTGCTCCTGAAGGGACATTCATGAGGCTGTCCAAGGTTCAAGGGCAGCCCCCTTGCCCCGTGGAGGCTGTGAGGGTATTTTGGATTAGTGAAGCAGGGCACAGTGATGGGGACACACCTCCAACACGGTGCAGGAGGCAGTCCCCCCAATACTGAACAAGCAGGGATGCTGCCAGCACTCTGCTTCACCCTGCCTAGCCATCCTGCCTTCACCATCGTCCTCTGTGCCAGGCAGCCTGGTCCCGGCTGGGTGCTCGTGGTGTTGTGCAACACAGAATGAGAATAAACAACATGCACAGGAGTCACCAGGAGCCTCTGCGAGGGAATTTGTGGCTCCCCTCTCATTCATTCATGCTTCTCCAGGAGGCCAGAGCGCATCAGTTTCCTTCTCGCTGCCTCTTATTCTTGTCCATTGCACTGTCGGCCAGCCCCAGCCAGAAGCAAACCAAAAACCACTATCAAGAAGCAGATTTCTTCCTTGACTTTTGCATTTTGCAAGTTCCCTGCCCACAGGATGAACTCCTTGCACCCAGAGGCAGTGACGGCAAAGTGCAGACCCCAGGTGCACCATCTCTGAGCAGGGAGAAAACCCAGCCAGCAATTCAAAGATAGTTGGGTGCTTTCCTTAATTTCAATTAAAACCTAACTGTGCCTTCACATGGACTGATCACCGAGGGCCTGATTCAGCTCCTTCTGCAAAACAGGACCTGTATCAACAGCCGGAGCCAAACACTCCTTCCTGGAAATCTGCAGCGCACAATAGTAAATACAGAGAAGCGGGACTATTCATGTATTAACAATGCAGCGGCAGCAGCCCTTTATTGTCACACACATTGTTAAACCCACAAAGAGCAACTGGTAGGTTAAATCTATTTTAGCTGGGGAAAGCTTGACAAAAATCCTTGCCACCAAGCATTTGATACTGATCACAGTGTCACATCAGGGAACAGCAAGCTCAAAAGAACGAGTCATTTTTTTTATTTCTGAACTTTAGAAGCAACGGCCTCTCCTCTTCGCTGGCTCTCCAGGTCTTAGTCCTCTTAGTAGGAGGTGGGCTTTTTTTTTTTACATTTTTTTTTTTCCCTCCGTGCCACTCAAGGAGAGCAAATTCGGGGCAGGGGGCTGGAGGGGGGGTGTGCGGGGGAAGTAGGAAATGTACAATGCTGTATTGAGGCAACACAGGTGGATGGAGAATGTGAACACAAGCTTCTTTCTCGAGGGAAATCAAATCCAAACCTTGGGATGGCAGAAAAGGGTGTGGCTTGCGAGGCAGCAGGACAGCTCAGTGGCGAACAATCACAGCGTACATCAGCTGTCCTCTCATACAGAAACATCCAACCTGGAGTACCTCTCTGAATTAAATACTTTGGAATTAACACAAAAGGCTCAACTCAGATGCATTTGTCTGAGTAACAAATATTATTATAACCTATTTATTTTTCCTAGGAGTTTTCTATGCAATGGGACCAGGTTTTTCCCAGTAACACATCTCCATCTGAAATTATGCTAATTTTCATGGCTTCACAGGCGCACTCCATAAAGGTCTTTGTTAAAAAACCAGACCTTTGGGTCTTGAGAAGGACAAATCTCCCATAAAGAAGATGGGAAAAAATTCTTATACAACACCATTTGTCCCCATTGGAGGGGTCAGTGAATACTGCCAGGAAGGTCCAGTGGGACAAGGGCCCATCAGTGCTATCCAGCTGGTGGAGTCTATCAGTTGCCTGGTAAGATATTATTATTCTTATTTAGATGATGGCAGCAAGTGGCTCCCTAAAAGGATAATTCAACGCTTCCTAAGTAGGATCCCATGTCGATTTTATAATACATGCAATGGTTATATAGTGACCTTGAAGATAGTTCTGTAAATGTAGATGCCTTTCATGTTAAGGTGCTCCTCTTAAATATTGCAAGTGAACTTTCCTGTTAGTAGGAATTACAAGTCACCAGGAAGATAATGTCCAGGGCTCTCAGCACAAGGCTTCACTATTTTTTATAACCCTCATGTCCCCGAGCAGCAGGGTCAGCAGTGGATAGGAAATTACATATTCTGTATTTGCTGGGAAGAGTGGGTGACACTGGGTCCCTGCAAATCTTTATATGTATACTTGGGTGAAGAGAGGTCTGCATTAAGGTCTTTGGATGTAAAAGGACCTTAGAAAATACCAATAGGCAGGATATTAAACTACCCACCAGAGGTCATCATGGCTGGCAGGCAGTGCAGGGTAACCTGGGATTAATGAATTTACAAGCTAAAAGAAACTTCTCATCCCAGAGCACTCCAAAAGGATTTCTCAAGAAGAAAGAAAAAAAGAAAGAAAAAAAAAAAAAAAGGCAAGATTTACTTCAAAATCAGGGCTGCATTAGCCCCAACACATTAGCACTGAGACCTGCCCAAGCACCTTCTGGCTAGATAATATCACATTGTCTCAGCCACTTCCTTTCCCACCTGCACCATTTCTGCTTATTGCATTGTGCCTGATAGGAGCAAGTCGGGTGCTAAAGCAGGGTCCCTTCGTCTGTCTGTCACACTGCCAGCATGGGGAGGCTGCAACAAGAGCGTGGCCCGTCTCTGAGTCTCTAGGATCCCCCCCCGAAGTGCAATCCTGTAGCACATGTTAAACCACGCACAGAGAGAAAAATTGTCTGCTGCTTTGCCACATTTCCTCCTCTTGGTTCACCCTGCTGCATTTATGCTCTGAGGAATTCCATGCCAACACCAAGCTCCAAATAAGCATCACCCACCTCAGCTCGAGCGCTGGGTGCCTTAGAGCTACCCCAAGGCCAAGGGGAAACAGCGACAGTGCCTTGATCCCGCCGCTGGAGGCTGAAACTTGGATTTGGAAACTTCACAGCCACTCTGCTGTGAACCTTATGGCTCAATTTTATGGATGAATTCTGTGCCATTGAAAGTCAGCCAGACAGTGCGGAGAGGCTGTTTGCTCAGCCATAGCGGGAGTATCTGAAAACACTGACATCTTGTGACTGTTTGGAGTGAGATGACAACAGAATAGAGCTGGAGAGCCTGAGGGGCGTCCATGCCTCTTTAAGAACTGGAGACTTTAAAGAGGCTTTTACATATTATTGCCGTTTTTCACACACCTTCTGCACCACAGCTCATTTGCAGACCCTGCTGCTGCTAGTGTGAGCAGGTCCACATGGTCATTTAAGCGCATTTAAGCTCTGAGTTTCTGCCCACCCTGCTGCCGATCCACACCCTTCAAATGAAGGCATGACAGTCTAAGGCTTGAGATAGTGTTCGAGCAGAGAAATCCCTTCAGAAAAAATGTCAGCTCCCATCTACACAAGAAGTGCATGAATGACGGAAAACTCTCAGACAAACAGAGGAAAGGTGAGGGTCAGATTCCTTCAAGGCTCATGCTCAGCTCTAGTTGTGTGATCGCTCCTCTTCCATCCTAGCGCAAAGTCAGACTGCCTTGCTCGCCGCCATTTGGCTGTGGAATGGTCAGCCAGGGATGCTTGTCAGGTTGCGATGATGGGGGGATCAGGCAGGCTGAGGGGAGTGCACATGGGCTGCCCAATCCCCCTGCCCGCAGCTGCCCCCAGAGCCCCGGCACCCACCCTGCAGCCCTGCACCCCCATGCACACCTTCCTGCGCCAACGGCACGTGGCGAGGCTGTGGGGACAGTCCCTGTACCACCCCTCCCACCCATCCAGCCTCTTCTGTCCCTCGCAGCCCGCTGCCCAGCTGGTGATGGCTCCCAGCAGTGCCAGGACTTTCTGCACATCCCCTGCACCCCCCTACCCCCCCACAGGCACCTCCAGGATCTGTGCAGGTGTCAAACCCGATGCCCAAAAGCTGCACAGAGCGTGGCAGCCCCCCCACGCGAATAAAACATCTCCATGGTGCAGAAAACTGGTTTTAGCCTCTTTAATGCTGCCAGCGCAGGAAACACCTGGCTGCCACTGAAGCGAGTATTTACTACTGGTGGTGTGGGAAGCACCATGGTGTGTGTTACTGCATCCTTTGCCGAATATTCATCGTGGCTCAGAGGGTCGATTGAACCACCACCCTCCAAACCGCTGGAGAAGGGAAAGGTGCTGTCAGGAGATGCCACACACAGCCCCTGCATCCAGACCAGACCATCAGCATCTCCAAGTGTTCATCTCATGTTCAGGTCTTTGCTTTTTGTTGGCGCTAGACTTTTGAGGGTGTTTTTTTTTAGAAAATATAGGGATTTTTAAGCCCCTGCCACTGCCACACAAACTGAGGTGGCCTTTTCTCCCCCAGTCAGCTTTTCCTTCCACATGGGAGAAGTTCAGTCTCAGCACACCTGGGAGCTGCCAACCCCAATTGTTTAAATTCCAGAATCATGAGATTTCCTTTAAAATAATAAGATGAAAAAGGAAAAGGAGGTGTTTATTTGCTTAGCGATTTGCTTGAGTCTTTTGAGGAGCAAGTATCATATTTTCAAACTTTACTGGCAACCACTATGAGTGACTATTTTTTTGAAGGGAAATGTCAATATTTTCATATATTCACATGACTCCTGGAGCTGGCAATTCAAGGAAAATTATCCAAGACTCAAGATAAAGCTGTGAAAGCTGGTATTGTTGGGGATCAATTTGAAAGCTTTCTTGACTTACCTGCACAGTAGAGAAGCAATAAAAATAATATGATTATAAGACATTAGGTATTCCCCACTTAGCAGCTATATAAATGTCATTAAAAATAGGAATCTTACCTAATTAGTTCAATTCCTCTTCATTTACAGGAATACGTCATAAGCAGCATCACATAAATAGATGCTGAAAATTATGAGAAACAACGTAAAAGACTTGCTGTGAAAATATAAAACAAAAAAGTTGTTATATTTTGAAAAGAAATAGCTGTATGCTGGTTGAGAAACCAGTCAGCATTTTCCAACTACTTTTATTAAAGAGAAACTAGACTGTTTTCAAATTTCTTTCTTTGAAAGAACCTGAGGTGTTACGAATACTCTGCTAGGCAGAGTCCAGGTAAGGCTGATGAACTGCTTTAACCAGCCTCTGTTTCCAAAATTAAAGTTCTGTGGGCAGAAGAGGTCGTCAGGGTGGCTTGCTTTTTCCTTATTGAAGTCGTGTTTGGGCTTCACAGATTTTAAAGCCAGAAGGGACTATTATGATTCCCTTGCCTGACCTCCTGCATAACACAGACTGCAGAACCTCACCCAATAATTTTCGCATCAAACCCATAACTTCTGTTTGATCTAGAGCATATCTTTTACATCAAGACTGGATATCTTCTTAAAGACTTCAAAAGTGATGGGGAATCTACCAAGCTCCTAGATAAGATAGTTTGAATTTGTCTAACTTCAGCTTTCAATCACTGGATCTCATTATGCCTTTTTCTGCTAGATTAAAGACCCGTCTTCCATCAGAAATCTCTTCCCCATGTAGGTACTTGAAGACCTTGAGAGGGTGATAAGAGAGGACGATATTTCTTGAATGGGTGAAGAGAATGTGTCATCTTAACAAAGATAAAAACTTATCCATGGATATTCTTTATTTTCCCCCCAGTTTAAAGCTGGTAAAAGGTGAAACCAGTAGACTACTCTGGTGAGTAATGATTACTCCCAAGAATAAGGGCTGCAGTATCAGGCTCCGACTCACTCATTGTAAGGTGTATTAGTGTGGATGGAAAATGTCTGTCAATTAAATTGCAGTTCATTTTGCCAGGTAGCAACGTTATATAGTAGGATGCACCATCTGCCCACATGATCAGAGATTGTGTTTTAACAGGCATTTACAGTTTTAATCCACTCAGGAATTATTCATTTCATAATTTTTTTATCCCTTCCTTTCTAAACACAGGTACAAGAATAGCTTCACCTCAGGCTACGTCTGTTTTAGAAATGTTTACTACAGTCCCAGCAAAAACAGTCTATTTTTTTGTGTGAATCTACATGAAGGGCTAAATTTTGCTGTAGGCTAATTGTGAAATTACCTAGACATTTCTTTAAAAAAACCCGCATAACAAAATGCAGCACCTCCATTCCCAAACAACCTCTTTCCTGGCCACCTAAAACAGTCTTATTGTTGGAAAACAGGAGGAGGGAAATGAAGCAGAAGAAAGAAGAAAGAACATTTGCATGAAGGTCAGTGTTTCCTACTTCTCTTCATAGAAGCCCCTTTTCTGCCCTCTTTGGATCACTGACAAGAAGGCGCAGTAATTATTTGGCCAAGGGGTTTGCAGGAGCACTAACTACATTGCATATTGTTTATCCGAGGTGGATATCGCCGTAAAGTGTATTTAGCTGGAATGCTTCACACCTTTGTGGGAATTCAAGGAGATTATTAACGATCAGAGGTAAACCACATGCTCCTGGGATTCACGTTACAAACTCTGTCCTGCATCCTTTTCGACAGGACACACTACCCACCTCTACACACACTGGCTGACTTGAAATGCCTGCAAATATTACTCTGCTCAACACAGATGTCATTGCCTTTTCTTGATTTGTCCATCTCATCTTCAGATGTGTACGTGGCTGTCCTCCTTTTCCTCCTCCTTTTCATTTCAGTGCAACTGTGTTTGCATTTCATATTGAGGAGCACACATGGACTCATCTCTGCCATGCACCTGGAAAGCTACATTTGTGCACCTGAAGAAGTGCATTCCTGAAGGTGCAGCTGCTTTGGGTCACAGTGGCAGCCACAAATACCAGACTGCAAAATCTCTAAGCACCCTGCATGGCTGCCGGGGAAATGCTGCCTGTGACAGTGCAATGTTCTCCCCTTCCCTGGCAGGGCACAAAGGCAGAGAGACTAAGCACCGTGGCTGTGGCCCACTGGGCATCTGGGCCACAGCTGGGGTCTCCCAAGCTCTTATCTGGTGCCCTTCCAGGGCCATATCTTTCCAAAGGGAATGTCAAACTGCATGTTAGCAATGGCTTTAAGATTAAGGAAAAATTGGGAGAGTTATTTTGGTTTGTTTTTTTTTTTTTTTTTTATTTCATTAGATAATTAAAACTTGACAGCCAAAGGTGCTGATGAGCATGAGCCAGGGGCTCTGCAGGGTCAAATCCTCAAAACAGAAGATGGATATGACAGCAGGAACAAGCCCTGCCCAGAGTGAATCCTTCTTATGGCTGAAAAAAAAATACCTTTTTTTTAACATCATGTTTCACTTCTTTTCATTGTGTGCATATTACGGATAAGGATGGAAATAGCTAATGGTATTTTTGGCCCAGCTCAGTGATGTTTTGGATAAAGATCAAATTCTGCATGTTTCAGCAGAACTGGCTTTATCAACACTGCGAGGTGCTCCAGCCCTCCTGTGGGTTTAGCCACAGGCTCGTTGGGCAGCGGAGGTTTGGCACTCAGCCAGTGTCATCCAAGGAACTGAAAGGATCTGAAGAAGCTAGGAGGGTTACGTGCATACGGACAGGTCTGTTTTATTAAAGCAGGCAGGGCACACAGTTTACCTTTTGAAGCCAGCATCTGCCAATACAAACTAAACTTTCCAGTGCTCAGCTGGGAATTAGCCCAGGAGACCCAGTTTGAAAAGCACTGCTGGATCAGTGTGGAGCAGAAGAAAGGGCTGTTTGCTTCTTAACACACTGCATGACCCTGCCTTCTCCATGCTGGCTGGCCACATTGTACTGTACTCCAGTCACAAGTATGTTTAAACAGCTCTTTAGCCTGATTAAACACCACTGTCTTTGGTTATGCCCAGGCTCTCTTAAGCAAGGAATATTAAGCCAACACTGGGTAAATACATTTTTTAAGCAAAGGCTCTTGCAAAGGCCAATTATCATCCCAAGATGTTGCATCAGCTCCCCATGGACACTGCAGCCTGTCTCCTTTTGCACAGGTGATAGCTAATGTTGCTTAAAAAGACGAAAAACCTATTTGAAAACAGGTTTCTTTGCACCTGCCAGAGGGTGTTTTGTTGAATAAGTTTGTGTAAGTATGGGTTTTCTTCTCTTTTTACAAAGATTTGCCATACACTCTCACTCCAAACGACTGAGAACACCTGTGGAGGTGCAGGGTACATATGTAAAATCTCTTTACGTTGTGTCCACTGCCACAATCTCTTAACAGGAAGGAAAACGCCGATTTCCATTGGCAACTAAAAGCAGTCAGTGTAGTTTTCTTCCCTTTGTGCTCCTTAATTTCCTAGTCCCTACATTATTAATCTTCACAGACCAAATCCAGGAGTCCCTACATCATATAGCACTCACCCAAAATTCAATACGCTATTCTGTGCAGATGCTTAGTACACCCAGATCTTTATTAACAAAAGAGAGATGACCAAATATTCCCTCTACTGTATGATGCTTCAGTAGCTACCAGATGACCAAATCTGCATAATGACCTTCCATCATGAGAAATACTGAATTGGAACCAGGCTGAACGGTGGCATTAGGACAGACCAATACACTGCATTAAAGAGCAGACAGTATTCACATCATTCTCTAATCACTGCTTTTATTCAAACTTATGTTTAAGGCCATCACGCACATTTCCAACTCCTCATCTGGTCTGTTCTGTGTTATTTACCAAGTCATTTCTCCACTGGGGCTGTCCTCCAGTATCATGGAAAGAGCATTCTCCAAGGTGAGAGAGCTGCACAGACAGACAACTGAGAGAAGCCTGGAGTTTGAAAATTAAATGAAAAATTAAAGGAAAATGAAATGAAAAAAAATTAAATTAAACTTAAATGAGAAAAGGGGCCATTTTTCCTCTCACTCCAAGCTAATAGAACTTAATGGGAAACGGAAACATTTTATCCAAAATTCAAAATAATTTGTAACAAAAGTGTTGTTCCTCTTGGGAAGCATATTTAAGACTTCTAGTATTTAAAAAAATGGTATTGCTACACTATCTTCTGGACTAGGTGATCTAGCAAAGGCCATGTTCTTTACTCAGTCCTTTCTAGTAAAAATGTGCAGACTGAAGTGTCAGGAACGTAAATGTAGATCTGGCTTTATCTTATGCAGCAGGACTTTTTAGTGAGAAAAATATTGGCTTCTTGACCAAAACTTGAAAATAAGAGTAGATGGAAGAGCTGCTGTATTGTCTTTGAAAGTAGGTGCAAGCTTACTGCACCCAGGCTCTAAGCTGAGCAAAAGCTGGTGTCACAGCAGAGCTGGTATCGCCACCTCTGCACCCAGCTCTCATCTGCCTGCAAATTTCTTGGAGGCAAGCCCCTGCCACAGATTTGGGACAAGGATAGAGACAGGGGAGGTTCTTTCCCAGCAGTATAACATATGTGAAATGAAACAAACGGAAACAATTAATGACCACCCAGATGAGCAGAAAAGGGTTCCCCTGGGTTATCTCCTCATGCACTATCAGCTAGCGGGCTGACATAGACCCCACCTGAGATGGGTCCCACCCTCAGGCAGGTGCTGCTCATCTAGGATGAGGCACAGCTCCAGAGAAGGTATATAGGAGAGCCTGGCAGGACACTAAGCTGCTGTTGGAGAAAGGCTTCAGAATGTGTTACTTCTGAGGGTGAGCTGGTTTGGGCTCCACAGCTGGGGGTTTAGGATTTCCTGGTGTGGACTTTGCTGAAATCATGCTAGTTGTGTGATGAGCTGGTGGTCTTGGATCCTGAGTTAAGATCTTGCCCCTAACTGGGGCATGAAGGGGACTTCCCCAGATTTGGTACTGGTGCACAGGCTAATGAAGAGTATGTTTTCTCTTTCCTCTGTTGGACTTGGTTGTTCTGTTGTTCCTACTGTGCAGGGAAGCCTTGCCAAGGGCCTGACAGTGAAGTGGCCGTGGTGCTCTCTGCCCTGAGCTGGTAGCCTTTGGGACACTGTAGCACACCGTTGCTGCTGACCGAAACCCCAGGAGCCATCAATGTAAGTACAAAGCCGCGCAATCATCTCTGATGCTTTAAGTAATCAGCCTGGCAACCCCATTGCCATTCTCTGGGGCTTTGGGCTTCCCTCCCCTTGCACCGAGCGGCCCTATGCTGATGAAAGCCAGTGGTCTGCATGGATCTGCACCAACAGAAGGCAGCAGGCTGATTATGTCCGAGTTGAGCACTGTCTACCCTGCACCCCGACACACCAGCTAAGCCTTGCACTTTTTCCAGTGGCTGGATGTTGGCAGGGTTCTCCCTCAGTTGTCCCCACTTCAGCTCAATGCAGACCTGCTCCGTCATACCCTTGATGAGGTTTACAGCTGCAGAAACTGGTGGAGAGCCAACAATAAGCAACACAGTGGCTTAGTTCCTGCTGGCACAGTAGCACCCTGAGCACAGCTGGGAAGGTGGGCACCTGGGTGACTGTCACAGCCTTTCTGCTCTCCCAAAAGCCTCCTTTAAAGGACTAGATTCCTCACCATGTCCCTGTGTTCCTCTTGGAGGCACTAGGCATAGCAGCCAGAAATCCTCCCAAGCACCCAAAGCTGTTGCTCAGCTTGGTTTACCCGTATATGAAATGAGCAGAAGTAGCGACATGCTTCACAGACAAGCTGCGAGGTCTCCTTAATGAATGTGCATGAAGGACCCAGGGTGGATAAATGCAAAATACCAAATAAATAAAACCATGCAGTCTCAGAGTGCTGCTAAAGGAAGCTGAGCATGTTTTAATAGATTCTGACCAAACCTCCCTATGTTGCAGGCTTGTGCATGAAATCCAGCCTGTCTCATGCCATGTGTGAAGAGACTTCGAGAACCAATTAAAACTGTAAGCAAAGTCTTGAAATTTCAAGGGTTTTTTTGAGTATGAGTTTTTTAGGATGTGTAATCCTAGGTGTATCAGAGTTGTACAGCACCTGTGCCGCACTGTGTTTTGGTGATGTAGCGCTGATATCCTGGGTGGTAACATAAATATTCACAAAGACAAATGTGAACTGAAGCTGCTACAGGCTCCCTCTACCAGCTGTGTGGACCAGAAAACAAACCCGAAACCAACTCCCCAAAACCAAAACCCACCCAGCTAAACTAAATGTGGCAAGTAAGCAGAAGTGCCTCTGTCTGAGCCTGTGCATATGTGAGTTAGTCTGTGTGCTTCAAGAGCCAAATTAATAGGGTTTTGTGAACAATGTTCTCCTGAAAAGTCAGGTGAATTTTATTCCTGTCTTTCAGCTGCTCCAGTGAGTTTTATGCAGTTCTCTAGAGATGCTGAAGCTCAGAGAGCTCCTTCCAAAAATGCTGTCTTTGGTCTCTCTGCTGCATCCCTCTTGTCAAGCTTCTACTGCTCTAGTCTCCATCTCTTTTAAATGGGCTTTTGCTGTTCGTTTTTATGTTTTAGTGACCGCACATAGCCAAAGGTTTTTCTTCCACTCAGCCCTGAAACAGCTGTGAAGTTAAACTGCTTCCCTTTGGCAAAAGGAGAGGGGCATGAAGACTTTGAAATCCCCTGAAAGGAGACAGTAAACCAACAGGACGGGTCTGTGGGAGGTTGGTGCTATGGGTGTCTGTGGGATGAGATGTCCCTCCAGGTCAGCATCCTTCGTAGTGCCTCTGAGGGATGGGGTGTGATTTCCCATAATATGTAGGTTTTGGACAATGATGGAAGAACAAGTCGTAGCGAAGAGAAGGTGCGGGGTTTGTTTCAGGGTTTTGTTGTTGGTTGTGTTCCCATTACGTATAGGGCTTGAGGCCCAACATAGAGGCTGAAGGAGCAGGGGTCTGCTTGGAGGACCTGCTCTTTCCAGGAGCTGCTGGATGTATCTCCCTGACCATTTATCTCCTAGTAGTTAGACCATAGCAGTTGCTCAGGCTGGTCTCAGCTCTCAACACCCTTGCCCCTCCAGGGCAGGTTTGTTTCCCGCTGGTATCTCCTGGATTTGCCCGTGAACCATGGTGTGAATTAATGCCACATGTAACGCTGGGGACACCTGCCAGCCTGGCCCGTGGGGGTCTGGTGACCTGGCAGTGGCAGGGGACTGGTGGGTGCTGCTGACCCAGGGAGAGTTTGAATGACTGACCCAGAGGCAAAAGTCTCAGTATCCTGTTACTAATCCTGTCATCCAGCCAGTTCCCCATCTCTTTCCTCTTTTTCTTTTTCTTTTTTTTTTTTTTGTAAAGGGCATTTGCTGCACCAGCTGCCAGAATATCTCAATTTCATCATGTCAACAGATCCATCTCAGCCTGATGTTTTATACTAGGAAAGGCTGGGCTTGACTCTTCCATTAAACAATTAAAGCCATGCACACCAAACTCAAAACAGGCTCTGTTATAAGAGGACAATAAATATTGATGACTTGAGGCAAGTCTGGCTTTTATGACGTTTGATGACAACTGGTATCACTTACAAAAATTACATCATAAAAAAAAAAGCAATGAAATTGCATGTCATCAGACAACATTAAATGTCAGAAGAAATATGTTTATCCTTTGTTTTCAAATCCAAATTCAGTTCTAACATTTAAATGAAATCTAGGGCCCTTCCGATAATTATCAGGCACCATTACAAAAAGTCCTGGGGTATTTCTGTTTGCTAACTTGCTCATTGCCAAGGGTGGTGTGTTGTTTACGTTCCTGTTCTTTCAAGCTAATTTGTGCCTAGTAGAGCATCCTCTGAATTGAAACATCCCCTTCCTCTTTACCCCACCCACCTTATTTTTGTCTGTTCTCATCCTCTGGAGGAACCATGGGCTGCCAGTTTGTTGAAAACCTCGGGGTAATCAATGGCAATACTGGGCCTGGGGATGAGATTCACAGAGGTCTGGTATTAGCAATAAACCATGGGTTTATTGAAGAGGTTTGGAGATGAAAACACTGTCTTCTGTTTTTTTCCTGAGCTAAATAGATTTAGGTCTGTCTGGACCACTGCACCACAGTTCTGTGGTTCAAACAAAACAAACCCTCCCTCTGGATGTGAACCTCAAGATGCTATGTATAGCCAAGGATGTTAAAATAAATGCTATTATTAAGCAACGGTAGGATTTTCTGCTATTCTGAGTGCTTTAATATCTATTGCTATATACATGTAAAAAACGAATGCACACAGAGAAGCCTTAAAATACGTGTCTTAGTCATGAGGTCCTTTTGCTGGCCAAATCCTAAAGATGTTTCCTTAGCTTTGCACAAAGTGGTAGATCACATGAGAAATCTGCCCCAGAGTTCATTACAATGTTTGTCAGGTTTCAGTTTTGATAATTAAGACAAGTGTAAAAAAGTTACCATTTGGGGAGGAATAGGAGGAAGTAAGTAGAAATGGCACTCAGCAAGCATCTGGAGAGTACAAATGTCATTTTTCTTTGAAATAGCACCCAACAGCATTCAGCACATCTTACAGCAACCTGCAACTCTATGACCTCTAAAATGAGTGAGCTGTTTCAGCAGAAGTGCCTTGCCGTTGCTTTCAGTGTTACCAATGTCCCCTGATGTCTAATGGGGGGGACGGGACGGGACACCAACTGCGCAAGTTTTTTTTGACTCAACTGTACCAGATGAATGTGCTTCTGATTCTCCTGTAGCCTATATGCAAAAGATGCAGCTGTCCATTGTGCATCTCCTAGGTAAACTGTACCCTGAACTTCAGTGTCTTCTCAGACATCAGCTAGAATTCTGGAAGTACTTGGAAGACTGGATAAACCCTGCTCTGTATCTTTATTGTGAGTTAAGCCCACTGAAGATTTCAGTGTTTTTCTTTTAGTTGTCTGCTAGAATGGGTCAGGGGAGTTGTTTTTGACCCTGGGGATCCAAACCCAGACAATTAAACTATGCAAAAAGCGCATTTCTGGAACAATTTTGCAGTAAAAGTTTCAGTCAGGGTTTTACTTGCTGAGGTTTTGGCTCATCCCTGATGAACCAAAAGAGGAAGAGGGGAATGTATTTTATTTTTTTTTTACTCTTGAACGGCACACAGACTGTCAGTTCATGGGAGCCGAATAATCATTGCTGGGTGTTAGGTCTCAGATTTTCTGTCAATTTTAAAGCAAGACAGGGGCAGCTGCTGTTGTTTTACACTAAGGAATTTCAAAGAATCATCATATGTTTTTTCTTGTGGTTGAAATGCTTAAAATATTCCTGTTCCTAAAGCAAGCTGAGTTTACACATATCTATATGTATATATAAAGAAACACACTAAGACTCTAAGTCTGCTGGGGAAAAAAATTGTAGCAGTCGAAGTAGGAATACATCTAAGTTATTCTGGGGGACTATGAAAGCATCAAAAAGTAAATACCTATTAAAAAAAAAAACAACAAAAATCAGGCATTCATAAGGACTGGAAGATATTCTGTTGGCTTTGCTCATTTGCATGTCAATGCCACAATGCCATGCCAGCGCAGAGCTGCTTCATAGCAGCACTGGTGTCTAAGCCCAAGGGAACAATGTAAGAGGTCGTATCAGCACATTTGTAGGTTCACTGATTTCTTTTCAGTGTGCTCTGGAAAACAAAACAAAAGTGGAGAGACAGGAGCTGTATCCTACGTGGTGATTTGTTGCTGGCCTTTCAGGTCTTCAGCACAAGCACAGTGGCTGGTTTTCCAGCCTCACATGCTTTACGTTGCACAACGTGGTGGATGGAGAAACCCTTGAATTTCACCATGGCCTCTGCTGTTGTCATCCATGGCTGTAGCTTCACAGTTAGCAAGGCACCTATCTGGGCATGCTTTGACTACCAGCTTTTCCATGCCTGAACTTAAAGGTCAGGATGTCTTCGGCTGAAATAGGAGCAGTCAGCTTTAATTATCACTCTGTCAACTTCTCTAAAGCCTTTTATCTGAATGTTCCAGGGCATTTTATGGATGTTAAGGGGCAAATTTGACTGTGTTACACAAGCACAGCTTCCTTCAAGGAAGCTCTATTTGTGGCTCTGATTTGACCCAATTAAGGAAGTTTCAGACTAGCACATCAGCAAATGCTCTTAGGAGGAGCAGCCCCCAGCAGCTGTGCGACTGGGAAAGCAAACTATACAGATATGTAGAGTGAGATATAGGAAAGGTACTGCAGTTGGGAAGGGCAAGCAAGCCTGACGAGAAACTCCTGCTTCAGTAGTTACAGGGGTGATCTGCCCTTCTGAAATACTTGCTGCACCTTATTGGTTTTACATAGGGCTCCTATATGTCACATTGGCACTTGCCACTGGCTCATGATCAGAGCTCTGATTTTTGTGGCTCATGCTTTCAGGTGGGTAGTGTTCTGTGCAGGCTTAACTCTGGACTACTGCCTTCATTAGCTGCTTAAGAATTTAGAAGCTGCAGCTCCAAGACTCGATTTTCTTTGCGCAGCTAGCTCCAAGTTGTCTCCCCATGCTTAAGATGACTGCTTAAGCAAGTCCAGCTGTTGTCGTAGGATAAACATGAATAGCTACTCCGAATTAGCCCTTCCACTACAGCTACAACTAATTCTATTTATTCATTTTGCAAACGCCTGGGAACTTATGCTAGGATCCCACCATGCTGTAGTACCAAAGCAACAACAGGATACCGGTAGAGAAATCCAAAATCTCTAAACCTAAAAATAAATTCAGTAGCTGGGGGGATACTGGGAGGAAAAGTAAGAGCTGCCAATATATGCAGCATTTTTCGGCCTATCGCTATGTGCCAAGTTTAGCTTGTCGACCATTGCTGGCAGTAGGCAGAGAATGTGAGTGATTTTTCATTAATTACCATTTCCCTGCCAATGTAGATAACCAGAACTTTCTTCCACCTCACTGATGTGCAGTGTGACTTTTCTTTCTTTTTTTCTCAGTTAAAAAAGTTCAAATTATCTTTTTACGCAGGAACTTTCATCAGGCCTTAAGCCTGTAATTTTTTTTCTGGATTGAAATTGTGTCTCATTGATTGGAGTTCTGTTTTACATTTACATGCACCTTCTTGGACATTGAATGCTGAACAGCCTTTGTGTAGTTTCAGCTGTTCTTAGATGACAGTAAAACCTTTTCTTCTCTGCACTGGTCTTTTTTTCTTTTTTTTTTTTTTTTTTTTTTTTTTGCATTTATAGATCGCTTCAGAGCCTGGCAGGGAATTCAGAACCCCAAACTTTCCTCCTTTTGCCTTGGCCATGGGATGTGTGTGCAGAAAGCTGGATTGGAAGGGGGCAAAACTAACCAGCTGGGGAAGATGATATTGTGTTACTAATGAGGCACAGTTCGTGGGAATAAATAAAGCTTTTTAGAAAGCAGATGTTGCTGTTAATCTATGTCATGTTTCGTAGTTAACCTTTCAAATGGTGAACTTTGCCATCCATGCTGTAGCCATGACCATCTAAGTATATAAGCAAGGTCTACAAGGAGAGGCAAACCCATTTGGCTTAATATAACTTTCTTACTGCTGCTGCTGTCTTGCTTGTGTTCTTAGACTAGCAAAACTACAGCAATGCTTTGTCATTAGCAAGGACTTAATTATTTTGTTCCTGAACTAGGAAGTGATTTTGAAGGCTACAGGAGTTTAGTTCGTATTTGCTCCATGATTCAGTGGTAGATATCTTTCTCCCTACTTAGAATATTTCTTCGTGGTTGAACAAATAATGGACAAGCAAGTTTGAGAAAAGTGAGAGCTAATTTAAAACATTAATTCAAGATTGTTGGTGTACTTGGAACATATTGTTTAATGATTTTGTTAACCTAAACAATTGTATTTCCAGCACAAATGGCAAAAATGCTGGAGTCTTCCATAGAGATGTACTCAGTCAATCCATCACATTCTGTAAGGCTAAGTTAATAGTTCTCCTCTTTTTAAAGGATAGCATCTACTCTGCCCGCTACCTTAAGGCTCACTTTCTGAATTAACCCCTGCAGTTCTGTGTCTTAGACTCTGACTTACAATACCCATTTCACCATCTATGTTAGCATAGAAGATCCACCTGTGTTTCATACCTTTTTGCAATCTGTCACAGCAAAGAGTTTAGAACCAAACTGTGGTTTATCTTAATGGTGGGAAGACAGTGTTTAGAGAAAAGGGTTTTGATGGAAAAACAATGTTGTTATCTAGCTTTCCATTGATTATTCTAATCACATCTAGTTTCTTCATATGTCCCAGAGGGTGTCAGTGGTCTAGTTTAATTCCTTTTTTCTCTTAATCACCTGGGCATTAACATTTATGAAAAAAAAAAAAGTCTTGCAGATTTGAAAAAGTAGAAATACACTTTTTAAAAAGTGTAATAGCTTTGGCATGCTTCTGTCATGCCTCCTTCTTATTATTCAAGGCACTTCTTAGGTAGTTCTTAAGCTTTTACTGCGTTTGCCTGCAGCTTTGTCCCTCTAGTCTGTTATTAAATAAAATCTGATTCATACAAGAAGCATTCATATTCTAGTCATGACACCATGGAACATGCATGTAAGCTCCTGATGAACTTCCTACCTGATGAGGCGCCCAGATCAACAATTTCATACCCGCTGAGGTCCAAAAGACTATTCCCATTCTTCACATTAGGATCTTGTTTCTGAATCAGGGTCTCGTCATCCCTTCAGGTCATTTTTCTAGGCAGATTGAATCTCTGCTCTTATCCCTTCATCCTAGAGGAGCTGAATCTTGGCTAATTCTGACCCTGAAGCCTTTTGGTTTTTCTCGCCTTCAGGCTGTACCACAAAGAAAACTAGCCAGGCTTGTTCTTGTAACTCACTGTCAACATTTCTGAAAGTCTGTGAAGAATTCTGCTAATTGTGCTTACGTGTTTGTTTCCACATGATTATGTTCAGCTGTTTAGCTGAACTCTAGGAACTGTCAAGCCTCATTAACTAATCATACCTTCAGTGAAAAAAATTGGGTCTGACAGCTTCATGGACATAAATGCCCTCTAGTGACTGGTGATCACTGTAAGGAGCTGTACTTTGTGTAGAGTCTGTGTATCTTCGGTACACGTCTCGTATGTCTGTCTTGGAGTGTTACTTAGCTGGACCGTTGGCCACTTATGGTACTGGTCTGTTATGGGAAACTTTAATGGAGTTTGTTTTTTGAGAAAACATTCACTCTTTCTTCCTTCCTTTTAGCTCCATACTTATAATAAAGCTACTGTATGTGAGAAACCCCTCTGACACTGCTGTGTTTGTTCAGCTTTTCCTTCCCTTTTTTTTACAGATAGCAGGAGCAGATATTAGCTGTCACTTTTCCCTGATAAACCTGGATGCCACGTTTTCCCCTAGTCTGGAGTAGCCCATCTGCAATGAATGTTACTTGTTCTAATGGTATTTCTCCACAGCTGCAGTAACTTTGCTCTCCCTAACGAGCAGGAGAACTGGGAATGAGAGGATTGGGAGTACTTGGTTGTGTTCCCAGCTCTCACTGTGAGATCACTTCTACAAGTAGATCTTCTATTAAAAACAAAAGAAAAAAAGTACTTGGATCCCTAATTCCTGGTTTCTGCTTCGGTCAGCCAGGGTTCAGGGATCCAAGGAGCACTGTCAAAGAGAGAGTACAAGGTGCCAGCTGCCTTGGGGACCCTCTGCCCTTTAGCTAGATACTGCCAAGCCCTCTGGAGAAGACCCTAGCACCACTGTTCATTGACCCATGGATGGATAGGTCTCTGCTCCCAATGCGTGCTCTCATTGGTGTAGACAAAGCCCATTAAGTTGCACTTAACCAGAGCTTTGGATCTAGACCTCATCCAAGTTGTCATCAGATCAAGAGGTGTCTTTCTGCCACTTGAATGGGAGATGAAGGTCTTGTCTGTTGGCAAAAGGCATTAAGGCCACAAGTGGCATGATACGTTGCAGACTTGAACCAGGCATTCTGGATGCTTGCAGTGTTGCACTCCTCCTCTCTGCTTGTGATCGCCCAGGTTGGATCTGCTACGGTTCCTACAAACCCTCTCTCGTTTCGAGGTGGGTTCACCTGACTCCTGGAAGTAGTCCTTCCTCAATTAATTCCTCCCTATTTTTATGTCTGTACAGGCTTTCTGCGGCTGCTGGCTCTTTGTTGCTGGCAGCCCCTGCTGAGGTCCCACGCGTGCAGCCGCTGCTGATTTGCATGCGTGTGCATCGCTGCCAGCAAGCTGCTGCTCGGCCGCCTGCACTGACCCGTCTTGGTTGGGTTTGGGTTTTGTTTCTTTTAATGCTGCTAATCCCCAAATCTTATGTAGGACGAATACAGGACAGCTAAAGAATGATTCTTTTTTTTTGGCAAGAAAGCCTTGCAAATGTCTGTAGGCAGCATATGAATGATATCTGGAGAGGGGGCAAAAAAGCAGCTGATATTGGCTATGTCCCATGGTGACTGAAGATTTCGCATTAGTCTGGGCTGACTTGTTTGGGGCTCTCTTACACTAGGGTATTTGCAATACTTGCTTTACGGACACCTTCTGTGTGCTTTTATGCACATGTATGTCTCTTCTCCATGTTGCTCTTAGAAGGATTTGTCATCGCAATTCATATGCCTTTCGCTTTTGGGTGTCATTGCCTCCTGCCATGCTAATTAAACCACAAAGGGGGGAGGGAGCAAATAGCCATACAAACAAAAAATACAGGCTTGTCATATTTGACAAAGGCACCGATGCTAAAACAGATGTTTTCAACTCCATGACTGCTTCCTTATTACACTTAGCTAAGGGGAAATCCAACTAATGTTGTGTTTTTCAGTGATTAAGTGGTTAATGATTTAATGAACTAAAAAAAATCTCATTTGTTGCATCCCTTGGACTCAGAAAAAACCTCAAAGAGCTGATTTTCTGTGTACCTCAGTCCAATATTGCTACCTGCTGGGATATGAACACAATCTCTAAATAAATTGCAAGTGGCCTTGGGCAAATGGAAGAGTTTCGCTTTGATCTTGCTAGAGAGAATGAAGTCAAATGTTCAATCAATCAAATTCATAACTTCTTGCTACAATCGGCCTGACAACAGCCTATTATTTATTTTTAAAATCATATATTTCATTATTGCAAAACACACAGTCTCTCATGGGGGGAAAAGACTAAATTATTGATAAGCCTTATATGTGACTGAGTTTGTTGTTTTTGACATGCTTGTCACTAACTATTGTCAGGAAGAATTTACTAAGATGTTTAGTCTGAAAAGTTGGCCAGGAATGTGTGTTGTGCCACATTTAAACTGGGTAGAGGAAACTTTAATAGCTTCTTTCTTCTTGAATTCCTAGTTGGTGAAGACAGCTGAAGGCAGGCTGGGCTTTCTAGTGTGAAAACAATGCATTAGAACAAGCGCCCTTTGTTTTAATTGCTGCAAATCAGATGATTCAGGCTCTGAAATTATCCATGAGGTGGAGATACGCAACTTTTACTTGATTTGTGTATTTCTGAAAACAGCAATTCTCAGTCTGCAGAATACTGCCATAAACAGAAGAGGGAGAACAATTAACCCCACACCTCAGGAGTCTGTTTTCACTAGTGTTTGTCAAAAGCATCTGAAAAGTGGGTAAGAGAAGGGTATATCAGAGACGTCTGTAGGGAGACTTACTTCTTATAGTCATCCTATTATACACAAGCATTTCTAGAGATAACTGATAGTTTTTCCAGCCCAGCTGGAGTTCGTGAGAAAGCTGTACAGACCCCTAGATGCAGCTCCCACGTGGCTCAGGGGACCCCATGATTGATCTATCACCATGTGCCCAGTAATGGATAGAGTTTTTGGAGGAGAGCCATGACCTTTTCACTCCCCTCTTGCTATTTATGTGACCCTTACGGGTCTTCTATGTCTGTAAATAAAATAGTTACTTGTACTCAAAAGGCTTGGGTCCCTGGACATGCCTGAGAGTGCTTGCAGCAATACCTGAGCACCACGGGAAAGAAAGAGTTGAAATCCTGGCCCTTTTGAAGTCAATGGATGTTTTTTATAATGGACTTTTTAAGGTCAGGATTTTGTCCGCCTGTGCCTTTAGTCATTACTGGGCAGAACAAGGAACCAAGGTGAGTGCTGTGACCCCAATCCAGCGAAGAGATCCACCAGCTTGTACCTTTAATGCAACATAAGGAGCAACACAAGGAAAAATAGCAACCAGTGTCGAGGAACTGAGGAATGGTGAATCTAATCACTATTAAAAACATCCACATATCTATTGTATGTATATACACACATATTCTTGGTGCACTCCTTCTCTGCACCCAAAATCAAGCCACAAGCGAGGACCTCAGCATTTGACTCATTAGCATGTAAAGCATTCAAAACCTTACAAAGATGCTGCATAATGTATCTCTGTCAATACGTAAGAGATACAGCTTCCACTGTACCCTGTATAAACAATTAATGAAACTACAGCTGTCTGAATTTTTTCCAAAACAGATGTTGTTATCAACTTTTGCCTTGCAGATTGCATGAACACAAAAATTTTTATTTGTTCCTCTTGCTGATACAACTCTTGAACAGATTGAGGGAGTCAGATTAGAACTACTGCCCTGGCTTTGCTGGAGGGAAAGGCAGGGATGGCTCCTCCAGCCCTGCAGCCTGCGTTCAAACCCAGAACCTTTAGGTCTGATGCTCTGTTCTTTGCTGTGGTGACTTTCAACCGTCCTTAGCGATGCAGGCTGAAACTATCCCTTCTGATCTGCAACACAGATCTCAGCCATCCTTTGGGTCTGTTGCTTATTCTGTACCCATTCCTCAAGCAGAAGTTTGGTGCATAAAAATGGTGCAGAATATGCAGAAAGCATCCAAGTAGCAAATGAGTCCTGTTGTTCTATGTGTAATTCCTGCACTCTTAAGACATAGGTAAGTAAGGGCCAATTATTTGAATTTATTCCTATTATTATCTTTTAGTTCTGTAAAATAGAGTCTGTATTTGTAACAGGAAGTTTTTTGAGCAAGTCTGGTTTTAAAAAAATCACCAAAACAACGTATGAGATTAAGGTGGGCTAACGAAACACAGGCACTTCATTTCAAGTGGGACTTCAAGGTAAAATTCAGATCCATTGGTACAGTGAAAGTAAAAATCTGCAGAAGTGTGCAAGATGCTAAATTTTTAGACAGTCATAGGGCTAGACAGAGAATTCTGAAGATCATTTTAATGGGAAGGTGACACTATTACGAAATCAAAATGATTGGAAAAATCTTGCTTTCCTTCTAAATGCTGGTCTGTCTGCAGAGGTTAGACATTTGATTTCAGCTTAATACAACACTGATCTAATTTTGTTTTGGTTTTGGCGTGTCTTGATTCAAAATGAAATATTTCAGGTCAGTGAAAGAGGAAAATTAAATGTTGCCATAATCCCCAAAATGTTGTTGTTGTCAGATATTGAAATCAAACATTTTACTACTTCTGACTGCATTTGTTCCTGAACAATTTGTTCCATGAGCTTTTTGATGATATTTCAACATCTTCTATTGATTTCACAACAGTGGAGTATCCCATGGGTTAGAAGTTCCAAGAGAAGGTGAAGGAAAAGCTGAACAAAAGGATCGGTTTAACCACGCTTAGTGATTTGAAAGTCGACCACCTCACCCAGACCCCCTCGGGTGGGTCCCTCTGCAGGTGCTGACAAAAAGAGGCACTTCCAGGAGGTGGCTCATCCTATGCTGAAGCAGTTGAGCATGGGCTATCTTTCTCCACAGGAATGGAGATGACTATTAAAAGTCAAATTTGTATTTTTGAAATCTTTCTTAATTTCCCAGTTTTAGCTGCTGCTGTTTCACTGTTTGTCAGAAGCAGCGATGCAAAAAGTCTCCCAGCCTTTCCAGGTCCTTCTGTTCAGACCTGTCAGGACCAACACCGTAGGTGCAACAGGCAGCCTTTGCTGCAGCGCTGCGCCAGTGAATCTGGGTGGCTTTTGGGAACTTCCCGGTGCTTACTTAGCAGCTCTGAGCGTGAACTTGTCACGTTTGTCTGGTTTACGTCACATACGATAGTCTTATTTGCACCTAGGCTTGGATCCATCCAGACTGCGAATGCCTTTTAAGCCTCGTACCAATTCACACTTGTTGCGAAGCCTGGAAAATTAAGCCTTTCCTGAGCTTTACTCCTGTGGCATCATTACACCATTTAATTATAGACTGTAATGTTTTTTTATTATGAAGGTTTAGTGAGATGAGCAGTTTGGGACACTTAATGCCTAATGTGCAGTTCAACTTGGCTTTGATTTCCGTTATGAGATTTATTATCACAGGGAATACGTGTTCCACTTGACACTGCCATGTGCCCGTCTAAGCTGAGTACACAGACTTTTTTTAAGGCTGGAAAGATTTATTTGTTCTTTCTAAGGTCTGGGACTAAATTTTTGCATGGAAGGAATGTGTTGCCTAAATATACTCTGATTCTTCCAGGTATAAGAGTGAGATAGAATAATTTACTTTATTTCTGTCCGTCTCAACCACCTGAGAAATATTTCAAAGATCTTTCCTGCCCAGGTTTCCATTGGGCTATAAGTGACTGTTGTCTGTTTTCAGAGTTCACAGTTATGTCAAAACGTACGAACGAACATCTCTTTCCTCTTTGCAAGCACAGAGGCTCAGATCATGGTGGGAGGGCAGTGCCAACGTTGTGTACTTTGCCAGATGCTTAGCTGCTGTGATAATGAAGGCTATTAAGGAAGCAGGGATATTAGATGCTGCAATCTATGATAGTGGGGGATTGTGCCTGATGACTCAGAAAGGTCTCCCCGGCTGCTGTGTTCCTGTGTTTAAGGGAGGTGGTGTTTGTTTCCTGCCAAGCAGCCTCTGATTTACAATCTCAAAGCACTTCGAAGTGTCAACACCAAATTAATTTCTTTGTGTGTCTGTTGTGATCTCAGACAGTCCCTTCTGATACTTGGTGGTTGCGAAAGGGGGGTAAATTCAGCTCTGAGGTTGTTTTGTTTTTTTGGCTCAAGTGAACATCAGAGGAAATCCTTCCCTTTTCGCTCAACTGTGCTATTGAGAAAAGCAGGGAAATGGCTCAGTTATGTAGCTAGAGTCAGTTAGAAGAGTTTTCAAAGGAAAACCGGCGCTTGTAAACTGGATTGTCCTGTAATTTCTCTTAACCAGGTATATTCTGCTTTTAACTGTAATCACATAATCTCAACCAAGCCGCATACCGTCTGTTTGCCATCGTACCCGTTTGGAAATGAACATGCAGCGTGTAATTCTGGTGCTGTAGGTGGGTCAGCCACGAGATCTCCACAGCCAACAACTATCAGTCACTTCTGTCTGAATTAAGATACCCTCTGCACCAGTGCACACAGGAGCAGATGTTGAAAGTTACCTACACGTCCCTGTGCAGAGGACCATTAGCACAGGTACATCGCACAGGGCTGGATCCTGTTGCTGTTGTATGTGTCAGAAATTTTTCACCCACTTCAGCAGCCCCAGAGTTTCAGCCATGGCTTTGAGTGCACTTAGCAAGGGATTGTTTATGAAGAGCTTCAATACCATGGCATACCTACTGCCTTCGGGTTTGGGGAATGTTGCAATTGGACATTTTCCCAATGAACTGATACTTGCTGCTGCCTGACCCCGCGTTGGTTTTAATTTCCTGCTCTAGTCATTTAATACAGCATTTCATGATCTTGAAAGCTGGAGTTCATGGACACCTTTTTGCCCAGGCAATCATGTAGCTTACACATTTACCCTATTCAGGTAAATCTGAGGGAACCAGAAGTGCCATCTGACTGTTGGCTTCTGGATTTTGCATGTGAGAGGCTTCCCATTTGTAGGCTGGAATTTTAATGTACCAAAAAAGAGTGTCTCCAGCAAGCAGAAACCATACAACCTGATACTGTCTCCAAGTGGAAAATGGAAGTAAATGAACCAGGCAGTGTAGGGTGTCTCAGCTCCTTTCTCTGTCTTCAGCAATGTTCTTGCTGTGAAGGCTTTTCTGATCTAATTTCCTCAGATTCCTGGGATGCTGTTCCTCTGCATCTTGTGCTTTATCAACATGTAATCATAGACAATTATCCATTTGCTCAAAAATATAATTATTGTTGCATTTAATGTCCCCCCTTATAAAAGCCTGGCCACAATAAACCAGGGAAATAGAGCTTTACCTCTAAACAGGAGCTAATTCTTTCTATTCTCATCTCTAAACTAACAAAGGGACAAAAATGAAGCAAGAGGAGGATAATCACTACAAGTGGGCTGTAAAAAAGGCCCACACACCAGGTTTGGATGGCAGCTGTTCCAGGCAAGCATAAAGCGTTGGGTGTTTCAGGGTACCCAGGCTCCCGGCGTAGCTCCAGCCATCCCTGCCTGTGACAGCAGCACTGGGTGCTGCAAGTGCAGGGCGTACGGGCACAGGCAGTGCTGGGCTCCTGCAGGGGCAGCAGCTCCAGAGCTGGTCAGAGCATTGCCAGCTCCAGCACTGACCCTTACTCTGTGTTTTGATGCACACGTGAATTCCAGTGTGATATCCCACTCTGGTCCATGAAGCTCCCCAGAAACCTGACTGTGCAGCGTCGTTGCCTGTTCTGATGTTTCCCACTGACAAGTGGAAGACCTTGGGTTTCACTAGCTGTGGTGTTGCTTGGATCTGTCTTGCTCCTAGAGAGAGCAGCGTCTGAGTGCAGCACCACTCATCAAAATCCATCATGATCCTGGCACTCAGCTTAGTGTCTATCCACCGATTCTAAATTCACTATATTGGTGGGGCACATGATTTCACAGAGGCAGAAGAAAAGATCTTAACTTCATGCTTGACTTTCCTAGATTGACAGTGAAAACAGCTGATGGCCAGTTTCTGTTGGTCTCATTTCGTAATTTTAGTCCAACTTCTTAAATCATAAAGTGCTTATATTTCCATTTCTATCCTCATGGTTGTATGAACTGCATCTCATCTTCTGGATATAAGACATGGTTATCTATAAATGCATGGGAGAGAGTGGATTATGCAAATATGCTTATTGCTCTGTTATGGTGCTGGTAGTGGTTGGTTTATGTTTATTTTTAATTTGAGCTCATTAACACTTGAGGCAACATGTTTTTTCCCTGTAGTCTTGAGACAAAATCATAGGGGAAAAAATTATTGCCACCTTTATTTTGTCTGGGATGAGACATAAAAAAAAATAAGAGGCTGCAAATTGTTGACCAAGCCCCCCTTAACGTCCCCCCACCCCCTACCCCATCAGTCCTTGTTTTCTTACTCCTGAGCTGAAAGTATCAACCAGGAGCAAACATACAATGTTTTTGTAGTTGTTCCCATAGAAATTAGGCAGTTCTTCTGCTACACCTTAATTGCATATGTGGCAGATCATGTCATAAGTCATTCTGACAAAAAGGCCAGGGAACCTTAATATTTTTGTTTACAGTATGTTAAACAGATGTTTTTTTCAGTGTAGAGATAAGAATACATTAAATATGATTTTATAAATAGAGGCTCTCACAGCTCAGCTCCTCTCGGGACTACTCTCATTTGCTCGTTGGATGATTATAATGGGTTTTTAATTACACCTCTGAGCCAAGGTGTATATCAGAACTAAATTACAAAGCACCTTATAGTCGAGATTTTTCCAATGTACAATGAGCTGAAAAAGGCTTTTTGTCCATAAGGACAAAGAAATTATTTTTCACATTATTAAAATTACAGAAGCTTTCTGGGCAAACATAGTGATAACACAGAAGATTAAGACAGACAAACTTTTTATTTGTTTATTTTTTATTATTTATTTATTTTGAAAGGTGCTTAGCAATTCCTCCCAAGCAAGCTTAACTCCTTGTGAACAGCTGGCTGAGCCTCTGGTGTTTTTCAGACTTGGCGAAGCTTACAGCAGGTTATTTCATCTTGGTTTTGTTTCTAAGGTTATTTTCATGAGAATGAAGAAGGCCAATCATGTCATTAAAAACAAAAGGCAAACAAAAAACCCACCCTAAACTAAAAGGCTTGTGTTTAAAAGAATGAGGACAAGAGATTTTCATTCCTGAAAGAAAAACATTTGAAATAGTTCAATATTTTCTGAGTCATCTCTAGCTGTCCCTTAGTTTAAGAGGTCCCTCTATTTACCATGAGGAGTTGGATAACGTGAATCATAAAATAGTGGCTATTTTGGCCATAAATGGATGCTCAGTGAAGTAACAGGAGCCCAGTAATTCCATATAAACACATGATTGGGGTAATATTCAGAACAGACTCACTTAGTACAGGCTCTTAAATATGTTATTTCAAACATAAGTGTCAGCCTGATCCAAGGCCTGCTGAGGCCAGTGGAAATAGGCCCAGTTTCAGAGTTTTGTTTTGATTACGACTAGATCCAATATCTTCTGAATTTACCTGAAACACAGGGTGAAGTTCTTGAAACTACTAATGTGAATCAGGCTTCCAGCTGCAAAAGGTTATTGAAATGTTTTCGAACATTTTATCTGTGTTATGGTGTGGTTTTTTGCCAAGAGTTGTTGGGTATTTCCATCCATCCAAACGCACGATGGTTCGCTGCTGCCTTTGGGAACATCAGGAGACCCGTGGAAGCCAGGAGGGGCATGCTTTGCAGGGCTGCCGGTCGCTCCCAAAGTGCACAGAACCGAGGGGATGGATTTGCTTGGAGACCCAACTATTCGGGTCTTAACCCAGAAAAAGGCAAGTCTCAGCTAACCTGCGACCTCGTCTTAGGCCATGGCAGATGCAGAATTCGAGAGCTTCATCAGGAGAAGCTAAGGAGGGCCTGTAAGCGGTGTCTTGGGGGCATCCAGATGTGTCTGAAAACGCTCTGTCTGCACCGAGGGCCTTGCTCATTGGGCGATTATAATGTTCCTGTTCCTTTTTTCTTGTGTTTAATAAGTTTTCCCAGTATCAGAGAGGATTAATGAAGCCATCATTGAGCTCCCATACTTGTTTTCCTCCTTCCAACAGTGTTTCCAGGTGGCCCAGCATGTGGGGACGCTGCTGGTCGTGGGGGTGGCTCAGGCTGCTGGACCTGGGAGCCCAGCTGTGGCGCACTCAGCACTTGTGCCTTTGGAGGGGGGTGGGCTGCCAGTGCGAAAGGTAACAACTAACACGTCCCAACTCCTGGATTGCTGTCGGGAAGAGTCATTTCACTGTCCAAGTGAGTTTCTTGCTCTGACTTTCAAAGGAAAGTCTTTGACTTACTGGGGGCTTTAGCATCTGGCTGCAAAACATCATTATCTAGGTCTATGCTTCTCCAAGTGGCACAAAAGCAGCTGCTCCCCATAGTTTGTCTCTTAAATGCACAAGTCTGTTCAAACAAGGTGCTTGTCTGGTAGAGAGTGGAGATATTTTTTTTTGCCGACTTGCTTGTTACCACCTGGGTAATGCTGACCCCGACTGTTTGCCCCTTCAGCAGCTCAGTGCTATCTAGTGAAGAGAACAAGAAAACTTTTCCCCACGTGTTTTGAGAAGGGGAGGGGTTGTTTCTTAATAAAATTTGGCAAAATTTAGAACTCTTCTATAAAGAAGGAAGAGTTGATGTCAAACTAAGGAATGGTCGCCTATAGGTGCTGCTGTTGGAAAGCCGTGCAGTCCGTGGACTCACCTTTAGTCAAACACAGGACTGAAAAAAGTGCAAAATGCAAAGCAGATTGCCGTGCTCGTCCTGCCTTGGTGAGCTCACCCACAGGGCAGCCTTCCTGACTGAGTTTACTGCCCATGGATGTGGGCATGCATTGAGTGGGCAGTATCTGTATTCTGGCCTAAGGTATCTTTCAGAAGTGATCTTGCTGTGTTTACGGAGGTATTACTTAATGGCCCGGAGGTGACTGGACCACTTGAGATAAGCCATATTTGAAACAGCCTATAGGCATGTTGTTCATGAACTTTTATTTTTCCCTGAGTGGAATTAGAAGGGAATAAACTGAATGTTGAAAGGCGGTGGTGGAAAAGTAACACAAAAGCGAGGGTTTGGAGGAAAGGCAGGGTATAAGAGGACGGGAAAAGGTGAATAGGTGGGAAGATGGAAGAAATGGAGATGAAAAGAGAAAGATGGATAGTTAGGCAGCTGGCACTAGCAATTGGTACTAGATGTGCTTCCAGAGGAGATGTTACTAGCTGTTCTGCTCCAATTATGCAGAAAGCAACTGACTGTAGCTGCTGGCTTGAACACTGTTTTCAGGTACTGGTTTCACCCAACACAAGTGTTAATGCTGGTTTCATTGAAGCACTTTCCAGTTTCTCAGAGCAAAATTGTAGGCGGTCGCACTGGGCCCTAATCTGACAGTGAATGGTGGTGTCCATTGTAGTGGCTCTGGTTCAAGTGAAATTCAGAGGGTTCACTGGCCTGGGGTGTTGCCATGGCATGCTGAAGCTCCTTTTAGTAGCGGGTCAGAGGCCAGCAAAAAGGGATGCAAACTCTGCTTCCAAGGTAACCTTCTCACTTGGAAATATCAAAATACTGGCTGAATCCTGTTTGATTTAGATGTGGCACGCTAGAGCTGGCATGGCTGCAAATGTCAGTCTTGTTGGGTTGTGGAGGAATAAGCAGCTCTTGCTAGCGCCACGAGCACCGAGTACAGAAAGCCAGATCTGTAACAAATATGAATTTTCTATGCATATATCTTTTCTATTCCATTAAACCAAGTAATTCTTTATCACTTGGTGAGTGTCTACCATTTCTTGCTGAGTGCTGACAGCTGGGACTCTTCCCAAATATTCTCCCCATTGCTCTGCTGACTTTGGCCAGTGTGAGATGGCTTGGACAGCCCCTTTAAGTAACAGAGCAGGACTGCCAGTTTCTGGCTTTTTTTATTTTTAGAGGGGAAGCATCAGTGCAGTAATTGAATAACTTCCCTGATGCTGCTGACTTGAAACATACCCAGGTAGCATGTTTATCACAGTTAGTTTTCTTTCAGAAATCAAATTACCTTTGATCTCCAAACCCTCCATTTATTATCATTCGAGACCAGAAAGGCTGCTTGATAGAAATGAAGGTAGAACCCTGTTCAAGAAGCTGGCCACATCCTCTGTTTCTCCTCCTTTTCTGCGGCATTTGAGCCCCTGTGGCCGCCCGCTTTAAAGGCCTTCAAATGACAAGTGAGTGTGCTTGCAGTAAGCAGGCACATACAGTAGGGCTGTGGCAACTGTGGAATGCAACGTTAGAAGAAGTAGCTTTCCAGCTGCTGTCAACCTTGACAAGTGTCCTGTTGAAATGCAGATGTCTCCTTCTTGCACTGAACGCAGCAAATGGTTCAGCCAGAGTCCATCCCTCCGGCTCCGATAAGAAATAGGGGAAAGGGTGTGCTTTTGGTGATACATGATCATCTCAGGTTGTCTATGCCTCAGGGCAGGGCCACATCATACAGGTGCTTTGCAAGTTATTCTGTTGTGAAATTTCATATTTGGCCTGTCTTACCCACAGCCCAGCCAGGAAGGTGCAGGGGTATCTGAGGCTAGGATCTGTCCCCTTGTTTTTTGACTTTGTGTCAGTAAGTGGGACATGACCTCAGCCTTGACAGAAGATGAAATTTTATAAGCTTTTACCTACAGGTGGAAGATGTTAGTAAGTATTTCTGGTATTCTAACATCCTTCCACTTAAGCATTATTAAGAAAAACTCCCTTCTTCCTTTAATCACCAGAGCTAGACATTTCTGAGCTTTGTCGTCATTTGAACAGAAACAAACATGCAACAAATCGCACTTGACTAATTTTGTTAAATTCTACAGGAAAGCAAATGTGAAGTCAAGTCTCTAGAGGTCGAGTCTTTGGCAAGAAGAATTTATAAGCGGAGTACGTATCTATTTGTTCTCTGATTATTTGCTCCACTGACAGTAGATGAAGAAAAGACGAAGCAGAAGATTTGTGCTAATTTAGAAAAATGTTTGAAAACATTGGCCTTGCAAATCCAAATATATTAGCTAAATGTTATTGAATAATAATGAGAACAGGCGTGTATTGACTGTAGGACTTTGGAACTATGCAAAATTAATTTGTATTTATTTAACACTGCCTTTCAATGGATCTTTGTTCATGTTGCTGCAGCTTGGATTTCCTTGCAAAAGCTGATCTCTTTTTATAGCACTTCTTTATTTTAGTAACCAGCCTAAGTGCCTCCGTTCCCTAACAAAGCTTGAACAAGAAACGAAGTAAATATACAAAGCAAAGGCTTGCTTCTCAGAGGTGCTATTGTTTGTACAATGGTAAAGCGTCGGCATCTCTGCTGAGGCCTGGGCCACCTCTTGCTGGATGTGCAGTAACCCCAAATTGTCCCAGACAAATGGCTGGAAGAAAAGAAGTCTGTTATCTTTGACTTGCAAGCGGTGAGCTGAAGTGGGGAGCAAGCAGGAGACCTGTCCAAGTCTCTAGTGGCAGTGATCTGGGCTTCCCCGAGCCGCAACCCCTCACCCTGAGCACATTTCTCTCCTCTCACTCTATATGAAGCTCTCAACCTGATGCCTTTTTCATACAAAAAGATAAATGTTTAATCAGATTAAAATGAAGAAGGAAGATAGTCATGGGGGAGGAGATCTGAGAAGGGTTTACAAGTAAAGGGTAGCTATTGAAAATGAAAAATTAAGATCTTGCCCATCTTTGCTACAAAAATGACCTTCTTGTCCAGCCTGTGCCCACAAACACTAAAAAAACACATCAAACAGCAGATGAACGAGCTACTGCATCATCTCTCTCACTCTACCAGCACCCTGGGTGCTTTCTGGGTGTTCATGCACCCCAGTACAGCCATGCCCATGAACACAGCAGCGGTCGGTCCTGCGTGGTACTGCTTTCTGCTGAAGGACACATACCTGAATGCCATGCTCCTGCAGGCCAGTGCAGAGCGTGGCCAGGTGCTATCTTGCAGATCATGACTGCAAAGTTCCCCGTCTGTCCTTTCACAACCTATATAAAGAGCAGCTGGGCTGATTTCATCCCTGCATACACTCTGTGGGGCAGCCTCAGGAGGCTGTTTAGCCCTTCTCCCTTGCTGAGATGGAACTGAGCTCCTACATACTTCCTGACCTATTTCAGGTATCTTCCCTAACGGCTCCATCAAGGGCATCCTGCAGCTTCCTGCTTCTCCAGGGGGCTGGTGGCCCAAACTCAATATATATTTACCTCCCTGGGGAATACAGAGGGTTGTTACTCATCCTTCTTTCATAACAGCCATTCGTATGTAAAAGATTTTGTCCTCTCTGCCTCTTTCTTTTCTGCTAGACTAAGCAAACCCATGTTTTTCTGCCTCTGGGCAGGGCTGGCAAGTTCCAGCCTGTCTGTTGAGTGGTGTATCCAGAGCGTGAGTGGGGGGTCTCTGAGCTCAAGTCCTTCCACTTGCCACCTCTCCATCACTGCAGAGCCCATGTCCCTTGTGTGTCCTTTCTGCCCCCCCTCCCCCTCCGCCCCCCAAGAGGTCAGGATCCCTTCCTATCCTCCCCATCTTGGGAAATGCCATCAAGGACTCTTGGAGACGTCAGTGAAAATGTTTCCCAGATGCTGTATAGTTGAAAACCAGACAGCATTTGTCAAAATGAACAGAGAAGGCAGAGATGTCATGTTCCTTTTCTTTACGGATGTGGAAGCGTTAAAGGCTTTTAAGCTTTGCTAAGAACAAGTTAAATGAAGTCCTTAGCATATTCATGATGGTTGCACCATTTACCGCAGGTACATACATTATCTGTAGCAACTCAATACTTTGCAGAGGGCTTGGGGAAGTGTGAGAATGAAACCGACTCTTTTTAATCTCATTTATTTCCTCAGGCCATCTGGATTTAGTAAACACTCAAGACATCTGACAGGACAAAGTTGAACCTTAGCACTAACAGGTTCGTATGTGCATTAAGAACCAGGACTGCCTACACTCCGAGTGCTGGCTCCAGTGTTGGCTCACTATGAAGCTTTAATAGCTTTTCTGCAGCTTATGCATCTTAAAGTAGGCCCAGCTATGACTTCTTGCCTCATGGGGTGTTGTGAATGTTTATTACTTATTGCTGGGAGTGGACAGCATTACTGAAAAAAAGCTAGCGGTCTTATTCAAGGTTCATTAAAATCTTGCAAATTTGGCTTGTGCAAAGTCATCCTTGGGAATTACCCGTTGAAGTCACTTTACACCTTCTTGTGTAAGAATGGCAGAGCTGAGCCTTTAAAAAGCTTTTCAAATGAATCTGCCCTCAACGTGATCAGGAGAATCTTACAACTGGCTTCAGTGGAAGCACGGGATGTGGTCCAAAGTAAAAGAATCAGCGCTCTGGGAGTTTGAATGAAATCTAGTAACTAATAAATGAAAAGTACTTTTGTTTATCCATGCTGGCAAGCAGCCTGTCTGTAGTGGGAACACCAGTGCCCAAGTATGTTCTTTATCCGTTTGGATTTATACGATGCTAAAATGGGAGCCTGGCCAAAGCATGAGGTGCCCCTGCCACAAAAAGCAAGGACAAAACAGGAACTTAGCTCCAAGAACTGTTCATGAAATCCATGCGAAACAGCTCCTAAGTCTATGAAATCCCTCCCTTCGCAGCGGCATATAACCACAGCTCAGTGTGTATCGTCCCTGTTTATGTCTGTCCAGCACAGACTTCCACTAAAGATGCTGCTGTGCTGCTGACCTCTGTGCAATACTGAGTATGGTGAATGTATTTAGATAAAAATTGTACCAAATGTGAGTTAGAGGCCTGGATGTTTTATGCTTTCTTAGTTTTTAAAGTCCCTGTGCTGGGAGGACCTTCAGGTGGTTTAGTCAACTTACCTCTTTTACTGCCTTGAAGTAATACCAAGGGTCCAAGCCACTGGCACTTGTGTGACTCTGTACCTGCCTCTCTTCACCGGTGACAGGAAGGGGTTGAGTAAACCATAAGTTGTATTTCTGGGGTTTAAAAAGAAAGGGTTTAACCTTGATTTATTTTGATGGGATAGTAGCAGAAGGAAGGTTAAAATGGTGTTCTTCCATCATTGCCAAGCTACCTGATGCTTATCCTCATCTTTAACCCTGCTGTGTGTCTTGTGCAGTTTTATTAAAAATTTATGTTGATGGTATGTGTCAATGAGAAGGAGGGTATTTCCCTTTATTGTTCCTGATCCAGAAAACTAAGGATGCAGATATTCTACCTAGGCTTCATAAATGTACTTTAACGTTAGGCGGTACAGTACAAAAGAGCTGTTAGGTATGATGCCTTTCCTGAGCTTTACTCTCAAGACAACAGGTAAATTGGTAAAATTTAGTCTAATTATTATATCGATGCAAAGCTGCTGGAGGGGATTTTGAGGAATCATTCCACTGAGCCACACCTTAATAATCTGATTGATTTTTGTGTGTGAACATCTTTCTTTATTATGAAGCCCTCCACAGCTAAAACCTGTGTAAGACACTTTATTCAAGTCAGGCATATAATAATAGATGATACAGCATAACACAATGTAACAACAAGACAATCTCTAGCTGTAACTTCATCAAGGTGTTTTTTAGGCCACAGACCAAATGCTCCCACCTACCACAAGGCATCTTGGTTGGCCGGTTCATGTCTTCCACTGGAGGGGGAGCGTGTGGTTTCATCTAAGCTGGTAAATCGGAATCCCCACTTGACACCACCTCCGCCTGAGGTTGAGCCATTTGAATTTCACCCGTATGCAAAGTGATTGGGACGGAAGGTGTGTGAGGGGAGAGGCTTTTAGCTAGTTAGAGCTTTACACTGCTCTTGGTATGATGCCTCCTGATGGGAAGCGTTCTAATAAAGCTTCCATTTTCAAGTTGAGATAAAAGCATTACCTATCCAATAGATCTGTGTGTAGACACTAATGCCTCTCTGCTTTGTTTTCACGTATTATATGTACAACTGGCATTAATTGTTGCCTTTTTCTTATGTTTTTCCAGTATGTTTTTAATCTCTGCAGGCTATATTGATTTTTTTCCTGTGTTGCTTCTGCACTTGCCACCAGGACCTCCTTGTAGATAAGGTGTTTCAATTCAGTGTGTGATATTTCTTGGGAAAACACTCTAAAACACTTTTTTTAATGTGTTTTTTTCTTCTTTCCCCCTTTTTGTGATGTATTAAAAGGAAGATGCTGGAAAAGAATTCAGAGCACAAAGCAGGGACTTGCAATGCCCTTTCTCTTTCAGCAAACTCTTTTATTCTACTGTGAGGAATGAAACGCTTCTGTTACAGCAAACACAGACTTGTGTTTTACAGCAAAAGCTGTTTAAAAGGTTATACACAGACTGTACACGGGGTTGAGCTTCGTAGTGAGAGTGTTTCTGTGTTGCTAATATTGAGAAGAAGAGACCACTTATTCTGGAGTCACAGTTGTTATGGAAGGACCCTTCTTTTTAGTGCTTCTGTCATCTCTTTAATTCAGAGCTGAGGGGATTCTGTTTGGAGAGTTAAGAGTTAAGGCAAAATGTTGGGTTGTCACAGAATTAGGCTTGGGGGCTAAGAGGGTGTCCTTGGCCATTCCTCTTGCGTGATGGATAATGATGGGGAATAACTAAGTTTGACATGGGGTGGGCAAATCCAGTGACTGCAGATACATAAATCACAGTATTTTCCAGGTTGATAAGGCTTATGATGCATTCCTTCGAAAAAATAAGCATTGTAATTCTTCATTATCTCAGCACATACAAACACCAGACATGGAACAGTCTGAAAATACCAGGGAGGTGGACTCAGCCACCATCTCCAGGCAAGCCGTGCTGCCAGATGGCTTGCAGCGTATTGTGAGCACCAGCGTTGTGCAGACGCAATTTACGTCCCTGCCACTCTCCTCCCACCACCCCACTACGCCAGGCAATCCAAGTGGTTCTGCCAGAAGACAGCTTTGCTCCCCAGCATGCTGCCTACCTGCTGCCAGCCTCTACCTAGGCCCTCACTTCCCTAACCATAAGCTCAGCTGTTGAAACTTGACATGAACACAACTGGCACAGCAACCTCTTACCTTCCAGTGCATCTGAATTTGTGCCAGAAACTGTAGCCACAAACTGACTCTGGCCGTGAAGGTCAGACAGAAGGGTAGAGGCATCCCTGTCCCCCAAGGCTGCCTTTCGCAGGCAGCTGCTGTGGCCGCCCTGGTCCAGGGGAACAGGAGCTGCAGTTGTTCAGTGATAGGTCCTGGTGAACCCAAACCACTGTCAAGCCCTCTCCAATTGCTGATAAATGGCGTGCTTTCACTTAGCTTGGCAGGACCTTTTTCTGCCCTGTGCGCTCCACTGGCTGCACTGGACACACAGTGTTGCTGCTCTCTCTTTTCCCAGTGTGGACCCCACGAGCCTGCTGCCCTGCCTGCTGCCCAGAGGGTATCCTGCTGATTCCTGGATACAGCATAAACACACTAACCCGCATTTAGCAGTTAGCAAACGGCACTTGGAACATCATGCTGGGTGCTTCCCACGGTCTATGTGTATGATGTGCGAGCTGGCAGCATCGTCTGCCACAGCCACGCATCATTATCTGGACCCTTCAGATCCAGTGCTGCTCATTAGGTACCTTTCTTTACCACAGCAATGTCCACTTGTGCACTCCCGAAAGTGTCAGGGACCCTCCTGGTTAATGCTGCCAGGGTGATGACACATGCAAAACCAATGCTCACCTGAGATTATTTTGGCAGACTGCTAGCTGCTAGCTCAGCCCCAGCTTGACGCTCCTTTTGGGAATGAAGGACAAGAAAACACAAGCTCCTCTTGTTACCAGGTGCACTAAGGACTCAAACCTGTTTCTTTCCTCTGCCCCCCCCCTTCTTTATGCCCTGCATTTGGGCGGGTTTGGCTGCTTACAGACCCCCACCACCATGAGTGGTGGGGGCGTTTGCACTGCATCCCTTGCTCTGCCCAGTACTGGGGTGGTGAGATCGCTGCTCTCTCAGATCTCACAACAAACTGGAGCAGAAGTAACTCCCCTTCAAAGCTCAGGGTTCAAAACCAGACCAGTATCTCCCATAACACTTTATTGCCTGGGAAGGCCTCTCTCAGCTGTGCCCCATGTGCTGTCAGCCTGGGATGCTCTGGCACCCAGCCTCCCCTGAGCAGGGGGAGGTGGAGGGGATGAACTTCCCATCGAGCGAGCATCAGGACAAGGGAAAGAGCAGCAGCCTGAGCATCTCCCAGCACGTGCAGTGAAAGAAAATGCCATGAGTAGGTCAAAGAGTCTAGGCTCTGTTGTCACAGGCTGTACCTCAGGCAAAACACAGCTGAAGGAAAAATCAGAAACCTTCCAATCCAGTTGACTTGGATCATAAGCAGAGTGAGCAACGCTACAGCAGAACTATCCATTTCCATCTGATGTCCCTAAATACAACAGTGATCAATTTAAAAAAGAATGTAATATTAAAAATTCAGCCACCTTAATCAGAAATAACCCCTGATTCAACACAGATGTACAAAAAAATGTTTTGAATTTTTGGTCTACACCCCAGCCCCAGAGAGCTAAATGCTGAATAGTCACCGCTCTGAAATGCGTGCTGTCTCTTGGAAAGTTCTGCAAAAGGTGAAATGTGCTGTGGTTTGTTTTGCTTCCAGACTGATCTAACTAACTGTTCAAACTTTCAAAGAAACTGTGTAGGAGTCTGACATTTAAAAGAGGGGAAAAAAATGGTGGGGGAGGAAGTTGAATCTTCGCAGAGAATTTGAAAAGATATTTTTCCCCCTCCCCTGACGGAGAGTGCATCTCGAGCACTGCTGGGCTGGTGTTTGCTCCCGGCAGGCAATGTTGCTCAGTGTGTTTCCCAGTGGTGCAAAAGAGGAGCCTGTGTAGATGGGTGTGCTTATGTCAGGTTTGCTTCGCTGGGTAGTTCGGTAGGAGGAAATCATTCAAGAGATCACCTTTACCTGCATCGTGAAATACCACAGTTAACAATAAGAAATACTTGCACAGGTTTTATGGGCCATGGGAGATTTAAAGCTGGAAACCACCAAGTGTGCTACAGACTGGTCATCTGCCCAGGAGCCAGACAAATCTCTACTCTCCTTAATCAATGTAACCAGGAATTTGCCAGATTAAACAGGGATGCATTTTCAGTGTTTTCTTCCCCCTCTGCAATAGGCAGAATTTCCATGCATGTATACGTATACAGACAGATATATAATAGAATCATACAGAATATATTCTGCTCTGATATATGGAAGTATTTTCCCTATGTGTTTATATATTTCTCCTATATTTTGAAATATATTGTGGGTGCAAATCAGCTGTTTGGAAGCACAAGAAAATATTTTCCACAGCTTACATTGAAGCCATGAAGAGGTCTCTCTGATACATTTTTACCCTGGTATGAGCTTTCTGAAATATAGCTCAAGCCAAGACAAAAACTATTTTTTCCTTGGAAAACCATCACCAGGCAATACAGATCCTTACAGAAGGTTTTTTTTCCCCTGCCATACCGGCACACACACACTCACATAAATGATCTGGACTTAGATGTATAAAAAATCCCAAGGTCTAAAGGTTTGAAAATCGAATGGCAAAATTCCCTGTAATCTGCTGAGCGGGTGTCCGTGGGTGCTTTGGTTCGGCTCTGCTCCCAGGGCCCTCGCAGACGCTAACAGAAGCTGCAGGTCCACGCTGAGTGCCAGAACGATGCTGTTGCGATCGGGAAGAATTTCGCTCCCAGAAGTTGAAATAAATGCGTGGTGGGTATTACTTAGGCTGGTGGTAGTAGTGAGATGTGGAAATAACCTATTAGGTTAAGTCCTCTCCCTTGCCAGTGTCGGATGTGCATCGTTGTCCTGCAAAACCTTTATTCACGCAAATTGTTCTTACTTATGTGATGCTTCCCACTGTAGTAAAAACAAACTCCGACGCTATTCCTTCCTCTCAGCTTCGCTCTACATCCTGTCTCTTTTGTTCCTAACAGAGGTTAGGAATGCAGGCTGCTAGGGATCGGGGCTTCAGCACTAAGACCTGTACTTAAATTATAAATAGTGCCATATCGGTGTGATGAGAGACAATGAATATCAAAGAGAGATTTAAAAAAATATATTTGCAGGGGTTGCAGTAAGAAATGCATTCCTGAGAAAGTATAAATTGCTATAACTATCTGCAGAACTTATTTTTGAACTAAGTTAATACATTGGAATTATTGGACAAATGCAAATCTAAATCTCTCTCTTACAAATAATTTTGATTTTAACCTTTTTCTTTCATGCAAGAAACCTATGAATCTCCTGGTTTATTTTTCCTTTTTTTATAGAAAAATAAGCTAAGAACGCTTAACAAAAATTTTAAAAGAAACGTAATTTGCATGAAGTAGAAGAAAATATGTGGTATAAAAAGGACAGTATCAGGATCTCTTTTCACTCCTTTTTTGATGAGGTTGTCTCTTGGAAATGTCATGGGTATATTTTACTAAAATTATTTCAGTAATTGTATCTTACATATTCCAGTTGCATTTTAAAATGTTTTGTATTATCTTAGTGGCATATTTTCAGTTCTCAAAAATGAGAGTCTTTCGGTGCTGCATGTTTTCAATGTTGGGATTTCTTACATCTGGTTTATAGTCAAAAAAACCAACCCTCATAACAGCAATAGTCGATAGCAAAAAGGGATTGTGAAAGTGAGGGGGAAGTAGGGAAGAATTAAAAATAATGGCAGAATAATTCTTGTAATCGCTCAGGGTAGGATAAGCATGAAATGCAGCTATAATATGAATGATAATCTGAAGGGGGAAGTAGCAGCTGAAAGACTGAAAGAATTTCAATTAAAATATACTAAGCTTAACTGATTGTGCAGATAAAGCACACCGATACAGCAATGATGGACACCGCATAAATGCCAATGCAGATTCCCAGAGCACGGCAAACAGTTTAATTAAAGATGAATTTCAATACAATTATTGTTTTAGCCTGACGAACAACTACAACAGAGAGTCCTATTTCACCAAACGAGCTGCCGACGCATGAAGCGTTTCGTTGTAGGGTGTTCATGAACCCCGGGTTTGTTTCAGACCTCATGAGGGACAGTTGAAACGCACAGCAGCGAGCGTACCCTCGTATCGGTCCTTTGTTCTGGAATTTTATCTCGGGACGTAGCGACGGGGCGGCAGCGGCAGCAGGCGGGGAGCCGCCGCGGCAGGCAGGGGCCGGGCGCCTCGCGCTTGGGCTGTGCTTCAGTGCCCTCTCGTGGCTCGCGCGCCGCGGG
>JAVJGI010000065.1:18769795-18787574 GCA_035590275.1 Ibycter americanus | reverse complement strand
GCTTGGCACCGCCACCTCGGAGTGCGAGTGTCCCCGCGGGGACACGCAGGCTGGTGGGGGGAGACATCGCCCCGCGAGGGTCCCCGTGCCCTGGGTCGCACCCCTGCGGGGCCAGGGCCACCTGCGCTGGAGGGGACAAGCCTGGCTGTCACCCGCCCCTGGAGGAAGCACGGCCCCTGGTCAGGGTCTGCAGGGGATGCCTGGCGGTCGATCCCAATTCTGGACCGCTCTGCCCGGCCCGGTCCCTCGCCGAGCGGTGACTCACGCTCTTGTCATGTCCCCGGACACCAAAGGATGCCGCAGCCCGAGCCAGTCCCTACCTGCGTGGGGCTTCTGTGACAGTCAGCGCTTATGGACTGTCCGATGGCCACTTTAATACTTGGTCGTGCATTTCAGAGCACCCCCATGATCTATAGGTACACACCATTTAAAACATCTTCCCTGCTGGTTTTGTTCTTCTAACATTTTTCTTTTTTTTCCCCACCAGCTTCTGCTGTCTGCCCCTTCCTTTCCTCCCGACCCCAGCAGTGCCTCACACACACGGCAGCGCTCGGAGCTGGAGTGAGGGGCTGCAGGCTGAGGAGCAGGCAGGGTATAGGCAGCTGCTGAGGGAGCCTCCCATGCTCATCACTGCCTACAGCTTGCTTTCAGAAAAGAAGTTTCTTGTTCCTTCCTAGTTCCAAAACCTGCTGCCAGTCACACCAATTTGTGCCAAACCGTGCGGGACGCGTGCTCTGATACAGAACCCCCCATCTAATACTAAACTGAAGTCACTTATCCAAGCCTGGTTAGGAGTCAAGCTGTGACCATTACATTCAGATCACTTATGACACAAACTAGATTTAAACACATATCTCAAGAAGCATAAACCTGTGTCTTCTGACTTTACTACAGTTTTAGATGATGGTAAAAGTCAAAACCACCACCATAATTACCCATCTATTTCTCATCGTGTTTTCTGTAGTGCCCATCACTGTAAAACCTAGGATATGATGTTCTAAAGTTAAATAAATGATGTGAAACTTAGATCTTTGTTTCAGCTAGGCATTTTTTACAGCATCAGAACTGAGTGCAGGCTGTAAGTCTTGTCTGTGCACTGTGCTTTTATTGCTTCCTTGCTTGTATGGTGCAGCTTGGGAATTTTAAGACAGAGGAGGGTGTATAAATTGCACAGCTCTGTACTGCAGATGAAACTGATCCCTGCTGTAATGCTGCTGAAGGTAGGAGAGCTGTAAATGAGAAGGACTTTTTCTCTATGTTTAGTATAACCATTTTACTGAGCCGTGCATTGCCCAGCCCCTGAAGCCTTGTGCAGAGAAAGAGACAGCAGGCAGAGAACGCTTGTTGGTTTTGAAAAAATTTAATTGAGCAAGGGTCGTCTTTCCTTCGTCAGTTTTTCAGGGCTCTGTACGACTGTGTAGACATCATTTTTCATTTTGAGGGACACAGCAAATCAAAGCCAGACCAGGTCTGGGTAGAGTTTTTCCTCTGTTGCTGATGTCCTCCAAAGGTGTGGGAATTTCCTGGTAAGATGCTGTTGTATCGCTGGTTTTATCTTCTGCTCATACTGGACTGATGCTCCTGGTGTGGGGAGGTTTCTTGTAAAGGTGTTTTTGCAAAGAGGAGGAGGGAAGGTACTGGGACTCTCTATGCCTGTGCTGGTTCTTAGTGGTCAGGGATTATAAAGCTTCAGTGGAACTGAGGTAGGGGTGGAGGCATCCTTAGGTGGTACGCTGACAGCAGCAGTGACTTGCAGGTAGCTGCCACTTCTGCCTTCTTTCCCAAGGGGAAAACCCTGTTCCTCATGAGGTGACTGAGGGAGAGGTCCCTGGTCCTGCGCTTGTGACCCGCGCCCACCTCTGCGCTCCGTGATGCTCAGTGTGGCTCCACACAAGCACGAGCTGGGCTCACTACTGAACACTGCGAGTCATCGCCTGCAGGAAGGGGTCATCTCCCTTCTTCCCTGTCCCTTACGCTGGGATTGTGCAGGGTCAGCACAGGCCAGGTTTTCACTCAGAAGGGAGTCAGCAGAGTTTTCACCTCAGGATGCAGGAACCGAGATGTTGGGTTGAGGTCAGGAACAAAGTCCTGCTAGCACATGCACCATGATCCTCTCTGTCAGAAGCCCAAAACTGCATGACTGGCTTGCTCCCAGAGACAGACCCTTAGGGGAGCTGTCGGTGAGTTTGGGGGCCACAGCAGAGATGGAGGCAGGGTTGGGAGTTAGGGCCTGGCAGCACCCATCTCTGTCGCAGCAGGACCTGCTGAGCAGAACTGGTGAAAGGGGCAAACAACAGGCTTGAGGACCATTGTCAGGATCCACAGCTTAAAGGTCTGGGCTGGTGCAGGTCAGAAGAGAGGAATCAGCACTGTCAGCCCTTCTGTTTTCACAAGCCCTGAGCTGTGGCAGCCATGTCAAAAAAAAAAAAAAAAAAATTTAGTCTTTGAAAAGGGTGGAGGGGAGCAGATGGGGCCACAGGAACCGGCAAAACTTCTAATGGGACCATCCAACAAACCTGGCCAGACGGCTTTGCTGCATCTATTAATAGTAATACTGTGCACACACAGCTCTCAATCCTGTATTTTGTGAATCATAAAACAGGGGGAGATACCCTTTCATGTACATACTAGGATACCTTCTTTTCAGACCTACCATTTCAAATACCTCTAGTGCTGAGTCTGAAGTGGATGTGGCTGGAGAGAGGAGTTACTTGTCTGCTTTGTGAATAAACCCCCAAAGGACCAAGGGCTAAGAGATGCTGAGCACCCATTTCAATAGGTCTTCCCAGCGCAGACCAGACAAACTTGCAGGTCACGCCACTCAAATGTCAAGTGTGTGCCCAGTGGTGGGAAGAGTGGAGGGGCTTTGTGCCGCAGCCGTTGCTGTGGCTGTGAGCTGAAGCGCAGGTGCACTGTTGCCCTGCCAGTCCCCATGCAGCTCCCTTCGCGCAGATCAAGCTGGTGAGAGAGAGTTTCTTTAGTTGCCCAGATTGAAGTCTGTGTTGCCATGACCTTGCTTTTCTGTGACTCCTATTCTAGTGAGCTCTGTCTTGTTGCTCGCTGACATTTCCTTGAATGCAACGGTTATTTACAGAATGAGAGGTGAATGCTCAGAAATGTTTTTGGAAGCCAGCAGCAAAGGCCAGGTTAATGGTTACTTGTGTGCTAACATAGACTCTGACCCACGCGATGCAGCCGGAGTGGTGGAGAGCGTTGCTATCATCTGCTCATACAGCGCAGGATGGCACAACACAGACTACCTAGAGCAGTGCTGTCTCCTCCTTTTGCCTCATCTCTCATTAGCAGCAGCCTCTACAACAAGAGGCGCCTCTTCCGAAACTTAAAAAGTGAGCATGAATGCTGTTCAAAAGCCTGCTTGTTAGAAGGCTAGAAATGAGTGGCAGCCTGAGCTGCAGAGATATAGAAGACTTAAAATACATATATATGAATCATACATGCCAGCCTATAAACCAGGGTGTATAGAAACTGACCTTTCTGTTTCATCAGCACAGAGTAAACTAACTGCATAATTCGCTCCATCCCACGAGTACTTGTGCCCTCTCTGCTGTCTGTCCCAATGTCACACACTGCAGCTGCATTTGGCAGCTTCGCTCCCTCCCTCTTCCCTCTATTCGTCCTCTTTCAGCCAGCACAGCAGGACACCCACTCTTCTGTCCTCACTGTTTCTTCACCAAAGGTATGGCCCAGTTCCTTTGGGTGCAGGGATGATCTGTTGGGCAGAGGCAGTGTAGAAGGAAAACATAGGAATTCCTTGTTGGAGGGCAGCCAAAACAGTCCCAGTTTTACTGTATGCCTGTCTTAGATACAGAGATGTAGGTGGCTGGATGCCTATCTGAAAAGGAAGATTTCCAGCTATTGATAGAAGAAAATGAAGTCAGACATGGGTCTGACTAGGGAGACGAATGTAAAGGTCTACCTCTGAAAAAATGCATGAGAATGGAGGTCTCAGACCTGGGCTCGTAAGCGTTCAAGGGCTCAGCTTTGAGTTCAGACTCAATGCCATCGCATTTTCAGTCATTTCTGAGGATGTATCTGCTCCAGCTTGAAGAAAATCCTCAGGAATAAACACGTTTTTACATTTGCTAGCTAAATTACACAAAAGCTAATGTTCTCCAGACTAAAGATCTACATTTAGTTTGTCCTTGAGGTAGGCAATCTCCATCAGAAAACGTGTGTTCTTAGCTTACAGAAGCAATTATTCTACATGAAGCTGATGCATAAAATAAGCTAAGAAAGCACCCTCCTGTGAGTACAGCAGCCTGCTAGAAGTCCCGAGTAAGCTGCACTAGAAATCTATTACTTCATGGAGTCTGGAAAAGATTTGCTTAATATTTTTAGCCCAGTTGACAGTTTTGCTAACCTCTCTCCCTTTTGAACATTTTTCATGTAAATATTTTTCAATAGTAAGTATATAGAAACGGTGTGGTAAAGGAGCAGGGAAATTTAAGAGGAGCATGTGAGACTAGCAATGCTGGAACTGAGACCTGTCATAAAACACCAACTCTGCAGCCTGATATCCCTCTGCTCTCTGGTGGGTTTCCACACTGAAAGACTTCAAAGTTCCCCTGTGTACAAATAAATTTGATATCCACTAGGCTGCACACACGTGCTTCATATATAATGACAACACACAGTCCATCTCAATGCATTTAGCTAGGAACCCTGTCCCCCTAAATGTGCCTACAAGTGGGTGCACGTGCTGAAGACACACAGCTCAGTGGTGCCACTGAGCATCAGCCCCATGGTGCCTTTTGTGGTCGAGCTCTGAAGGGCCCAGGTAGCACTCGGTATAGCCAACTTCATTTCAATGTAACACTGAGATCTAGTCATAAAATAGGAGTATGAGCTCTTTGTTTGTTCTTGACTGCTGATAACAGGCATTCACTGGGGGATAACCATCCTTCGTCTTCTTCTCACACATCCCAGAAATTGATGGGCAGTTATTTTATCAGCCTTTTTCTCATTGTTCCAAAAGACATTTTTTCCTATAAGTTTCTAGATGAAGGTGAAACCGTGACCACTGAGAAATACAGATTATAGAAAGGTCAGTCTGCAAGAACACTCTCACCTGCATGCCCTGAATCCTATGCAAATTATTTCCTAAGCCTAAAGAGCAGGAAGAATGGTAAAGACTCACTGTAATGGAAATTTTGAACATGTACGTAACCACCAGATGTTAAGGGAGCTTTAGGTGAATGGATTGGGGAAAAGCATCATTTGTGGGGAAATTATGTCATAACTGGAAAAATCATCCCTGACCCTTCCTTTGTGCTGAGGTCCAGTGTCGAAGGGAGATCGGCGCTGGAAGGGGTTGTGCTGGGGGCTGCAGCATCTCTGCCATGCAAGGTCTCTGAATGCTGGCTAGAGGAGATCCTGGCAGTGCTAGGGCAAGGGACAGACTGACGAAAACCATGCAAATTTGTGTGATATTTGTTGATTGCTGACAGATTGGGTTGTTGGATGATTCAGCTGTGAGTAAACCTCTGTCTCCTCTCCGCTGTAACTTCAAATTACCTTCACTTCTCCTCTCCCCCTTCCTGTGCTGCTCATTTGGATGGAGGTTAGGTGACCTGGCATCCTTTATTCATGAAAGAAGCCCGGTAATATATGTACGCTTGTTCTATGTTCGTGGGGTTAATTTAGTTTTGGCAAAAAGTGCAGAGAAGCAGCCCTGAAGACAGAAATCCTCCATCTTCCTTCCCAGAAACAGGCGGCGGCGTTCATGCTGCAGACACTCTCCTGCAGGCTTGCCTCCTGCCTCGCCTGGAACAGCCTGGGATATTTCAGCTGCTGGTACACTCCCTGGCCTTACTGAGATCAGCGTAACAGTGCCAGCCCAGTGGTAGACTTTACAGCTTCCCTTACCTCCTCCTAGCTATAAATTTGGTTGGGAGAATCAAATTTATCTCTGGGGAACCACAGGCAATCACAAGTTGGTGGCTCATGTCCTCCCCATCGCCCAGCTGTAACTCATGGGTACAGGACTTGTTGGCTTCAGTACAAAATAAAAAGGTCATTTAAAAACTGGTTAGCTATCCCTCTTACAGCGGGAACTGTCCCCTGTTTAATTGTGAAACTTAACACCATCAGAAAATTCCTGTTTATCCCACTTGAGCTATTATGCAGCTTCTGAGAAAGAAACCACATTCGTCACTGGGGAGTAGTAAGTCTTATTTATAGAGTAGCCCATGCATGAAATCCTCTGGGCAACTAACAAAATATAGTCTGGCTTAAAAAAAAAAAAAAAGAAGTCTGAAAAAACATCTCCATGTAGTCCAATAAATGCCAAGAGGGGTGAAATAATTTCTTAACGTTTTTAGACCAAACGTGGTCAGCAGTAAATGAGTGTCAAAGGGAGTTTTAACAGACATTTTCTGGAGTTGTATTGCTATCCTCCTCCAAACAGTTGGTAGCTGTGTGGGATGATCAGAAAAAGAAGAGAGAATACAGTTCAAGAGGTGACTGTGTCTTGACCCTCAGCTCACAAGAGCACCCCTTCTGTCTCTAAGCAGCTTTCATCCAAAACTACTGAAAAAACCTAATATGGAGGTGGCTCAGCAGAACACCAAGTGACATTTATTTTACCCTTAGATGTGGCAAATTAGGAGAAAAGGCCTCCTGTTTATAATATTTCCCAGTGAAGCCTCGAGGTCCCATCTCAAGGGAGGAAAGTTTGGTTTGTCCCTTCAGCCCATGCGAGCAGGGCAGTGTCCCTCCTCGGGAGGGGCTGAAGCCACCAGGGGACCTGAGAGCTGCTCTGCCACCCTTGAAGATCTGCTGATCTCCTGTGTCAAGGGTGGGTGTCACTGAGCATTAACCAAACACAGCACCAGGGAAAGAGTGAGAAGAAGGACAATAATACCCGGGCCCTTTTTCCGCCTGTCTGGAATATGTGTGAAGTCCAGGGAGGAGTCTGGGGACCAGAGCCAGGGTTGGTCTCCATGCCGAGGCTCTCATCCATACTTGCTTCTTAAGGAGAACAAGAATGAATTCAGGATGCTATTGAAAACCAGATGATAATTTATGCAGGTACAATATATCTCTTAATATCTTCTTTCCAACTACATTTCCTGTATGTTGCAGCTTTTATTTTAATTATTGCATTCCAAATGACTTGCCTTTCAGTCAGCAAGACTGAAAGATCTTGAAAGACCCCAGAAGTAATTTATGAGCAATTATCTGATTTTCATTTCTAGCAGTCTGTACTGTTCCGATTTCTGTCACCTTGGAATATTCTTCACCACAGTCTAGATAATTTAACTAATAGGAGGGACACCCATTTTAAAAGGGGGCTTTCTAATGACAGGCCCTGCTGAGCCTGCTGACACTGGTGCGGGTGGTTGGAATTATTATGGTGATTCTCAGCATTTTCATTAATCTCTTCTGCATTCTCTGGGGTTTCTGAGCTGAAACTTGCCAGGCAAGGTCTTAGCAAAGTAACAATTTTTATTCTCTTTCCTTAGGGTCTTTTTTTCCTATTGCGAGAGTCTATTAAGTAAGTTAAAAGTAGTTCACAAAACTACAAATGAAGATGGTGACAACAGGCTTAAGGCATATATAAGGAGTGCAATGACTGTCTGCTGGAGCGAAGAATTCCCTCTTTCCCATACCCTCCACCTGAAAATCAGGGTCCAGCAGGGAGAGGCAGGGTAAATTTTGGATGCTGAGCCACCCCTCGCTCAGGATTACGGGTTTGCTAAGGACTGCTCTGCTGACTCCACGTGGGGGTGACGGCCACCAGGAGGTCAGTGCAAAGAGGTCCCATGGCCACATCCCCACCTGTGGCTTGTGACATGGTCTGACAGCCACGCTTACCCCTGGGCTCCTCAGAGGCAGGGGAAGGCGATGGAGCGGCAGTGTGTGGGAAGAGGGGAACAAAACACGTGCAAAGCCCCATGTGAGGGCCCATCAGCTGCGGTTCCTCCACCCAGCAGGGCATGTGGCAGAGCTCACACCTTCCCTCCGAGCTCGCCAAGGCATGGCTGAAGTGTCCTCCAACGTGTGTGGGAGAACGAGGTGTGACAGAAGTAGTGACCATCCATTTCGCCCTCTCTCTGCCCATCAAACAACGGAAATTGTCCAGTTTGACTGCGTTTGATCAGCCCTGAAAGGACAGGGAGCTCATGGAACAGCTGGTGGAACTGAAGCTTTTCCTGAAGCACAAGGTCTCCAAAGGATTTCCACATGGACACACAGCCCCACGGAGGTCGCAGGACCCAAATATCTCTTGTCACCATGTCATCAGCCAGGCAGAGAGTGCTCACAGCTCTTGCAAACTGAATTAGCCCCAGGAGCAGAGACGCCCTGGCAAAATGAGCATTTCCTCATTCTGGTCACTAGCAGAAATCATCTGTTTTCATCCCCCTCTGTTGGCACTTCAGAAGACAAGAAAATCCCACTATTTGCCTGTACAGCATCGACTGCAGGAGGCCTCATTTTTGTGTGGAGTGTTTGGACGCTACCACAATCTGAATCACAAATGTCATTTTTGTGTTTATCTTCTCTTCCCTTTGATCTTTCCCACACTCTGCTGATAGATTCAGCTAGCTTAGAAACAAATATTTATTGCAGCTATGCTCTTCCATAAATAGCAATTGTATACTTTTAATCAGAACAACTTTTATAATATTTTTTTTTTAAAAAAAAAACTTCTATCTGGAAGCTAAAGGGAAGGAAATCAAAACCATTTAGAAAGGCACAGGATGTGGGCATGTGCATGTGTCCCAGTCCTCTGCACTCCAGCCTGGCAGAGCTGAGCGCAAAAATGACTGCTGTTCTCGGCAAACATCAGAGTCTTTAGACATTTAAACATTCAGCATGCAGAGGAAGAAAAGGCATGGCAGCTACAAGTTAGCTGGGAGGTTTTGTTTTATTTCTCTCTCTGTTCCTCTTGAATACACTTAGAGAGGATGGCTCAGAGGATTCAAACTTCCTTGCTTGCTTGTGGGGGAAAAAAAAAATTGTCCCTGCTTTGGGAACCCAACTTCTCTACCCAAGCGGGAAGTCACAGCTACAGCACATCAGTGGGTAAGAGAAATGCTTGCCTTGCCCCCACCCCGACACATCAGAACTGAAACCTAGGTCAAGTCTTTTCATGTGTTGCTCATAGCTTCTTTAAAATAGTGTTTCCACTGATGCACACCAACGTGATGAACATTTTTCATGTATTATTAATGCGTTTCTTTGTACCATGTTCCGAAAAAAAAAAAAAGTTTTGATTTATTCCACACCTTAAACCCAATGCGACAAACTAGTGAGATGGCAGCGGGCTGTCTCTTTCTTTCCCCAAGATTTGAAAACTGAACTTAAAAGTCTGGAATTATACTCAGATGCATTCCACTCTTGTAATATTAACATTTTTTTTATTACCTGAACTATTTTCCCTGTCTCCCTTGACTCCCACAGCAGGGACTCTCACATTATTTCCTGCAGTGTTCCACCCCCACTTTCAGAGACCTGGATTTGAGGAGCTGCCCTACCGTTTATCAAAGCTTTTCCCTTGGTCATCAGAGAGAGTCTTGTCTGGTTTGGGCTCTATGAAATTGTCTGCTTCTACTTTTTTCCTTGCTTTTTCTTCCTCTTCTTTGTATCGAGTTATCTGTTCACAGCTGAGTAATCTCAGTAGAACTGCGGGGATGGAGATCTTCTTGCCTCGCGTCAAAGATACAGAACCTTTTTCAGCTGAGCCAGGGATTGGCAGTACGGACAGGTATTTATAAGTGCACACATAAAGTAGGTATGAGGTGTCCGCTGTGGCAATTCCTGTGCAATATTGTATTGATCATATATACCTCTGACCTCTTTTTCTGCCCTCTAACCGTACAGTTCACCTCCACCAAGACTAACTACTTCCAGTCTTCTTTACTGCTCAGTGCCTCTCGAGCAGCAACCATCTTTCTGGGAAAAACAAAAAACAAAACAAAACAACAACAACAAAAAAACCAAAACAAAAAACCCCACCACCAATCAGAAAAGGAAAGTCTTTGTTTCTTTTCTTCAAGATGTAGGATTTTCTCCCAAACCACAGCTGTAAAATTTATAATATCTGTTCTTAGATAAGCTGACATGTTTAAAGCTGAATAGGTTGTAAAATGGGTTAAATCATCACCATGTTTATCCCACAGAGATTTGGGAATCGTTTGTATGAAAAAGGAGAAAAAACTCATTTTTAAGATTGAGGTAGGTTGTGAGATAATAAACTTTAAATTTTCAAGTGTAGCTGTGCAGAGAAAAACCACAGATCACTTCCCAGTGAAACCACTGATACCAAATTTGTAGATGGACTCTATCAAATCAGCAGATATTTTAAATATACAGTATTAATACAGGTGGTCCAGATGCAGAGTGGCGTGATACGACTCTAAGCAAGAAAAAAAATGTTTTGGTGGGACTTGTTTGGGGGTTGAATTCTTTGTATATTTTCAACTGTCTTGTTCGTGCTTTTTTTCTTGCGATGTAAAGCCTCTACCTTGCCTGTGCTTTACTTCTTAAGCACTTTAAAAAAACATTTCTCCCTGCAATCCTTTTTGTAGTGTGGTGAGTTTGCACATGTAGAAATTGTCAGTTGTTCCTAATCTCTGTCCATTTGCGTGATGGTCCTCTGAGCAGGAGCCTCTCGGAATAGAAATGAGCCTCTCCTTCCTGAGAGTTTGGAAATCATCTAGCCCAAATCAGCATCTATGATAAAGATGCTGACACCAGTGTTGTGGATGGCTATTATTTATTTATGTTCTCATGACTGGGTAATGGAGTTCTCTCACCTGGTATTAATAGAAATATCTTTTTACAACAACGTTATATATATGAGTGCAGATGATGGGGACATTTTAAACTTCACTAATCAGTTCCATGAATATTTTCTTGAACAGAAATCTAAACCTACTATCTCTGTATTTGTTTTTCAGTTATTTGGGGGGGAAAAAACCTATTTTTTTTTCCCCAAACATCATTGCCACATTTTCCTTTTTAAAAAAAGAAAGAGAGAGAAAGAGAAGACCCCTCTTCTGCTGTGTTTCTATGTTGCAGCCCTTTCTGAGTGTATTCACTTGTGGGGGAGCTAATCACTTTCTGTGGCTACTTTGGCCGACAGCTGTAATCACAAACCCCTTGATGTTTGTATGAGATCCTGAGCTAAGCGCAGAAAGCAAATTTTGAATGCTAAAGTGAATGTAAGGAAACAAAATCTCATTCTAAGAGTAACACTTGACAACCTGCTAATCGGGCAGTGACAAGGAAAGCCGCATGAGCTCTACACACCAAACCAAGATTTACCAGCCCAGCTTAGTCCACCCTTACCAGACAGGGTTGCAAGAGACTGTTTTACTAGTGGTTACAGAACACAAAAGCTGTAAGGTATTAATGCACATTTTGTAAACAGAAAAAGTGGGCAAATCTATAGAATAAATTATACATAATATTTCCCCACATCTTTTGCCTGCCAGCATAACCATGCCCATACTGTGCTGAAAAAAGGGTTTTCACAGATTTGTGATGTTAACTGTTGAATCTATATTTATGAGTTTTCATGTTGTTTCTGTAATAATAAGATTATTAATGTCTTTTTTACTTAGTATGAAGCACTAAGGCAATCAATGCATGAAACTCACCTGCTTGTAACAGCAGCTGGTTTATTAGCAGGGACTGCTGTAAAGAGTGTGGTGAACATTAAGGAATATGCATTTATTTTTAGCAGGCACTCAATATTCTGAGCAAATCCAGCACAGGAAAGGGGAACGGAATTTATAAACTTCTCATTGGCAAAAAAGTCGTTCCCAGAATGGCATAGTTCAAACATTTTATACCTTTTCTTTCTAGTCCTGCACCCTAAGGTGCCAGTGAAAAAATGCGAATAGCACAAGCCTTAAAGCAGACCCAGAGAGGGGTTGTGGGTCAAGCTGCTTCTCTGTTTTGAGTTTTGTCCCAAATGTGGTTCTACCAACAGCTGTGCCCATATAATATTTTGTCCAGTTCCCATTTTCACAATTAGCTCATGAGAATATCATGTTGGGCTCTTTTAAAAGTCTCATACCATCTCCAAACATACTTTGCTCACATTGAATTCTGCTCTCTCCTTAGTATCTCTTTTTCTCTCAAATAAGACCAGGATAGTTGGAGAGAGAGCCCTCAATGTGACTGGCAGAACGTGGATCTTGGACCCCTTTCAGAATCCCCAAATCTGGTGACGCACAGATCCTTTGCTGGGCATTTGGTAGCCTCACCATGGATGTGTGGCAAAGAGGCCAACTTCAGCACTCAAATCCAACCTCATCACTGTGAGGAACAGTTGCACACTGACAGCATGGTGCTGAATACGTTGTTTGGACTAGGACAGAATGTGAATATATTCAGTTCTTAAACTTTATTTAGTCAGATTGGAAGTCTCCTTGCTCAACTGAAGAGCTTGCAACAGCATGTGAAAGTGACAGCTAGAGAAAATGCCATCATTAAGAGTATTTCCATAGTGTCTATGGCTCTCCGTCAGCAGGCAGATGTGCCGAAGCCAGGCACACAGTATTTTCAAATTAATATAAAGTGCATATGAGTGGTCTTTGTAAGTTTGCTGTGTATTCAGGGAAAGCTCAAACTGAGGATCTGACCTGAATTTGGAATTGAGTGGTCCTTTCAGTTAAGGAGAAGTTCATTTTTCATGACAAGAATCCATTTATTAGGTGAACCAAAAACCCCATAAGCAGACAGGTTTAGGATTTCAAAGTGCCTTCATACAGGTTCTAGGAAACAACTTGCAAAACATGCAGGAATTTATACAGAGATGTTTAATAAATCAAAGAGACACTTACAACAATGAACATCACTCAGTTTAGGTGATTAGTTCTTTACAGTCATTAGGATTGGAGACCAGAGTGTGTGGACTAGTCTCTTTTTATAGATGATTGATGGGATGAGAGAGATCAGAAACAATATTGTAGACAACAGATGAACAGAGAATATTAAAAAAGCAATGGGGGGAGGATTGAAGCCCTGCTGAAAGATTAAAGAATAGAAAGAAGTACAAATGAGCAAATCAATTATTGTGTGAAGATTTCTAGGATGTTGTTTAATTCATATTGGCCTGTTCTATATTTAGTTTCCTCACAGTTTCTTTTTTTATTGATGTTTCTTTTAGTTCCCTCTCTGGAATCTGATTCTAAGATGCATCACTGAATGGTCCTTTGAGGGGAAATGTTACAAAATGAGACCCAATCTAGCAAACATTTTCTGACATGAGCCGTCTTGCCTTAACTAAGCAAAATTCAATGATGCTGTTTCAGAGTACAAAAAGCACTCAAAGAAGCAAAAAGTTTGCAAATGTGGGCTGTGGAGCGGGTACATCTGCTTGGGGAGGGAAAGGCAGGGAAGGAAAGGGAAGGGTTAACTTCAGGCACTCTTTCTTCCTTCCCCAGGAATTTATTTTATCATTGAGTATATGGGGTGGGTTGCTGGACGGATGGTCCCAAAGTCATCCCAAAGAGCAAAGGGGGTCTATGTGCAGTGCCTGTCTGTCGCATCCCCTGCTGGGCGTGATGCCAGCAGCTGGGCAGCTCTCCCATGTGAACCTTGGCTTCAGGAGCAGCTGCAGGGGCCAGGGTGGGTGGGCTTTCCAGCTTGACCACCTGTCCAGAGCCTCCTCTCCCACAGCATCCTGTACGTGATGTGAAAGCTCCTTCCCTCACGGGGGTCATTCACTGCGGCTTTTTGAGTCCCGCTCAGCTAGGTGCACAAGCGAGAGCACTAGCTTCGGCAAGGACAATACATGATGGGTTTCCTCTGGGAGTTGGAGAGGTGAACTGGAGTTGTTGCCTCCACTAAGCCATTCTCCAAGGCAGCCCAGCAGGCAGGGCAGCTTCGGGTCAGTGTGTGAGGAGCAGCAAGAAGAGGAGCCCCGAGGAGAGGGACTGAGGTGCAGGTACTGTAGCAGAGCTGTGCTGCACGGTGAGGGCGGTACACAGAGGCTGTGAGGGGAGAGGAGGGGACGTCTGGGAATGGGTGTCAGAGCAGAGAAACAAACCTTTGCGCTTATGGGAGGCACCATGGGAAAGGGAAAAGGGGAAATAAATACTCATTTGGAAAATGGTGTGCTCTAAACACAGACGACAGGCTTTAAAATAATGCAACTATATTGCTTTGCTGGCTTTGGGATGTCATTACAGAGCCAAGCTCATGCTACTCAGTTACACTTCAGAGCATGTTTGAATTAAGTTTAAAAATAAATTACTCAGTTTTGCAATGCCTGGGTTAGGGATAATTATAACATCACTGTAGTTACTTAATGTAAGCACTGATACATGCTGCCACCCATACCAGCACCCCAACATTCAAAATCTGGAGTGAAGTGTTAGGTGCCTGTCTAAACACACTGTATGAAAAGTGCTGCTTTCCACACAAAATGTCAGCTTCTTCCCAGACAGTTCTTTTTAACAACAGCCAAAAGGATCCACTGATAGCCTTTTTTGGAAGCATTTCATAGGAGCTTGGTGACTCTTACGTCTCTGCTTTTTGGGAGACTGTGGTGCACCACAGGAAGATTGCCACCCAGGACGCCCATGTTACTACTGAGGGTTAGGGGAGGAGGAACCTGACTGCTGCTGCCATCATACATTGTGATGGTGGGTTCATACCAGAGTTTCCCAGCCTCAAAAATATTCAGTTTTTGTTTAGGACTCTGAAGCAGGAAAACCACACTGACTTCCCAGTGAGGTGGTACAGTTGTTGGCTGTTAATGAGGAAGCCTCCCTGGACAGGGTCTGCATTTCCCTTTCTGAACCCCAAATGCTGATTTTTCATGGTACCAGGTCTGTCCATTCCCAGTCTGGCCCTTCGGAGGCTGTGCTGGTGGCATGGGCACAGAGACCCTCTGGGCTGCAAGCATCTTTCTCACATTGCTTTTGCTGGGTCTGGCTCCGGGTACCTGCCATCAGTGTAATGTTAGGGCCTGCAAGATGACTGGTTTGACTGCAACAAGAAGAGTAGAAAGTAGAGAGTGGAAAAGGGAGCAAAGGGATTTAGGAGCAGCATAGTCAAAAAAGGCCCAGTTACAGAGGACTGGAGGGAAGCAGGCAAATGGTGCTGGATGCAGTGAACAAAGAGGACGAACGGTGGCTGGGGTTTTCAAAGGAAGTTAAGGCAGAATTCAGCAGGAGCAGGACACAAAATCCCTTAGGATCTGCTCACAATTCCAGTGACTAATTTATAAGCTATTAGCACCACAGTTATCGATCCGGAGCTCACATTTAGCATTGCCGCTCGAGAGACAGCTTTCTTATCCCAGACAGTCTTATAAAAACCATAATCAATTTTACTTGTGGTTGCCACTGCTACACGGAGAAAAGTGCAAGCAGTGCTGTGCTACTTGTAAGTTTCAGAGACTGAAAAAAATACTCGTTCGACTTCAATTATGTAAAGAATGAGCTTGAATACTCAACCAGTGTCCATAGAAAAATTGCTTTTCAGAACGAAAAGCCAGGGTCAAAGTATAATCTGAGATAACAGGTCAAAACAAAGAATTGTAACCTAGGGAATCTGGGCTTGAAATAAAGTCAATGTCTTTATGCTCAACCGAATTGGCCCTGCTCATCACACTAGACCAGCCAAGTTAAAAACAAAGCCAAGATAAATATGACGTAAGTACTCGAGCTGTTACACATTTCATCACCTCCATGTATGACAACCAAGGAGGTAAGGCAGGGACTACAACCATGTGCTGCTTCAGTTGCGCATCCTTTCAGCTGGCTGTTCAGATGGCTGCCTGTCAATATGTAGCCATGAACATGACTAAATAAATGGAAATTGAAAATCTTTTGTATATTTTACTTGGAGCGCAGTGCCAGGCCCCAGTGTCCAGCAGCATCGCTTCATCTTTGCCATTACAGCTTCTCCTTCCCTTCCTATGCTCTTATTGCTGCCATCAAGTTAAAAGACAAATACTGCACCTTTCAGAAAACCCATTTTCCCCCCCAAAGGAGCAGGATGGCACTGTCAGCTCTTGCCAGCTCTCCCCGATTCTGCTCCCACCTCTAACAAAGTCCCCCACCAGAGATCACCTTATGGGTGCACAGCTTGTACGTGCTCCCTCGGACTGGTGTTCCCTGCTCTGCACTTTGTCTGGAGAAGGATCAGCAGAACCTGTGGAGAAGGCGTTTGGTAACTGGGACAGAAAGGCTATATTAGGTCTACTTTTGCAGTGTAAAAATATCTCTGTTTTAGGACGGTTGGACAGAATTTGGCCCTTGGGATTTACAGCCTAGCCAAGCTAAGTGAGAGCTGTGCACATTAAATGCAGACTTTGAGGTAGGCCATCGCATCTTTCCTAAAATGATATTACCCTACGGTCAGATTTTGTTTGTTTTTAATACTCTGTAAATTTACTACAGGGGCTTTGATGCATGTTTTTCAGCTTGAAAGCAAAACTGTCTTCCTTCGTCCTCCACTTTACAATTTTAATGCTTTTAGCAGGCAGCTCCAAGACACAAAAATGGGCTCAGAAAGCTGCACAGCTAACAAGAATATCTGGAGCTGTTATAGGAAAGATTTAAAAGAACACCCAGGAGGCCAGAAGGGGACAGAAAACCTTTTGGCCAGGGCATACACCAGTCTTTGACTGAGGACAGGAACAAAGCTCCACCATGGCAGGCGGTTCTTCAAGGGCTCAGTGGTGTTTATGCATCTTCAGAGGGAGAGTCTGGTACCAAAGCAGCATCAGAGAGAGGTTGCCGGTCCTGGTGTGTACCACTGGAGTGGGATTGCCTCTCTCCCTAACTAGCTGAGCCTCTTCTTGCACCAGCTTTGAGCTTGCATAAAGCCTTTGAAGAGTTACTTCTGGGTTATAGTAGCAGGGACGAGGGAAGAGCCCTTTTGCACGTCCAACAGAACTTTCTGCTGCCTGCGCTTATTCTGGTTTTTGTTTGTTTGCTTGTCTTTAAATTTTTACTGTGCTTTTGATCTGAGCCCAAGAATTGAAACCATCACTGGGAATGTGCTGCTAGAGAGAATTATGAAACAAAATGCAACCGCAACACTTTAAATGTTGATTTAAGTGGTGTCTAGACCTCATGCTGGCTTTCTGCACCAAGATGAATTTCACAAAGAGAATACCCCTCCTCCCCTTCCCAGATTTTAAATTAAAAGTCAATTCCCTATACTCACTCAACTCTGGTCTTTCTGTATAGAGCGGAATAATAGGACTTCTGCTTTCTTATTTCCATCTGCCATTTGAAAAAGGCCTGTATATGATGGAAGTGGAGGGAACACTAAAAAGGAAGCATGAACATGTATAGGGCATTTGAGTTATTAGGTTAATTAAAGAAAGCCACGAAATGGTGGCAGTGGAAAAGGCCAAAGTTAAATCATCGAGTTTTGCGTATTCCATGGCATTGCTGTTGAGTCTGAAGAAAGATGTCCTGATCCTTGAAGGGGCTGGCTTATGCTCTTGTGGGCACGGTGCTGAGGATGGCTGGTGCAGGCAACTATTTCTAGAACCACTGTTTTGCATAGTAGATGTTTTATTTGTCCTTTACCTTAGGAGTTTTCTCTCTTCACTCACACCTGTAGTGATTTGCTTCTTTTGGTGTTAATAACTAGATCTGTAGTTAGTGTATCTAACACCATACTAATCCACAGACACCAGGCACACGTGGGTTGAGCCAGCACAGAATATTCATTTGTGTTGGAGGATGGAGAAGAGTTATCAGCCAGGAAGGGCTTGAAATGCTTTCCAGGATCAGAATTCAAGTGTTGTGCACAGTGGCAGAAAAATGTCCAAGAG
>JAVJGI010000065.1:18685533-18761309 GCA_035590275.1 Ibycter americanus | reverse complement strand
ACACCCCCGCCTCCCCCAACCTGTGACCCCCCCTACCGGCCTCCTTCTGCATCCCGCATCCCACACCTTGCACCCCGCATCCCGCATCCCACACCTTGCACCCTACATCCTGCATCCCACACCTTGCACCCGGCATACTGCATCCTGCATCCCCTCCTGGCAAGGAGGAAAGGGCGAGCTCAAGCAGGCTGGAGAGAAGGAGGAAAGTGCTTCTCCCTCCTCTGCTGCACACCACCATGGAAGGCTTCATGCAGGGAGCCAAAGGGCTAAAATTTGGCCCTGTGCTGGTTAGCAGGGGTGAAAATGCATCACAACCAGTGTGGTCTGGTGAGTGGTCCAGTGGACCCCAGAAGGGAGGAGGAAAGCCTCCACGCTGAGAGATCAGCTCTGATGGAGGTTTTGTCCCCCGTGGCTCTGCTGCTGCAGCTTGTGACAGACACATGATGAGGGGGAAAAGCTCCAGGACAAAATGGCACACTGGAACCTTACAGTAAAGATTGAGTTTGACGCTTGGACTCCTGTGCCAGCTTCTCCAGGAGCTTTTGTTCCTGGTAACGTTTGTACTGTGGCAGCAGATAGAGGCTTTCATCCAAAAGCAGGAATCAAAATGTGGGACTCAGCCATCCTAAAGTACAAGCCACTGCCTGCTCTGAAGGATGCTACTGGAAACCTGCACTGTTTCTAGGGCACCAGTGTATTGCAAGAGGGATTTTAGGGTATCTGCCCTTTCGTGGTCAGCTCTGCCTGTGGAGTGCTTGGATGGGAGGGCCAGGTGCTTAACCTGGAAAAGAAAGTAGTGTAGGAAAATGCTAGGTCTCTCATCTTTCTTCTTCTCTTGGTGTATGAGCCATCCTCTTGGGTACTGTGAGACTATCACCTCTGCTCTACAGCTGGGGGAAACTGAGGCACAGAAGAGCATGATGTAGTCATGTCCTGCACCTCGCTCAGCCTGGGCTGAAGCCCTCCAGCATTCCCGTGCAGTGCCAAGGGCTGCCCCCAGTGCAGGAGCAACCTGGCTGAAGTCAAACCCTTCTGCCCCCAAACCCTTTCCAACCCCATCAGGCAGACAGCACCACAGGGCTGGGGAGGGAGATGAAATGTTTCTCGCTCCACCCTGCTCCCATTGCTGCTTCCTTGTTCTTTGTTTCATCTTTTCCTCCAAAAGAAAGGAGTACACTTGCAGGGTTTGTTTTGGTCTGTGTTTATGGATGAACATGACCAGTAATTGTAAATGGAGCAATTAGACCTTTCCTTTATACAGTCTCCATTGGGGTCTGGCAAAGGATCTGACGAAGCCTGTACCTGCACTCAGGAAATACACACCAAGGGCAGAGCCTTTACAGCCTGCTCATTCCCCATCATCCCTGCACTCAGTCAGGAGGGGCAATTGTGTGAGTGTGTGTGTCCTTCCAGCTGCAAAGGATTTAGTTGTGTGTGTGTGTGTGTGTGTGTGTGGCTCACTTAAGTGCACCTGGAAAGGGGCTCTGCTGAGCAGTTCAGGGGACCTTGCTCTCATTAGAGTCAGTGGGAAGGGGAGAGCTGGAGTGTGTCTGTTCTCCCTGGCTCAAACACAAGAGGGATGCAAATGTGCCTGAAGCAAAAACTCATTTATATATTCCAGCTAATATTCGTAAGTGTGAGTTCTGAGCTTTTTTTTGTCTTGTTTCCTATTCATTGCTTTTGTTCCTAGCCACAACCAGTGTTAGCTGAGAATGTCATTCTTCTATATACCGTTTCTATATATAATGCACAACTAAACAGGGTGAGTGTTTACAGTTAGTTGTATCTGTAGCAATGTGTAGGTGCACGTAATAATCCTGTGTGAGTGTGTGTGCATGTATGCTGTCTATTACGTCTGTTAAGTTGTTCTGAAATACATTTTCTTCTGACAAATCACGTGAAGGATGAGGAATAGCAGCTCCAAATCTCCTTCTTTACACCAACTGTTAGCACGTGTATTCTTGTCACAGGCAGGTAACCCTGTCCGCAGCTGGGATTTAGAGCAAGAGGGAAAGCGAGCTGAGATCGTCACGCAGGGGATGTGTCCCAGCGTGGAGTCAGTGCGTCTCCTTTCAGACAAACCTCACTCACACTCTTCAAAGGCTGAGAGCTGTTTTCCTTCTTCTGTTCCCTTTTGTTGCTTGCCCTTGATCATGAGCCAAACAGGAAAGGCTGGAGCTCCACTTCAGAGGTCAGAAACATGGCATTTCCTCACGGGAAGTGCCAGAAATGTTCTCCTCCATCCAAGGGTTGTTGACAGCCTTCCAGTTTGGAGGTCCAGATCCCACCAGCTGCACCAGGCGTAGGGTCCCGGGCTACGCTGCGCTGCCTGACTTCTGCTCTGCCCTGCCCGAGCGCATCCCAGCCTCCAGCTTTGGCAGCCGGCTGGAGCGTGGCCTCTGTCGGTATTGGAGAAGTTAGACAAACAGTCAGTGTCCGGTCACTTAATAAGCAAAGAGGCAATTTAACTCATTCAGGACAGATTTTTCCCAAAGCACACCAGCCTAGCTGCTGAGGCTGGATGCTCAGAAAAGCCGGAGCTCCCACGCAGGTTGTTGGGAGCGGTGGGTATTTTAAGACATTCTGATAATCTTTTGAGAGAGCTCTTAAAATCCAGCCCAGTTAGCTCCAAAGTGGGTAACAGGCTTATCTGGATGTTCAGCACTGGGGGCAAACAGAAACTTTGTGCCACAATCTGAGCTCTGTGATGCCTTTTGTTTTTCCAGAAACTGACTCTCTGCCCTTTTTTATCTCGTGCAGGCTTCCCATTTCTCCTTCCTGGCTGACCTGCTGCGCGGTAAGTGGTTTCAATTTCATCATTTTAACTTCTGCATACAAAACTGAGAGGCTGGCAACCTGGTCCATCAAAAGCCTCCGCTAGTGCCCTGCACTGAATTTTATTAACTTCATGCACAGCTTTACTGAGCTTAAAATAAGGCCTGTGATCAAGCAGAAAGTCTGTTTGACTTTGGACAAGTAATATGGCGAGCACTTTCAGACCTCCACATGTGCTCTATGTCAGTGCAGGAGACAGCACTGCATCGGGTCCCAGCAAGGAGCATGTCTGGCACACTGAACCCCAAAACAGAGGTGCAGCAGCAGGACCAGTTTGCAGCGGATCATGGGGTACTCCTAGACCGCACCTGTAACTCACAGCTCTCTTCCAAGCCAGGGCTCTTCTGCCACTCTGTAGTTTCATGTGCTTAACCCAGCTTTGGGGACCCATGGGTGACACAGTGGGTCACGGCCTGGAGGAGAGGTCATGGTGGTGGGCTGCAAACCTCACAGAAGGATAAGCTAAGAGTCCAGTTGTGCATGAAAATTGAAGTTCAAATAAATGAAGGCTAAGTTTCCCTTGCAGCATACAACTGACTGTGGAACTTATTGCTTCAAGGCTTTGTCCAAAGTGAAAGGTTCAAAAAGTGTTTACAAGCTCATGCAAGTAAAAAATTGTTAAAGACTATGTAGCGTCAAGATGTTGATAAGGGAAAAGCTGTGATGAATGTTGTGTGAGGATGCATAGATTGTGTGAGGTTTTGTACATCCTTTCGCAGCCTGCTTGGTTCACATAGAAGATGATGGTTTTATTGATAAGTTTAGTACTTATGCCCTGCTCCTCCTTTTAGTGATTTCAGTGACTCTTAGATAGGAGTTTGTAATTTATAACTAACAAAGTATTGCATTAATTTTGCTCATTTTCCTGCAAAAAAAGTGTGGCTTTTACTATGCACTCATTATTCATCTGCATTCCTGTTCATTCCGGTGGCATTTTGGCTTCCAGGTCAAACCTGCAAGTCCAGCAGCCTTGTAGCTCATACAGCACTGCTTCTTTCCTCAAATCAATGCTGCTCTTCTAACAAGATGTGTGCAGAAAACAAATTTCCAGATCATTTGTGTATCTGAACTCAGTATTTGGCTTCTGCAAGTATTTGGCCACAGAGTTGTGTGTGTGGCTTCAGGCTTTATGCAAAAGTCTTGTGCAGACTGGTTAATTTGCCTTTTGATAGCAGAGTATCCCTTTCACTATTTCTTAATTCATTCCCTCCCTTATGCTTTCTGGTACTGACCTCTGTGCCTCCACTGCCCCTGCACTCTCCCACTCCCCACCCTCCTGCGCGTCCCCGCTCCTTCAGCTGTCATCGTCCGCTTTCACCCAGCACCTGTCCCTCCAAGGAAAAGGTGCTGTAAAACCGCTTTTAACTAGCAGCCACAAAACTATTTGAAAGGCTCGCTGACTTTGTGGTTAGCTGGCCTCACTTCTTGTGCAATTTCTTTCTGAAGCCACAGATACTCCCAGCCACAGCCCGCATGGAAGGGAGGAAATACCACGAGGTCGTCTCTGCAGAACTAAATGGGGGACATCTCATTATTTAAAATACAGTCAGGATTTCAGCCTCATAAAAATAACACGACATTATTCTCAGAGCTGGAGACAAAAAGTATTTAGAAAGGTGATGGAAAAACTCATCCTGCTTAAATTAGGCCAGATTTCAGTCAATCCCCGGAGGTTCAGAGAGCTTGAATAAACGCTGGGTACTTTCTGGCGCTCTTGATGTGTGTTGGCAATAGGCTTTAACTTTGCACATCACTCATCTTGACAACTGCAGTCCAACAAAGTTACCTGGCAAATCAGGTCACTCAATGGCATCCTAATGCATCACTTTCCCACTCGGAACATTAGTCATGACTTGATCCAGTGAAGGTTTTGAAAACAGTGTGACTACCGGTGTTGGGATATCTGTTCTCTCCATAACAGAGAGCCTGTGTAAGCTAATGAACAAGGGGATATTGATCAGAAATCCATTGCTTGATTGACAGCTCTTGGCAATGTGAAAAACTGCAGATGAAAGCTTGAGTAGTTTAAAAGATCACCCAGACCTCAAAGCTGATTTGAAGCTTTAAAAGTCAATCTCTGCCTATCAATTATGGGGGGATTTTTTTGTACTACACAGAGGAAAGTTATTCTTTGAAAATTTGCATGCAGGATGTCTAATTTAATTTCATGTAATAGTCACTTTTCAGTGACAAATGTCAGATCACTGCTTTTTTAAGCATGTTAAGGTTTTCCAGCACTTACAAAGAATGAACACTCTGATTTAGTAATATGTTTAAATCAACCAGTGTATCAGACTTTGTGCATTAATTATGTGTTCAGATAAAAAAAAGTGTTGTTTTTGCTTTACTAAACCTATGGCTTGTTATGAATAATTAAAAAAATGGAATGGGAGCAGTTCTTAAATAAGAGATGTGGAAGCCAAATAGTTATTTAGTGTTGAAGCAATGATAAATAAGAAGACATCTTTTTAGTTTGATGTCATGTACCCAAGTCAGGGTTTTCTGTTCTTTGTTGCTCACTGCTTCGTGCAACTTGGGAGGACATGGAGTAGCTGGGAGATGGAAGCATCATTCACATGACCCATAGAAGCCATTCCTGTTTCACGGTTTCATAAAGAAGGATGGCAATGGAGAAAGCAGGGACGCTGGTGGTTTCTCAGATCTGCTGCACGTTCATGTCACCTTGGCTGGACTCCTGGCCAGGCAGCTCAGCTTCCTGACTCCCACCATTCTCACAGTGAGACAGGGTACCCAAAAGGGTTTGCTGATGTCTTCCCAGCCCATTCCAATACGTCCTTGACTCCATGGCTTGGTCATAAAATTTCTTGTAATGGTAATTGCCAGCCCGTGAGGGGGTTGCTCAGTGTCACCTGCATGACCTCAGCCCTGGCCACCCGCAAATGCCTTCCTTGAGGGCTGCTGAGTGCCAAACTGGCCTGAGGTGTGCATTAGCCTGTCCCAAAACTGCCCAGGCATCATCTGCCCTGTCAGTGCCAACAGGGATTTGTGCTCCTCTACCTTGCAGAGCCGCCAGAAGCAGGTGTTCTGCAAAATGGGAATTGCATCTTGGCCAGCTTGGGTTTTACCACAAAGATGCACTTAAAATAGTCCATAATAGGTCAACAAGTAATTTCATAAGTGTTGCTAATAAACAATTAATTCATTGCTAAGAAATGATGCCAATGTAACAGAACAAAGTGACAGTATTTTCACATCTTAACACCACACTTATACTGAGCAGTTGGCTTAAAAATCATGGTAGGTGCTTCTGCAATGGCTCAGCTGTTTGTGATCATTCAGAGCACTTGTTTTTCCTCTGTTGACTCAAGACAGTTCTCACCAGCCTCTAAAGCATGCTGGGCATGTTTGCAGTCTGCTTTTGGCAGCTATAACTCCCCTGTTCATCCTTCATAACTTTTAGCATATAGTATATTTTTCCATTAAAAAGGCTACCCCATCCCTCAGAATACTTCTTGAAAGCATCTGTGGAATAAAAGCCAATATTCCCCACTAAGATTTTGAAAATAAACAGGGGAAACAAAACCAGACTCCTTGAGACAATCCCCTCAAACTCAAGTCTGCTTGCAAAATCTCCCCTCCGACAAAGTGAGCTTGCAGGCTGCATTTCAGGCAAAACCCTCTTTTTGTTTTCCTTTCTTAACTACATCACATTAAATTTAATTTTGTTCACTGTAGACAATGTCCTTATCTTCCAGCGAGATCCTTCTGTTCCTCAGCAAGGCACACACTTCTGCAACACTTGCACATTGTCGAGACTCAGCTCCTGTGGAAATAATGAGCTGAGGAAAAGGAGTCTTGACTTGACATAGCAATAAATGAGGTGAAACTTTCCTCTTTTTTTTTTTTTTTTTTTTTTTGGTGAGAAATGAGAGTTGGCATGTAGGAAAAAAAAGAAGAAAAAGAGACGGTTCTATTTTAATATGAAATATAAAACACCCATTGTACAAAAGTGGAAATTCTTTTTTTTTTTTTTTTTTTTCAGAAGCAAAGAAAGAATAAAGATAAAGGCTGCAAGCGAATGAATGAGGAGAGAAAACTAAGATAATGCAGTCGATAATCAGTTCAAGGCAGAGCATTATCCATGGGGCCATCGGTCCGGCCCTAGGGGAGAGCTTTTTAAAATGTCTCTGTACGTAGCATAGCTTTGCTCATTACCATAGTTTGTCTTTGAAACACCGGAGTGGCTTCCACCGGCAGCAGCCATACCCATGCGAGGAGCTGCCAGCCCGCTTTAATCAACCGACCCCCGGAACCACGGGCTGGCACAGCCGCGGTGCCGCCTGCGCCGGGCTCCCGGGCGGGACGCGGGCTGCTGGGGGGCTGCAGGCTCGGCTGAGCCAGGGACCGGCTTCCAGCACGTGTCTGATGCGCCGGGCCCTCGCTCCGCAAAAGGGGTTTTGTGGGCAGGGGGTCATGTAGGGGAGCAGGTGCCCCGGGCCCTCGCTCCCCTCCGATTTCCCTCAAAATGGGTTTCTGTGTCCTCACCTGCGTGCTGGTGAGGGTTTTGCCTTGCGCTGCGGCAGCAGTGATGCTGGTGATGGAAACAGCTGGACAAAGAAAAGCCCCGGTTCTTGTAGGAATCTAAATCTCCTTTTCTCATTGTGCAGGTAACAGCCATCAGCATCTTCCCTGGCCGTGGTGCCACGCGGGGGGCACATGCCCCTGCCTGCAGAGCCCCTGCCTATGTCCTCTCTGGGGGTCCCGGCTGCCACTGCAGGGGCTGACCAGGCAGCCAGGGCCCCAGCACCCTGCGGGAGCTGCAGCGAGGGCAGAGCTGGGGCCAGCAGAGCTCAGGGGTGGCCACGCTGGGTGAGCTCTGCCCACGCCAAGCAAGAGCTGGGCGGCACCTTTGGTCCTCAAGATGATGCAAGCTCTAGACCCAGTGGCATCCTAAACAAGCTGAAGGAGAAAAGGACTGTCCATCCTGGAGAATAACTTCTTTCACAGCTTCTCTCCTTCCAGCAGTTGTAATTCCTCTGTTTTTCCACCCTCTTCTCACCCCTCCCTGCAGATGAGGCTGACGAGTACGAGTACTATGATGAATACGTGCAGCCAGAGCAGGAGCCCTTCCTCCAGCAGCAGCTCTCAGAGGACCCTGACTGGTTTGAGGAATTTTTTGGCTACAGCGATACTAGAAAAGGTACCTCTGAGGGGTGGGCAGGAAGGTGAGGAAGGGGTAAAATCTCAATCCTGTGCTTGCAGCGTGAGCATGGCAGGCCTCGGCTGCCAGCCTGCTCTCGAAATGCCTGCATCAAAGGGATGAGTTAGGAGGATCGTTTGCAGTGTTCTCCTTTGTATTTCTCTTGTAAGGAGCCTGTGTTTTATCTCCGGGTTTCACAGGATGGATTCTGATCATGCAGAACATTTCTGATTGCTACTACAAAAAAGCACAGGCTTATTTGTCTATAGACACTAAGATGTAATTGCTGTTTTCATGGGATATATGTTCTGTATTTATGCTGGGAACCAAATGTAGAGCAGGTTTCTTTTTTTTTTTTTTTTTTTCTTCCTCCTTTTCTCAGTTGCAGAGTTTTTTCTTTTCTTTTTCTGTTTTGCCAAACTTCAGGAGAGTAGGAAAGGATCCTTGAGATTGCTCAGGGAACACGAAAGGAGAGGCAGGGAAGTTGCTGCTAACATCCCCTGGGTTATCCCCTGGTGCAAAGAAAGAGCTGGTATGTGGCTGTTCCCAATACCAATTGCTCCTGGCAGCCTGGAGTGGAGTGGAGAAGTTGAGCATGGTGTAAGGAGCAGCGCTCAAGTGACTCTCAGTAGGTGCCTGCTCCCTTGGAGCAACAGCCACCCAGGGGTATTATAGAGTATAATAGTGGTAGATGGCTGTTTCAGGGGAGTTTTAGTGCCACATTGCAACCAGGGCAATGCCAAATCCAGATACCTCCACACCAAGTGCATGAAGGCAGATGCTCTGGCCCTCAGATTTTGCCAAAGAGGCAAATCTGTCCCTGAGCAAAGGAAGGGACTTGCCCCATTGCAGCTCCGTTGTAGACATGGCAAAGGAAGCTGAGGGGCTCCAGACCTGAAGCCATCAACTGTTACAGCTTGCGACAAGCTCTGCAGCAATTCATAGCTGCTCCTGTGGCTGATGAGCTGATGCATAAGCATGGCACACGTTACATGGGATGCTGTGCCCAGGAAGGCAGCCTTCTGCAGTCAGAAAATACGAGAAGAAAAAGCAGGTGATGGAGGTGGAGAAGCTGGGAGTCAAACTAAACAATTTCCATCCTTACCCTGGCAGACCCATGCTCCTCCAACCCCTGCAAGAACAACGGTGAGTGCGAAAACAGCGGAAGCCACTTCAGCTGTCTCTGCCCCGAGCCATATGCTGGGACTACATGTGAGAAAGGTGAACAATCTTTTGCTAACTTACACTCCTTATTTTGGCCACTAATGTTACTGTTACAGCTCTGTCAACGGAAGCAAACACCGGGCTTTATAAACCCACTGTTGGCTGGGCTGAGGGTTCTGACAGCCCACCGCAGCCATGTCCATAGGTCACACGCTTAGCGCTGCATCCAGACCAACATCTGGCTAAAGCAGTATCCAGCAAAATGGGCTTGAGGTGTGCAGAAAGCCTGCCTCTATCCCCTGCCAGGTGGGTAGCAGGGAGCTGCTCATGATCCTGCAGATTTTTTTGCCGTAGATACTGTGAACAAGAAGGGAAATCCCAAGTCCACACTTGCTGAATTAAAGCCTCCTTGGAGCATCAGGAGAAAGTGTGTCTTCCCATGATCCTCATGTCCCTGTTTTCCACAGTGAAGGACATGTGTTTGGAGAAGAGGTGCCACGGGGGAGACTGCCTGATTACATTAACGCCACCTTATTTCCAGTGCAGCTGCAACCACCCCTACAACACACCGGACTGCCAACGAGGTGAGCACTCGGCAGGACACTGAGCGAACTGCGGTGGGGACAGCACGGCAAGGTGTCCTCACCACGGCCAGTCCGTGGTGGGAAATCACCGCCCTAGTCATCCAGCCTGAGTCTGCTCCATCTCCCATCCATGGGGCTGGTCAGTGATGAGTCATGTTTGACTTATGGGGTGGTGGTGAAGTCACCAGTAAAACCCCCAGTGATAAGCGTTTTTCAAGAGTTCATAAGAACTCGAAGCCGACAGGCTACGTGGGGGCTCTGCCCGGCTTCCATCGGGCATGCGAGTGGCTGTACAGCATTTAGCAGAGTGACAAGGCTGTTCTGTGTTTTCCACGTTGACAGCATCTTCACCGTGCAGACCAAATCCTTGCAAAAACGGAGGTACCTGCATTCGGCACAGAATCAGATCAAAATTCACCTGCAAGTGCCCTGAACCTTTCCGAGGGAGATTCTGTGAGATCGGTATGCCACAGCGCTGGGGGAAAGGGTAGGGGCGAAGCCTCCAGGCAGCCAGGGTCTGGCTTCACCCTGCAGCCAGGCTGGCTGATACTGTCCCGGCACCAAGCGCCTGACTGCACCCAGGGCACCGGCCTCCTTGGGGAGAGCGTCAGAGGAAGAAGCTGACTTCTGCAGCCACCATGGGCACCACACCCCATATGTTTCCAATGAGAAGGATTTGTTTCTTTCTCTTTTAAAAGTGATTGCACTTCAGACTCCATGTACTGCTACATGTTCCACATTGCAGGTGGCTTTCCTCCACCTCACCTACAGGTTAGGTTCACAACCCCACAGCCTTCCTTTTGGCACATCCACTGCCCTAGCATGAGAGCAGCTCGGTGCCCACCTCCCTCTGACGTTGCTGATACCATTTTTTGGCTGGGCCACTGACAGAGAGATTCTGCTTTGGCATTAAGACACCTCTTTGCTGCTAGGTCTCTACCATACAAAGAGGTTTTAGGCATTTGAAGTCAACCACGATTCAAGCTGGACAGATGTTGGGAGATTATCCTTGTTTCTGGCCTATGTAGGATAAGGGATATCGTTACGTGACCCAGCAGGTCCTTCTGATCCTCTGTAAAATGAATATAGGGCAAGTAGGGGAAGGAAGAAGAAACATTTTGGGCAAGGAACAGCATAAAAGTTATTTTCATATCAGTATTGTCTTCCTGCAGGACCGGAAGATTGTTATGAAGAGGCCTCCTCTGAGTACAGAGGAAAAGTGAACCAAGCAGTGAATGGCAAGACCTGCCTGCACTGGAATTCCCATCTTCTCTTGGACTACTCTATTAATGCCTTTATGGAGGACGCCGACTCTTATGGCATTGGTGAACATAACTTCTGCAGGTAATATTTTGATGAAGCACCTGTAAAGGTCTATATCAGAGAGCACTGAGAACAAACTGCTCGTGAATTTCGCAAACTGGTGGTGTTAAGATCTCACATCTTTCTAGACACTGCCTGTTTATGAAGTACCAGGATGTTAAAGATGCATTCCCTACTGATGTGGGGCTTCCAGAAGCAGCCCTCATTTCCCTGAATCTCTCTTTCATTTTTCTTAGGGTTAAAATAGGTATGGGGAGAGTAAAATGGCAGAAGCCCCACTCTCTTATCTCAGGCATCTTCTTTGTCAAATCTTATGAAAGAATACCTTTGGAAGTTTGGCTGTCATATGGGAGCATGAGGCTGCTCCCCTAAGCATCCCCAGCTCTTTCACTGGTTTTGTGGAGATCTCCCCATTCCTGCTGGCTGATGCTCTGAACTGTTCCCTTCAGGAATCCCGATGAGGATGAAAAACCCTGGTGCTACATCAGAAAAAACCACAAAGTAGAATGGGACTTCTGTGACATTTCACCCTGCTCAGGAACAGGTAAAGAATTAGAAGTGAGCTGCTTGGCAGCGTGTAGGTGGTCCAGAGCAGCAGGTGACCCCCTACCCCCCGTTACTTAACTCCTCCAGTCTGATATTATGTCTGCATCGCACATCTGCTGTCTCTTCCAAGCAGCTGGAGAGAGCCCATGGCCAACAGACAGCCCAACCGACCCACCTGGATCAAATGAAATGTTCAAAATATGCGGACAACCAGAAATTCAAAGAACTGTCAAAAGAATCTATGGTGGAGCTAAGACTACAGCTGGCAAACATCCCTGGATGGCATCTCTGCAGATGAAGACTTCAAAAAGGAACAGACATTTCTGTGGTGGAGTGCTGATTAAACCGTGTTGGGTTCTGACTGCTGGGCACTGCATTGAGTAGGTGCATGTCCTGTGCCTAAGGTGGATAAACGTATGAAAATCAGGATGATTATTACAGATGGTTTGAAATCCAAATGATTGTTGGGAATCAAATTAAAGGAAAACATGTATGTGAAAAAACGAACGCATACATGAAAATATATATATACTTGAAAATGGTGCTTGCTGGAATAGCAAATGAAACTTACCACCACCCCCCACCACCACCTAAAATGAGCTAAAATAGTTGTGCAAGAGGAAAAAAGGAGGAATGTAACAAGGTTTTGTAATGTACGAAAGAAGGACTCTATGAAAACTTCAGGGGATATTAGGATACCTACCATAAGCAACATCATATATTTGCGTTATAATTGAGATGCCCAGAGCTGCCAAAAATTTATGTTTATGTGCCAGTGAGCTTAGAATATGACTTTTCCTTCAACATTTTTGTTGAATAGGTTGGAAACCACCATCCTTTGAAACTGGTAAATTACACTCTGGAGATCATTCCAGCACAGATGATTTTAAGTATGCCCAGACAATGGCAAGCAATTGTGCTCCCATGCCACTCATCATCACAGTCACAGTAACAGACTGTGTGCACACTACTACTCTGCCCTAAAATGCAAAGAAAACCATGTTCATGTGGCTTTAAAACACTTCATTTCATGACTGCAACAAGTTAAGAGAGCATGTATTGTCTGACACCACTGCTTCCCGGTCTAAGCCCTCCTGTAATGACCTCAGGAAATCTTGTGGCCATGCTCTATGACAGGAGGCAATATCTTGATCTCCTGATACTAAAGGTGCAGGTTTTCACCACCACTGATAGACGATGTCTGCATGTAATTTTTTTTTTTTTTTTTTTTCAGACAACCAGCAGAAAATCTCCAAGTAGTCCTTGGAAAGCAAAACCTCAAGAAGAGAGAGCATCAAGAGCAAATATTTGACGTGGAGAAGATCATCGTACATTCCAAATACAAAGAGAAGAATGGTATCCCACACAATGATATTGGTAAATCCCTTCTGCCGAATATTCCTGTGGTTCGCCTCCAACCTCAGTTGCTTGAAGTGCCTCTCTCCAGCTAAAGTCAATGTAAAATTCCCATTGAGACTATATTCTGGAAAGAATTAGGCCAAATTTTGGGTTAGACCCATTTGAATCTTTGGGATGTGAATTGTGATGGGCAGGCAAAAGTCACTGTATGGGAGGAGCAAAACATCGGGGACAGGTCTGGCATGTAGTGCAAATAGAACATCAAGTACAGGCAGCTTGGGGCGTGTTGTGCCACTGACTGGTAACGATGGTTGAGCATTAAAATTAGCTACAGACGCTTTTTGTTGTTTATCTTCTCTCCAGCACTACTTAAATTGAAGCCAGTTGATGGTCACTGTGCAGTGGAAACAAAGTATGTGAAAACAGTGTGCCTGCCTAACTTCTTCTTTCCTGTTGGGACTGACTGCTTCATTTCTGGATGGGGCACGACAGAGACAGGTATTTGCGGGCTAGCTGGATTTTGGTGGGTACTTCGTGGCAAGGTGGGCTGCTGCTTTCAGTAGCAATTGCCAGACCCAACGTGGACCTAGGTGCTTAGTGAGACCAAGACACGGCATTCAAAACCAAGGAAGGCTAAATCCTGCCATGGAAATTACTCATTAGCAGAAATCTCGAACTGCTGGAGCAATCAAACCTTTCAGCATTCTGAAAAAATCCCCTGACGCATCATTTTTACCTGCCATCTGACACACCATGTGATGGTTTCATCTGAAGCCAGCAATAGAAGCAAGAAGGTATCAGGAGAGAGGCTATTGTATAGTTTGTGTGTTTCAAGACAGGACCGAGAAAGACAGGAACTTTCACATGGATTTCCAGCCCATTGGGTCAGATAAAGCTTTTCAGAAGCAGCATCTGGATCTTCAGATGCACTGAAAAATAAAAAAAAAAAATCCAAAGCTTTTCAAATTCAACCAGCTCTGTCCAAAACCTTTCTTGCCCGCAGTAAATCCTAAGGGGAGAAATTACTATGCTTAAAAAAAGATAATGGCAATTTTCTGAAAAATGCATTTTCTTATGTTCTGATTGATGTGTTGCTGTAAAGCTGCAGAAGGAAAATGTGTCACTGAGGCTGCAGTAGGTGTCCTAGTGCTTTGTGACTGATACAGCCTCATGTGATACACAGGACCAAATTCTCCCTTCTGATGTAACTCTCATTGAAGTCCACAAGAGACAAGTGTGTTCATTTGATCAGAATGTACCAACAGAATTTAATGGACAATTTTTAAAAGTTCCAAATAAAAAGTCTCCCTTAAAAAGGGTACAGGGAATTTTATTTTTTTCCCCAACAAAGAATATCAAGTACCCTGTATGTGTTCAAACTAGATGGCTCCTTCTTTGAGCAGAGCTATTATTAGCATTTCAGGAAATCACTGCAGAAATGCAATATTTCCTGAAACTCAAGCGGAACCAAACTTATAAACCACCTTTAATTATCTACAGATGTAGCGCTTTGAAACTCTGGCTATTGCCTTTAGATGTCAAGTTATGTCTTTAGATTCGCTGTAATTAATCATTGCCCTTAAATATTGTATGATTTTCAGTTTTCATCTATTTCATTAGCTTGCGTACTAAAACATCTAATGGCACCAGTCTGAGAAGTGCTGAGCGGCTCAAAGTCCCATTGCGACCCATGGGAGCTGCAGACAACCAGCACCTTTGAAAAGCAGGATTACGCAGGCAGAGCTGATCGGAGCCACATTCCGAATACCTGACTTTGCTTTTATTCAGGCAACAACTCGGTGTCCTGAGTGAAGCTTCCAGGCTTCAACTCTAACCCTTATCATTTCAGACAGATACTTCTTTTCTTCCCAGGCTAGCACATGCATCCCCTCTGCCCTTCTCCCTTCCCATCCAAATGGCAAGCAAGCTCATATTTTGAACAAAGACAACATGTAACAGGATTGGGAGGAAGGTGACAATTTTTTTGGTGCACATCCCATAGATGAAGTATCCCGTCAGCTGTTAGATGCCAATGTCAAGCTGATTTCGCAGAGGAAATGCAATGCACCCAGAGCATATGATCACATACTGGATGAAACCATGTTTTGTGCAGGAAATCTTCAGAGACCCAGAGCTGATTCTTGTCAGGTCTGTTGCTTTTTCTGTATTTGAACACTAATTTTTTGAGTAAATAATCAGGCTGTGCAGAGTAATACTTTTGGCAGAGTGCTGCATATGTGTCCGTTTCTCCCATTGGTGTATTTCAACAGCCGTCGTCTTTCTCCAGCGCAGTTTGAGATGTATGCCCCTAGAGCTGATATTGTCACTGTCAGCCACAGGCAGATCGATGGAAGCTAGAGACTCACCTGGGAAGTTTGGCTTCTGAGACAGTTTGTCGAAATAACCTGAAAACTTGCCTTTCTTTTCTCTTGGTTTTATTATGGCCTCTGCCACAAACACCAATTCTAATCTGATTTTCACTATCAGAGCTAAGACTCGCAGGGAAAATCAGGGTTGTTAATTCTTTTCATTACAGCTAGCGCAAATGTGAAGCAAGCTCATATTTGTACTGTTGTAAGACAGGGAAGAGTTTGAACAACACTTCTTAAACTACCACTGTGAGCACACTTTGCAATACAAAACACCAATAAAACAAAAACCTGAGACCAACCAGCTCAGAATAAAGTCATTTTGAGGGGTGTGGGAGGCAAGTGTTTTTATTTACACCAAGGATCATATCTTTATCTTTCTGAGCTCAGTTTCTGAATGCCTGGTACTTCCATGCCTGGGAAATTTCATGTGACCTTGTCAGATATACATCACAGACTTGAACAAACGAAAACTTACATCCCAAAAGTCTGGTATCATTTGACCTGGCTCCAGAACTGCAAGACTACTCAGGGACTGAGCAGCATCTGTCGGTACATCCAATAGGAAAAAAACATGATTATAGCTTCAAAGTCATATGATGAGAGAGGAGCATCCTTTTTTTGTGAACATTTTGCTTCACATTTTTTATACCTGTGTGCTTTTTCTCATCAGGGAGACTCCGGAGGCCCACTAACTTGCGTAGAAAACGGCTCCTACTATGTATATGGCCTTGTCAGCTGGGGTGATGGGTGCGGGTTAAAAAACAAGCCAGGAGTTTATACCCAGGTGACAACATTTCTCAGTTGGATTAAATCGAAAATTCGGTCTGAGTCAAGGTCACCTCATTAGAAGACAGCTTTGGAATAACAAATGGTAAGTTTGAGAAATTTGCTTTTTTTTATCATTTCCCCAAATGCCTTCTCTTCAACCAATAATGTTACTGATATTTTCTCATGGCCTACAAGGGGCATCCTTCATCATCACCTTGAAAATAGCCTTAGAGCACTAGCTAGTGTGTCAGTGACTGTTTTTCTTTTGGGGGGTTTGAAATAAGCCCACATTTTGCAGCAAAACAGATCAGAAAGTAAACCAACTCCAGTTTTTCCCCAAACCAAACAGAGCCACAGTTGCCAATGTTTCCGGTTCTGCTCTTCAAGCCCTGAAAATTCTGCAGGCTCAGTTGCTGCCAGCTGTTCGTTCATCCCCTCATGCCCCTGTCTAAGGTGTGTTTTTTCTGTACTCATTGGACCCTGACACCTCAAAACTATTGGTGTGTGCTCCTAAAGCCAGTATCATTTTTCACATACATAAAAGTCATGTGCCTGTGTTTGCAAGACTGCGCCATTGCAATTATCTGAGGAGGGAGGATCAGGCAGGAGAATTATTTTTAAAAGCACATCTGTAGGGTAAATAACCACAAATTCCATCAGTGATGCATTCCAGATTGAAAAAGGAACAAAATAATATTAGAATGATCTACTTTATTTCTGATTAGAGGATAGTTCCTTACACTCCAGATTTACAAAGGTATATATGTGACTAACCAATACCGGTGAGACCTAGGGGGCATGAAATCCCATTAAAAAAATATGGCTCTAAAGCTATTGGATAATTCTTGGTGTTTCATAAGTTTTGCAAGTCAAATTGTGTCATTTTTGCTCAATTAGTCTGCACAGAAATTTGAAAAACAGGGGATTGGTATTAAATCAGGATATAAAGAATAGATACGTTTGTGAAGAGCCAATTCCTTAAAACAGTAATGTCCCTTGCATCTGAGTTCCAGGGTTTACAACCTTCTCTAACCAGCTACCTAATCTATCAATAGCTACCCCTATTGCGATAACCACAACAATTCAACCAATTTATTCATTACAAATTATTTTATAGTCTACCAATCCAGTTCACTCATCTGTAGTACAAAGCTGAGCCTGCCAGTCACCTAGTATTAATTTCATTTACAGCTTTAAATAAATACCAGATTCTGTAATACGTACAGTGCTAAATCACCAAGTACCCACACAAAAATAAAATGATCAGTTATAATTTGCAATGTTTATGTTGCTTTTTAAAACAAAAAGTTCTTAGATGCCATCTATTGTGCTTCTGGAAAAGCTACAGGATTCGCAGGACAAGATGAAAATCTATTTGTGTTATGTCATGTTTCTATTTACTTCTGATACAGCTGCATTTTTCTTCTCTTGACTTGCAGAATTTCTGAAGCATCGGGGTTCACTGTGACCTGCTGAGATCCTTCTGTCTCCAATATGTCCTGTAAAATCAAACCCAAGTAAATTATGAAGACATCCACTGGACAGAAGAAGGTTTTAGCTATTCCATTAAAATATTTACATATTAAAAGTTACCACAACTGGCAAACAAATGAGCAAAATTGAAATCACTGTTCTGCACTGAGCAAACCTCTGAGGTGGAAAAGTGTAAAAAATGGACCCGTTCATGTAAGTTAGGTACTATACATATCAAAGGACTGAGTGTGTTCACATCCTAATTCCTAATTTGAGCCCTAAATAAAGAGCAAGCCAGCAAACACTCAAGTTCCAGGTGGATTGCACACCTGTAGATTGCCCTTGGACCATCAGATCATTATCATACCTAGAGGTTAAGAAGACAGCGCCTGCAGTCCCCACTGCCTGCATTACTCAACCATAGTTGTAATTTATTTCCTGAGTAACTTTTCAGATGGGAATGTAAACCATGGATATGTCCTGTTTCTCTTGGGCTGGCTTATTGTTTGACTTGTTGCCAAAGTTAAAACTTAAATGAAACAAGCATTTAAAGTGCAGAGCTTCTCTTTTATTGTAACTTAATGCTTCCTAACTGTAGGGGCCACAAGGCATGGACTTCTGCTCTCTTGTGCTGGGACACTGCAGACTGGGAGTCATCCCTGTGGAGGTAGGGAGAAGAAAAAGATGGAAGATCCCAGCTTGTAATTTCTTGCATCTCGAGCTGGACAGAGATGGAGAAGGCTGGACCATTGCCCCTTTACAAGAAGCCTCCCACAGCACACATTATGCTGTTAGAAGTCTACACTGAGCCTGTCAATAAAGCTGCCAGTAGAGGTTTCAGGGCAACACATGATTACATGGCAACACACGGTGTCTCAGTGGAATTAGGAAAAGAGAACGGGAGTTGTACAGGGAGTCCCTTCCACCTCTGCTTCTGCTTTCCGTGGACATACCAGGACACTTGGAGATCTGACAACACCCAAGAGTTAAGGGAAACACATCCCATAGTATAAGTAAATCCTATCCTGTGGCACTTCCTAGTCCCTACGGGAATTCCTCAGCAACGACAGTGCTGGATTCTCTTGAATTCCTTCCAATTAAGGTTTACACACAGCAACAAAGCTTTGTGAGGGAAGTATACATATTCTGTTCAAATAATAAGAAGAACTGTAGACTCCAGGGAACATTCAAAAGCATTAAACAGGATGTGTGCCTGTCTGCCTTCTAGAGAGCAGAGCTGTTGGGATTTGTAAGAACAGTTTACTCTACTTACAACTCCAGGTCCATACTGAGCAGAAGAACCCTGCAATCCCATTTCCCGAATGTACGCCAACTCAGCAGCTCTTCTTGCTATTTCGACTTTGTGAGAACCTGGGGGAGTCCAGCCAATGCCTCTGAGCCAGTTCAAGTCAGACTTGTACTTTACCTGAGAGAATGAAACATACATCAGGGTGTCTTATTTTGTTTGGCTCTAATCAAACCACATGCCCTGGGTATTCAAGACAGAGCATATAAAAAGCAACAGAGTCGATAATAAACACATTATTACTTTTCAGCAAACAGACTGTAGTTCTTTCAAGAATGTGATTTTGTTGATAGGTAAGGTCTGCGAAGCACATTGCCACAGACAGCTCCTATCACTTAGAAGGACAGTGTCACTCAGCTACACTTACATCACTCTGCAGCTTGTAGGCCTGCTTTGCATGCTTCACGTTTAGCTGCTCAGGATCACAAGTGTATTGGTGAAAAGGCTGCCTGTAGTTAACATTGCTTGCAAGCTGCTGGCTTCTCTTAGCATGGAGGAAACCTGGCTGGTTGAGGTGACTCTGGAACTGTGCCCTGTTTTGGGCATATCCACTCCTGTATTGGTTGTCACTCTGGAGTTTCCCCACTCTGAGGACATGCCTGATTTTGGGATCATCATTTGCACTCAGGAATCCAATCTGCTGTCCTCTGTCTCTCAGGAAGGCTTCTCTGTACTTGTACTGCAGGAAGGGCAGAGGTAAATCTCATTTTCACATTCAGATTGCCTTCAAATTCTGTTATGAAAAACTTACCCTCCCCTAGCTATCAGTCATGCTTCCTGTAGTGCACAAAGACCAAGGGTTTGTTTGATATCAAACTACATCTCCTAATCTAACAAGACACTGTAGAAGAACACCCTTTGTGCAAATTTTTAAAGGAGTAGAAAGACTTAGGGAGCCCAAAACACTCATCTCTCAAAAGCAATCAGAGATCCTCTTATTGCTGCACTCTTGAGTGCAACCAATACACAGCTCAAGCAGTGAAGCTCCTCCATCTTCAGCTTTCTTGCCACCTGTGGTCTTCTGTGTTCAAAGGTGACCCACTTTATTCTAGACCATGTTTTAACTATTCATAGCCTAGTACCTATTTTATTTAACTACATCATAATATACCTCCTTCCCAAGAACAACCCTTTGAAGTGCAACAGAGGAGCCTGGTATTGAACATTATTAATGGAAGCCTTTAGTTGGAAATCTCTGCACTTAACCTGCATTTGGTTTCATTGGATCACCAGTTTTCCAAACCAGAACAAGGTTCACTTACATCAGAATTCACCCATTTTTACAGGGTGGGGGTGGCATAGGAAAAGGGTTGGGAAGCGTTTGAAACAGAACAATTCTTACATCACTAGCAATCTCTCTTGAAGCCTTTGCTGTCTGGAATGGGATGGCGTCAATCCTAAAATCATAGCCAGATGCCCTTGTCTGTTCCCAAGATGTTTTATACAATTTCTGTGTTGAAAAGAAAAGAACAAAACAGTCATTTCCCCCTACAGTTTCTTAAACGCAGTCCCAAAACTGCAATAATAAATGTTTTATCCTACTGGGCTTATTTGTATCAAGAGTCATCAGTACCATCTCCAAGGTTTTGATCCAGTTCTATAGCACTTCAACTTCTTTTCTATTCACCATAAAGATAAAATGCCTCGTCTGAAAAGTGCCACCAGGGTTTCCTTTTGTACTTGAATGTGGTTGTTTTTGATGTGATTTAATTTCTATTAGAAACTGTGATGCATCAGTCACATCAATATTGCATTGATATTGCCCTTATTCTCTCTTTTGATGCATCCACTTGCAGTGTCTTGGGTTTCGTGGCATCATAATTTCAATACCAGTTATTTCAAGCTTTTCAAGTGATCCCTGTCTCTATCCCCTGCCACATGTGGCTTCATTAACTCATATGGAATAACAGCCGGTTTAACATATTTAATGTGACTTTGAGGATGTGAAATACATTTACATCCTGAAGAAAAACTGCTCTAGATTTGGTTCTTCTTCCACTAGTAGCTTTCTTAAAATAGCTTCCAGTCTGCAGGTCTTGCTACACAGCCATGGTATCTTAGCTGACATTTTTGGCTGTCCCTTTCTGACTTTATTAATTTGCTTTCTATAAGTCTTTGATTCATCCTTTCTGGGGTTTGTGACCATATGAAAACAAGCATAACATCCACTTCACATTTTAAAAGCTGTTACTCTGTTTCACTGGTGAATTTAGTGCTAGGCAGTGCTAAATTTGAAGGTAAACTGAGATGCCAGAAATCCTGCAAGACAGCCTGGGTAGAAACAATGCAAGCGTTACCATACACCCTGCTAAAAGGTCTAGGGCTGACCTTTCATTTGTCTGCAATCGCCTCTTTGCCTTTTTACCTCCTCTATCGCTTCAAAGAATGTAAATTCTATTTGTTTCTTCCACCTGTAGAGCACCTATCACCAACCATGGACCTCAAAGCTTCTTACAAATTAAGGTCACTCTGACCCTACAGTTAAAGACAACAGCTATTTAATCAGGGAACAGTACATTAGTAATAGACTGAGTGCCTCTGTCTGGGATAACGTGGAAACAAAATCCCTTTAAACCAATTCCATTCACTGATTCAGTTGTATCCAGGTTGATGACAACTGTGCCTAAGGGATCAGTTGCCATGTTGTGACATGTGACTTCATGAAGGTGGATCCTTCATGAAGGAAGGAAAGTCAAGGAAAGAGGATTCTCCCTCCTTCCCCACCCAAACATAAGTAAAAAGATTTAGATTTGTAACTAACCATACCTATACTGAAAGACTGAAATCCTTAATAACTGCTTCCTACTCTGGAAAGCAGAACTAATTCTCCAAAGAAAAATCAACAGGCTTTTCCTGCTCCCTCCAGCCCAAACCTAGCAACATGTTGGCTGTCCACAGCCTCTGGCGTTTTTAGTTTTGGTCAGGCGTAGAGAACCTGGCTTCTACATATACGTGAAAGTTTTTCATTCCCAAGTAAGTTTACCAAGTCAGCTCCCCAAAGTAAAAGGCTAACTTACATCACTGATGTGCAGTGCATTCTGGCGGGCTCGGATAAAATCTGGATGATCAGGAGGCAGGGTGTACCTGTGCCTGGCTTCGAAGCCTTCAGCCTTGTACAATCTCTGTGGGGTTGAAAGTAATTGAATGCAATTGATACTGGAAGCAATGTCGAGATAATTATTTTATGCATTTTAGTAACAACAAAAGTTAAGATCACTTATAGTGAAATGAAACCTACATCATTGCACTGGAGGTAGCTGGTTTTAGCATGAATCAAATCTGGAGAGTCAACCACAGCAGTGAACTTCAAACTTTCTGGCTTCTGACGGTACTTTATCTAAGAGGGGGAGGAGACAACCAAAACAAACAAAGGAAAAAAAACAACACAGGATGTTTCTGTTTATGATACATCAATTCCAAACGTGTGATAACTGGAGTCAAACATAAAAGCCACCTTCCTGAAGCCACAGTTTAAAAAACATACTGTTCTGCTTTAATCTAAGTTGCTCTTTCAGCTAGGGAATGGGGATGCTGCTGTATCATTGCTGTGGTGCCTGGGCACCAAACTTCTTTTTTTGTGTGTGTGCAAGGACTTCTAACTGAAAATTCACATGCAAAAAGCTTTAGAACACTACACTTTTGACAGCTCATAATTTTTCTCCATTAATGCATGATACTGAGGAGGCAAATGCCCCTTCACTGTGGTTGTCAATGCTGTATCTTTCTATATGACTTCCATAACCGCCTGCTTAGAATTTCATAATGGAGTTTACTGCATTTATTTATTGCTACATGTTTTGTTTATACTCTTGTGTTTCATTCGGAATGGAAAATATTCAGCAGGTGTCACACAGTGGACTTGCATCTCCCATACTGCTTCTTGGTAACTTACACGTTGTATAAACAGGCTCCCACATCAAAAGGAAATGATAAGCTACATTCGTAAGTGTCATGTAACGAGGAGCCTTGATGGTAAACAATTCCTACAGACGTGCTACCCCATGAAAGATTTATCAGTTACCTCACTGATGAGCTCTCCAGCCTTCTTTACACTTTCTATCTGTGGAGATCTCAGAGCCATCCAACCAACTCCTTTCATGAAGTTCAGGTCTGATTTATAGCGATGCTGTTAAAAATGAAAATCGTTAGCTATCAGTTTTGTATCCACAGCTATTAAGGTTTTTTAAAAAGACTCCCTGATTCATATTAACATTTTGAGTTTTTTCATTTGCCATGCACATATCACATCGTAAAGCCAAACTGTTTGCATTTGTTCGTTCCACCAGGAATTAAATAATGTATCATATGCAAGTTACAAGAGAAGGCCCCACGAGTGAATTAGTATGACTCAAAGCAGTAAGTAATAACCTGTTTGTACTGGGTGTAAAAGAACCCCTTTTGAAATAATTTTCTGAGGTGAGTTCAAGTCAGGAATACTAATTATTTTATCTGGTGCATGCTTCCTCATTAACCCCATTTCTAGGCGGACACCTTACTCTTTCTTCACTCACATTAAAGGCTTGTTCAAACTCCTAATCCAGTAAAGAAAACAAGGCACACTTAATAAAAAGTGAAAGCCAGTAAAGTACCCACAATCCCAACAATTCTGACTTCTTCAGAGTGACAGCGGCTTACTGTGTGATTTTAACTCAATCATCCATTTTTTTCAGGGTTGTTTTTTGGTTTTTTCCCTTATATGCAAAAGGACGTAACAGCCAGCTAGCTCAAGTGTGTTGTACATTACTAGATAGTGAGGGTGTCAGAAAAAAGCACCTTCATCATTTCTCTGGATTCCTAACCTCTGGCATCTAAAGACAAAGAGCCAAGTGCTGCGGTTCTTACTCATCTCCTATCCTGTCCCTTTGTAGGCAAGCTCTAAAGTACATGCTTTTAGGGTCTAAGGACTAAGTCCCTGGAAATGCCACTTTCCTATCATGTGAGTCACCACCACACATCAGTAAACAGTAAAAAATCCTGCCTTCCTGGATCTAACTACCTGTATGCCATCTGTTAGCCATTACAGGAGAAGACAGAAACGGGAGTTGGAAAGGTAAAGAACTGCTTCTAGCAACAGCTTCTATACCATGCCAAGAATATCCCCAAAAAGTTCTGGCAATGAAGACTACATTTGGGATACCAAATAGCAAGTACACTGAGTAAGAAAGAAGGATACTAACTCTCCAGTGTTTTGATTGCCACTCTGACTTTCATAGCTGGAATATCTGTTAATACCTGCTCATCAGATCTGACTGAATCCAACGAATACCCCATCACCTTGTCTCACAATAAAATCCTGAGCTCAGTAAATGATAAGCTCTCTAAAGACCTATAAAGAGTTAGCATAACTTTCTGAACAAACTTTTTCACTTCCCTGATGAATGATTCAGTCTCATCTCTTACAAAACAAAGAACACCAGAACAGAGCTTCCCACTAACAGAGTAGCTAATGACGCTGGTCCTTAAATTGTCAAAATACAGCTATGTGCATCCATGCAGCTTTATGCACACACTCAAAATCTACATCTGTTTGAAAGCACACACAGAAAATGGCATGTCCCTGAACAAAGGTACACGCTAAGGCAAAGTGAGCAGGGATGTGGCCCATGCTGAGATTCCGTCTTTTCAGTCATCAAAGCTTGTCTAAGCTTACATTTGCATGAGCAGTTTCTGCAAACACTTCTGGGGAACTGGTTATTTGATATGACCATTTCTGTTTGCAAAATTACCTTCTAACATATTCCAAATCAACCACCAAGCATTTAATATTCTGTTCAAAGAATTCTGTGTGCAGACCAGTGGCTGTCAAACCACTGACTAGCTGTGATCCAAACAGCTGGGAGGGGATTGTGTATATCCCTCAGCTCTAGAACAAGTAACATGGACCACAGTGATTCTCCATCAGGTTCATAACAGGAGAACCTCTGATTCACATATATTTCATATGTGAGGAGCAATCACTGCCCAGTGTCAATATACAATTTGTGGAAGTCACTCAAAGGTTTGTTATTGCTAAATTCAATTTGCTGTTAACAGAAGCAAAGTCTTTACCTCACTCTGTAGCATGTGGGCTCTTTTGGCCCACTTCATCTTCATGTCTTCTGGGAGTGCTGTAAATTCATGGAGTCTCTTTCTGTAATCTTGATCACTCGCTAAGGCCTGAGCTTTCCTGGCATGGACAAGATTCACCATGTCCATGGGCAGATGGTATTGAGACCACACTTCTTGGGATCCTTTCTTATACTCCTGTTCACTCTGTAATTTGGCAGCATGCAAGCAATGCAGCAACCTGGTGTCATCCAGAACACTTCTGGCACCAATGTGCTTTCCTCTCTCCATCACAAAGTTGTGTTTATATTGGTACTAAAAATAAAAAAATAAAATGAAAAAAGTGCCAAACTTAGACTGGCTACTCTAGCTAAATAACTTGGGATAAGCCACTGAAACATCTATGCTGTCCATAAAAACAGGCAAGGTATGCAGCACTAGAAAGTAATTGTTTGAATCTCTCATTGCCCTCAAATTTAAATACCACAGTAGTGGCGACATTAAAGTTAAGCGCCTCAATACATTCTCTGAATATGCCCAAAGCATTGATCATGTTTAACCTCAGATCATGTTCTTTTATTATCTCTCATAGAATTTTATTCCCGTTGCTAGGAATAAGAAACCAAGAGAAACAAACAAAAGACAGAAGAGAAAAAAAAAAAACTATACAAAAGAGAAACATCATGCACTCTGTAGCCTTCAGATTTGCAAATGCCACCCAGCTATTTTAAAGAGTAAATTCAGTTTTCCTGGATCAATAACTATGCTGAGAAGCCTAAGATGGTGGTCTGAGCACAAGAATAACCACCAGCAACCCCTCATTCTCATCTTAGCTGGGACTATGACTCTCCCTATGATCTTGCATTTATCCTTTCTGTGAAATAGTGATGATGATGATAATGATTATTTATACAGCATCAACAGGGTGCTTGGAACTTTAAAGGGAAGGCCTGGGCCCTGAAGAGTTCATAATGTAGTTGAAATGGGATAATAACACTTATCTACCACACAAGAGAGTTGTGGGGATTAAATTACAGTAACTAATGTTTATAAAGTGCTTCCAAGATGAAGGGCCAAATTCAGATCTGTTGTAAGTGGATGTAATTCTATTATGGACTTGTACCCTTTAGAGCAGATCTGAAGCTGTAACCAAAAGCACTCTGCAAAATATGGTTAAGTATACATTATAAATTACAGCTAGAAATAGTTGCTTCATAAAACAAATACACATGAAATATATTCATATTTTATCACATTAGAGAGAAAATATGCAACTAAATACTACACAAAATGAAGACTTCTTCAACTAAATTTAGCTTAATTGTCAGTTTTTCCTAGAATTTATTAAATTTCTTGTGAGGAAGGCATGAACTTAGCTTTCTGAGAAATGGATACCACCATGTCTGAGTGTTTTGCAAACAACAATCCAAATGAGAAGATATTGTTATGGGTAAGAAGATTAATTTCCTTCATTTCAGAAATTAAGGGGACACAGGAGCATCAACTGATTTTCACTTCCTAACCAGACAGACAGCTCCTGATTTTCACGCTCAGCTTCTGACTTCCTGTCAATTTGGGAGCACTAAGCACTTCCAAAAGTCAGCTCAAAGCAGGGTGGACAGAATTAGTGGGCATATTTATAATATGAGGAGCTGAAAGCCTGGAAAGGAGCAGAATCCCTCTGATTTGTCTGTCTGCAAATACTTTAATTCACTAGCTATTTCCCACTGGAAGATGTTTAACCGAGCTTGGTTCCCTATTAGCAGCGATTCTTCCTCTTCTTTTTTTTTTAAATTCACACAAAGAATCTCATTCATAAGTAATATATTCTGTCTCACACTTGTCTCACATGGTTATGGAGTTGCTTTAATTCAGTTAAATCTGCTTTAGACAATGTTTTACATGAAGTTAACAGAAATTAGGCAAGAAGGAAGGTTGAATCATTCAACTCACATCACTGGCAATTTCTCTAGAGGCCCTGGCAGTCTGCAACGGGAGTGCTTCCGTTGTCAGCTTGTAGCCTTGAGCACGTAGATTATGCCAAGATTCTCTGTATTTTGCCTAAAGTAGGAAAGGCACATGTAGATTGCTGTTTCACTTTTAAATGCACAAAGGAACAAACAAAGGAACCCTCTTTCATTTGTTATTCTGTGTTACAGCCTCATTCTTCATAATCAAAGGATTTTTAAAAATTATCTTTGGGAAATCCTACTAACTCAGACAAAACATGTCTCATTCTTTATGTAGATTTAATTTACTCACAACTGTATATATGCTAATGGAGATAAATATCATTATAATCAAATCAGGGAAAGCATAAATAGAATAGACCTAAAAAGTCTACTTATCCATCTTCCTTGCCACTGCACAATTCAGTCTCCATTCCAAATAAGTATAAGAAATACAGAACAAATTCTTACATCGCTGAGGTTGGCTGCATTTATTTTTGCCCGTGTAAATTCAGGCAGACCCAGAGTTGGTGTATAGTGATGCTGACTGTCCTCTCCTGCTGCTTTATATAGGCGCTAGGAAAGAGATCAAAAAGACAATCGCAATTAATTTTCTCTATTGTTTCAATAATATAACAGCAGTACTTAAGTTGTTTATGGTTGTGACAACTACATTAGCCAGCACAAAACCCAGTTAAGAATATACCATTGCAACTGTAATGGGGTTTTTCTGGGCATAAAAAATGGGGTTTGTTTTCTGGGCATAAAAAAAATTTATATTAATTTTTATGCATATACCATGATGCCAACTCACTACATTCTTAGTCTTGCATTGTTATGTTCCCAGCAGGCCAAAAGTAGACTTAAGAATGTTAAGGGCATCGTGAACGTGTGTTAAATAAAAGGGTAGGCATTTCTGGTGGACTGGCCGTATTTTCTAGCTTGGATTTTTCTTCATGTTAATATAGATGATCTTGATAATTTGTCTATGAGGTGTTCTGGGTTTTTTCCCCCAAAAAAATTAGAAAAGTGATTCTTTGTTTAGGAGCCCTCTAAAGTGGACTATACTATGCAAATGAGCTCCCTCAAGAACACCCCACAGACCTTTTGAGGCTGTTTCATGTAAAAAACCTGATAACAGGACTATATCATATGGGTACTATTTAAGCTTTTTAAAAGAGATTGAATTGAAAATGGTATTAAATGTTTGGAAATAATAAAATGTGATCTAACTGTGGAAAAGCACAAATGAGTGATACTTGCTTTCTTTTTGATGCATTTTGCTTTCAGAACAGGGCTGTCTCTTTCCCACTCCTCCATCCCCAGCTCGCTGCATTTTGAAAAGCATATTTTCTGATTCACGTTAGGAGAGCCTACCTCATTAGCAATCATATTGCTGAATTTTGCATGAAGGAGGCCAGGAGAGTCTGTCACCGATGTGTACTTGAAGGAATGTGGTTGCTGACGATATTTACTCTGAGTTCACACACAAAGAAAAATGAACAGAATAACTAAACTGTCTTGTCAGTTAAGGGACTTTTGCAATACCAGTGGTCTAGTACTGCTTCTTGTGCTTAAAACTCTACTGTGCAAAGGGTATGTGTCTATTAACCATTAGACTAACTTACTTTTTGCTACTCTGAATTTGGTGCATTCAAGTCTCACAGGGGAAATGAAAAGTAAATAAGGAATAAAGTGTTAAAAAAAGCCAACTCCTGCTATGCTGAGTACAGTAACAAGGTTATTTCACTACTTGGTGTCATTAAACCTGGCTAGTGGAATTACAGTAAAGGCAATCCGATCCAGAGAGAAGGTGCTGTATAAGCCCACTGAACTTTTTTTGTGAGAAAAATGAGGTTCCACCTGGCCTGTGGTCCTACGTCACAATTGTGAGCAAAATAGCTGCAAGATCACTGCAAGATTCACTAGAACACAACTAGGAAGAGCACTCTTGTTTTTCTTAATTTCACATCTACGTGAATATGGGCAATAGATCTAAGATTTGAAACTAGGAGAGACTGTAAGGGAACACAACAGAAGAAATAAAAACACAGTTACAGAGGGGGAAAAACAACAGCACACAAAAGCAGCAAGTGAAAAACAGACTAAGATGGTAAAGCAGGAGCAGAGCTGAGGACAGCGTAATGTATTGGGCAATTCACAGATCAGTCTGATTCTGGAGAAACAGTACAAGGTACTTATTATAGATAGGCACAGCCTTATTTTTAGTTGAAAAACCCATTTTAATTCTAAAATAAATAACATAAAATAACAACCTCCTGGGTTTGAAACACAGGAGAAAAGATTTGCGAAAACACTTAGCAAAGTCTGCAAAACCTTGAACTCCATCAGGTTCACCCATCTGCAGTTAGGACACGAATGGAATGATCAAACGCAGGGGAGGGAGCCTAGCATTATTCAGTGAGTCACTTTGCCAGCCCAGTTTAATAGAAAGACATCTGGCAAACTCTTGTTTGTAGTGAGGAAATCAAAACCCTCTTTTGTTACCTCGCTGATGAGTTCAGAAGCTTTCTTCTTTCCTTCAATCTCTAGGGCCCCTGGAGTAATACATCCAACTCCTCGCATAAAGTTCATGTCAGACCGGTATAAATTCTAAGGAAAACCAAGCAGAAGTAATTACAAGTTTGCATTTGAGATGCCCTATATTTATTTATCCAAAAATACACAATAACTGTATTCAGATAAATCCATTTAGTATCTACCACAGCCAGTTCATACACATTACCCTAAGTTCTTGTGTTTATGTATGTGTCCATGTGCACACAGCCTTGGTTTTTAACAGTTCCGAATGGTCATAGCATAAGCAGGGAACACTAAGGAAAAATAGCACTAAGCCACTGTTCAGGCTTTGTTAAAATATTTTCCAGACCACCAAACCCATCAGTGACTCATTGTAAATGCTACTTTTTCAAAAGTTACCAATAAGTTACTGGTAGATACATTGTGACAAATATTACATTTGATGATGAGAAAGGCAAGGAGGATCATTTTATTTTCTACTTCAAAAAAGCTGTAAAGACCAAACAACTAGTAAAGCACGGATTTGCCTACTTGATGGATATATGGAAACTGCTACTGCTTACTGAGGGAGGAACTAGCTTTAGTTAATGAGGCATTTTGGTTCAGCCAACCACTTATAATGGAAATGGACTATGCCTTCATTTTATTAAGCCACCTAGGAAAACAGAAACAGTTCCCCTTCCATCCAGGCCTGTCCAATGCTAATCTCTAGACTCAAAGGCACTGTAGTGCTGCGTACAGCAAATATCCTTTGTGAGTCGGAAGGTAAGAGAGGACAACGCTAGAGTGTGGTCCTCACCTCTTGTCAGCTACTAGCACCAGCAGGTAAGACAGTAAATTCTCCACTCAGATGTATTGCTGCCAATCATCATTTCACTCCCAACTCAAAATGAGTCATGGATGGAAAACTGCCTCAGAATCTCTGATTACATGTGTTTTCACCCGAGTTAGGGCAGCACCACGGCAGCTGATGTTTACGCTTGTTTGAACACAGTCTGCCATCTTTAAGACTGTTGGCTGTAAGTGTTAAATTGATATACAGTAGTATTTTGGGGCCAGACATGGTTTTAAGGTACAGTCCGTCCTGAGGTCTCTGGAGGCAATGTAATCCATTAAAAGCCCTTTGCTCAAGGCTGTGCCTACAGACACAGCCTACACTTGAATTTGTAAGGCATTATCCAGTTAATTTCACTCAAGATTACATAGGGAGCTAACTTATCCTTCTTAGAATTTCAGCGGTTATATCCTGGGCCAGAGTTTGGAAGTCTCTTACAAACAAGATGTTTAACAACAGGCATCTTTCTTGTGGAAGCACACATGAATTTCACCCAGATGCAAACCAACTCAAAGAGCAGTCAGCAAACTGTTTGCATGGTTAGCAAGACCTTAAAAAGAGTATTTCACCAACAGTGCAATGATCCTCACTTGCAACCACTTCTCTGCCCGATCATCAATGACTACTATACTTTACCCCTCAGTATAGTGCGATCACACTTGTTGTACAACTGCCCAATTAAAAAAAAAGTCTCATTCCTGAATGCAATCACGGGGAAACAACCATTTCTTATCCCTCAGCTGCTGCTCAAATACACAGTGTCATGATTTGGAACAGAACTATCTTGCATCAGGACCAACAGGGAAATATCACTGGGATGTTTTGCAATTACCTCGCTCTGTAGTTTGTATGCGTTCTTGGCACACCGCAATCTCACATCATCAGTCAAAGAAGTGTACTGATGTAGCAGCTGTCTGTATTCTTGTTCACTGACCAAAGACTGGGCTTTCCTGGCATGTACCAAGTTTATCATATCCAGTGGCAGGTGAAAGTGAGTCTTTGCATCCTCAAAACCTTGCTTATATTTCACCTATCAAATTAAAAACAGATCACATAGATATCACAGCATGGTAATTAGAATTTAGGTTTTGATTGAAGAGGCATTCTCCATATTTCCTCCATTTTCCAGTATAAATTATTCTTTTTAAAAGTAAGATCCCTAACTTGTTTAACAATACTGTGAATGATCAATACTTATAAATAGAATACATGGCAGCCTATCCTTCATCAAAATAGTAGCCATCTACATTATATTCAATTAAGCTGAGATATTATTTATAATTTTTTTTGTTAAAACTGGATACATTGAATCTATAAAAACTAATAAATAAAATCGCAACTCACTGCATTTCTAGAAAGCACAACAAAAAGGTGAAGCTACTGCCCAAGGATAAAATGCAAACTGCCATATTTATATCAGAATTCGTACAAATCCTCACTCAAAAATTTGTTGGTCTCCATTGATTTGGCCAGTTTCATTTCATATTTTTAAATGTCATTTTTAGTGGTGGGGTGTTTTAGACTTCTTGTCTCCATCCAGAAAAAGAAAGGTGTAGAAATCTTCAAAGAACTTCTTGCACATGACATTTCCCTACCAGATTATGCAAATTTGAGATGTTCATGCTGTTCATCCAGATTATGAACATCCAGAGTTATTGATAATCTTCAAACTAACTTAGAGTAACCTGATGGATGGATGAATTCTTCAGACACTTGTTGTTACCTGTATGTCTAAGCATACCATCACACAAGAAAGAATCCCAGTACAAGCCCAGCACTTAGTAAAATACATGAACACTTTCCCATCCATATCCACAATCAGGCTTGCTATGGACAGTTTTGGTAAGAAGATAGATAGATCTTAGATTATTTATGTGCTTAAAGTCAGACAAGTATTTCACTACTTTCTCGATCAAGCCACAGTGTTCAAAATGAGCTAAACAGTTACAAATCTTATAGACAATGAACAAATGATGTGATTCTTAGCCTATCCCAAGACCAAGTGGGAACCATTCCCCAACCAAAAAAGTCCAACTTAAAATCCCATAAACTCATTCATAAACTCTTTCATCCTTTAGTCTTTCAGAAAAACAGTAAACTCAAAATAATCACTGAATAACTTTGTATCTCTGCTAAATTTGATTTATTTCTGTACAAAGATCACTACTAATTCTCAATTAGACCTGCCTCTGACTGATACTTTTACAGAGTAAAATATTCTATGCTAGGCAACAGTGGTATGCAGCAGGGGATTGTGCAAGAATGCATGGTCTTCTTTTATTGTCAAATTAATGTTACTGTAAATAATGTAAAAGAATGGTAAGAATATCATGATTGTATCAAAATATCTGGCAAGTGGGTGAGAAAGGCCCAAGTTTTAAACAGTAAGCTATTCCACAGCTAGTCCACAGCTAAGTGCATCATTTATGAGGAACTACTCACTGTTAGGAAACCTATTCCAAAATGCTCACATCTTCTTTCTTGTACTTACATCACTCTGCAGCAATGCTGCGTGGACTGAATGAGCAATATGAATATCACCCTCCAAGCCTCGTGAGCCAACCATCTGTCCTTTCATTTTCTGAAATGCCTCCTTATACTTGTGCTAAAAAGGAAATCAGAATAGAAATGTGAATAGGAGTGTAGAGAAGTATTAGTCAGATTGTTAAAACCTGAATAAAAGGGTTTTCACATTACAGAAAGAGAGCTATGGACAATAAATGCTGGCTATACTTAATGTAATAATAAATCTGAACGAAACTTTAGTGGATGCTAGGAAGACCTCACCTGTGCAAACATTTTAATATTTTATCCTATTTAGAGAAAAGCACAAAAAAAATACACCAATGAACACTTACAAATAGCTTGCATTAGTTACCTGCTATTACACAGGTGGTGAAAGACAAGAACCCAGTGCAGGTGCTCAAAATCAGCCTCTGAGGAGCCTCTCTCCATCAGCACTCTAGCAAAGTCAGAACAGCTGGTCTCCTATGCTTGAAATCTGTATATTTCTACAACCTTTAGAGGACACTCAAGACAAATGCTGAAAGCCAGAATTTCCTGAATAGGCTCTCTCTTCCAAAGCTTGCCTAGCTAACAGTGGCTGACAGCTCCTGAACAATCCCTGAGACTGTCCAGTCACTACAGCAGGTAAGTTTGTCAGCTTTGCTAATGGATGTTTGCTTTAGCAAACCTTCCTTTGCTTAGTTACCAATAGCACTTCATTGTGGCTGAATCTCCAAAAGCCCATCAACTAGACTGAGGCCAGATGTCTCCCAGATGTAGAGTTGGATGGACATGCTGTTTCCATCCAGAGTCACTCAGCAGAGCAGAAACAGTCTGGAGTGACTGGCATATACTACTGGACAGTATCAGCAGTAAGTTCACGTACGTCACTTATGATTTCACCCGAAGCCTTTGCTGCCTGGAAGGGAATGGCATCTAGTTTCAGTTGATAGCCACCATCTTTCATCTTTCCCCAGGACTCCTTATAACGAATCTAGGAAATAGGAAACAGGAATAAAGCAGAGTTGCTGTTCAGAGGGTTGACACTGCAGCATTATTGCTATCCTAGCAATGTTACCACATTAGTTTAATTCTATTCTACTGCAGAGGGCTCGTATAAACGAAACTAGCAACACACAACAGGAATAATCACATGACAAATGTACATTATAAAAATGTATTTGTTTGTTCATTCTTAATCTTTCTAACTTAGGAGAAGTTTGATAAGAAGTTTCATTTCTTATACTACTTCAGAAACATTTAGACTATATAATGATCATCTCCTGGGGAAAGGAAAGAAATTTAGTATGATTTCCTGTGTAGGACAAATAGCAAAGCACTAACAACTTTTTCACTTTCCTTTAAAGCATTAAAGGTCAGATTTATACCTCACTGATATTCATAGCATTTAATTTGGCCTGAAGGATTTCAGGAAGATCTGTCGTCGGTGTATACTGATGCTTTACACTCTCTCCATGCTCCTTGTACAGCCTCTGCAAATAGAGATGAATTTCAGCAGCAAGTACTCACTACGCATTCAATCACTAGTTCAGACAAAAACATTAATAAACAGGTTTATGGAAACCAAAGACTACAGAAAAGTGACAGCAGCATTAATAAATACAAGCCTTTGTATCAGTCAAAAAGTATTCAAAAAGCTTTGGGAAGCTGACAAACCTATGAACTAGAGAGGAATTCCTTGAAGTTTTGAGTGTATAAATCAATGTATATGAAAATTCAGATATCAGAATATTAATTTGATGACCTCCAACATATGTGAATAGGGAGAGGGAGAATGAACAACATTTATCAACGGGTGTGCAGCCATGGGTGGCCCACCAACACTTTGAAATTCCACAGAAATCTGGGGAGATGAAGTTCCCCAAACACATCTCTCCAAAGTTGCTCATTTTTACCAGATAAATATGATATTAATTATCTGTGCAATTATTCCAAATTTATTTCCAGAGCCAGTTGCAAGGGGGTCAACGGAAAGAGATTTTAAAAGCCCTCAGAAGGTGACTGATCCCATCATAATACAGGTGTCTATGTGGGCTACTCATATCAGTCCTTGGAGGAAGAATACAGGGTTGGCCCAGGACTAGCGAACTTCCTGATATCTGCAGACAGGTAAGAGGAGTTCTGTGCAGTTAACTGGAACTTCCCCTACAATGGCTATGCAGAGTTCACCTCTTCCACATTATTTTTCTTTCCTAGCTTAGTTTCTTCTTACATTGACGTAATTTTCAGATGAGTACAGATAGCCACCACCATTTTTTGGGTCTTTAGATATGACCCACATCTTGATCACCCAACTCGCCTTTCCAAGGACATAATTTCTGTGTGAGGGTTTGAGACCCTCTAGATTAGAAAGAACCTCTCCATTTCACCCTGCTGCCACTTTCTTTAGCAAGTAGGTCCACTTGTATTGCAGGTCCATAAGAGGAAAATTAATGAGAACTCCACGTGTGAAGAAGTAGAGCAGCAGACTGATTTTGACTGTGGCTCAGTGGAACAAAATGACTTATATTTATCCTGCCTGAGATGTAAGCCTTTTGGATCTTATTAATTAAACCAAAGGCATAGACACTATAAGTATTACAATAGCATGTGTTTTACACAAAGTCTTTCATCTTCTTCACTTTAAAAATATCTATTTTCACAATAAAACCTCCTCTCATGTTTGAAACTTGTCTTTTTTGAGTGACTTTTGCTTATTATTCACTTCTGTATTATCCCAGTTAAGTCTACAATATTTTTAAATCGCTCTTCTATTAAAAATAAACATGTTTAAACACCAAACAGCCTCAATTCTTCCCTTTAAGTTTTCCCCTCCTGGATTTCTCTCTCAGCAGGATGACAGCTTGAAATAGTTTATTTTTTTCTTCCTTGTCATGCTGACTTACAGTTTGTTTCCAAAGAATATGCAGAAACTGAAATTTGAAAGGTCTGCTTGAAAAGGGGAAAGAACCCCGAATGTGTTCTTCCTCAATGAATCTCAAATGGCCAAAAGTCTCTAAAGGTCAAAGGTCAGTCTTACTCCTAAATTTTACTTCTGGAAAAAAAAATTGGACAGAAAGCCTTTTTTACATGAAAGTCCCATTCAATTCAGTGGGATCTCTATGACTTCCCACTCCAAGTTAGAAACATGCTCTTTGTGAGATGCATCACACCAGAACACAGAAATTTCATGGTTCCCAGGGATAATCTCAGAGAAAGAGAGAGAGAGAAAGCCAGTGCTTCAATCAGGTCGTTCAAAGAGGATACCACTCTTATAATCATAATGTATATACATTATAACTTACATCCACAGCCTGGTTATAACTAATTCTAGCCTGGATCATCTCAGGAGTGTCTTTAATACTGGTAAACTTCAAAGCATATGGATGCTGACGGTACTTCTTCTGTTGAGCAGAAAAAGATCAAAGCTGTGAATTTTGTGCTGCTCTTTCATGCTATTTGAAAGAGAAAAATCATAGGTTGCTGGAGATTAGAGTGAATTTGTGAACATAATTATTATTCCTCTTTCCTCATCTTTATGTCCTAGGTACTTTCAGATTAATATTTGTTTCAATTTAACAATAACCTTTTGCCGATTAATATTAAAGTATTTCTCCCTAAATATAAGGAAAACATTTCAAAATCAGATTCTGCCAACCTAAATACTCCAGAACTCAGGATTTTAAAATCTTTTTCAGATTACTTCAAATACAGTATGACTGATTATATTTTTTATTTATGGTTTCTTTAAGCAAGGAATTATATACAGTTGTCATGTGTTGATAATGGCAACTGTTTAAGTTATTGTTTCAGGGTTTAGGTTTCCTTCTAACACCTATATCAGATCTCTGCAGCCGTTAACACTGTGCCTAATTGTTATGGTATATCTGCTGGATAATTATATTAATTCTGCTTGCTTGAAAGGACCCATAGTAGCTTCTGAGAGGTCTTGTTATATATGCATAATTAAGATGAAGGCTATTTGATGGCATAATGAAACTTTTTCCATATCAACAGGTCACTAAAAGCTTCCCTTCCTGCATAAGTTGTCCTAAACCCATTAATATTCTTATCTCTTCTCCACATAGTGCATACTAAATTTTCCCAATGCCTGTGATGAACTCCCAAGTCAATAAGCATTTTGTGGCTCTTCTGGATATTGTTTATATCTCAGTGTTCGAGTCTAAAGGCATGTCATTCTCTTTTACATTGAGCTGTGATCCACATAAGTTTATTTGAGGCAACATCTTGATTCTTTGGGGACTCAAAACACCAATGTAAAACACATTACCTCTTTTAAGGTATTACAAGCTTATGAGCAATGTTTTGGTTTCAGAAAGAAATCCCTTAAAAAATTAGCAATCTTGCTAAGTTCAACTGGGGACAAAAGCGGTTTATGTTTTGTCCTGATCACCTTTAGAGACAAATAAGAGTTGACCAGAACATCTCTACGTAAAATTCTTAGAAACACTATTCTGGCAATTGCTTTTTACCAGTACTACCAGAGCTAGTCACTGTGTGTATGTAAGAAAGGAGAAGGCTCATAGCCATCTAAAATTGTTTAGTACTCATAAAAAGGTTGACATGAACAACCTAGCAAGTCAAATTTCTACTCGGCAGTTTTCACTACTCTAATATCAAAATGGTATACCTATACAGATTCAGTAACTGTTCCAGCCGGCTTTGCTGTACTGGCTTTTATGAAGCTACCTTGCTTTACAGCAGCTGAGGATCTAGTTTATTGTGTCTAAAAAAATCATCCTTCTTCATTGTAGTTGATTACACGGGGAAAACAGTGTTAGCAATCAGGCAGACGTGAAAGGATGACCATATTTTTCTGAGACACTGCACTAGTGGTTATGCTGTTATTGTCACTGAGACAGATGATTCCTGCATTGCCCATGGTTATCTAAGAAAATCACAGGACTGAGTCTTCTACTGCAGCAGATTTGGCCAGTAGGACTCCCTCTGAAATAACAGAACCAGAATACTATGAACCTTTCAACCACTTGCACCAGAACCTCCTCTGAAGGCCTCATGGGTCTGACACAAAGGATTCTAGAGCTTGCCTTTTCCTGTAAGTGATATTGGTTATAGGGAAAAATAAGGATGAAAACTACCTGGGCCGATAGATAGCTGCAGATAGAGATATCTATATGAATTTCAATAGCTAACATGAATATACATGAAAAAGTAGCAAGAAGGTACAAAAGAAGGTTCTGGGTCCAATGACTGCATCTTTTCATCATCTCTCCTGTTTTGCTTCATTAAAAAGGTAGGCTAGTGGGTAGCAATTGAGCACTGTTTGATTGCCATTATTATTCATAATATCATTTGTCACCTACTTTGTTTTTGCAAAGGCTATATAGACTCCTACTGGTGTGTGTTTGGTATCTGGTTTCCCTCTAATTACCAGTCCTATCCCTGGTTTTGAGGGCTTTCATGTGGTATGCCTTTTTCTTTCCCCTTTGAGTGGAAATTATTTTAATTTTATACAGACTTTTTGCACGCATTATGCAGCAAATTCTGTTACATGCTGTCATGAAATCTCACCTCACTAATGAGTTCTCCTGCCTTCTTAGCCTGTTCCACATTTAATGACCCAGTGGCTATCCATCCAGCTCCTTTCATCCAGTTCAAATCTGCTCTGTATTGGTTCTGACAAAGAAAAAAAAAATCCTATTGTTGGTGTTCATACACTTAAAATGCCATTAAAGGATTCAGACATCTCATGAACAACAACCAAGTCAAATTAGTGCCTGCTTTTGTTTTATTCACTATTCTACAGTTGCAAGGAAAGCAAAAAAATTACAGAATGAAATGGAAGTATTAGACCCACCAGCACTTGTGCAATATGCTTTGCAAGGTAATATTTAGAAGCGGTCTACATCTTACTGTCATTTGCAATTCTCATTCTAAGGTGGCAAAAACTTCAGTTCTGTTGTACATAGTGCACTGTTGCAAATATCATTAATGATTTGCAATGATAAGAAAATGGTAGCATTTCCAAATCCCTATCCTTTTGTTATACTGGAGGGCAAGCATTTTGTTTTGGTTTTTTTCATGTGTCTTTAAGGAGGGCAAGTACAGGAGTACTTCACACTTTCCTCACAAAACCTCTCCTACCAACAGTCTACTGAATTCCAAAAGTTTACACAAGCACTACAGCTGTGTTTCTCAAAGAAGCCAGAAGGGTTTCAGCTATATACCTCAACAAGACCTATACACATATGTATCTTAGTCTCCTTGAAAAGTTCTGACTTAAAACTTCAGAATGGGAAGACTAACTTATAGTAACCATTTACAGTATCAGACAGGTCATCTGATGGTTACAGCTGAGCATGTGGTCTCCATACTGAATTTTATCACCAATTTTATCACCGTAAATTATTTAACCTCCCTGCACATTAGGTAAAAAAAAAAATAACTGTACAACATATATGAATCCTAGTGTTTTATTAACATTTGAAGTAGGCTTTGAGTAGGCTTTATATTTCTTGAGCAAGTGGTTAATATTTACTGTTTTAATATTAACTGTTTAATAGTTGAAAAATTCTGTGCATAAATATGTCATGGCATTAAAAGCATAAACATCTGAAGAAACTCAGCCCTAAGTGTCTGAAGGGGTTGAATGAAAGGGTATCGAATACATTAAGCTCTGGACTTACATCACTTTGCAATCCATAGGCCCGCTTGGCCCATGCCACTTTCATGTCAGTAGGCAGGGCTGTGTAGTGATGGAGAGCTGTCTTGTACCCTCTATCTGTGGCCAAATTCTGAGCCTTTTTGGCATGGACAAGGTTAACCATATCCATGGAGACCTGGAAGTGATTCTTTGTGTCCTCAAATGCCTTCTTGTACTCCAGATCACTCTGCAACTTTGACATTTGAAGGGAATGAGCCATCTGTGAATCTTCCTCCACAGCTTTTACTCCAATCAGCTTACCCTTCATCTTCTCATAACCTTCCTTATATTTAACCTGTGAAGAAAAAAATAGACCATGAGTAAATGATCTAAGCTGCCAAACTGACAGCTCTGCTAGTAGTAAAGCAATGGTCTACCAGAGTTGTGACATTATTGGTCCTTGATACAAGCAAAAAAGAAGTCCATTTGCAAAAGAGAACTGGAATGCCTTAGAAATTAGTAAGTGTTTATAAATAAGCTCTTTCTCAATAATAATAAGTTCACAAAAAGCTGTAAGAAATCTTTTCTTTTTTGTTCTCTCTAGGAAAACCAACATTCTTTAAGCACTGAGGTCGGAAGGTTCTTTCACATATTTTCTGTCCAGGCACAGATGTATTCAGTTATGATGTTTCACAGGAGATTGCCACTTCATTTTGAGTTCTAAAATTCACCCTCGGGTCAAAATGAGAATAGGAAAACACAGTCAGCATGTGGGAAAAAACTCTGAATTGCTCAGAGCAAACTTTCTGACTAATTACGGAATGCCAATCCGTACCACAAATTGAGTGAGGGTGGCTCAGGGCACTGAGATATATGTGACATATCCCTAACACCTGGTAGAAACCTGGATTGTCAGCTGTCCTAAGAATAAGGAAGCTCATGGAGTTCATACTCACATCACTTGCCAGATCCTTCTTTGCCTTAGCTGTCAAGAATGACAAAGCATCCAGACGAAGCACAAATCCTTTTTCCTTCTGCTTCTCCCAGCTACTCTTGTAGAGTTTCTAAAGAGATGAAAATACCACAGCCTCTTTATTACTATCAATATATTCTGTTTGTTCTATAGTCACAATTGAAGGCTCTCAAGTAACATCAGACCAGCATACACTCCACGCCCAGAAACTATGTGTCTAAGGATCAGATCCTGGTGCCTTCACTAATATACTGTAACTGAGGGTACTGTAACCCCATTATCTCACTGGTTCCAGTGAAACTTTCAATGTGCCACTCATCTGGAAGCATGTGGAAGATACACAGCTTCAAACTCTAAGAGTGACAAGTGTTTAGAACAGCAGATGTGACTAGTATTTAATTAAGAGCAAGTAATTAAATTTAGATATAAAGTTTTTACATCTAAAACATTTGGAACTTCTTAGAGAAAGAACCTAACTTTTACCCACGGAACAAACATTTCAACAGCAGCTGTAACTACTCACAGGAAGGAGGGAATCCAAACCTCTGTCTTACACAGTACCTCACTGATATTGGCAGCATTTACTTTGGCCAGTATGAAGACAGGATCATCTTTGCTGATGGTGTACTGATGAAGAAACTGCTCTTTTCCTGACCTGTAAGCAACCTGTACATAGAAAGAAAAGCATGGTTAACAAGCAATAGTCCATGTTTAATACTGAAGGAATACTCATTAAAACACCCCAAATATTCAAGGATTTGTTAGGGTAATTTACATGGTGAGTCAGTCTTTAGAGTCATGACTTTTTTTGCCAAATATGAATTTGGAAGCTGACCCACAGAGTCAGGTTGACCAAATTACTCACAGTTAAATTTCAGGGAAACAGTGAAACAACATACTTATCAGGATACTTTAATTCTCTTTCCTAAAGTTACCTACTTAACTGCCTATAAAGCTGTCAGTAATTCATACTCTGTACAAAATGTATGCAAGAATACATCCAATATTAAACTACAGCTACTTTTTAGGTGGAATGAAAGTCTTTAATAGGAATCAGAAACAGTGAATTTTAGGCGTGAAATGAAGAACACTAAGCAATTGAATCTGCAGAGAAAATTTGTGACCTAAATGTAATTAGCTGACTGCTAATACTCCAGTGAGGACTAACATTCCAACTTTAAATGAAAATATCAAGGACCTTTTATGATCCAAGTAGCAAACGTCTCCATTTTATATCCCAGGGCAACATCAACAGAGAAATGAACTGCTCTGTTTCAGAAGCCCATAAAGCTGTTGGAGGAGCTGTTAAAAAGCGATGAAAAGATGTTCCATTTCACAGTGTTACATTTCTTACATCTCACAGAAAAAGAAAAAAAAAAAAATAAGTCCTTACTATAAAGCTCTAAATCCATGGTTACTATTCTGACTTCACCACAAATACAGAAAGGCAGCATTGTCCAGTACATAGGAAATAAGTAACAGGAGTCAGGAGACCAGCGTTCTCCTCTGATTCAACATGGTGTCGTCTTTGAGCACACAACGCTCATCCAAGGAAGTGCCAGGTTTTTATTGAAGCAGAGGAGCAAAAAAAAAGGAAACATGGTAGCTGCCTGGAAAAGGCCAATCAAGAAGCAATAATGCTTCATTCACATAACAACTGAGAAGCTGACAGTAGCTTCATTTCAAGGCACAACATATTAAAAGTAATTTTAAAAAAGCTTGGCAAGTCACTACTGTTCCAAATTCAGTTGGTTAGCAATTTTAACAACAGGTTCCCTTTCTTTTGGAAACTTAAAAGTGAGCTGCTGTCAGCCAAGTCCTGCCAAGGAGTCCTGAGGTACCATCTCAGCCTTGAAGTGGTCGGGCAGTTGAACTAGATGACCACTGTATGTCCCTTCCAACTGAAATAGTCTATTCTATTCTATTAAATTCTACGCTATTCTATTCGATCTGCCAGGGTCGCCCAGCCCCAAAGAAGAATAGGGAGCATTCTGAAGGCACCCAGTTTGGGAAAATATGCCTATTTTAGCATATTACTAAATCATAGAATCAAAAATTAAAGTACTTTAGTAAAGTAAGTAAAGTACTTTAACAGCAACAGCTGAATAACGTGTGTGGTCTAACAAGGCTGATGTAGCTTTAAGTAGTCTGACAGGGCCCTCAGTGGAGAGAAACACAGAACCTGGGACGGATGTATGTCGGACCTGTGCTAATGTCTACCTTGCTTTAAAGCACTGCTTAAGGATCAGCTGGGAATACTGTGTTTTTCCTCCAGCCTCCTTCCTCACTTTTACTACCTCATGGATAACCAATTTTCATACAGATGACACTAATGTCTTAGGAATACCCAGTTATCCTTTCATGAACACATTTCAGCCATACTTGGATCCAGCCTGCACCACAGAGAAGTTTGTCACCAAGACTGTTTTGTAGAGGCACTCCCCACCTTCCCGCCAGCCTTTGACATAATTTATGAGAAACCTCACTTGTCTATCTCCATTCCCATTGGAGTTTGATTTTTTTTATTGTTCTAGTTCAGAGAATTCAATGAGAGAATTCATCAAATAAACAAATAAGACCCCTTAGAAATAAATCTCAAGACATTTCATCTATTGAAAGGTTTAACGATTGGATTCTCTTCCACTACCAGCCCAGTGCACATATCTCAGGAATGACCAAATTATGAGTAAGCTACTGGCAAAGAGACAAATTCAGTCAAGGACTCACATTACTTTGCAGTTCCTGGCTTTTCTTGGCATGCTTGATCTGAGAACTGTCAGCCACACTGGTGAACTTCAGAGTATCAGCCTTCTGTCTGTACTTTTTCTACATCAAATTAAAGCAGGTTACACACAAGTTTCTACAATATCTACCTTTCCCCAAAAATACAGTACTCTCAAAAAGTACATGACTAATAGACCCAAAAGTCCCCTGTAAATTCCCAAGACAGTTTTAGCATAGGCATCAACAAAATAAGGGTCCAAATACTACCCACTCATAGTATTTTCGAGGCAAGAGCAGTGCAGGAGTATGCCAAATGCATTGATGCTGACACTGCAAGCATGGGTACTCTTTGGTGCCAGATGTAATAGCTTCATATCTTACAAGATCTAGGTTGCAGACCACCCAATGAGTGTCCTTCACAAACTGAGTATGACTTAACTCAGGATCTAAGAGAGCTCATAAGCCACACAGTCAATACTACTATCTCACTTTCTTATATGAGACTTCTCAAGCAAATGCACGTGTTGTTCAAATCACTGAACATATGTTACTAGGATATTTAAATTAAGATATTTCTAAATTATCAATTAAATTAGAACAGGCAATTTCAGTATCCTGAAAGTAACATAAATTCAAAACTTTCCCCACTATCTCCCAGATCTTTTCAAAGCAGAGCTCATTGTAGACACTGCAGTCAAGCCTTCCTGGGAGCAACAGCTATGAGAGGCCTCCAGAAGGCTCAAGTCTTGGATGTGGGAAAAAACATCATGCTTCATTCATCCTCTGGTACCAGTACTTATATAAAACCTATTTGAATGGACAAATTTGCATAGACACTAATGTTTCTAGTTTGTTAAATAAGACTGCCCTTACTTTTACTCCATCTTACTTCTTGTTTTGCATTTGAAACACACCAAAGTGAATGGAAAACTTTCATTGACTTCATCAGGCTTTGGATCAGCCCTGTTTTGAATCAATGTCTTTGCCTCAGCCTGTTCTCAAATGAGTGATGCAAAAGGCTAAGCAGGTCTTTCTATCTTTGACACAGTATAAAGAAATGCAGCATCCTATTTCATGACCATAATATGATAGGGGACACCAAGCAAATACTTCTTGTATACTTTAGTTGACTTCTTATTCTAACAGTTCGACCGTGAAGTGGGGCATTCCACCTAGGAAGGGTGTAAATGCATTTTTTTATTATCTGGCATTTCAGGAGAGAAATCCTTCTGTTTGAACTGATGGGTGAACATATCAGTTTATGCTGTGTCTCTGCTAGTGGAACACAAAATAGAAGTTAAAAAAGCATGCAGCACTTCAAAGAGGTGCTCATTGCTTTATTTTAGGAACCTGGAAGGGAGGCAGATTAAAAGAAGCATGTTTTGTCACATTGCATGCAACACAATGTAGTGACATTCTGCAACAAAATGACAAAATGCCAGGCTCCGTATGGCAATAGAGCTCTCTAAAATAATATCCACTAGTCTCCAGTCTAAATGACTGTCAGCCATCTCTTGGCCTTACACAGCACTGGAATGAAAAGGCAGATCATTATGGGTTAAATATTTGTGGAAGTGATTATTACTACAGCACACCACAGCAGCAGATGTCAATCTATCCCTAGCAAGACACCAGATCTAAAAGTAGCTGCTCTTCTTTTGTTTCTAAGATGTATTTTTTTCCCCTTGTAGGAGTAGTGAGAGGATGTCAGAGACCCAAAGTATCAGAGAGTGTGATCTCCAGTAACTAACTGGCTTCTGTTCCTTCCTCCAGCACTAAGTGGGATTTTACCCTTCTTGTCAAACTTCCCCTAATTTATTCTTCTATCTGTCCTCTGGTTTTCCTAGCACTAGTGAGATGACTCAACCATAGCTAAGCAGCTGAGGAAGTGTGCTTCCATAAGGTTAATGGCAGTGCAAAGCCATGAATTAATCAAGTGAAAGCAAGAAAGCAGCACAAGCTGAAGTTGCCAGTAAAGTCACAACCCTTATTGGCCAAAGAACAAGAAAATTTCCAAACATGGCTAAAAAATACCTAATTTTTCAATACTATTCCTTAAACTCTATGCATTTCATGTAGCATGTACCATAGGAAATGCTAATTCTTTTCAATGTCGATCTGCAAAATGGGTAGGTGAATGAAAAGAGGTGGAAGCACAATGAGGACTTCTGCTTCACAAACCTGACATAATAATCACAAAAAGGGAAAACTTATTTTTAACCTCTAACCCAGGATCTATAAACTGTGGAATAACTCAATGATGTCCACCAGTTCTTCTATTTCTCAGATTTTCCATATTAGGAATTCCTTACCTATTGCACATGATGTAGTGGAATAAGTTGCATAAACCTTTGAATAAACGACAGAAGCCTGAGTGCTTTGCTTACCTCACTGACCAAATCTCCTGCCTTTTTGGCTTGCTGTATATTAAGACTTCCTTCTGTGATACACCCAGCTCCTTTCATCCACATCAGATCTGCCCTGTATCGAAGCTGTAGAGGAAAATTACATTTATTGGCATGGGGAACACAGGTACAATATTTGCATGTGAACATGTGCACCCCTTGTAGTTTCAAAGATATTGCAAAGATATTTTAAAAAGTCATAGTGCAAATGAAACAGCGTTCATATGAAATGAGAATTAATGTCAAACTGAAAAAGTCTATAAACACCCATACTTCTTGTAACAGTTAAGCTGAGTATACATCAACTTACATCACTCTGGAGACCATAGGCCTTCTTTGCCCATTTGGTCTTCATGTCTTCTGGAACCACCGTGTATTCGTGGAGTCTCTTTCTATAATCTAAGTCACTAGCAAGTGCCTGGGCCTTCTTAGCATGTCTCAGGTTTATCATATCCATAGGCAGATGGAAATGTGTCTTACTCTCTTCAAAATCTTTTTTGTAGGCAATCTAGAAATAGAAGGGATGAAAACAGTTGGCTGTATCAGTGTATTGCAAAGCCAAAGCTATCTTAAATCTCCACTTTTGTTGGGTCCTTATGCAGATTAGGCAAAAAACATGTAGAAATCAGGTCCTATGAGGGATGGCAAGATGGCAAGGTGGCAGGATGAATATTGCAGACTCTAGAGACATCTTTATTACAGTACATCTTACTTTTAAACATACTTTTATCTGCTTGAAAGTTTTATGTAGAAGAATTTATATTGAGGTTTTAATAGGATGTTATTTTCCTGCCCCAAAACAAGGACACCATCAACCCACAATTCCCTAAGAGAACAAAAATACAGTGCAATCATTGCAGATTAACAGATGGAGAAAGGAAACCAATTTTTGCTAAACACTCCGAGGAATTTCTTATAGTGAAAGCAGCAACTGTGGTAGATCACATATTGTTGCTGAAAGATTCATAATTATGAAAAACACCTTTTGAGTAAGAGAAACAATTTACCTCACTACTCATCTTGGCCACCTGTAGAGAGTGCAAAAGTCTGGAATCTTTGGCTCCAATTGCTTTTCCTTTTGTTTTTTCATATTCTTCTTTATATTTAATCTGTGAAAAAAATAGTTTAAGTCAAAGAACATTTCCAATTACCCAAGAGGTAAGCAATACGTTTTTCACTGGTGATTTGGATGGTCAAAATTCAGAAGGGCTTCGTCTGATTCTCATTTTGTCACTTCAGATTTCCCAGATTTTCTCAGAAACCCCCAAAGTGCAAGATTGGTCTCATTTATGTTGTCTTTAACCTCACTCTTTCAGGCTCACTCCTCTAAGGTAGCTATGCTTATAAACTTGAAGTCTTCCGATTAGCTAAATTATCTGGTTCTTAAAGCAAAACATAAGAAAATCAATAATGTAAAAAACAAGCAAGGAACTCAAGATTAGGTTCTCTTAATGAGGTGGGATTTCAGAATCACCATCATTGCTGAACAGTTTCCAGCTGCAGGAAGAGTTTCTTCCTTTTCTGCCTCGCCACAGGTTAAAAATCATGAGATAAGTTGTTTGAAAAGAGTTTGTTTGGAATTTTTTTAAGATATATGTGTTTATGTTAAAGAAGCAGACTAAAGAAATATGCATTCCCTTTGCAGTGGATAATAACAGTATTTTTGAGGCTCTAAACAATTCAAATTGCTGAATTTGACTATGGGGTTATTTTGCAAATTTTGCTTCTTTCTGTACACTTGTATTTAAAAAAATAATTTTCAGAAAGTGACATTTCATAGTAGAGTCTGAGAAAGTTTCCAACTGTTCATCAGCCATTGAGAAATATGGACAACCAAACGCACAACTTAAAAATCCAGATGAAGTGAGCTAAGCTTTATTTCCCTGTGCTATAGCAACTTATATAAAGAATAATTCCTAGGTAATTAAATACAACATACATCACTGGCAAGATCCCTTGAAGCTTTGGCAGCAAGTAAAGGCAGAGAATCAAGTTTCATTTCAAAGCCCTGGCCCTTACTCTTCTCCCAGCCTTCTTTGTACTTGATCTGAGAAAGGAAAGACAGCAACATGTCACTAACACATAAACACACAAGACCTTCAAACGAACATGAAAATGACCAAGAGCTAAACAGAAGTAGAAATATGCTCAGTCCATAAACTGGAACCTTCTTAAGGTACAGTTCATTATCATTTTGAGCTAATTAATTGGCCAGGATTGAGTCAAGAATTTTATTCTTGGAGTTTACAGGCACTTTAAATCCCAGAACATACACCAATAGCTCTCAATTTTTACCAGGCATGGGGGAGAGAAGCTTTTTCAAAAGTGCCTGTGGTTATGTCTACATATGCAAATTGTGTAGATCAATAGGAGCTGATCTAGAGGGCAGAACAGCTGGTGCTCAGAATCAGATGTCACACTACTCATTTCAGGATTTCTCCCCTGCCATACTAGAGCTAGTGAGGTCCCATGCACTGAATACCTATTTGTAGCTGAAGTTCTTCATGTGAGCTGCTGGACAGCATCTTTCAGTTTGGCTGCATTCAAAAGCAACCCAGCTCATGTGCTCTGAGACCACGCCAAAGCATGAAGCAAAGCTCAGTGAAGAATCAGGAGATTTGCTTGAGCCACAATATGCATGAGAATCACGTTTAACTTCTGAAAGTTAATGGAAGTTAAAGTACTAGCTGTTCAAGTTCTTTTTCAATTCTGAACAAGTATGCCTTCATGCATACCATGCACACATCTAATGAAGTATCCAAGAAGCCATGATTTTTGGATTTTGTTTTTCATATGGTTATATTTTACTAGTATCTAGTGAGCATGCATCCCAACCTATTATAGCCACTTCGTGGCTCCACAACACTCTACCAATGCAATCCAAAAAAAATTTAGGGGAAGAACACAAGGTATGAATATACCAGGAAAAACTTCCAGTAATTCCAACTCACAATCATGAAAAATTATAAAACTGGTTCAAAAATAACAGTCACATCAGTTAATAAGTCTGGATGTTTTTTTCTGGTTTTCCACTTATTTGTCTTGTTGGGCATTTTCCCCTCCAAAACTATCTATAACAATGGAGGCCTGAAAAATACTTTAAAAATGAAATAGAAATTAAACTTTTCCAGCAAGTGCTTGATTTTAACTCCCAGGTATCCAAGCAAATCACTACATATTGTCATGAATTATGAATGGCAGCAACAGTGTGCTTGATTCAAGATCACTAAAGTCACTGCATTGCTTTCCATTGACTTCAGTGGGCTTTGAGTTATTAGAACTGTGAAAACATTGGTTCTTCATACAAACACCACCTCAGAAGCAGTTAATTTTACGACGTGAACACTGATTTACTAAACAAATTCAAATTATCTGAAAAGGTCTTGAAAAAAATATAGTGGTTTCACTATACTTGAGATTGTATCCCTATCTATTCTGTTTACCATATTTCATGCTAGTTAGTAAAGACTGATGATAAACATTAAATGTTTCCAGAAACACTGTCACCATTTTTACATTCATTTCTGTCTATTAGCAGCATCATGGACACCAGTATTTCCACACTGAGTGGCTTACCTCACTGTATAACTCAGCATTGGCTTTTGCCTTGACTAACTGAGGTACGTCCTGAGGTAGAGTGTAATTTGTTTTTGTCTTCTCGTACTGGGCTCGGTAGTTCAACTGCCATATGTTGAAAAAGTCAACAACAAATTCAGTTATTTTAAATTCACTAAAAATATGACCATTACACGGATTGACTGCTGTTGAATTTCAGGCTAGTAGTGCCATATGTTATAGATACACTCATAGGTACAGCTGACATAAATATGAGGACAATAAGACAAATATAACTTTTACCTAGGTACTAGGAAGTAAAGTGATTATTCTATAAATAGAATAGTTATTGATTATCTATAAGTAGAAAATATATTATTAAAAACTTGCAGTAATAAATACACAGAAGATAAAACCCTAACAAAGCACACGAATACAAATCTTAAAAATGGAGGAAAATATTAGATCTACAGGTATGCTTGTCACATTTTTTGAAGTTATTTCATTATATTTGTCTTCTTATTTTGGTTGTAAATCTGCAGATGACGTATCAAGAATAAAAACACTTAAGTGCTACAAATGCTATGAAGCAAAATTATCTCATAATTCTAAGAAACAATGGTGGCTAATGATGACAGAACTTACATCACTGAGCTGCTGCGCATTTATCTTGGCTTGAGCAATTTGTGGAGTGCTGGCAACAGAGCTGTATTTCAGCTTGTCTATGCTTTGCCTGTAGTTTACCTAATTTAAAATAAAATTTTAAAAAGATTTAATAAAGGAAGAAATGTTCAGACTGGAAAATAAGAGAGAGTGTAGACTAAGCTTTGTTAGCTAATACTCTGGATAAATCATTACCTAAACCGTAATAAATTGAGGTAAGGAAAAATGCCAGGATCTCTTGGATAAGATATGAGTTAATGCTCTGAAAATTTCGTAGTCTGAGGTCACAGGTTTTATTTCACTTTGAAAATGGATTTCATTTATAGCCCCTCCCCATCAAACCCACAAATTCTTAAAAAGATCCAGTTTCAGCTGGTTCCCCAAAGCACTCCTACAAAACTGATGTTCTTAACCATCACTTAGACTATTTTTATCTTTATCAGGCTTATCTTTATAAAGGAACATTGTTAATGTCTATTAAGAGGTCTGTCCAGTGTAATGCTGCACAGAGCAAATGAACTCTCTTACTCTTTGTCTTTATTGATTCTTAATGTAATAATTAATCATGAAATTTCCCTGTGTGCTAAGAGCTTTGTGTGGATGATGACAGAAGAAAAATATGTATTTATAGTACAAAAAAAAGTCATTTGAATGTCAATCGTTGATAGGATTGGAGCCCACTAAATTCCTAACATATTAGCATGGTAGCAGCAAAAATAAGCTATAAAATACATATATTAAATCCCAAAATTATGCAAGATAAAAAAAACATAGTGAAGCGTTCTACCAAACCTGTTGCTGCCAAAGGACTCAGTGTTACACTGCAGGACACAGTTATTCTCTGTAGGCCTTAGTTAATATTCACTGTAGTTAATCACCACCTTGTAAACACTGCAAATGACAGTGCTTCAAACTAGTTTCTTAAGAACACTTTTTTCCAGTAAAGTGGAGTATATTTCTAGTGGCTTTGAGTTACTGAAACTATTCCAATGTGAACCTTCTTAACTCAGGTATCCTCACATAAACTTGTTCTTTCTGCCATAATGACAAAAACTAGGAAAAAAGACCTGAATTATCTCACAGGTCCAAAGTGATCAAGGTACTTAAAATAGTTCATTTGCTTCTTTACAGAGACAGAAAGAATTTTAATTCCACCAAACGGATATTTCTTTTTAACTGAAACTCTGTACTTACTGTTACTTGTGATTGCTTAGTGTGTGAGAGAGCTGTATTCTTAAAGAGTTCAGAGTAAGCATGTTGGTTATCAGTGAGCACGATGAGTTCTGGGACTGTTTCAAACTACTAGATGATGATCATGACTAATGCAACAGAGTCTCTGTGGCCAATGGATTTATGTTCTCCAAACCCAGATGCTGACTATGAACTGTAGTGCTGAAATGTTTAGAGTGTAGAACTAATTTGCACATTTTGGACATGAATTCATGCTTACTATGAACTCTTTAAGGACAGAGCTCTCTCCACACTAAGCAAACAAACACTGGTCTTTATTTTTTTAAGGTTTTTCAAAGACAAAGCTGAAATTACTGCTGAAGAAGCAATAGTGCATCTTACATTTGAAGTATATCAAGCGCTTCCACAAAAACATCAGGGTTCTCAATTCTACCCCATCACGCTACCATCTTTTTTTTGGAAAAGGTATTCAGGCCCAGATAAATCTCATATGTTAATGGCCTCTCTAAGGCATCTCGCCTCTGGTTTCTTGCAATTTCAATGGAAAGACAGGTTGTATACGTCTTAGGGAGTCAGAAATGCCCTGCAGAGGTGCTGCTCTCTTCCTGTTGATTTGTAAGTAACGCCTGGTGACTGTGTTCCTATCTAAGGCACAGATTAAGTTCCCAATGGTAGATGAGACCAATCAAGCCTTTAATGCTTGTGAGAGGTGAAAGTATGGTATCTTCTATAGTCTGATGTCCTCCATTTACCTGTAGAGCTCATATAACCACAGCAGTACACAAATTTCTTCACATTGTTCCATCAGTAACTCAACCCCAAGAACAGAGGGCACCTCTCTCACATGGACCACAGGCATAAGGAAGGTTATGTGACCAATTCGTTCCCCTTCAAAGGGGAACACCTATCTTCAGGGAATTCACAAAGGATGAAAAGCCTATTTAAGTCTCCCTGTCGTTTCAGTGCTTGATGTTGCTGTTGAAGCTGCCCAGGATGGTGAGACATTTTGCAACACAGACTAGGGATAGGGCAGAACTCAGCCATTGCACATCACTGTACAATACGTGCTGAACTGAAGCCAATGACAGGAGGTGGCAGCACTTTCTATTCCTCTGAGCCCTCTTGACTCCTTGCACTATTTTGCTTTAACTTTGTTACCACTAGCTGCTTGCTCCCATGATTAAATCATCATTTGACACATGCAATCTATCACAATCTCTCCTACAGAGAGGTGATGAGCCATGCAAGTCATAAGAAAAAAAACCCAAAACATAAAATTATTTACATCCTTCAAAGGGACCAACTTCCTTGTTGTCTGATATGAAGGAGTGAGAGTAGCTGGGTAATTGTAGTCAACACCGTCATGTTTGTAATCAGATTTATAGGCTATCTGAAACACAGGGAGAAAAAAAAAAATCATTCTTTTTTTTTAAGCTGTCATTTGTTTGAATAATTATCAGTCAAGAGGAAAGGAGAAACAATAATATTAATATTACATGCAGGAAACAAAGTAAGTTCAATGTCATGAGTGACAAAGAAAATGAAATTATTTGCATAGTTTAGCCACTAATTGATTCTTTTTCAGCTCCTCAATTAATACAATGCCAACAGTGGGAGCATTAACTTAACTTCCACCTATGACACATCTCTTTTATCTTTCTGCTTAGTTCTCAAGCTTCTTACAGATTTGTAAATAATGTACTTGAAGGAATGGTATGTAACAAAATAGCTTCTTGACTAACCCAGTAAATTAAATTGGAATCCAGAAATCTTCATTAAAGACTGGTTTTTTTCAGCAAAGGTCTGACCCTGGGGGCGGTGGCACAGCAACCTTCAACATCCTACTGATGTCAAAAAAACCTGAAGGAGCTCAGTATGTTGCCAGATCACTGAATTTGCTTATTTTAACTTCTTCCACACAGTGAGCTATAAAGTACAAAAGGGTTTCCAGAATTTCCCCTCTTCTTAACATACCTATCCTTCAGATCTCCAGTACAATATGATTTAAAGTTTTCTATCAATCAATTTAATTCTGGAAAAAACTTAAAGACCAGAAAGTAACAACCATACAAGTCTGATTAAAAAAGACTTACATTGCTTGCCAAGCTGCCAGCTTTCATGGCATGTAGCATTCGTTTGTCCATGCCGATGCCTACATAATGACCTTTCATCTCGTTCTGGTAGGTTTCTTTGTATTTAAGCTGTACAAAAAAAAAAAGCAAACATACTCTGAGAAAATGTATTTCATTTTTCTATGAGTTTCCATATGTTACAACAGTGAGACAAATTATTACAGCTGTGGTCTACTAGTATTGCACCACTACAGAAACTTCTAACAACCATAACAACCTTTGTGCTTTAAAAAATAAAAACTAAAACCCTCTGTGAGTTTCCTATTTTACAAGGTGTCATTTACATATTCTTCAGATCACCTGGACGTCACATAAAGGACATACCGCTGCATTCTGTTGCTGCATATTATTTCATCAGAAATAAGTGTTAGAAAGAAGCTGCAGGGAAATATTATTTGTACATTAACAAATGAACAAATACTCATCTACCACAACTGGACTCTTTTGGTGCAGGTTTCACCAAGCCCAGAGCAGGGAGTTCGACAACATGGTAAATTAATCACTCCACCATCTCATCTGTATAGCAAAAGCTTTACTCCTTCCAGATTTCAGAGAACGGTACCGAGCAGTATAAAGTAAAGTTGTACTTCAGTATCGTGAGATACAAGCAGTATAATTATTAATATTTTATTTTCATACAGTAACACAGTAAACACATTCCTCACTAACAGTAACTGCGGTAAAGTACATTCTGCCTACCTTTCCAGTCAGGAAATGGACATACACAATGAAATAAGTAACAATTATGTTAGATTACAGTAACAACTGACAACTACTTGTCCAGATCAGCAGTCTGCAGTAAGTAACTTCACTCCATATATCATAATAGTTCTTTTCATAATCCTATATAAAATGAGCCCCAGTTATCCATCTGGACAGACTAGGATAGGTGTTGTACAGACATGGGTTAAAATCAGTTATAATCAAATTCCCAGCACACGCTTATGTGAAACACACACACAGATGTCTTGCAGTTCTAGCAGCTACCAGGTTAAGCAAGCCACACACGAGGTACTGAAAACTTACATCACTGGTGAATTTTGAGATCTTGCTCACATTCTTGAATTGCGGAGTATCACAGTAGTTTATGCTGTAGCCTCTGTTCTTTCCAAGATCCTTCTTATACTCCACCTTAGTGACAAAAATGCACAAGGGAAAGGTTAAACTTTAACCTGCTCTGTCAAATTCCTCCACACACTTTTTAGTAGCCAGACCCACTGTTCAGAGATTTTGATACATGGCTTTCATCAAATGGCTTTTGATGAAAATTAATATGAAGATGATTTTCGTATACTCAGTTCTTGGTTTATAGGCAAAAGAAGTGCAATCAATTTCATCCATTTGGACCTCAGCAAAGTGTGTGAGACAATGCCATGAAGAAAATTACTAAGAAAATCAAGGATTTACAAAGGAATTTTAAGGTGAGTGTGGAGCAAATGAAAGCAGAAAAAGCAATGGGCGTTTTTTAACAAGAAGGATTGAATGGGGGACGCTTACCAGCAGAATTATTCAGAGAAAGTTTAAATACAGAACTGGTTTAATATTTTCATTAAGTACCTTTGCTCTGAAGTAGGAATGTTAAGGGTGATATTTAAAGGGATATGGAAATGAGACTAAATTCAGTGATGTAGAGGTTAATATATGTAGAGAGTAGTCATGAAAATTTCAGCTGCAAGAGCTCATCACCTGGAAAGAGAAAACTGTTCATATGTAAGCTGACCACAGAAAGAAGGCAAGATGCCAATGTAACACAGCCATGAAAAAGGCAAATGCAGCTCAAGGCAGGAGCAAGAGGAGACTTCTGAGCAGGCACTGGGCAGTGCACATGCCATGCACCAGGTTCCAGCAAGAACTCATCAAGAAATTATGTTCTTTTACAGTCATTCCTTTTTAAGGAACATGCACTCAGCCTGTAAGAGCTGCAGTGAAAGACTGTGAGAGATGGGAAGAATTTGGCTTGCTTAATCTAGGAAAAAAAGGTAGAGAGAAGAAAATTATATCTGTTTGTAAACTTCTCAGAAACGTAATCGTGCAGGGAGAAGAACCTTTTAAACTAAAGTACAATGTTACCACAAACCACAATAGTAATAAAGTGGACAGGAATAAACGTAGGATAGAAATTAGAAGAGGAGGATTATATGATACTGTGCTGAAACAGCAAGAGTCAGGAATTATTGGCTCAGGAGGCCCCTTCCAGTCCTGCTTCCGGGAGTTTTCGTTATTGAAGCTTTTATACTTTGACATCTCAAGAATGTAAGTTTTTTAACTGCCATGGGGAAGCTCTAGAAACTCACATTTATTAATAGCTTTATAGCTGATATGAGACTATAAATAAATTAGTAATTCAGAGTCTACTGAGAATTCCATAGCAATCTTCCCTCGCCAAGCAGAAGAAGAATGCATTATCAGTAACTCACAGTTTTAAACATGATGGAAGAAAACAGAAACCTGCATTAACAGAATTATACAAATTTTGGCTCTGTTGGTGTTATTTTTTAATTATCAGTAGAACCTTCTTTGAAACATTCTAAGGTACATACCCAAGTCATCCTAAAAAATTTATGAATATAAATTCAGAGCACATTAAAAGCACAATTCAGTTGTTTTTTTTTTTTATTTCTATTCTTCACGTGGCCAAATTAGAATTACTCTTCTGTGGTTAATTTCCCGTACTTTCTTACAGAGCATTGGAAGTGCCAGATAACAGCACCTGAAAATCTGTTTTTGCACCTTTCTCTCCAGTTACTGTGCTACACACAGATCATTTTTGTTACACATGGGCAATAAGAAAAACAGCTTTTTATATGTGTAGTCCTTACCCATCAGACACAAATGTTTGTATGAGCTGCTCTCAAACATGTTATCAGATCGATTCAACCCCTTACCTCACTGACAAGCTTGTTAACACTTTGGGCTTGTTTAAGGACTAAGTTGTCTTCAGCCGTTAGGGAGTGAAAGTGAGCTGCACCTTTCATCTTGGAAAGATCTTTCTTGTATTTTATCTGAAAAATAGGGAAAATTATAAAATAGATGTCTACCTTTTCACCATTGCTATTTAGACTGGCTTCATGAGCCAGGGTAAGATTTTTCCTATTCTTGCTTTGATAAGCAAATAGAACTTGCTAAGTAGAAACACTGCAAGTTGTTACTTCCTGAAACAAACCACATATAAAATCACAGGCCTAACAATCCCTGTCAAGCCACTTCACTAGACAGCATTTTTTTTAATCCATTTTTTGCTTAGATTGAACAGCACTGGTTGTTGTTCATAGCGTGAACAGATAGCTAGCAGATCCTTGGCTAGTAACTAGTTGGAGCTTGTGTGCTCTTCTGTTACTGAAGTTAAGTCTCAGTACTTTAATTTTAGACTTCTAGTCAGAGAATTATGTATAGTTATCAAGTGCTCTGTGAACTTTTTCTTTTGTAGAAACCAGCATTTTAAAGAAGCTGTATCTTTTTGCACTTACAATGTTTTTAAGGGAATTACATTTCTCTACCAAATCAAGATTGAAATAAGAGATCTGTTAATTTAATATCAACATCAGGTTACTGACTTAAATTGGGTTTGGATGGGTGAAGAGAGATAACACTTATATTGGCCTTTTGCCAAACTTTGTCCAGCGAAAACCCTATTGGGAATATATTTCAATATTCCTTGCATACAAGCTGATGCTTATGTTCTTCATCTTATGTTACTGCTTCAAAAATCAGATTCATACTGTACAAATTAACAAACTATTTTAAACACACTGAAGTGCAAAGTGTTTGGATTGGGGATTTTATTCCAAGTCTGCACACAATTTCTCAGGCTTTAAAGACATGAAACAGCTTGATAAGTACTCTGGTGTGCAAGTGTTACTGCTATGAACCAACCCTTCTTCTTGCTCCAGGTATTACAAATTAATAAGGAAACTACTGACCATTAGCATTTTGGAAACCTATGAAACTGCCATCTTTATCTGGAAAGGTTAAATATTTCATGTTTAAACAAGGGATCACTGAGTTTGTCATCAAAATAGGGATTGGTCACAGAAGGTTTCAGGTTTTTTATATTCTCTCAGTCGTAAGCTCAGGTAACAGAATATGACTGATCCTTTCACTTTAGTTTACTGCTAGCATCTAGTCCAGGCTAGTACAAGCTGAAAGATTCAACTATCTGTCAGGTCCCCAGAAAACAGACTGAGCCCACCAACTCAGGTAGCCCCATGGGGGACAGGTGTCCACAGTTCAAAGGCTGTCACTCACAGGAACCCTTCACAGCAGCCACAGTGTAGCGACCTACAGACTGACTCATTTATTTGTCGCTACAAGAAATGGTCTCCTCAAATAGGACTGGGGATCTTTAATCAATGGGCTGAATGCAAGAATTGCACATCAACACCTTTTTTTGCCAATTCTTTAGCTTACCACCCAAAACTAAAAATCCCCAGCCTAGAAATTTGCTCTTGTGAAGTGACGGTGTCGTACTCCATGATTTCTTTTCCTCCATATGACTTGCTTTGTGCTAGAGGCATGACAGATCAAAATATCAAAACCAGTTCAGCTCATTCATCCTCCATTTATTCACTACTGGGAATACCACAGTAGTCCACAGGATGATTAAGGCAGTTGAAGGTTTCATTAATAATACAGGTACAGATTTGCCAGGAGGGTTAACCTAACAGTAGGGATCCCCATTAGTTGCTACATCCATCTCCTCCCTCATGCAAGTTGGAGCTGTGTCCCTTCCTATTAATGGATATTATTAATCCCCTGAGCTATCCAGTTCCCAGCAATGCAGTGAAATGTCATTGTTGTTTACTTCCCAAGTGTAATTTCAGCATTCTCCTCCCAGGCACTGCTCTGACAAACTGCTGTTTTTAATTGTTTATGAATTGTATTGATTCAGGTTTCATACTTACATCACTTGCCAATTCATTTGCTTTCTTGGCATTTTGATAAGCTGGAGTGATCATAGCAGGAAAGCTTCCTTTCCCTCTGTGTTCTTCATGCTCATTCATATAATCCTGAAGAAAATTCGGAGTGTTTACTCATCATACATGAGCAGGTGGGGCCATGGGTGATTTCACAAAGCCCCCTAGTCTTTGTTAGTAGGAAAGTTCATTGCTTCAATTTGGTGGGTTTTTTTTAATGAAAAAGAGAATAAAATGATCCAACTGTAAGAATAAAATCACCCATTACATCAACTGTGCCTGTAAAATTACTTATGTTGCATTGCAAGAGAAATTTAGGTAGCAATTAGCTGGGGTCAAGACAGAATCCAAGTATGCAATGATATACATCCTTCTAATCTCACCTCAGTTATTACAGGGATGATACCTGCTAGCCCCTCTCTTTGTCAATAGATATTTCCCCGGAAAACTATAAAAATACCTAACAGTTTGGCAGCCAGGAGATTTGCTTAAACTTTCCAAGTTTAGCATAAGGTCACCCTTCCTCTGTGATGTGACAGAAGTATCTTGAGCTCTCCATGGCCATTTCTTACATCATAACTGACCAAAAATAATATTTCTCTAGTGCAGTGATATATCTTGAAGAGGGGTTCATTAATGAAGTAGAAACATACAAAGTGCTAAATTCCTTAGGGAACAAAATCACAAAATTCCATTTGTTTGATTTAAAAAAAAATAATTGTTGTAGAATTAATACTCTTAAATCTATCTATAGATAAGTTTAGGTGTAAATGTTTGTCAATTTGAAAAGTATTTTGATAATTTAATAACAAAATACTGGAGCTTTTTTTAAATTGGTGATGCACAATGACCATCCCAAAGCTTTCTGTGGCGGGATCTGGGAACAATATGGTAAGTGTACAAACAAGTAAGATAGAGTGTAATGTGTCTTGTCTGTAATATTTCATAAATCCTTTGTAGTAAAGAGCCAGTTTAAGTGAAAAAAGAGCGTGTGGCATGTCAATAATGTCACGGAGAACACAAATAGAAAGGACTATAAATATCTGGGGTATTTCTTTTGTGACTTCTCAATGCAAAACAATCCACTGTAGGTCATTTTGTGCACCATCGATGTCATATCATAAGATAGGTCATATAATTTTGTGAACAATAAAATGTAAATATAGTTTGCATCTAAATTATTCTATAAAGAGGCATAGAAAATAAAAAATATCCTTGACTAATAAGCCGAGTTAGTTTCTTAAAATACTGTTCCTGAGCCTGAATTCTTCAGATTAACTTGCCATTTTTCTTTTCTTCTAGCATCCTCAAATACATTTTTAAATAATTTCTAATATTTCTCATATTACAAAACTCTATTTTCAAAGTTCCAGATAATTAATTTTAACCACTTCTAAGATTTTTAAACATGAACAAAACAGGTGTTCAACACACAGGAATTTTGCAGTAAGATCACTTAAATTGTCTCGTGTTATATGTATATCTGTATGATGTACCTTCATGATCTCAGCAGTGAGAAACCTAATCCCTTTACCCATCTTTCACTCAGAAAGATCCATTAATTTCAGTGGCTCTATTTTATTTGAATAAAAATATCAGAATCCAACCTACAAAGATTAAAACTCAAATTAGATTTGAAGTCTGTGACTGAAGTTTCAAAGATACTTCCAAAGAAAAAAAATTGAATTAGTTCTAAAGATAGAAGCATTCTAATGCTTGAAAATACAGTTAACGCTTTTTCAAATTCATTTTATTTGTTTATTCTTACTAAAACTTGTAGTAGTTCAAAAAATAGAAACTAACTGAAGGCTTCATTCCTGCATATTCCAAACTCGAATTCTTCAAGGATTGTTTGCTTTTCACACATTGCATGATGTAGAGTTGGACAGAAGAAGCGAAGAAATGTATAATCCCAAATGTCTTAGGACAATATATTGCCTGTTCCTTCATTTCTCCGAAGTACATGGGTCTCATGAGGAGGTAGGATGAAAAACCTGAGACTAACCATATAGTTTTGTTTATACAAAAACACTATTCAATTCCTTTCAAATTGCCTTTAGCTGTATTAAGTTCTATTCAGCTGTACTATTTCCCTAACTTAACTGGAACAGAACTTTGGAGTTTTGGGAGACCACAAAAATAACTGCATTCCCTTAAAAATGAAACAAAAGCAAAATGAATGCCACAGACCAAAACTGAACTAAAGTCTATTTGGTTCCACAAATACAGAACTACAACTTGTCAAGCTTACAATACCACTTTTGTAGAAGAGCTGAAATCTAAGAAATCATGTACAATCTTCGGTGCTACTCGCACATATTTAAAGCTGAAAAGCTTCTAAGATTTCTAAAAACACTGGCAGGGAAAAGATGCCTAACTACTAACTTGCTACCATTTCATAGCCCTTTCACTTTTTCTCCTAACTGAATTTACATTTTCTTTCTTATGGAATGGGAAAGTTTCCACGAGTAAACACATCTCAGTGTGATACATAACAACACCACAATAGATATGTACAGTACACACACGCACACAGATAAAATTTACCGAGGTAATGCTTACCTTTTGGAACGTCCCTACTGTAAGGATCATGCAGTGACAATGCATACACCTTGTAGTCTCACCTTTTAAGTGCCAATGCCAAATATATTACACATTCAAAGCATGGTGCTGTTGCACACCATCGTTTCCTTTGAGACCTTACTTTCTTGTACAAGAAAGCAAAGCGAAAATAGATCTTACTGTAGTTTCTAAAGTCTTGAGCAATCAGCCATAGCAATGATCAACACCAGCATGGGTATCTCTTGGATGTTGCATACCTGGCCATACTGATCTACATTTTCTCTTGCAAAAGTAGCATCTGTTCCAGCTGTATGGCTGGCTTTTCCCTTGATCTCTTTTTCATATCTTTGATGATACTTTACCTAACAGGAAAAAACAAAAGGAAAGAATAATCCGGATGAGTTTTGTCTGGTACACAGATGCTGCATAATATATAATAATCAATGACATGAACATGTTGAAAATAAAGGATTGTCAAAATTCCCATTGCCACAAATCTACAGAAGTCAAATATGCCACCTGAAGATATAAAAAAAGAAATAGTGGTGTACTTTTGAATAATGCAGTGGGAACATGGGACTTGCCATTTCAACCTAGACCATTAGTTCAGTGTGTTTAGCATCACCTGCTTTTCAGTGGCTAATCCCTGATGCTCCAGCAGGTTAAAAAAGTAGAATTGATTGTAATGTAAATTCATGGTTACCACAGAGCACGTTTTTTACCACAGTGTCATCTGAATACCGTTAATAAATGGGCTCATTTCTGAAAGATTTAGGCAGTCAACCTTCAAGTTTAGACCAAGTTTTGCACTACGTTTGCTGGTCAAAATAATACCTGTAACCTGATGCTGCCCTTTAATCACCATATGTGTTTGCTGACACAAATGAAGGGTTTTCTACAGATCAAAGGCAAACAAAAACATTCAAATGTTTTAGAGTCAGTTGCTTTTGCCTTCAAAATTACAGATAGCCTCTTATTTTCCTCAGTGACTCTTAATAACGTTTTAAATTCACTTCTATTGAGTTAGCACAACATGTTATCTTCTCCAACAAGAAGAGCTTTCCTTTCAGTCTCCAATGGCAAAACACAATTAACTGTACATTTTGAGGCAATACTAATGTCCTTTTACAATGCTTTTTAAAGAATGCAGGGGGATTTGCGGTTTTGTTATGTTTGGAGAGGAAAAGAAAGCCAGTAAAGATCAGTACACCAAGGAGTTAAAAAAAAACCCAACAGTAGGACAGCAAAATGAGTGGAATAGAAGCTATATTTTATAAATCTATACCTATGTCAAATATATGCATGTTTTGTGTGTGTGTAGTGTGTGTGTATATACTTAATATATATATAATTGCTATTCAAGAAGCTAGTTTCTTGCATTCACAAGAGCCTCATCCTGCAAGAGCATAAAAGAAGGAACTGGAGAACGAACTGTAAGGATCGACTGGGAACATGTAAAGTCATGGCAAAGCAGAGTTCTACAAACACAGCCCTCCCCTGATACAAGGTCGCCCAGAGATATTGTTGCTGTGTAAATCAGAGCTGCGCTTCAGCCCCTCTAAGTCATACTCCTGCATACAAAGACCTCCTGCTGACTCTTTATTGTCTTCCTTCTCACTCGTATGCAACAGACAGCTGGGTAAAGGTGACACTTTTGCCCACAAAAATCTAGAGTGTTGATTCACAAATAAAATACCTAACTTTCTCTTTGTGCATAAAACTGAACTTCTTTTCTGCAAAAGACAATCACTTAAAAATCTGTGCATGAAGTACACTGCTAATATAAGTCCACAATGTTCATGGAATTTCTGTCAGTAAACATTTTAATCCAAAATTTGTGTGACATTTTTTTCTTTTCTTCCCCAAAAGAGACTTTGCTTTGGACACTTACATCACTGGCTAATTCATTCGCTCTCTTGGCTATTTGATAAGCTGGAGTGATCATAGCAGGAAAGCTCCCTTTCCCTTTCCGTTCTTCAAAGTCTTCAGTGTATTTCAACTGTAAAAGTTCAAGACAGTTCAGGAGCAATTAGACCAAATGTATCTTGATTGCACACATAATCAGTTCTTAAACTTGCAAAGTCAGGCATTCAATGGCTGTCATCTGCCAAAAGGAAGATGAACCATTAAGTCTGAATCTTTACAATGTAGTCTTTAACTACATGATTGCATAACTTCTGCAGGAACTCTGTGTCTCATTCACGGTATAGGATGGATCACAGTTGTTTAAAGAAAATATTGAATTTGTCTGCAAAATGCCCATTTTATTTATGTTATCAGGCAGCGTCCTTCTTTGCTTTGCATGGCACCTAGTTGCTGGGTATAGAACAGACTAGTTTTCTGCCTTCAGTTCTGCCAGCCAGCTAGTCCCTAAAATGGCCTAGAACTGAATATGGTCTTTATAACTGGAAGTATTAAATACTTAATGGTAAAACGAGTTTGCCTTTAAAGTATTAATTTTTTACTTTTCTTTATGTTTGTATTTTTAGGTGATTTATAAATGTCTTAAGAGCCACCTGTGAGTCAAAACTAGGTCAACTTATTTTATTTCACTTACATGACTTGAAAGCTGTCCTCCAACCTTTGCATGAAGTATATCTGGAGTGTCTACAACAGAGGTGAACTTCGAAACTCTCTCTTCATGTCCCCGCTTATATTCTACCTGACAGAGAAAACGTGAAATACATATTACAAACAATAAGCAGCAAATACGCATTTTCTATCAGAAGGCTTTAAAAGAAAATGAGCAACAGTAGTCAAGACACTCCCCACTGTACAGTCAAGCTATCAGTATATTTAAGGCCTAATTTCCTTAAAGTCAATGCCAGAAGTAGACAGAAATGCACCTAGATAATAAAATTTTCAAATAATAATAGATTTATGTGAGCCATACATTTGATCAAAATGTCATGAGAATAGTCATTAATGGCCCAACTAAGATCATACTGCAATGACAATGCAGACAGTGTTTGCAGAAAACAACGCAATACTTTTAAGTCATTTCTATGGACTTATTTTTATTTTACTTTCTCAGTTGAATTGTTGCTTTTATAAATAACCATTTTTCTGTGCATAAAATAGCTTGTATATAAATTAAATTCAACATTACAGGTATTTAACTTCAAATAATAAAGAAAGCAAAAAATGTCAGATATAAATAAATAGATTAATAAAGCCATAAAGGGAAGATAAAGATAATGAATTAAATAAACATTTTTGAGTCATTCACAATCTTTTTTAGGTTGTGATAAGTTACACCAAAAGTTGCTACATCTTTCAGGAAATATCTATATTGTCATTTGTCTTACATGATTGTCTTCCCAAGCCAAATAATTTGTTAACCCTGTTTCCTGCATCATGTTAAAGTTTTCTCACTTTGCAGAATTAACAGTACAACAAATCTTCATCATAGAACCTACGGTCTAAAGTGAATGACCTAAACCCAGGATTCTCCAAATTCAGAAATCTAACATACATTTTTTAGTAAAAAACTGTGACTTACATTACTGCTCAGTTGGGTAGCTCTTTTAGCAACCTGATAACCTGGAGTGATCATAGCAGGAAAGCTGCCTTTGCCTCTCCGCGGCTCATATTCTTCTGTATATTGGAACTAGAAAATGAACATTTTTTGTTTTCTCGTTACAGAAGAACCCAGTGTAGTTTAATGTGATTCCTCTTTTAATGCCTGCTTCCTAAAAATATGTATCACTTTATTGAAAAGTAAACAAATTAAAGGACTTCTACCTTATAAGTTTGTTAGGTAGAAATATTCCCTACATACAACAGAAAACATTCCCCACTCACATCAGTTATCCACTGTTCATTGGCTATATTGACAGAGTCACTAATCCATTGTATGGGCATAGACAATCCATAATAATTCAGAAGTTATTTTCATCAGTCATGGAAATATAGTCACTAAAATGTCTACTGTATGGAAAATGATGATTTTCCATCATGAGTTCTGCTCTACTGAGGTAAACAGCACTGCCTGCTATGTCAGGTCACCTCAGATATCATTGGTCAGTAGTTGAAGTGCTTCTCAATTACATAAACATATAAATGTATGATTTCTGGGATGGGCAATAGCACCATTCTGTGTCTTCAATCATTTATATGGTTAAATATTGCTACTGACAGAAGTAAGTATGTCAGTCTCTCCCTTGGTAACATCTTACCAAAGACTGGCTTTGATGCACTGGTAGGTCTTCAGAATATGATAGACCATGAAAATAAAGCTATTCCAAACATCAGCCTACTTACATTACTCAGAGTCTTCTGTGCCTGTGTTATCTTGACCATCGCAGGATCTGGAATGGTTCCCGAGTACCATGATTTTCCTCCTTCACAGGCAGCATAGTAAGCATTCTACAAAAGAAAAATTAAATAACTAGCAATCTTCACCCTTGTTTTAATATACAAATAGCTGATCTGACAGAAAAAAAGGAAACACACACAATGCCATGGAAGTAAAATTTACTCTCTGCAGACATACAGCACAAGGCCTACACTCCGCATACCTTCAGAATGCCAGGGCAGAACTTGTATAACAAGAACTGACATCAAGATGTCAGGATCTAGGATCCTGGAGTGACACTCAAATAACTCCCCCTGGGAGTCAAATCATTGGTTGTGAAGATTCAGTGCCAGTAGAAAGAAGACACATCGAGTATGGCTGTACATGCAACAGTCCAGACAACTAACTATATAGATACACTCTTCCTTTCTCATCTTCTGATTCTTGCACCCTAAGCTATAATCAAGCTATGCTACCTTGAAAAGTTTAGCCAAATGAGAAGCAATGGCTTTTTTAGCATTGAAACGCTGTGAGTAAAACCAGGACTGCCAAGGCCAATCTTTGGTCTCCTGCAGGCTAGTGGTGTGGAGACTTGAGGAATTTTTCTTACCTGGGTGGCGAGTTGCTGGGCTTTATAGGCAGCTTCAATTTCTCTGGACCTTACATCCCATTGAAAGACTGATCTGTATTGTTCACCCTCTCCTCGATATTTTATCTAAAAAAATAAACAAAAAAAAGACTTGGTTTTAGTAGTTTGTTAGTACAGACTAACGCACACCCCCTCTTAGGAGAACGGTGAGGGAGACAGTCTCTTAGTCAACAATGATAAGGAGTCTGTATAAGCTGCAGGAACAAAAGGAGATGAATGCAAGACAAAAGAACAAAACCAGTGCAATTCCCACCACAACAAATCCACTGCAGTGCCTGCTAGTTTTGGCTGCATCTTAAACCAGTCTAAAGGAAAGCTACTTCCAAAAACACCTCTGGCCCTGCTATGCAACCCTGCTTCTTGTCTATCGCACAGACACCATCAGAGAGCCAGCCATGGGACAAATTAGATCAGGGAATTCCTATGTAGGCTTTTGCTGTGTTAGCTGTCAGCTATGTCAGTTCCTCCATCTGCCTCACTGCAAAAATTACCAATATCATCACAAGAGTAGCAGAGGAATAATGTGACTACACAGAACTAATTTTACTAATTATTTACTTCAGTTATAATGTTTACCTGTGTCTGTGTGTTAGATCTCCAGCTGTTACAGAGCAGGCTAATTTTCACTGCCAACTAATAATTTCACCCTAAAGACACATTTACATATGATATGAATGCAGAAATCAAGGAACCATGACAAGCACACCTGATCCACGAAAACTCTACCGCCCACAATAAAGTCACAGGATCATAGAATCATAGAATGATTTAGGTTGGAAGGGACCTTGAAGATCATCTAGTTTCAACCCCCCTGCCATGGGCAGGGACACCTTCCACTAGACCAGGTTGCTCAAAGTCCCATCCAACCTGGCCTTCAACACTTCCAGGGATGGGGCATCCACAGCTTCTCTGGGCAACCTGTTTCAGTGCCTCACTACCCTCACAGTAAAGATTAAAAATACCAACCGCCTTCTAAAAGCTTGCAAAACTCTCCATCTTTTCCTCCTTCTCCCTCTTTAGATTAACACCACTTACATCCTGCTTATGTACAAAAAGGCCACATAGTCTGTAGCTCTATGCCACGCAAAGACTACATAAGTACTTCTTCCATGACACCCACGCTTGGCAAAGGAGTTGACTGCATTTAGCCCTAAGGTCACAACTCTACTTGCTAATCCACACACAGCTTCTACCTAAGATTTCTGCTATTATTGGAGCTGCACATCTGTAAAGGAGCAGCATATTACAAATTAAATAGGGCATAAAGTTTTGAAAGAATAATTTGGTCTTTAGATAGTACTTTTGGGGGAAATAATCTATAAGAATTGGAAATCTCTAAGAAATTTTAAGCAGAAAATATCAATGCAGCATTAGATGAAAGAACTATTACCCAATGAGCAATATTCTACTCTTCTATTTTCCCGCACAGTGTCCACAAAGTATTATGACTGTGTAAATTTAAATGACTACTATGTTTAGTCCTGGGTCATCACTGTCCTACTGTTACCTTCATTGGGACAGCATATAGAAATCCAATTGAATTCACAGCTCTGTTATACAACTCTCTCTGCAGATGCAAAAAATAACAGACCCTGTCCTGAAGAGAGCAAAATCTAAACAGACCGGCCAGAAAATTTAGGAAGCATGAGTACCATTATTCCCATTTATAAATTAAGTACAGAGGTACAGAGATATGAATGATTTGTCTGCTCACATAGAAATTCTGTGTAGAGTGTGCGACCTGAATTTTTATCTCTATGTTCAAGTTGTGTCTCAACGTAAGACTTGTGTGAGAACATCATGTTAGAATTGCAGAAACGTTACATTTTCTGCATAAGAAATAATTTCACCTAAAAAAACCCCAACAAACTACAGCAGCTATTGACACCTTTTCCCAAGTTAGCATTATTTTATACAACTGCTAATGAAAAAGTTTTTCTGCACTGAAATTTCTACAGAAGTGTTCCCTTTAAGTACTGCAGAATCAGCTTCTTTACTACCCTTAGCAATTTTCTCTCTGGAGCTGAACCTCATTATGTGATTGAAAAGGACAGAAGGTGCTTTAGGTGTAAAAAACAAGGGAAAGTGATCTTTAAGCTATAATTTGTCTGGCGTGTATATTCACATGCACTGGAAGTATCAGAGTCTCATATCACTGCCTAAAACCAGAAATAGAACCTGCAGTAATTCCAAACTCATTCCTGAACAGATCTGTCACACACAGTTTAAAGTAAGTGTGATAGTCACTGCTGAAAGAGTTACTTCCCATGATATTGCAAAAAAAGGATGCATAAGAACATTGTACAAGAATGATAAAAGATACAGGGTCTGATAATGGCTATTAATGTACCACAGCTTTGGACAGCTAATACAGTACATCAGAATGAATTTAGCTATAATGCTATAACCTAAGAAAGACAACTTTCTGCTTTTATTTTAATGATGGCTAACCACATCAACACACGTCGGTTTGCCTACTAAATGTAGTCATGCAATGAATAGTACTATTTTGGGGTATAAAAAGACGTGATATTCAAGAAAATAGTATGACACATAGAAGTGAGATAGCTATCAATTATTGGCTGTTTCTGTATTTCTCGCTTCATGAAATTCTTAGAAATGCAAGTCCGAAACAAATGTAGCTGGAGGAAAACAGTGCGAGACAGAAAAGACTGGCCTGTGAGAAGAAAGAAGACTTGGAGCACCCCTAGAGGTTCGCCGGGGCAGAGCAGGCTTTTAGAGGGTAGGTAGATGCAGTTAAAAGGCCACGAAAGCTACTCCATCCCAAACGCCTTAGCAAAGCTTTTTCAGTAAAACCACACAAAGCTCCCTGGACCTCGTGTTTTCTCATCTCTGGTTTGCCAGCAATACTTGACAAAGTATTTATGAGAACCTTTGCCTATGTTCCACTGAGACAGAATTTATTTTTTGTTTCGTGCCCTTTAGTCTCAGTTTCATAAGAGATCATAAAGCAAGTAGGTCATTCTTGTTTCCAATGGCTGTGTAAAGCCCCCTGATTTAGTTTTTAAGTCGACATAGCTCTGGGAAGTTTATGCCGAAAATATTTCCATGTAGATTATCAGATATGGCAGGTGAGAAACTGCTACCCATTTTTCTTTCTGAAAGCAGAGGCGAATTCATATCTAACCTTTCTTTCTCATGAGGGAATGCATTTTAAAAACTATGATTCAAACTCAGGCTGAGATCTTACTGCTCTGCAAGAGCACAGGAGAGTAAGTAAAGAATACCTATTTATATTTCTAAAACACGATACATATACGATATCAAAATGTAAAATGAAGTTAAATGTATCTGGCCCTCAAGCTTCTTACCTCACTTACCACTTCTGACAGGTTTTTTGCATTCATATTTATTGGTGTCTCAAATACGCTTGTGAACGCATTGTTTTTTGGATTATGCCTAAAGAAGGAAAGTGTAAAAGGATATTAGGAATGTACCACACAGCCCACCAGAAAGGTTCTTTTTGAGCACTCAAAAACACAATAGCAGTCTCCACCCCTCTACACATAACTTTTCCCCCACTCACACACAGATCTCAGATTTCGTTCAAGTTATTATTGTATAGAGTAGGTGCCTAGAGCAAAATTAATTTTAATGATCTTCATATCAATGCTGTGTTTCTAATAACAAAAGAGAATAATAGAATAAAAAACAACTGTCATCTCTCCTTTTTCTCCTGACAAATTTGACAGGAATTGATCATTATAAAATAAAAACTTCCTAGAATAAACCAACTCCAAAATCTGCATTTTATACATTTTCCTGATGATCAGCTCAATCTTGTTAACTCTTAACCACTGATTTGGAAAGCACTGAATTTTATGGTTGGGTTTATTCTCTTCCCACAGTACCGAAATTCAACTTAATTTGGTATCTTTTAACACACTGGACAGATGAGGATATACAGTAACAAGAGTGTCCCATCCTTTGTGATTCATGTAAATCCAAAGATATGCATGAACGCACTAACAATACACAATTTCACATCACACATGGGACCAGGCTGAGTCCAAATAGTGATCTTCTATTACATTAAATTACTTGGCATTTCAAACCTTTGCTTTAAAAAAAAAGAAAAGGAAACACACTTACGCTTGACAGTAAGGCTTTTTCTCATGGCTAACAAAGTTGTTTACTGTTAACATCATCTTGCATACTTCGCAGTGAAAACAGGCTTTATGCCATGTCTGGAAATACCACAAAACAGAAACCAAACAGGAATTATTGTATTTCATTATTATTCTGTTGAGTTTTAAATCTCAGTATTGATCTTTAACATTCATTTCATGAATTTGAAGAATTCTTCAAATACATGCCCATTATTAACTCATTTCAGTTCTGAAACCAGTATGAGTAAAGAATTTTTGGAACCAAGAGATTTGCACTGTGTTAAAAGTGCCAATCTGTACATTTATTATAGTCCAAAATAGTAAAGAAAGAGAACTGACCTGATCTATACAGTTAATCTTCTCAGCAGGGTAAACCCCATAGCCACATCTAGCACAGGGCTGCACATTCATCTTGAAATCCACAGAGCGAAAAATATATAGGTTTATACAAAAGGTTCAAAGAGTATGAAAGTGACTTTTTGGCCTGTGCAAAGCACACTCTAGACACTCCAGTCAGGGCCCTTTGCTGTGGTCAATGGCTCCCATTAAAGCTCTGAATTGAAGTCTGTTGCTCCGTTTGCTGACCTTCTGTTTCAAAGTCAGCTGCAGGCTGGCTTTTAAAGCTGCCAGTTAGTAAGAGCGGTTATTTTGGCAACTGTGTCAGTGCGTAAGGGAGGGTAGCAATATCTTTCTCTAAATAGAAGAATGAACTCACAGAAACAAATCATGTCCATGTGAACGTTCAGAGACTGATCATTTAGTATTTCAGTTTTGCTGCAAAGCCAGTTGTCATAAGCCCAGGATGAAGAGTTTACACAGCAGCAGCAATTTATCACAGTCTCCCCTCACTCTGATACCCAGCAAGTGACCTCATGGAGGACTACTCTGTGTTTAGGAACAGCATCATATTAGAAGGAGGTACCACCAGCGACACAGGCCAGAGATGCGTTTGGAGCCTCTTGGCCCTTTGTTGGATCTAGAAGAGGTGCACCACCATTGTCCCAGACAAGTATTACTTTTTTCCCTTGGTGCCAACTCAGTTTCACCTTGAATGTTACGGGCAGCAGAGCAGAGCACAGTCATTTCTCTGTTTTTCTGTTTCATCAACCCATCACTCCATCTCCAGGTGTAGGACGATGCACAGTGAAATGGGCAGAGCCTCTTATCTTGAAGAGTTCAATACATGATGGATACAAATCCAAACATTTATCTCCTACAGGAAAAACTTCAGAAAGGAACCATTTACTTTTGAATTGAATGAACAAAGCAGCTATTTAACAGTGTTCACAAAGACTAGGCTGGCATAGATCAGAATATAAAAATTCCATAGCCAAATAATGATAAGAAATTATTATGCCTGATATTAGGATTCAAGCAAGTTAGAAGGATTAAGACGTCTGCTCTGAACAAAAGAAGCTATTAAATTCTACCAGCTACAAATGGTCAGGATTTGAGATTTACATCTCACCTAATAATACCTCCAGCTGCACAGGGCTCCATTATCCTGGGACACAGCTAAGAGTTATCTCAGTCCAAGTAAAGTTCAACTTAGTTGTCCATGCACCTGCACCACCTCCCGTGCCTGCAGCAGTCCTGGGATATTGCTAGGCGCTTTCCTTTTCTATACGTTACAAGCAATTCAATCAAAATAATTTTCTGTCTAAACCTTCTGGGTATGCTTAGAGAGTCTCCTATTCATCTCTCCATGGAGATACGCATTTCTGCTTAACTTATTATTACTACTTTTGCTGAATGCTGACAATGTACTGGCACAACGTACTGTCAGCAACTGGTGTGCTGAAAATAGAGTCTCTAATCTGAAGAGCAATGGGTATGGCACAAAGTCCTGAAAATACTGGAGGCCTTTCAAAGTAAGTAATTAATATCAGTATATATACAGATGTATTTTCATTTTTTAAAAAAATGTTCACAAAACATAATTTCTTGTATTAAAATAACTGCTGAGTTACCTCTTGTTATTCCATCTGGGATCAGGAGTGGTTTTATGTTGACCAAGTTACATCACAATAATATTTACCCTGCTCACACCTGTGAACCAAAATAGTTTGGAAGTCTTCCTGTTCATTTCTCAGACAGCTTTTCATCTTGTCCCAGATTGCTATTCAGTTTATGCAAGTGACCTATATTAGGGTCACAGCGGCCAGGCTGTCCCCTCCCTATTTAGCACTGGGCACACTACCAGCTGCTGCCTCTTTGTGTTCATCTACTCCCAAGAGTCACCATATTGTATATTTTCTTTATAGTTGTTGTCTTCATGCTATCTGAATCCATGACAGAGCCCTTGTCTCACACAAAGGTGCATGACCTGCTCCTGTCCCAGCACAGATGATACATTGCTTAAGGCCCTCCTGAAATGAGTTCCGAGAGGTGCTGAAAGCAGGACATCCCTGAAACACATGAAAACACAAAGACTTGGCAACTACAGAACAAATCATTCCTCCAGGAGTCACCTGAACACTGACGATCTGGACAGGACCTCAGCCTGGAGCATCAGTGTATACAGCCCATATGCACTGTGCACCCAGAGAGCATACTAGAGGTCCCTGAGAAGAATGAGACCATGTGTTCCTTCCAAAAGGCATGTCAGACAGCTAAAGCCCTTTATTTCACAGATAAAACTTAACTTCATTTCAAGATATACAAAGCCTGTTTGTTTTTTTTCACAGCAACACATACTACTGGTTTGGCTGGAAGTCAGCAAACACATTTTCCAAGTTCTCCTGCTTCTCCCAAGTTACAGCACGCTCAAGAAGAGAAGCACGGCAGGCCACAATGCCCTATACAGCTACTGGCTTTCCCAGCCATACTACTTCCCTCATATCCATTGTGTGCCAGTTCTGCTGGAGTCTATTGAAGATTTCCCCATTTCTGAGCATCTCAAAACTGTCCTGTTGCATGATCTGTTCTTCACCACCCTGGATTAAAACTGAGCTGCTAATGGAAAAGAGAGTTTATTGAAAAACAAGCATTGTATGGTCTCATTACAAAGTACGCACTGCATTTTGATCATGCAAGGAATTAAATCACAAAACCAGCACAAGTTTGTTATCTTAACAAATCTTAGCAAGACATTTTCTCTTCACTTAAAAGCTCATTGTGGCTTTTTTCCTCCTTTAGTACGGCCCTGTAAAGGCTTTTTGATATCAATGAAAATCTTAAAAGGCTTTACTTAACAGTAGAACCTTAATCAATGTGGTTTAAAAGTACTGCAGTTACGCATAAAGTACAAGGAGACAGCACCTTCAAAGTGCAAATTAGTAGGAAAAAACATTGTTACCTCTCCAACCTCCTTAAATTCATTGAATTAACTGCATAGAAAACTCAGAGCATGTCTGCATCCTGAATCTGAATCTAAAAAGCACACATTCATTACACAAAGTAACTTCTTAACAGACATTGAAGTCAGGGCCACCTTCTCTGTCACTCCTGCATAGCGGCTGTGCCCTTCCAGCCACATGAATAGCAGGAAGCCAGACACCACAAATTATGGCAACCCTGCCTTCCCTCCGTTTGCAAAAAAAAAGGTGCTGTTTCACTACACAGTGGGGATGTTACCCACTGTTACAAGCTGCCTGTAAAAGTTCAAGCGCTAGACCAGCCTCATCATAACCTTCTCTAAACCGCATGGCTAATTAGTTACCTGGGCTCAGGGCCTTTTGTCTCATGTAGCCTCTCCATGCTAATCAAATTTATCAAAGTAGCAAATCCAGCTTGCAAAAATATCGAAAGAAAGCTTGAAAAGATTTATCAACACTAGGCTCTCCCAAGACTTGAAGAAAAACTTCTAAGGGACTGCCTTCCAAACTTGTACAGTAGTTTTTTACATCTTTGCTGTTCTAGAAACCAACAAACTGTTTACATTTCATGACTAAAAGGACTTGTGCTTACACTTTCCCTTTGTCGCCAGTGTTGGGAAAACTTGAAAGCGTGGGGATTTTGCAAATGCTTCTAATAGAGCAAGAGAAAGCAAGACAGGGAGTAGAGAGAAATGGAAAAAAGAACCAACAGGCCAAGAAGGCATCACTGCTACAGAGCAAAGAAAGAACTGGTGAGGATGTGCTACAATTTAAGCTGAAAGCTTGAAGACGTGTGCAAAGCATGGACAGCATAGCCCATGTGCATACAATGAGACCTCCAGTGTCCAAATATGCCCATTTATCATGTATCATAACCTAAAAAAGACACAAGTTTAAAACTCATAAAACATGGCATGTGCAACAGATCACCTCTGCCTGATTACAGAGAAATCCCACCCAAACAAATACACCAAGCTGACTGAGATGCATTATTCTACCAAATTTCATACAGTTGTGGTGTGCCAAAGCACACCACACAGCCCTCATTCCCCACAGCATATCAAACCCATCCATCCTTTCTTGCAAAATACATAAAATTCTAACAACTGTCACTTAGCAGGAAACACCTTGTGAGTTGCTCAAATCCTCCATCCTGAAAGTATCCCCACACCTACCTCCCATGTCTTAACAAAGCCCAAACCTTGTTTTCACAGATGTTGTGCAGAAGACAGCGCACAGTTATTATTCCAGACAGGTACTATTTAGTTGCCTCAAGCCTTCTAGTTTATACCTGCCATCTACCTTTCAATTTCCCAAAGGCATACTCCATTGTCAACCTGCAGCTGCTTACGCAGTAGTTAAACACTTATTTTCCACAATGCAAATACCCAGTCAAAGGCTTCATTATAAATGTTTTTAGGGAGTAGAATGAGTCACCAGGTACGAGAAAAGGAACGCTGATGCTATAGGTATCGCATTGCTGGATCTTCCCCCTGCCCAGTAATCCACACGGCCAGCTGTGCAATATCATACATGAAAAATTTTTACCTTCCTGACCTTTCCCCGGGTAGCAATCACTTCATGCCCCAAAGCAAGATATTTCCTCCTGCTTCTACTATCTTTTTTAATTTCTCCCTTACTCATTACTGAAAACAAGCAAAATTTTCTGAAAAATCTAGCACCTTATACTGCATTAAAACTGCTTAATCTAACATGTACTTAAGAAAGATATTGCAGCGCACTAAGGAATCGATTTTTCTCTTTGTGAATGTCAGCAGCCAATGTGAAAAGAAAACAGAAACAGGGGTTTCATCAAGTTTGAGTCAGAAATTCCCCATACACAATTCTATTAGTAAACTCTTGAAAATTGGCAAGCATTATCACATACAATACCACTTTTTCAATAGCAATAAAATGACTTTCAGAAAAAAGACACTTCTAGGTCTGCTAATTCAGCTGCGGGGGCCAGATGGCAATGGATAAACATTTTCATCAAGACATAGAAGGTCACAGCTGGCAAATAGCCTCTGGATTTCCCAGGTAACACCCATACACATCGTCAGGAAAGTACATTTGGATGTTCTGAAGTTTAGGTGTCACTGCCAGTCATTGCTGGTGACGGCACAGTCTCCCTCATCTCCCCTCCACACATTTACTTGAAGATCTATACATTTCCAGTGTCTCTGTTCTCCATACCAATCCGTTACAAATTTGGAAGCAGTGCTGTTTTCTTGAAAAGAAGCAGCTAACAGATGGCATGAGAGGAACCATGGGATTCTGTTAGTTTGATTTTCAGGAGAAAACTTCAGCTACGTATCCAACCAGGAGCTACAGGCATAATCCCATGAAGCAGAGACCGGCCGCAGCAGCAGCACACAGACACACGGCAAGAGCCGCCGCACCGTTCAGACGCGCCTCCGTCACATGGAAGCAGTGACCTGTTGGGAAGCAAAAGGCTGTTTGTTATCATGCCTGTGTTTTGTGCCAATTATGAGGCAGTTACACTGAAAAATGTCGCTTTGATGTAGATCTCTTCAGGTAGTGAATGTTAAACACCATGCACTGCTGGGTAGGTGTATGATTTTGCAGGTCTGGAGCCAGCATCCAGGAGTAATTAGCAACACTGTGCCAATCTTCAGTCCGTGTACTGGACTACTGGGCCTGACGAAACGGCTACACAGTAGGGTATCGTAATTAGCAGAGATGCAACACACTGAATAATTGGAAAGATAAGGAAATGCCACTCAAGTTTAGACAGGGAAGAAATTTCCTTAGATCTAGATAATCTCGTGTCACCATGAAACTTAAGGCTCTTCTGTCGCGGGGGTGTGACAGAGCGCAGCTACTAAGAAGCGTTAATTTCCTTTGGGCTGA
>JAVJGI010000065.1:18606816-18684797 GCA_035590275.1 Ibycter americanus | reverse complement strand
CCCCCCCCCAAAAAAAAAAAAAAAATACTGGCTGAAATACAGTAATTTGTGTCAGAGGCTGCTTTATGTAATGGAAATACTTTTTAACTTCCAGGAAATGCTGCACAACTGTTTTTTCTCCTAAAAACTGTACACCTGTATTAATTAATCATGAGAGCAATATAAAATTAATATTAAATATTATAGACAAAACAGAGAAATGAAAACCTAAGCTCCCATCCATGGAAGATAATCCAGGAGCTGTCTGGGTGGCTTAGTTCTGGATAGGATTGCAGTTCCAAATAATTTGATGTTAGTTGACCTTGCTTTCTTCCCAACACACTTCTTACCAGACCATGAACAATTTTCTGTGAATTAGTCATAAGATCTTTCACCATAAAATTATTATTACTGTTGTTCTTATCTGCATTTTTTTACAGTGGTGTGAGACAAGTCACTTTCGGTAGCTGACGCAGGGTAATACAGAGGGCTGAGCAGGTGCGGAGTCATGGTCGTTCGGGGCCAGAAATCCAAAGCCACTCTTACTTGATGAAGTATTAAACAGTGTAACTAACAGCCTCACATGTAGCTGGTTTAATGGTTTGGTTTATAGAGGTATTTCTAAAATGATAGCGTTCATTGAGGGACACATTCTTTCACTTTTATTTGTAGATGTCCGGAGATCAGCATGTTGCTCGCTCTACTGAAGAGGGAGGTGATGAAGATTTCAATGATGTAGTTGATGCAAAGCCAGACAGAAGTAGCAGATTCTCACTTTTTGGAAAGTAAGTAACTATTTTTATTCCTTTTATCGTTGTATCCGCTGTTACACTACCCTTCTAAAGGGATTTTGGTGTTCAGTTTGCTGTGTCCGCAATGTCATAGATGGCCTGGATAAGGAGATGGTTTATGTTGTATAGGTTTAATATACCTTCTCTGTACCTTAAAGCATCTCTCTATAGTATCTCCCTATAGGAAAATTTATAGTATCTACCATAAACTTTATTTGGTAGTAAGAGACCACTAAGTTAATTTAGCATCAGTTATAGTCCCTCATCTTAAACATTGCCCTTCAGTGGAACTGGGAATTAAATATGCCATTAATTATCTATTTTACTGCATTCAGCTGAGCTAATCTGCAACAGTGGAATCCCCTGCTGACTATTTAAGTTAGTTTAAAGCTTGGATGTGCCATCTAGGTTGTAGCACAAAGAAGCCTCAGTGAGTCTAGAGATGTAACCCATTACAGAGTAAGTTAAAAACCTTCCATTTTAAAACATAGTAGTCTCACTGAAGCATAAGCTTATATTCATTAAATGTATAGAAAGCAAGAACTATGTACTGCTTGTCTATACTTGTGAAAACATTAGATAAATGTAATTGAAAATGCATAAGATGAAAAATGAACATGCAAAATTTACAAATACTGTTGAATGTCAGCAAATGGCTACTTCACCTTGTAAACTCTCAGTAAGTTTGCAAAGGACACCAAGCTGGGTGGGAGTGTTGATCTGCTGGAGGGCAGGAAGGCTCTACAGAGGGATCTGGACAGGCTGCACCAAGGGGCCAGGGCCAATTGCATGAGGTTCAACCAGAAGAAGTGCTGTGTCCTGCACTTGGGTCACAGCAACCCCACACAACACTACGGTCTTGGGGCAGAGCGGCTGGGAAGCTGCCTGGCAGACAGGACCCTGGGGGTGCTGGCTGATGGCCAGCTGAACATGAGCTAGCAACGTGCCCAGGTGACCAAGAAGGCCACCAGCATGCTGGCTTCTATCTGAAACAGTATGGCCAGCAGAACCAGGGCAGTAATCGTCCCCCATATTCCACACTGGTGAGGCTGCATCTGGAACACCGTGTTCAGTTTTGGGCCCCTTACTTCAAGACGGACACAGAAGTGCTGGAGCGTGTGCAGAGAAGCTGGTGAAGGGTCTAGAGAACAAGTCCTACGAGGAGCAGCTGAGGGAACTGGAGTGGTTTAGCCTGGAGGAGACTCAGGGGGACCTTATTGCTCTCTACAGCTCCCTGAAAGGAGGTTGGAGAAAGGTGGGGTCGGTGTCATCTCCCAGATAACAAGCGACAGAACAAGAGGAAATGTAGAGGAACGGAGGCAGTAGGTTGATTAGCATTGATAATATGCAGCTGTGGCCTTGCCTCGAAGGCAGTGAGTTGATTGACATGGACGATGTGCAGCTGTAGCTTGTTCCCGCTAAGTAGTTAAATAGCACTGAGGATTGTGGGAAGGTGGCTGGATGGAGGAGGAGCAGTGTGGTCTGGCCTCTGGAGGGAAGAGTCACAGCACAGACAGTAGAAGCTGACCAACGGTAAAAACCTTGTTACAGCCTACTGACCTGCCTGTGCTGTGACAAGGAAACAGCCTCAAGTTGTGCCAGGAGAGGTTTAGATTGCATATTAGGAAAAATTTCTTCACTGAAAGGGTGGTTGAGCATGAGAATAGGGAGGTGGTGGAATCACCATCCCTGGAGAATTTTAAAAAACACGTAGATGCGGTGTGTGGTGGCATGGTTTAGTGATGGACTTGGCAGTCCTGGGTTAACAGTTGCATTTGATGCTCTCAAAGGTCTTTTCCAACTTAAATGATTCTATAACCTTCATGGATTTAGAGAGATTTTAGTAGAGGTGTTTATACAAAGAGTATTGTATTTACAGGCGAGGTTTTAATTTTACTATTGGACATTCACATTGAAGTGAACAGTATAATTCAGCGAAAGTACATGGAGAATATAATTTTATTTTTGCTACTTATTGTATGAGTCTAATAGGGGTAACAAATCTGAAGAGAAGATGCTTTAGTCTTAGAAGACTTTTGATGTGCTGTTAAGCAAATCACTTGTCTCATTTTATCATTCTTTATTCTTCAAATATGTTTTATGATGTGTATGTATATTATTAATTTTAACAGAATCACATCATGCAAAATAGACAATGTAACATTTTTTTCTAAATCTTGCCAAACATTTTTCAAAGGTTTCTTTTAAACTTTATAAAATGTGTGTTTTAATATCTGTATTGGTCCTCTTTATAGGAGGTGATATGCTAATGCTATTATTAAATTATACAACTCTAATTTAATCATTCCTGAAGGAAAGGCAATAATCAGCATTTCTATCACTTTTTTCTGTAAGAAATTTTTCATGTACTTTGGCTATGCATCAGTTTGAGGCGTTCATCTTTTGGGAACTCCTTGAAGATACAATTTGAAACATTGTTCTTTAGAAGTAAAAAGTTGTGCAGATTAAATATGAGGTTGGGAAGATTCAACTTAGTTTTGTAGAAAAAAAAAAAAAAAGGTCTGAGAAATTTATCAGAGTTTCTTGAATAAGGTGATGATTGCCTAAAGAGGAACGAGCTGGTTGACAGTGAAGGTCTTAAAAAATCCAAGCACAGCGACAAAGTCTTTGTCTTACAGAAACTAAAACTCCTTGGCCTGAAGGAAGGTAGGAGAGGAATGTGAGAGGATAAAGCAAGATAGGATATAATATAAAATTGTGACTGTAATGGAGGAGAAAGTTAATAGAGAATGAACGCTCCTTATGCCTCACAGGATATCTAGGGGGCATCCGATGAAAAGTTCATGCAGTAGGTTTAAAACAGCCAGTAAGACATCATTTTCATATAGTGCAGAATGCAACTGTAGAACTTAAAGTCACAAGATATGCAGACGTCAAGATTTTAGATGAGTTCAGAGAGATGAGATGTATTTGTGGAAGAAAAGTCCGGTAGGAATATTGATGTTAAAATCTTTGGTGCGAGATGTTCCTAAATCAGTTTTCTGTGAGAATGTGTTCTGTATCCAATTTCGTTTGTTTTCTTAAAACTCATTACCAGGCAGTACCAGATACAAGGCTAGATATACTTTTAGTTGGAACCAGCATAGTTCTATGTGTTGACTGACAAGGCTTCATTTTGGTAACATGAAATTGATACCTGTCAAATAAGATGTCTAGAAAGCTTCAGATTGACTACAATTTTATGGTCCCTTGTTCTGTTTTAGCAATCCAGTTTTTACCAGCTGTGCAGTACTTTCAGTGAAATTCTACATTGCATTTCATTTATTATTGCTTAAAATATATAAGCTCAATAGGAAAAAAATTAACTTGTATTGTTAAATAAGCACAATTAATTTTAATTTAAGAGAACAGACCAGTGAGAAACTGAATTCAAAGCTATGCAGAAAGACCAACTGTTTCCAGTAGCTTCACAGCTCCAATTCACTGTTCTCTGGCTGTGACTGGAGATTTATCTAGCAAGAGCAGTAAGTAGAAATAAGGGAAAATCTTATTCGCTACAGCATATTTCTCTCCAAGAAGTCTGTGAGCCTGCTTTTACCATGGAGGCCACAAGTCTCGGAACAAGCCACGGAGTGGGCAGGTTCTTCCGGCTGCACCACAGCTTAGGGGAATTACCTTCTACTTATTTCCTTCTCTTTGAAAAAAGTACTAGTACTTAGTTAATGTTGGTGGGGGAAATCTTTTTGGGGGGAAAACAGTTGAAAGAATTAATTTTTGCATTAACAGTTGCTGGTGGTGTTTGGCTCAGGGCTTTGCAGCCACTAGATGGCAGGAAGGTATCAGTTTTGTTTACTTGGAAAATGTGGACAAAAATTGTGGAGAATTGCACTTGAGAAAAAAGTTATGTTTCAGAAAGCAGAAATAACAGGATACACTCTGGCAAGCCTGCGCGCAGCAAAATTTTAAAACATGGTTGAACAAAGATTGAGCTGAGGATTTCAAACTGTATTTTAATTCTTTATGTGATTGTTAGAAACCAATACAAATTTTCCCATATAAATTTTTCTTTTCTATGCTGTATATGCTCCTGTTACACTTCTGAGGCTTTAAAAATAGTCTCACTTCTCTACAGAATGACTTATATCTTCATTTGATATCTTTTGTCTTTTATTAGAGAACTCTGTTAGGGAGATGGATAGTGGCAAACCAATTTTAGCATCCAGGAAATGTAATGTAACATGAAACAGAATAAAATTGTGGTTCCACTGTATTAAGTAGAGCTAAGATTTCTCTTACTAATGAGTGGGGTTTTTTTTAAAAAAAAAAAAAAGCTGCGTCTGAAAATTCCCAAGGCTTGGTAGACTTGTACATGCGCTGTCAATAATCATGACTGTTTGTGGGCTTCAGTGACGAAGCATAATGCAGAAGAGGGTGGTTGTTAGTAGTATCTAGGTACCGGTTTTATTCTAATTTAATTGTATAGAACCATTTGTCCTCTGGTTACTTTTATCTACTCCAGCACTACTGTCTTATTTTACAGTCAATATTCCCCTTCTTACCCAGAAACAGAAACATTATTTAAATATATATTTAAGAATTCTTACAGACACCTAGTTACAACTGAAACTGTGCGAATCTGTAGTGCCCTTAATGCAGAAACATTAAATACATTATAAGAAAATCCCACTGAGGAATCTGAAAGATTTGTAGGGTACACTGACATATAGCCACCAAGAGTATTTCAGCTGTTTAACACTGCAAACCCAAAATATCTTTAAGGTGTTTATTTCTGCCTTAAATATAACGTTTGAGACTTTTCACTATAAAGTTTGAGACTTTTTTCATTTTAATTAATTTTAAGGTTTTCTGGAAATGTCAGTGTGTATATTGTCTTCTGTAGTTCAATAGTTATATATCTACCAGGATTGTAAACTGGTATTTAGATCAAAAGGATTCACAGATATGTACATTTTCATTTGTACAGTGTTTATTTGGGATACAGGTTATCAAAGTGGGGAAGCACAGATGTTCACAAACCTGTCTATTTCAGTTTCATGACCATTGCCTCAGTATAGCCCTATTTCTCAAAATAAACAACTTGTCCTTCAAAGAGTAAATATTTATTTTTGAGATTCAGCCTCAGCTGAACCTCAGCTTTGGAGCTGTAACAGGTGTGGAAAGTGCTGTCTGTTTCAACTTTGGTCTTCTATTGTTCTTCTGTCTTTTGGGGAAGCTGTTTTCATCCACTTTTGATTACCAACAGCTTATTTTTACTTGATTTATAAGACACTGCTTTGCACTAGAACTTTGTGAAGAACAGTTCACAGTGATGCAGATGTATGTTTTCCAGAGTTGCCCATTTTGTATTTTTGGGGCCATTTGAAAACATTGGGCCTGATCTGTAATGGGTTGACCCTGGCTGGACACCAGGTGCCCACCAAAGCTGCTCTATCACTCCCCTCTTCAACTGGACAGGGGAGAGAAAACACAATGAAAAGCTCATGGGTCAGGATAAGGAAAGGGAGACATCACTCACCAATTACCATCACAGGCAAAACACTCAACTTGGGGAAAATTAATTTAATTTATTACCAATCAAAACAGAGGAGGATAATGAGAGATAAAACCAAATCTTAAAAACACCTTCCCCTCATCCATCCCTTCTTCCAGGGCTCAACTGTACCCCCTTCCTACATGTGTTATCCCAGAGGCACTACCACTGTAGATGATGGGCTCAGCCTTGGCCAGCAATGGCTCTGTCCTGGAGCCGGCTGGCATTGGCTCGATTGGACATGGGGCAAGCTTCTAGCAGCTTCTCACAGAAGCCACCCCTCTAGCCTCCGGACTACCAAAATCTTTTAAACCCGATACACTGATCCTATAAATTAATTACTTTTATGCTTATGAAGAATCTATATTGGCCTCCACTGCATGAATGCCAGGTGTTCCTGCCTTGAAATTAATGTGTTCAAATCCAGATGATACCTTGAATGATAATTCATCTTTTTTATCGTAACTTTCACAGTTTTAAGATTAAAAATCCAGCTCAGTTACAGGTTTTTCAGTGACAGAATATTACAGACCTTTCAAAAATAAATATTGCTAAGAAAAGTATCTCTTTTATCCTTAGAGTAAAAATAGCAAGTTAATTTAAAACAAATAACAGTTGATTAATCATTATCTGAAGTTATGCTCTGGGCTGCAACTCAGGTCTGTACTGAACTCTTGGTTCAGCCTCACATTTCCTTTATGTCTCTAAGCAAATCACTGTGCACCTTAGTCTATCCTGTAAATGGGTGATGGTCTTTCCTTTTACTACTCTAACTCAAAAGTCTAGCACAATATAATTTTAATTTTGTTTGGAGTTTGTCGGTTCTGCTTTGCACAAGCTAAATATCAGTGTATTTTCCCCCAAAGCACTGAACATAAAATTTCAGAAATAATAGGTTCTGACATCTATAGTCTGTTAAATTTAATTCCTACAAAGACAATAAAGAGAATTTAACGTAAAGCAACAGGGATATTTCATTTTTATTACTCTCTTTTAAGCCAGAGTTTGGGGTTTTTTTATCTGGGACTCAATCTCTGAAGAACACTGCAGGAGTATTTAACAATTAGTGAAAATCGTGATCGGTGCTTGTACTTTCCCCTGGATGCTTCCTGTATGTACCGTACAGGAAATGCCCAAATATCTTGAAAAAGTACCTAGTCTAATGTGTAAGAACTCATTAATTTGCAGTCAGTATTTCTTTCCAGTCTCCTTACAGACTTTATCTTGTGAAACACAGCAAACAGTGGGTTATCCATGAACTGTATCTGTAGCAATCACAACAGTGAGTCAAGTATCCTAATTCCTTTTTAGTGTAGTAATTTATTTCCTTCATTACAACAAACTCTGGGCTGTCATCATACAAAATTTGGAGGAAAGCTATTATTTAGTGTCATTTTTAAGCTTTCAAAGGAATCAAAACCAAATTAAGCCAAATTTATAACAAACCAAAACTGTTTAAGGGTAAATATGTAAGAAATAGAATCACAGAATCGTTTAGGCTGGAAAAGATCTTTGAAATCAAGTTCAACCTTTAACCCAGGACGGCCGAGTCCATCACTAAACCACGCACCAAGCACTGTTTCTATGCGTTTTTTAAACTCCTACAGGGATGGTGATTCTACCACCTCTCTGGGCAGCCTATTCTAATGCTTGACCACCCTTTCAGTAAAGAAATTTTTCCTAATATCAAATCTAAACCTGCCCTGGTGCAACCTGAGCCCATTTCCACTTGTCCTGTTGCTTGTTATCTGGGAGATGACACCGACCCCACCTGCCTGCAACCTCCTTTCAGGGAGCTGTAGAGAGCAATAAGGTCCCCCCGGAGTCTCCTCCAGACTAAACCACTCCAGTTCCCTCAGCCGCTCCTCATAGGACTTGTTCTCTAGACCCTTCACCAGCTTCGTTGCTTCTCTAGACATGCTCCACCACCTCTACATCTCTCTTTATGTAGTTTTATGAATAAGAATACAAAAAGGTTTTGTAAACTGTGTGTGTTAATTTCCATTATTTTCTTAGAAATATTCATTGTCTAAATATTGTGCTAATGGTGGGTCAGGTTTTGAGGGAAGGAAGAAAGGCGTATTACAAAGTGACATCTGCTGTCCCACCTCCATCTCAAGATCTGCTGTATTTTCCTGCACTCTGACATAGGAACAGTGATAGAATCAGGGCGATGGGAGTGTGTTTTCCACTTGTCAGCAAAGGTAGATCAGGCCTGCATGACCTCAGCTTGCAGGGTGATAGCTGTGAGGGTTTGAATAGCCCCATAGAAAAGTCCAGCGTGACCCACTGCTGACACATGCGAATCTTTGGGCCTGAACACAGAGAGCATCCTGTTTCACTCTGCAATGTAACCCTGAGCATGGTGGGCTCCTAGCATTAGCAAAGAAGATTAGACTTGCTCTTGAGGACAAGCTGAAGCTGTTTTCAGATGCAGTGTGGAGTACCATTTGATGATGAGCCAAGGTACTGTAGAATGTTATTTATCTCCTCCTTTCTCTGCCACCTGTTTGGAAATCTCATGAATGAATACCCTAAAAGAGTTTACTTCCAATGCTTATATCGAGCTAATTATAACTCTACTAGCATTTTGCAATTGCTAATCCTAGCCAGAATGTTATCTGAGAAACAGTATTTGGAGGGGGTTGCTGTATTTTAATTTGTTAGTTGCTTTTAGTACCTAATGATAGATGAAAAGAAGCTTCATCTTTATTTTTTTCAAATAGTTGGTAGTTGCCTATGTATATTATACTACTTAGGATATAATCATGCAAGATTTCAGTTTCTAGAATACCCCTGGATGTATGTACATGTATGTACATGCAGGTTTTCTGGAAATGAGCAGAAAGCCTTTCAGCAAGCAATATTCTTTATTTGTAAAATGTTACCTTTTGAATGTTATTCAAATATTATGATGCATACAGTATTGTGAGGCCTGCACAGCAGACACCATGCAGCTAATTAGGAAGCTGAAGCTGAATTACAAATTGATGGTTGAGAGTTTAGAACTTTGTTTTGATCTTCTCTGCTGCAGGCGTTACACCACAGAATTGCCATGTAGGCTGTAAGTTATACTCGTTAAGTGCACAAAGACTAGGATACTGCTACCTGTTTCCTTTTTTTTTCTCTTGTCTTTTTTTCGCTGTTGCAAAGTGTGGACAATATTAGACCTAATAGTCTGTGTTAAAACTTTTTTTACAATGTGTAGCTGGCTTAGCCCCATTGCACTTCATCTGCTTCATTTTTATGTAATAAATAAAATTGTAGCCATGATTTTGATTTGAGTTAAGTTGGGGCCATCACTAACACATAGTTAAAAGGAGAGGAAGACATGTTTAGATGTAACTATCAGAACTCCAAAGGTATGTGTAATAGACAAAGTATGCCAGAAGTTGTAGTCTGAGACTTGCTCTTTCAAACAGCTCAACTCCTTTCATTACACAGTGAGTTTCCAGTTGTCCTGGACTGGGCTTCTCTGTTTTACAAGATCTTAGAGAAAATTCTCCCTCCTAATTGGAGAAGGGTCTGAAACTAAAATGGGACAAAAAAGCTACAAGAGTAACTCAGGGTTTTGAAAAATGTCATATAGTGCGGGATTTAAAATGTATTTATTTTCTCTAACTAAAGTTTAAAGATAATTTGCTTGCACTATGCAAATATATAGTGTACTATATAAATATATAGGTGATAGAAGGTCAGAAGATAGGAGGCACCTTTTGTAAGCAATGGTTCATTTAAAAGAAGGTTGGATATAAATCTAAAAGATGTTCTGCAGATTAAACAGAAGCTGCAGGTTTGTGGTAACTACTGAATTAAGGGTTTGTGGCTTGCTTTGCAAGAGATCAAGTGAAAAGTGTGCTCGTGCTCAGGTCAGTCAGTTACTGCAATTAGCGTGTTGTAGCTCACTGGTTGATTTTGTTCATCTCTGAGACTGTTGCAGTTGTGAAGCTTTGTGGTAGGTGAGGCCTTATTGAGATTGAAGATAATACACTTTAGATTGTAGTTGCAAAGGAACTTACAAGTAGGTGTAGTTCACCTGCGTAGCTGCAATGTGGTAAGCTGTGATATTGACTGTTAAGCCAAGGTCCCAGAGGCTGTTAGGGCTATAATATACTTTGGGGAAATGCCATATTCTGTGGTCTGAAACCCTGTCATTTTTGCAGTTGATATTAAATAATCCTTTGCAGACTCTAGCGGTTTTATCTCTTCAGGGAAGCTGATGTGCAGTAACCAAAGAATTTGGAATCTGTTTCTGGACTGAGATCCACTGTAAAACTCCACAGTGGACAGAAGAATGGCTTTGTTTCAAGCGTTTTTTCCTCCAGGAGGCACATGGCAGTAAGCTACCTCACACCCTCTGGATGTAAACATTGTACAGATGTACAAAATAGTAGATTTTAAATTCATTCTCTTGTTTACTGTACACTACTGCCCCCCTGGAAAGAAGACAATCAGCAACTGTTTTATGAAATAAGTTTGTTTAGGCTCCATTTTGTAATGGAAAAATTGAGACCAAGAGCTAGGAAGTTGCTTTGAAGTTATTCAATAGCAGAAGCAGGATTCACACTCAGTTCTCTGTCCAGAGCACAACCGAGTGGTTCTTAGTAGGTAACAGAACATATCCCCTCAGTTGAGCATTTTGGTTTGTTGAATACTTTTCATCAGGTTAAGCGAGCAAAGCATAGCTAGTGTATAATCTTAATAAATATTTTTATGGCTTGTGTACTACTGTTGGAAGTGATATAGCATGCTACAGGAAACTTAGGGAAATGCCAGGATTTCTTAAAAAAAGTTAAAGCACATTATTTTGCACATTTTCTGCAAAATCTGTAATAGCATTGCTACATGTGTCACGGTAAGATCAAAAGTAGGTTGTTAGTATGATACTGTTTTGCTGGATGAATGAACTCGGTCCTGTTTTGGGCTAAGAATTTTTAATGATAGCTTAGGTCCCTCCAGCTCTATTATCTTGATCAGTTCAAGGAAATTATCTCATTGTTTACCTAACTCCGTTCTTTCAAGACTGCTACAGCAGTGTTTTCTTTTCAAAATTAGTGTGCTTACAGTTATAAGGAGGGCTTAGGATATCAGTTTCCAAAGAAACAAGAGGTACTGTCTCCATTAGCTTCCCAGTTTCAGGTTCCTTCAAGCAAAAGGCTTTGCCTCTGGTGACTTTTAAACTGGCTTTGTTTAGTCAGCTGACAAGCTACTTCCAAAGATGTCCTGAAGGAGTCAGGAACTAATTGGCAGTTCAAAAAGAAGCTGGAGGCTAAATAATTGCTATGGCCCTGCTCTTGAGAACAGATACAAACAGGCATTATTTTACTGCCTGACTAGTCCCGTTGCTTTTAGTAGGCCTGCTCCTGGGAGGAAAGCAGGGTGCGTTCATTAGGGGCTGTGGTGTTCGGGTAAGCACACTTGCCATTTCCCTTTATTCCACCCTTTCCCCAAAATGACTTTCAACATTTAGGCTCTTCAGCAGAGTAATATATGAAGACGCAGGGGTTGCACAGACTTTATATGTCATTGATAAATATGAACTTTAGGCTCCAGTATTACCAGTTTGGCATGTTTCACCATAATTTAAAGTTTCTTTCTTTAAAAGGCAATTACAAGGCAAAACAAGACCATTAGAGGGAACAGAAATCTAAGACCATTTGACTGTTTTTCATGTTTTGATGTTCTGGGGTCTTTTTTTGTGTTGTGTTGTTTATGTTTGCTATTCTAAATTACAGCTGTCAGTTTTCATGCCTTTGGTGGAAGACCTCTCTTTGCTATAGTAAGCAATGTAGGTGAAACAATGTTTAGACGCTTTGAGGGGGAACTTTATATCCAGTTTTCTAGGACCACTTATCTTCTTTCTAATAAATGAAGACTTCCTATTATCTTGAAAAGATCCTGACACTAATATTAGAAATTTTTAACATTTTCTTTCAACATTTATCTGGAGCATATTTAAAAATAGCCTTCTAAGGACTGGTTATTTTGTTGGTGCTAGTCTATCAAAGTCAGCAGTCATTTGCTAATAACTTTCAGTAGGGAAACTGAAAGTATGCAATGTTTACTTGAACTTCCTCCTATATAATTAGTATTGCCCCTTTTTCCTCAGGAAATTTTTGCTTCAACTATTAAGCTGTTTTTCAGTTTATCTAGTGGCACATAATTTGAAAGCCTAAGTAACCTTTGCTTAAAAAAAGATTGTGAGGGAAAGTATTTATTTTCTTGGTTTACAATTATAGTTAACCTCTTTCAAAAGAGTCCTTGGTAAGGTGTTATCTGTCTGAAAAGAGAGAGATGAAAATTGCACCTGCCATTGGAGTACATTCAGGAGAAAAGGTTTGCGAGCCCGTAGTGTGTGACAGTTTGGAAACGGGATTGAGATCTCCCAAATGCCAGTGTCTTCTGCAGTGGCTCCTGTTAATGCTTATCTTGGGCTTCACTTAGTATTCTAGCAAGCAGACATCTTAACATGTGATTGAGGATCACAGCATCAAATGCAGTGTAATACAGTTTTAATATTTGGTCTGGCCCCTATGATTAGTGCTTAGTCCTTATACCATATATTTTATGTTTTCTGATTTTTAACAGTAAAGATATATTCAGTTTTATAAAAGACAGTTCAAGTAGTGACACATGCTTCTTGTCCAGAAATGTTGCTGCTCTGCCAACCTGATGCAATATTAACAGGAAAAGGCAACGGGATAATCTGTTATTTGCATGCAGCTCTAAATCTGCGTGACACCTTACCAAAATGAATCTGACAAAGAACAAAGAGTTTTCCTTACGGAACTTAAGATCTAAAAAGCTCTAGTCAGGTTTAACAAGTGTCTTTTGCTTGTTATTGCCAATAGGTTTCAAGAGAAAAAAAAAATTCAAAGAGGGGAGAGTGTACAGTAATTAGAGGTGTACTAAATATGGTGAAATTAGACTGGATAAAAGTATTAAAGCTAGATAAAAGTATTAAAGCTGGCAGTATGAAAAGAAGGTTGTGTAGGAGTAAGACATATTAATGCGTGATCATCAGAAAGCATCAGACATATGAATAGACCACTAATTATTGAGACACTGGTAGAAACATAGAACAGAAAGAACATTGAACCTTGATTTGTCTAATTTATGAATTCTGTTTCCATATCACTTCTTTTGGAAGAATAACTCTGAATTGGTCGCCAGTACACTCAGTTTTACTACACATAGTTTGGTGATGCTTTGTGAATTCAAACATAATCCTCTGCATTTTCATTGTTTCCTGTTTATCCTTTAACTACCTGTTTTTAAAAAAAATGAACCCAATCCAGGATTCTACCTCAGGAGAGCAAACATAGTACTTGTGATGAGCAGTAATCACAAACACCATTTATACTGTGCATGCAATAGTGGAAGGGGGCGGGGGGGTTAGACAGAAAGAGCAGCATAGAGCCACACAAACTGCATAAAATTAAATCAGCAGTATAGGCTATGTAAGTTTCTTCAGAGGTCTTAAAATTTTTTGTATTGTAACTCAATGGGGAATTTATTCCAATGAAGCCTTTAAAGAGGTCCCCAAATGTAAAGCATCATGAGGGAAATGTCTCAGCTGTTTGTAATGCAATAAAGAGCATTGCAGTTTTAAGATACCTTGCATCCCACCATATTAAGTTTATGAAAGTTCTGGTGGATGTCGATGGATTACCTGAGGTTTCTACTATGGACTTTGTCACTTTACCTCTGCTATAATCTTCTTGCCTGGGCTCAACAGAAAGGCTGACAACATGACTGAAACTAGAATAAAACTATTCTCCAGTGCCAAAAAAGCACAGGGACTCCTGTGCATGTTGTATTCTGTAAAGATAGCATGTTTTTTAAGGCAAATTTTCTTTTTAACAGAAACCTGTTACCAGTCACTCAGAAATTATATATGATTGCACATTGCATTAAAGAAGCTTGCCAGAGTAAAAACTATTACAATGTTCTGTGTATTTCTTATGAAGTAAAGCCCACTGAACTTCATAGAGCAAGACAGAGTTTTCTTCTTTTGTGTGTGTACTTCAAATAGAAGTGAATGTAATCAGTTTAGCCTTTTCCACCCACTTCTGAAAGTCAACTTCATTAAATTGAATAATATCTTAATTGTAGAATTATTTTTTACGCTTACATTTTGCAGTACAGCAATGAAAGTCCCTAACTTTCCCGGGAAAGGGATTATAGCTGTTTGCAAAGCCCACCTATCCCTCTGTAATATCATTTTTAGAGTTCATTTTCATTAACACATTAATTTTCTCTTAGAAAAGCAAACAAACAGGAAAAAAACAAATGGGAAACTCCTCCCATCCTGTGATGGGATGACGATGATTGTGAAATTTGTCTTTATTCATCTAATCCTCTGCATGTAAGGCTATTTAAGTGACTTCTTTTCCAGGGATATCTGTTTCTTCTGTGTCCTGTCACATTGATTTTAAGGCCAAGCAGCTTATGTTTTCAGAAGAGATCTGTTGTCTGTCGGTTACTATCATCCTCTTTTTTAATCATTGTTAATGCTGAGGTAAATGGATTGGTGTAATAATTTTTACTCTGGAGACTTTCATCCACACTTCTCTTGAGAACTTTGCCTGCGTAATGCTAGTACTGTTCTGAGGGGAGTCCGTATAGCTACAGCAGACCAGCCCTCTTTGAGCAGAAGGGTTTTTTACAGTCACTGGCCTTTACACCTTGCACAAAGGTAGGCAATACCAGACTACACGGCTGACATTAATTACGTCAAAGACCCTCCCCATGGAAATATCTCACACCACACTTGAAGTTAAGCAGCTGGTTCTCACTGAAACACTTGTTACTCTGGAGGGCTGGCAGACCTGAGCCTTAGCCTTAGAGCTTGGCTGTAGCAGGGGGGGAGATGATGAGAGACTGCAACAGGCAAGGAAGCCGTTTTCCTGCACGTGGATTCACAGTATGTTGGGATGTCATACTAATACACAGTAGCAAAGTTAAGTGCAGGAAGATGCCGGTAGAAAGGAAGCCAAAAGAGAGGAAATCTCAGTTGCTAAGAGACACTGCTTTCAGTAAAATTGTTATTGAAAATAATCTTTAGGTATAATTGAATGCTAACAGTGGTATTTTTATCCCTAAATCTTGATATCTGTACATACTGAAATCATAATTTACCCAAAGTGTAGTAGAAAAGAAAGTTTGTTGTGATAAGTAGCAGTGCTTTAGATACTCAAGTTCACTACTGGTGCAAGTGACTTTGACAGAATTTTAGCCACCCATGGTGATAAGAAATTTGGCCTTTATTATTTAGAAGTTCAGTAACGAAATTATAAATTGTATGGGTAACTTTAAATTTGAATTAATATTTGAAAAGTGTGAAGCTGATAATCATGATTTTCCCAGGGTTGTCACTGACTTGATGAAATCACATTCCCAGACATACTGTTGTCAAACCTAAGGCCTGGATTTAGAGACACAGTAAGGATGAAAATGTGCAAGCTATATGAGAGTGCCAGAGTGGAGTTTCCGTTTTGCTGAACTCTTCACTGAAGAGAGAGAACATGAAATGTGTGAGAGCACTGATAGGAAGAATATTCCTGTCTAAGGGAAAGATCAGTTACGGCTAGCGGAGTGAGGAGTTATGGTGTAGCTGTAATCAAAAGCTGAAAAAAGAGTAAACAGTCATAAAATTCAAGTTTCTATTTAGTCTGGGCAAATTTGAATTCCAGAAGAGGGAAATTAAAGACAGTGGATGTCAGAGAAGCAGGATGAAATAAAACTAAGGGCAAATAGTTTAGAACATTTTATAACACCACACAGCTAACCTGTGGAATCCCTTTTCGGAAATATGGTGATTAGAAAGCTTGGTAAGAACAAGAGCAGTAAACATTTACATTAACATGTGTCCAGTTCAAAGCTTAGAAAATAAAAAATTAGCTGCAAAGGTTTAGGCTTCAGTCATAAGCCAGCCTGTCACTGGCAAGGCATTTCCCTGAAGGACTGATAGTTAGATATTTATTGCTTTAGTAATACATCTACGTTAGTCATTATTTGCGTTTATGTTTACATTAGTCATTAGTACAAGGTCTGGTTTAGCTTGTTGAAACTGAAGAGTTGTACCTTTATATTGTCAGTTTAGACCAGTCAAGCAATTCCCATATTGTGCTATGTTGGCACAGAAAAAAAAATTGTCAAAGAACAATTTGTGCTGGGACTGCAGGCCCAAGAGATGTATACTCCACAACCTCTGCTTCCGTAGTCATTCAGTTTGGACATATACCAAAAGATTTCTGGAACTTTTTGTTGTCTGCCAGTAAAGAAATGCTATGTGTAACCTTACAAAGCATGCTGTGGTTGCTTAGTATCTTGTTAGCCCGTTCAGCTTGGAAGGAGTCGTTAGGACAAAACCATACTATCCCTCTGCAGAGGAATGAGGAAATGGTAAGTTATGTGTGCTACCATGCTGATGGGGCTTGTCCGTGATATTGGACATTGGCCAGCGTAGAGCTTCTGGTGTGCTTTTGGGAATACCAGCAGAACTCCCAAATCTTTCTGCATGAATGAATGCAAACTAATGAACTCGGAAGCAAAGTGGTTTCAGAGAAGTTGTGTGGCAATGGTATTGTGCCACTTAACCCCAGCTGCGATTTTCAGCGAGGCTTTTTGTAGGGTAACATAGTTGCATGAGTTCTGCACCAGAATTAGATCACTTCCAGCACTTTAGGAGAGCAAACAGTGCAAAGGTGATACCATCACCTGTCCCAAGTGTTCACAACTGTTCATGGGTTGGACATAAACAGAAATTTGTGTACAATCCCCTTGAAAATATCCTATGGTGTGTAACAGCCACTGTTAGTCATACAGCTTTTTCAGGAAGTCAGTGAAGCCTGATAAATCTGTAGAAACTCGAATCCAGTGTGGACTAAGGAAATAAGCCTCATCATCGACCTGAGTGGTTATTTGTTGTTTTGAAATTTCTTTTTCTGTCTTTGCCAGAGAGCTGTCTAGTGATGTAGGACCAGGGGGAATTTTAGGCTAAAATAAGAATCCAAGATCTCTTTGAAAGTCAAATGTAATATTAACATCATACAGCTGTGTATAATTCTCTAAACTGGTTAAAACCTTTTCTTGAGGCAAAGCATATTTAATTATTTCTCCCAGAGCCCTCAAGAAGCAGTATGCAAGGAGAATACCAATACTTGTGATTTGCCAGAAAAAAACTGTGCTTCCAGAATATCAGACAAAATCCTCAATTATGTATGATTCAATATCTTGTTTTGTAGTATCTAAGATAAGTCTGAGAGAAGAGGATACTAGGATGGTCACATGTAAAAAGAGTACAGAGAAAACCTGCCAGGTGCAGCTATTTAATTTGGCCCTTTATAAAAGAACATGAGGACACTGAAAGATAAGAAGCAGCTGTTTAAAAAATGAATTGCAATAACATTTAAATGCAATGAATCATCTGGAGAAGGTTTATTATAATTGCCAATTAGTCTCATCCTTTAGTAATAAAAGAGAGGACACTTAAAGCTAAAATACAACAATTGTTAAATCAGGTAGGTAAGGAAGTGGTTTACCTAAATAACATTTAATCAATTCGCAGCAATCTCATGTCTACAGGCTATTATTGAAGCAAATAGCTTAGTAATTCTTTAGAAAGATGTCAGAGTGAGAATAGTGAAAGTACTTTAATTGAGATTATGGGAAAAATCTAATTTTGTTAAAAACAAACTGTATTATACAGTTATTTGTGCTGCAAAAGTAGGTTATGTTTTCCTCTCAGACATCAGTAATAAATACTATTGGAAGCAAAATGCTGGACCAAATAAGAGGGGTGCTGGTAACTGCTGCTGCACTTTCCTGAGCATTGTTTCTAACTGGGCTTGCTCCAAAGCTTGTTTATAGTCCTGAGGTTGAATCAGACTCCATATAGTCTCTCACTGGCCTCAGTTCTGCTTGAGGAGGTCCTAGAAAATTCTGAAGCCACCTGCTTGGACCAAAAGTCCACCTCTAACAGCAAGTACTGCTGAGTTCCTCATGTTTATACTCCAGCTGTGCATGCTGGCTGTAATTGCTTTGTTCTTAATACTTCATTTAGAATACAGCAGTGAACAAAGTCTGTGCTATCCCTTTGCATCACTTTCTAATCCAATCAAAGACCCCCACACATAGCAGAAAGGTCAGTACACAGCCATATTAATGGAGAACATTTATAGCTCATTTTGTTTTCTTTCATTTGGGGTTTTAAGTGAGGTTCAGATATTGATTACACTAAAATGTGCTTAGTTTTTTGCATAGGTTCAGACTGATGTTTGGCAGACCAAATTAACACATGACCTGCTCACATCAATAACCTTTATCATTAGAAACTACCTACTGCTCAGTCTTCAGAGAAATTAGGAAAGATGGTGATTCAGTAAACAAGTCCTATCGCATGACTGGGTAAACTGCGTATCTTCTTGTGCTTGGAATAGTTATTAAGGCAGATCTGTCTGTTCTTCCATGAATTATTTATAGTGAAAGTGAAATATGTCCAGAACCATCGTTTGCAAAAGGTTGCTGCCAGCCTGACTTCATGTTTAGGCCATTTGTTTTATCTGTGGGTCAGGACCTATGTATACTGCTGTTGGTTGCAACTCAGTCTAAAGTCATTTTACCATCATCAGAATCCAATCACATACAATAATCACTTCATGCAAATCACAAGACCTTTATGCCTGGATCATGAAAACAAACATTAGAGAAGAAAAAATATCAGGTAGGGCTGCCAAATGGTTTGCATTAAGATAAATAGGCACACTGCATGTGACTGGCCACTAACAATAATTTCATTTGGTTCACCTAGAAAAAAGAAGAATGGAGAAGAAGAACTGCCAAAGTCCTCTCTCAGTAATCAGTACCGAATTGTTACACCCACATTCCAGTATAATATGGACTACAAGAAAGTTGGCAAATGTATTATTATAAACAACAAAAATTTTGAAGACAAAACAGGTAATGTTCTTCCTTTGATAATACTTATTACAGACCAGAATTTTTATACTTTCATTAATGAATAAGCATTTTATTTTTAGGACATGGAATTTTAATGAATCTATCTTTTTTAAGAAATAGTTGTTCCTACGATTTATTCCTATTCTTTAACGCTTACATTAGAGTGGCTTTTTGCAGCACGTGTTTCAAAGAGTATGTCACCTTGCTCCACCAACTTCAAACTAAACATTTGTCCCAGAGTTTAAGGCTGTGTTGTTAAAATTTGAACTTTGGCATCTGCAGCCCATGTTGTAACTTCTTTGTCCCTGAGCTGCAGCTATGAACTACAAAACTTAGTAGCTGTAGGTGTGCTCTGCTCACACTCCTGCATTTAACTTTTCAGACCATGTATGGTTTCAAAGCAGATACTTGTGTTATGGTCAACTTTGTAGGTCTTTTCCTATACACTTGGCAAACACACTAAATGTTTACTCCACATAATTTACATCAGTTTCTTTTATGTGGGTATCATAGGGACTCTTTTCAACAATTTTTCCTTGGGGTGCTTTAGGCATATGTTGCACTGCATAACCAAAAGGAGATAGAACCATCCATAGAGGTCCTATGTTGCAGGGTACTGGAGGCATGCCAGCATCTTTCTGGGTAAGATACGTGTTAACACTGAACCTTGCATTATTTTCCATTAAAACAAATCTCACCATTTGTTCTCAGTGCTGAGAATACTGTTAGAGGATTGTTTTAAAATCATGTCACCATGACATTGTTTAGGTTTAGTAATTATAAACCTAAAAATTTACCTTTGAACACGTGAATTATTTTGAATTGTGTAATGTGCAATCAACCATATTCTTTGTTTTCTGGCAGGAATGGGTACACGCAATGGCACTGATAAAGATGCTGGAGATCTAGCAAAGAGTTTTAGAAATTTAGGTTTTGAGGTTTACACATACAATGACCGAAGCCGTGATGATATGGAAAAATTACTGAAGCAAGGTAAAAATATAGAATCATAGAATAATTTAGAGTGGAAAAAACCTCTGGAAGTCACCGAATCAACCCCCTGCTCAAAGCAGATTGTATTGGAACAGGTTGCTTAAGCCCTGCTACATGCAATATTCTGTATAGCAGGATTTGGTTTCTGAATGGATTAGGCTTAGTTCCCCACCTCTTCCTCCAACATCATTTCAGAAATACGAAGTTTTCTTATTATGTTAGGTGAAGCACCTGTCCTGTGTATTAGGTGAAGAGCCTTGCTGTATTAGATAAAGAGTCCAACCTGTTGACTCCAGTGGGCTAGACTCAGAGTCAAGTGAAGGATGTATTAATGTATTCAAGGTACTCATCAGATCACTAAAAAGTGGGTTGTCACCTTTGTCCATTCCTTCTTATGCCTTCCAGTAGAAGCCCAATGTATATTTAGTCTCAGAAAAATGTTTGCTAAATATAATTTTCTTTTAAAATGTTGCTTCCTTTTGGCTAAGAAGTGTTTGATTTGCAGCTGCTGAGGAGAACCACAGTGATGCCGCTTGTTTTGCCTGTATCCTTCTAAGCCATGGGGAAGAAGGCCTCATCTATGGCACTGATGGACCCATGGCTATCAAGAGTTTGACTGCACTATTCAGAGGAGACAAGTGTAAAAGCCTTATAGGCAAACCCAAATTATTTTTCATTCAGGTAAGACCCCTAAGGTAAACATAATATCCTACTGCTGCAGTGGGGAAAACCTGCCTTGTTGGTTGTCTGCTGTAGAAGAGCCCTGTACGTTAACTTACTGAATTTTGCTGGAGGTTTTGTGGAAACGTGTTTGAGAGAAGTGGACTATGGGTGACTTCTATTGTTTGTTTTCAAAAGATAATTTATACACAAGATTCACAGATGTAAAGAACATGTTTTCATTGTAATTTTGTACATGGTTTCTCTTTGTGCTTGGTAATATATGAACTTAAAAGCAGAAAGAGAAACTCCCCTTTGTGCAGACAGACCTGAGGACAGTACATGATTATCAGTAGAAATACTACTGTCCAGGTCTCTTTGTATAAAGGCTGTCTCTGCAAATTACTGCTTTCTGCTAAAAGAAATGTTTTTTCTCTCCCTCAGTAGCCTAAAATTTTATATTATTATTGCATTAGCATATAATGAATTGTATATTACTTAAGCTTTTAAAGACAGCTGTTTCAAACACCATGGGTCTGAATTCTCTTTTTTATCATAGTATTACATTTGTATGGGAGTTGCAGCAGATGTGGTTTTCCCTAGGCTGTTCCATCAATTAATCCTCAACCTCAAAGTGAAAACTGTGTATTTTAGACTCTTCACACTACTAAAGTGATGTTTCTTTTAATTACAAGTTTGAAATGGGTACTTCATTACCTTTAAAATTATCTTAATAAAGGCAGCCAACTCCTGTTATGTAAGCCCATCAGACTGCTGTTATTTGCAAAAGCTGTCAGTCAAAGCTGCTGATCAAGAGCTGAAACTTACCAACCTGGACTGTGGTCCCTATGTGCCCTTTAGCTAAACCACATGATTAAGAGGAAACTAAGAATAAATGGAAAAATGTTAAAAATGCAATATGCTTGAAATGGGTGGTCAAACCCTGGCACAGGTTGCCCAGAGTCTCCATCTGTGGAGATATTCCAAACCCAACTGGACAACGTCCTGGATATCTGCTGTAGCTGTTGCTGCTTGAGAAGGGGGATTGGAGTAGATGATCTTGGGATGTGATTTTGTTGTTCTGTGAAATGCAGTGCTACAGCAGTGCATATCAGGAACCAAAGACAATGTGTAGTCCGCTGTAAAGAAAATGTCCAGAAGTCACACTGCACAAGACATTATATAATAATGGAGCGCTGAGGATGACTCTAGACTACTAAAATTAATCATGGTTAGCATAAGCTAATGCTGACTTGGTATTTTGACAGTCCACTGGGATCCACAGCCTGCAACACCATACCATAGATAAGAAAATAATTTTATCACTGAACAATTAGATGACCCCCACAATTGCATACCTGCTTATAATACACGCAAAGTAGTGCTTAAACCTGTATTGATTAAAAAATGTTAATAAATACTTATTTTTATAACACCTAGTTTCTCCTTATTGAGTAAGTTCTCTTTGTCTTCACTGCTTTCAGGCATGCAGAGGCTCTGAATTTGATGAAGGTATACAAACTGACTCTGGACCTGCAAATGACACCCTGGAAACAGATGCCAATCCAAGATACAAAATCCCAGTAGAAGCAGATTTTCTGTTTGCGTATTCCACAGTGCCAGGTAAAGGAAAGGGGGTCAGTGTGGGGATAGAAGCCGAAAAGCATCACCCATATTCAATTGATTGTAGACTGACCCTCATTGATGATACATTGTACACTGATGGACAAAACGCTAAGGTCCAGTGTATGTTGGGCCAGTGTGTTGTATTCACCCCTTTTACTCTAGTTGTAGCGGAAATGGGAGAAAGCCCAGATTTGGCAGGTAAGAAGACACAGACATCACAGATGGTGAAGTCAGGACTACTGTTTTCTGGGAATCGTGCCCTTCCATGCCCCAGTTTAGAGAGTATGTTGAATACGTAATGAAAGCAGGAAGAGGAGCAGTTCCAGTACAAAACTTACTCTTGAAAAGGAAGAACATAAAATCTTACTTCTTGCAGTTTCCCAAATGCAAAAATACAAAATGATACTTCAGTAATGTGAGGTTTGGAGAGTTAATACTCTTTTTCCACTTTAATGAAGTAGAATGTGTGACACAAGTGATGAGAATTAAACTTTCTGTGTGGGCATTGTTACTCTTTGCTCAGAATCTTTCACACAAATTAGTACATATCTCTCTGCCATTCCATTCTTCAACACAAGATAATAAGAAAAAAGAGGAAAAATAACCCTGTGTACTTCATCTGTCTTTTCTGTAAGGTTATTACTCCTGGAGGAATCCTGGAAGAGGCTCCTGGTTTGTGCAGTCTCTGTGCTCTGTGCTAAATGAGCATGGAAAACAACTTGAGATCATGCAGATCCTCACACGAGTCAACTATGTGGTTGCCACAAATTTTGAATCACAGTCTGATGATCCACGCTTCAGTGAGAAGAAGCAGATTCCCTGCGTGGTCTCCATGCTCACTAAGGAACTTTACTTCTGAAAGCACATTTTAATGCAGCCAGTGATGAAAGATCAGGATATGGTTTTGGGTGGAGATTTGATTATGAACTGGAATAACACATTTTTAATAACAGAAATGTAACTACGCTAGATTTTTGTATTGTGTAAGCTGGGGTGTCTGATGGATGGACAGTATGCAAGATTTTAAAGAAGAAATAAAATGCTGTGGGCCAACCTGACAGCTAATACTAATTCTGTATCTTGATTCCCCTTACTGTGGCTGTCATGATTTGTGGCTACTGAAGATGTTCTGAGAGTCAGCTACCTGGCCTGTAAAGGTTTATTCCAGAAAACAGATTGTAAATTAAGAACAAAAAAATTAAATCATGAGACTTCATCTTTTCTTTCACTGCTAGCTCATGGAACCATAACTTCCTTGGAGATTTCCAAAGACCATCATATTATGGGTATGTCTGGTGATGAAACAGTTTGTAGCTATTTTAAAGGGTGTTTCTTAGTCTAATATATTCCTTTCCTTTTTATGAACACTATTAATGGAGAGTAATGGTTGCTCTGTGCCTTATCTGGAAGTCAATTTATTTAGTTATCGCTCTAGCATAAGATGGATAAAAAAATAAATCAGTGTTTGTAGATTATTTACCGGAACAGCATGGAAATGTAACAAATAGAAAAATCAAAATTAAAATCTTTGTAAAAGATTGGCAAACTGTAATTGAATGATACCTTATTAAGTGCCATTGTAAAGCTTTTTGCCTTGCACATGGCAATTAACTGATAGAACGGCCTGAAGCAGTGGTATTGCAGTTTTTCTGCTTACAGAAATAAAAGTCTGCTTGTTGATTCAGAAATTTTGAACCAACAGAAGGTTAATGCCAAAGTTTTCTTATAAAACATTGAAATTTAATGTTGAAATGATAGAATAACATGTTCCAGTAACAAATGTGTGTTTAGGTATAGCTTCTGTTTGTGAGGAATTTTGCCAAGACTGGAAATACTTACTTGAATCAGAAACCAGAAGTGCCTTTTTAGTGATTGTACGGTCTTGATTTTGTATTTTGGAGCTATGTTGGTGATGTTTATATTCCTACTTTTTATATTTTCTTTAAAGTTGGTAGCTAGCTCAAAAAAGTAAGTTTAGTGATTTGGTTAAATTGATAAATGATCAGTTGTTCACCCTTTTCCCAGTTAACGTACTCTATACTCTTTTGAAATCTAAGAAAATAAGTGCATACTATTAAAGCCAAGTTACCAAATTGAGTTAATTTTGATACAAATATTTTGGCATATTGAGGTATATATATATTTTACATAAGTCAAATTTATAGTTATTGGAATTAAATGAATGATTGTTTTATGGACGTCTTGAGCATGGAATCAATAAAGACCTTTTTTTTTTAATTTCCTATGAATATCTGCATGTTTTTCACTCAGTCTGGTGAAGTGAAAACCAACAAAAATACATCCCAAAACCTCTCTCAGCCAAGAATGGAGATGGTCTTCAACAGCTTTTCAAGATGATGTTTACAGTGTCAATTGAAAAGTAGTTTAGAAAAGTAAGCTGACATTGGGTGACTTGGGTTAGGCAGACCACATCCTCTCCAGGAGTAAACCAAAATTATTGAAAATATTTTAATGGAAATATCCTCGTCTACCAGCACTTAATCTTGCTGGGTGTATAAAATGTCTTTATACAGTAAACTGTACAGTGGTCTAGGAGTTCATATGAAAATGTTCTTCCTATTACTTCTGGCAAATAGCTCCATCTTAAACTGTTTTCTGGCACTGGAGATATTCCTGTGTTACTGTGAGAAATGTGTCCAGTCAACATTTCAGTGTTCTTTACTTCTTTGGAAGCTCTTTCATGTCTTCATAGTGCCTTAGTGTTTATTTGCTTAAGGTTTAGCCTGTTTTTAAATTTCTGTTAACAACATTCCCCTGTCTCCAAAACTATCCTTTTATTCAGATACATTGTAGCTCTTAAGCCAGAGAGCCTTGGGAACAATAAAGGAGCAAGTAGGGGCTCTGAAACAGGTCATTTTAAGTTTTTAAAATAATGCCAAGGAATGTAACAGCATTACAGGTAAGGAGCACATTTCCTCTTGTATAGTGCTTTTTTCTTAAAGGTTCTTTGAGAACGATATTTTATTTTAAAAAAAAAGCTATAGCAAATTTATCTTGACTTAGAAGTGTTGGGAAAATATAGGAACTACTAGAAATAGTCCCTGGTCCAGCCTACAAGGGGCTGCTGAGAAAAAATCAGAGGAGTTAATATTAGTGAGTTTCCTCTATGAGTAGGAAAAGGTATTGCCCTATTGCACACAATACCTAAAAGAAAGAAAAAAAAAGGTGGACAGATGGGGTCTTTATCAGACTTTTTTGTATATTTACCATGACGGACACTAAAGGACTGCTTGGGAATTTCCAACTAATAGGTGAAATGGTAGCTGTCTGTCTAAGAAAAAAGGCATAGCAGTAATGTTATTTGAAGCTCTTGAGTGCTCTAATGCAGCAAGCCAACAAGGCGCACTCAACATTTCAAAGGGTCTCCTGGTAGACCAAAGGTTTTATGGAAAAAGATGATAGTATGGCACAAAGGAGCACAGCAATTCTACCTGCTGACAGTGAAAGGAAGAAGTTGAGGCTGAATCTTAAACAACCTTCAGGCTAGTTCTAGTATATGAAATATATGAAGATCAGCATGAAATACCTGAAGACACTGTCAGAGAGGAAAGCAACTTGGAAAGATAACTCCTAGTGAAAGAAAGAAAAACATTCTCATGTGTCAGGGCCAGTGCCTCTGCTAGATGCAACATTACTTTAGATCATATCCAAAAAACACTAATATTATTTAAGAAGAAATTTTCCCATTGACAGATATCATGTCTGACTGGTGCTGTTTACCTGCTGAGGGCTGTGCCAGATCAAGAGCCTGAAGGAACCCATCCAGAATAAGGAAGCCGGACCCTTTCGCTTGAGCAACACCAGGTAGCTGAATAGTGACTTACAAGCTGTAGGGCATTTTAGCACATTTTCTGATGAAATTTATTTTCTGTCTAAAATCAATTCCTTGCCATCTGCAGGATTAGCCAAAGGGTTTGGTGTGTAAAATCATTATCATTAATGATATACTGGATGTTTCTCAAGAGAACCCAAAAAATTCACCTATAACCAAGACAGACACTGACCCTACAATGAAAAGTATTTTGTCATTACAAAGGTAGCATAAGAAATCCTGTTTCACCATCATGTTTCATTTAATCTGAACTTGGTTACATTTTAAAGTACTTTATGATGGTTTAGGGTTCTTAAAGTTACTTTATCTTCCAGTTATGGGTGGATATTTTAGACACAGCTCAGGGGAAATTAAGGGACTGTTTAGAAAGCTGAACTAACAAAAACAACCTGTCTCCAGGCTTTTTTCTGCATGGGAGCCATTTATGGCTGCCTCAAATGTGCATGTATTTTCATTGCTTGTGAGTGACTATTAATCTTCTGGGTTTCCCCTTTCAGAACAGTCTTTCATTTACTTCCCATCACAGAAGCAGGTATTTCCTTGTGGGTCTTATTTCAGGATGTTTGTATTTATGCAAGGACTATAAGAAGGCAGTCACAATGCAGGGGAAGGACACGTCGTGTTTTGCCATCCGAGGCAATACAGGGAAAATACTTAAAGGTGTATTTCTCTAAAACCTTCTACAAGGTAAGACATCTTATCTGTAAGTATTAACACAGTTTGTTTTCCTTATCTTGTTATTACATTTTTAAAGTTTTATAATGGCCTATATCTGAAGAAATTGAAGCATTTTATCTGTATTTTGACTGAAGTGCATCATTGCATTTGAAAAGGTTGGAAGCAACCAAATCTCTTAATGCCAGGCGTACAAAAATCTGAGGGACTATAATCATGGAACTGGCATTGCCTATTCTGAATTAGACATAACCTATTTAAAAAGCTGCTTTCCATTGAAAAGACAATTGAATGCAACAATTAAAAACTTTTTTCCCAAAATGCAGACTGAGCACAACTGTAATCTCATGGGGGTTTGTCTTCCCACCTGCAAATCTTGGCTTTTACTGAAACTTAGAAGAGACTTTTATCCTGTCACAGGCTCTTGTAATATTGTTTTGCAAGAATTGCATCATTTGCTAGTCGTGGTGATTCAGTCAGTTATATTGAAAAGAATATTACATTGTCTTTCATTGCAACACCAGGCATGAGCCCCTGCTATTGACACTAACAATTTGACTTTGTGTGCAGTCATTTTCAGTTTTGGAAATTGCTTTTTTGTCCCGTTTTTTGGTAGGCAATAGATGAAAACCTTAGCAGTAAATTGTATGATAGTCTGTCACAGCATTTGTACTACAAATTTTTCTCTCAAAATGGCAAAATCACAAAGGTTTCCCTAAAAAAAACACAACCCGAAATACAGGCAGAAGTGCTCTGCAGAGATCTCCAGTGGACCTAAGTTTCCAGAAGGTCATTCTCATTTCCATCATGGTATTGCCTGGAACAGGAGGTGTGAAAGTCTATAGCTTTAGTTGTATGTCAGAGGTAACATTTTTTTGGTAACTCACCCCATGTCAGATGAGTGAGGCCAGAAAATAACCAGCCATTTCTGACCATTACTCCTGACCACACCATGTTTACTGTTAGCACCATGGAGTAAATCACTGAAGAAACAGAAGCAAAGGAAACCCCTTAAAACTCTCCATCCCAGCCAGGGAGCTCAGCAAAGAGCTACAGAACAACACTTGCAATCCTTTAAATTTTCCCAGAAGAGTCTCTGCAGCTTCAGGAGGCACACATGTTGGAGACTGTGCAACCTCCTTGGAGCTAACAGACAACTTCAAGCCAAGTTACTAAAAGGAAAGGATTTGATTTTGTGAGGAATGAGAGCTTTGGGGTAAGGCAAAGGGAAACTTTTGAAAAGTTTCCTAAATGATGTTACAAGCAGACATGGTATTTCAAATTGGAAATGGAAGTACATGAGAGAAACTAGATTTGATTTTAAATAAGCAAGAAAGCAACTGAGATAACAAAAAACTGTCCAGTGTGCAAAATCTTGTGCTGTGTATGCAGTCGATAGGGAGGAGTGCAGAGCTCACATACAAATTGCAAAGAAATAGCAGTGCTTTGGAGGTCTGGCTCTGTTGTCCTGACACCCAAACGGTGGTGGTCTCAAAGGAAAGAACCAAAAAGCAAATTAGCTCAGAAAGAACCCAATGGAATCCCATTAACCAAACCCACCTTTTACCTTCTAAATGCTCCACCTCTGTGTTCCTGCACTTACCAAATCTCACAGATTGCTGTCTGCGTGTTTTGTTAAAGGGTTATTTAACAAAATTTCAGAGAAGTCCATGGAAATGCAGTGGTGCATTCTGCCTCCCTCCCACCTCTGCCACAGCCTGGCTATGCCAGTGAGCAGGTTATTTAACTTCTCAGGTATACAGTGAGATTCCCATTTCCCTGGTAATACTAGAGGAGACATTGCAAACGTAAGTTGATGTAAATGAAAACATACTCTGTTTACCCATCTGAAAAATCATGATAGTAATCCACCTCTTAGAAAGCTGTGAACTTTATTTCATTGCTGTTTATAAATTGCTCTGAGGGCACTGTATTAAGAACGCTACAAACTTGCAAATTATTATAATTGCCATAATATTATGACTAGGTTTTCTAAATAGATTCTAAATTCTTCAGCTGAAGCTATGCCTGTTTTATACAGGGCTGATCACACTGCTAAGGCAGTGTCAGAAACGTAGATGGGATGCAATATTCCTAGGTTACAATATTCCTAGGTTGTGTCTAATGCGGAAGAAGGGGCAAAATGCAGTTCTCTTGGCAGGTCTCACCACTTCCTAGGCAAATCACCTCTTTGGCCTATATAAATTTATATTTTTTAGTATTCATAATGTTATCTTATAATAAATATAATAATATTTAATGTAATGTATAATTTACTGTATAGTATAAAATATTATTATGCATTATAGTTGCTGGGATAAATAATAATTATTAGAATTATCTATATAGTTTATTATAGATTTTTCTATGTTTATTTTATATAGTTTAAACATCGCTATGAAAATGAACACTTGTGAGATATTTGTTATTTTCTCAGGCAGCCATGCAAGCAGTGAAATGCTGCTCAACAGCAAGCAAAGCGAAATGAATTAGCTTCAAGGGTGTTGCTCTGTTTGCTATCCGGGTGGAAGAAAAAATCCAGGATGGCTTCTACAAGTAAGAAAAATTCTGCAGGTATGAAATTTCATTTGCTAAGATTTGTCAGTAGTAAAGCTGAATCAGGTTTCAGTCCATTCTTATCAATATATGATACCATCCTCTTTGCCCTCCACCTGCCAAAGATTTTGTGGTAAACAGTGAGTGAAAAACAGGGGGAAATAGCATACTGAAAAATTGGAGATCTCATTGGACTTACTGTATGTGTTAATTCTGTCTTCCTGCTTCCTTCCTTAAAGAATGTCCTAAATGCAGCATTTCCCTTTATAGCAGAATTTTTCTTGTCCCTGACGCAGAAGCTGAACTGACATTTGTAAAAAATGTTAAAATCCTTAAAAATTAACTGGGAACTGGAAGATACAGCCCGTATCTCCAAGGCACTGATGATTAAGCCTTACCTCCACTGAAGTCAGTTGTAAATGGGATTTCAGACCCAAACATTTCTTGTATCACCACAACATTTGGTCATGTTGTATTTCCCAGAACTTATGTATATTCTCTGTTGTCCCTTACTGGAAGATCCAAAATGAGGTTGACTGTGCTCCTCTCAGTCACTGGATTCTGAAAAAATCTTCATTTCCTATACACGGTTTATAACCTAAAAAATTGAATGAGATTGCCAGTCCTTTCACTGGATGTTTAAGTGCATTAATACAACTGAGATTTTGATCAGAAATTCACCAGTGATTAGAAAATGTGAATCTTAAACTACAGCTGGCCACAGAGTATGCAGGGTCATGAACAAATACATTCAGACATTTTTCCCCCCAGTGTTTTAGCTCATATTTTACTTTTTGTTGTTGTCACATCATGATTCATGGTGTAAGATGATTTAGCTGTGGTTGCATCCTGTCCAAACTGAATGCCATCTACAAATTTCATTAGCAGGCTGTTTACTGTCTTTCAGATCACTAATTGTGAAGGTAAATTTAAGACCAGACTCCAGATGTCAAATAAGACCGAGGCTTGTGGTATCTTCCAAGCCCCCTACACTGTCACTATCATGTGTTTACAGTTTGGGCCAGTTGTCAGCAATAACATTGACATCAGGGAAGCATGGCCTGACCCTATATTGTATAGCCTTGATTTGTGTTTGTCTTCTCTAATTGTAATGTGCTCTATGGCCATTTAAGCACAGAAACCCAGTGCTCAGCACCAATTTCCAGTTGAAGCAGGTCTTTATAAGAGATTAATTAGCAACAAATCACCTAATGGTGCCTTCATTTCTCTTTGATTAGTGAGAACTCAAAATACATTTTGCGCTGAAGGTGGAGTCTACAAGCACGGATTCTTCATCAAATCACCACCTCTTCAACTTTTCGGCTCACAGGTACAGTAGCACAGATTAGTCATATTCCAGCAATCCCACAACAAGCAATTGTTATTTCTGCTATCCTGAATTTTAATGAGAGACAAATTACTTTCTCTTCGGCAGAATTCCTGGAAAAGGCGTTTTTTCATCCTGTCCAAATCCAGCAAGGGCAATTACATCCTGAAGTATCTAAAAGGCCAGAACACAAAAGGCTCCATAGCTGTTGATCAGTATGTAACTCAAATGCATCACCTTTTTATTTTGTCGTGTATCAACTCTTAAATGGCCACTGATTATACAGACACTTGTTCCTGATTGAGGTTCTTGATCCAAATCCCACTGAAGTCCAGTAAAGAGGCCCCCAGGCTTTTGTAGGCTTTGGGTGCAACATACAGTGTATGATATATGTAGAAGTAAAAATCCTAAATTGCTTTGATGAAATTTGATACATTTCTGTGAGTGGTTGTGGTGATGTGGTATCTGCAAACCAGACATCTTGGCTCCATGATCCCAAAGGCTGTATTCCTGTAGTAGAAGATATTTTATCTCCTGTGAGGACAGTGCTATGCATTCACGGACATGAAAGTAAGGATGGGCTATGCCACTCTTAACTGTGGCACACAACCTTTCCCACCTTATGGCTTTACAAAGTGCTCTGCCAGTTGTGCAGAGGTCTCCTGGCTTTCACCTAACCCTTTGGGCTGCTGCTGGCTGCCCCACTGCCTCTTACTCCGCCAAGAAATTGCTCTGCTTGGCTTGTTTGGGTTGGTCATTTCATTCCTCTCGGCACAGTGCCCACTGCTACAAGGCTGGGTGTCATTGGCTTTGTACTGTGTCTCATAGGGTATGAGATACTTGGAAGGGAAACAGTAAATGTAAAGGGAAATAAAAAGATTTTACCAGTCAGACCTGGAGCTTAATACTCCAGGCTCCTGGAATTGTTAGGCATGGAGGTCACTGGACTCACATTGCTGGTGTGCTTCTTCCATTAAAAGGATTTACATTGTGAAGCTTTCAAAAAAATTCCAGCTTGCTCAGTGGTATGTGATTACATTATTACCATCATTATTGTCGTTATTATTTTTACTAATTTAACTTCTTGGAAGTTCATGGAAGTAGTGCTTCCATTTAAGTATCCGTTAAGAGTATTACTTGTCTGTTCCTCTTCTCCTCCATTAAAACACTGTTAATATACAATTAGTTTCGAATCAAATGTATTGTTCTGTAGTGGCTCAAAAACTTCTGTCAGGAATTTTTCATACTATCATTTCTTTTCAAGATTCTGTGTTAGACCAACAGCCCCTTGTTTCAGAAATGATCCAAAATCTGGACACGAGTATTTGCAAAAGTTGATTTGATTTTTTTGCTTGGAAGTTTTCTTCATTGAAAGACCATCTATTTTGAATGTGTGCACTTATTTTCTTGAGAATTTTTTCTGTAGTGAAATGTTTATCTCTTCCCATGCAGATCTCATCATATGCTGTGCTTAGAGTAAAATACACACGTGTATGTATGTGTATGTGTGTATTTTTGTATGTATGTATGTGTAGTTATATAGGATGTTTCATATGGTTATCTTAACAGAATCATAAATATTGAAGTTGGCATAAGCAATTCTGAAATGATGGAAACGGTGAGGAAGATGTTTAAATGCCTTCCTGAACAGGTGATGTCCATCAGTACTGGAAACAGATGTTACTACCTCATTGGGAGCAGCAGGTAGGCATAGAAAGATGTGCAAATGCAATATGACATTACAGTTCAGCTAATGTCACACTAAGCCGCTGCCCCAAGGCAAGGTCCTGCTCCTTCACAGCTGCTCCCATTCCTTCCCGTGTCTGTGTCTCAGCTACTGATTGCGCAGCTCTGGGATGAAACGATTCAGCTGGTTGATCCAATGGAAAAATGCTCTTTTCTATGTCATTTTTTCCCCATGGCCAGGTTAATTTTTGGCTGGTTCAGACAGGTGAGCTAACTTTCCCTGCAGCCACACTGTTACAACGTCCGACATGTGAAAGCAGTGGGAGCACACAGCTGGGAGGGATGGCAGCAGCAGTGTATCGGTGTGGGAGTGCCATGTCAAACCGTACTGGTTAAGGGTCAAGGAAGGGCAGAGAGCTTTGTCTTCTCACCCAACTGCTCCTGGGAGTTTGGAAAGCTTCTGCTCCTTATAGGTAAATCACAGGAAATAATCTTGCCCTGGAAAGTAGGTTGTTAATCAAGGGAAGTAGATTGAAAGGGAAAACTCCTCTGAGGAAAAAAGATCCCAAAAAGAATGACTGGGGCCTTTACTGCAGCAGGGTGGTGTGCTCCCTGCTTTACCAGGCTGCAATCCAGTCCTCAGCAAGGGCAGAAACTGCTGCTGTCAAGGTGATCGGCCAGAGCTCAGTCAGGTGAGGGAGGACATTTGGCACAGTGCTCCTCTGCTGCGGCTTCCCAGCATCTCCTCTTCAGTTTCCCAGCCACAAGTGTGTCACGGGTTTTTCTGCCTCAATGCAGAAGAGCAGCTGATGTGTGAAACGCTGATAAGTGCAGAAGAAAAACACATACCTGTGTATCGCTTGAGCGTGCCACCCCACACCTTCCCCCCAGGCACTGCTTTCACAGCCCACGCTTGGTGGGAAGCGTTCCAGAATTAATCCAACTAAATCCACCACAAGATTGGAACAGGGCTTCAGGGGTCTTTTCATGGCATGTTTCTTGTAGAAACTCACCCAAATGCATTCCCAAGCCTCGTTAGCTGTCTTTATGGCAGGACTCGGCAGAGCAGCATTACACACAGAAAATGAAGCAGAAAGCACTGTCCACCCTCTCCATCTCTCTCCCTGTCCGCATCCCTTGCACACGCACACACAGCCCCCAGTGCACGCCTTTTGGCTCCCAGTCCCGGGCTGCACCTCTGAGGTCAAACCTGCCACCTGGCTATGGCCACCCAAGCACTCTCTCTTGAAAGGAAAGTGCAGATTTTCTTCATTGATTTCAGGAAGCGTTATTTTGGGCCCCGTAGGAAGAAGTGGGTAGGCAGATAAGTTTTCCTTGTGTTTTACCTGTGAGTAGGTTTTCATTCCTGTTGTTCCAACCTACAGGCAGGAAACAGAGGACTGGGTCACTGCGATATCTGCAGTCTGTGGGGAGACCAAAAGAGGTGGATGCTGCCCTCAGGTGACGTGTTACTGCACTTGATTTTAGAAAGAAACAAGTTTGCCATTTCATTAGAAACCTGTGCAAAGGAATTTTGCTGATTTTGGCCTTGCAAGTTGGCTCTTGCCTTGGTTAACCAGAAATTCATTTTCCATATAAATCCTGTACCCTGGCTTTATGCATTAAGTAGGCATTGCACGGTCTGTCTGTACTGGGGTTGAATTTACATTGTAGGAATCTCTTTGAAGAGTAAGCCACATGGAAATTAGGGAGTGATTGACATTATGCTGCAATCAATTGCACCTTGGATGCATCAGAATGAAAACTGGTGTGTTTTTCTTACTGTGTGCTTTTTGGTTATATTTATGTGCTGTTTTACAAACCAATCCACATCTAGTCTGTCAAGAACCAGCTGAAAGTCCTGTTCATTCAAGCTCAGTCCCAAGTTTCAGCCCCTTGTCAGCAAGCCATGCCTGCTCGTTCACACTCAGCACTAAGCTGCTTACATCCCTGCAGCTTCCAGTCAGCTCCAAGTGCAAGCAGGGCAAATTTAAGTCTCCCTGGAAAATGCCGTGTTGACAGCCTCTCTGAGCCATTAGAAGTAAAATTTGGACTAGTGGGATGCGTTGGTACATTGTAGCCCATGCCCATCACCTGCCTGTCTTCTTACACTGCGGTTATTTGTAGATCCAAGATCTTCCAAATCCAGAAGTCAGAAGCCGGCCCTCCTCTTTGCCCCTGTTGTGGAATTCTATAGCTACGACCAGTTTCCCGGACAGGCAAAGCTACCAGAAGGTAAACAGATTAACCATTCTTAATAACAAGTTTGCTCTTAGAGGTGACTGTGAAATTTGATTTGTGTAGTTGCTTTTTTGCATCAGAAGTTCTTCAGAGCTTGGGCAGGGGGTGCCTGGGTGGTCTGTTCTGCTCTCTGGTGGGGCTCCTGAATAGGACCTGTGTGATAGCATCAGAGAGTTCTCACAAGAGAAAGACTTTTGAGGAACGTCTGCACCTAAGTAAAGGCAAGTGTAGATGGCAATGAGAAATTATATTGATTAGCTCTCAACTGACCAGCAAAGATTAGGTGGCATAAAGTAAGCCCATAAAGAATCACTTTGACGTGCCTTGGCAAAGTCATCACAAAAACAATGTGATGATTGTTTTGGCAGCTGCTGGCCATATTCCTCCTGTTTTGTGATTGTGCTTTTCTTTGTCTCTCTCTTCAGGCTTGTAAAGCTTAGAGGGGAGTTCAGATCCAGTTCCTCTGTGCCTTTCAGATCTTCCCCCTCAATATTTAAATAGAAAGGAAGGGAAACATTGCTGCTGCCCCAAAGCAACTGCAGTTCTCTGGTGACAGGCTGAATAGCAGCAAAGGAATTGATGGTTTTCTCTATTCACAAGCTGGATGCAGATGGCCCAGCTGGAGGAAGCTGAATGCAGGTGAAGCACCTCCAGTGTATCTTCCAGAGGAGTCAACTTCTTTCTGTTATATACAGGAGAATAGTTCCTCGGAAGAGAAGAACAGGCCTAATTCAGATCCTGGCTCTCATCAGGCTCAGTGTGACTCACCAAGAGGGGTTCTTCCAAGCCTGGTAAGCAGAACAAATCAAACAGCACTTGACTTGTTCAGTCTGCAGAAGTGACTACTGGCTCTTACCTCACCTGAGTATCTCTAACTGTAGATTACCCACCTGCTTTCCCAGCACACTGAACTGGTTTTCACTATGAAAGTTTCCTATAAATATTTAGTCTGTTGTCTTGTTTAGCGTTGAAAATAACCTTCTAAGAATTTGCTTGAAATACTCCTTGATTACTTTGCGTCTTGGAGGCAGATCTTGAGTTTCTGTGTAGCAATTGCAGCTTGTGGCAGCTCTCACAACTTAAGAAAACTCTAAAGCTGCACTGGTTGAGGATTTGCTCTTCCCACCACATTTCTCAACTGTGCCACAGTCTTCCTAAATGGTTTCTTACTGCAGCCTCTGCCAGTAGCGATTGAATCAATGTAAGTGGATTACAGCACAAGGGCTTGTTAAATTGAGGCACACTGTCCTGTCAGCAAAAATACAACTTCAAGTAATTTAACTTCCCTATCTGGCAGAAATGATTTAAGAAGATACAATGATGAATGTTATCATGTATTATTTGCTACACGTTCTGTCTTGTGTTCCCTGAACAAACACCTGCAGCAGTTTCAGGTGGTTTTCACCCACCATCTGCCCTAGATTACTGCCTTTGCAGCAGAGTCAACAGAACAGAAAACACAACCAAGGCTGTACTACAACAGTATGCAGTTTGGCAGCTGAGTTTGAACCCATCTTTATTGGCACTTTATGCGTTGGACTGTGATCTGGAGTGACTGAGATACAGGGAAAAGAATCTGTTCTGCTATCATAGCTAACAGGATGGTAAATCACCTGCTGCAGTCACCATCCATGTATATAGGCTGGCAGCAAGTATGAGATAATACAGCTAAATTTAGTGGAAAGAAGTGAAAATAGTTGAAATTACATTGCAATGCCATGGGCAGTTAGCACAGCTCAGCTGATGCACAGTACCTTATGAAGCTGCAGTAATTCAATTGTGAGTCTGAACTCTGAAATGCTTTGAGTTAACCCCTAGTCTGACTTTAACTAGTGCTGCTCTGGATGCATACCAAGGCTGTCTTTCTGTCTTTCTTATGCATGCCTTTTCTGTCTCATTCATTAATTCTTCTCATACTTACGATGCCTCAGAGAGCATGTCTTATATACAGCTGTTCGAACTAGGACAGACTGACCTTGAGGGTTAAAAGATAAGGAATTTGGATTTTACCTTCTTAGCCTGAAGCAGAGGGATTAACAGGAAGCTCATATTTCTGTTTCAGTATGTGTGAAAATAAGTAACCTTGCCGTACATCTAACAAGAAACAAAAATGTTTGTTCATTTGATAAAAATATTTGACTTGCTTCATAAGTTTAGCATCTGCTATCATCTCCAGATCTATTTTCTGCTCAGTGATGTCTAGACAGCTGACTTCCAGATTAATCCCTTGTATTTACTTCTTTTCAGAAGTATGACTCCACATTTCTAGTATCTGATTCATTTTGCTTTTTATCAGTGGTTCCCTCATCCAGGCCCAGATCTTGAAAACTCTTTGGTCAGTAGCCATTACTCATGCAAACAGGCACCTTAATGTCAGTCGAGTCTAGTCATGCAGACAGGGACCCTTGGAGAGGTCTAGGGACCTGGCTTCCTTTCAACCCACGTTTTGCAACTGCCAAACCACATCTGACTCAGCAATTCAGTATCACCTGTTTTGATACACAGCTTTCAATACCTGAAATACATCAAAATGTGGAGCCCTGGCTTGCATCACCCTGTACTGCGCATGACTGTATTGCAGGCACCGAGACACCCTTGTCAGGATCTGTTAGACACACTTGATTTTTTGAAAAATATGTTCCTCTGTCCAAGGGCAACACATAAATTTCCCGAAGGAGCATATAACTAACACTTAACTCAGTTGTTCTCCAGGTATCATTTCCATCTTGTGCTACAGCCAAGTTTCTCCACAGTCTCTATCTATTGTAAATCCACATCATGGTCTAACAGAGGCTTAAAGTACTTGTTTAGCTGTGCAATTGAGAATAACTGAATGCTGAGGTTAACTGCACTTCTCTGGTGGCAATGCAGCTGGAGGAACAGAAATGTCAGCAAAATGCTTTAGGGAAACACCGTGCTGCTGCAGCTTAACCTTCTCCTTACTGTTGTCTCTATAATCTGTGATGGTGCCAAGGAGAAATGCTACACATTTGGCAAGAGGTAGCCACTGTCAGTGATTGAAGGCTCAGTTTCGGAAGCTGATGAATGCTGTCTGCTCTCTGGGATTTCCTAGGAGCTGGAGGATCACAAGACTTCATAAAATCACCTCCTCTTCCCCCTTCCCCCCGAGTGTTTACTTGTTTGATCCAAAGCCTCTGAAAAGTCACTAGGAAATTTGTTCATGACTTTAAATCATGACCACAGAGCCAGTCTTGTTCCTGCTGTGGTTTTGTTATGCACTTCTTGAAGCACCATTTGCAGGTTTGTTCTGACTCCTACTGCATGAGTTGCTTTTTATGTCATTGATACCAACACGGAACAGAAATACATTCATCATCTTTGATTTCTATTCAATGCCAGTTTCTTCTGTTTACATGTGAGAGTGTAATTAATTTAATTTACCTTGAAAACAGTAATATATTCTGTGGCATATTTAGCAGTTATTAAAATTATCACCATGGAAACCAAGGATGTAAGTGGAGATATAAAAAAATGGTTGCATCACAAACATGGCACGGAGAATTGCATTGGGAGGCAGTTAAATACTCATTACCATACTCTTCACTATAGTGAAGCCAACAAGAAGACAGAAAAATAAATAATTTGTCTTTGTGAGTTAGAAAGGTAAGCTTGGTGGAGGGATTAATTTCTCCCTGACTTAACAAATTGCCAGAAACTTAATATTTCAGGGATTTATGAAGGCAGAATATCACTCACGACACAAAGGATTCAATGTCAGATCTCCAGCCCTCCAGTGTATGTTCTAGCTCATGGAGAACTAAGAGATAATAGACTTCTCATTAGTCAGGGAAATGTCATTCATTCTTTACTTGATAAGAGTTAAAAGGTGCTTAAAAAGGACAAATATATCCTGATCCACTTTCAGATTTCCTACATATTTTTTTCCTAGTGTAAGGACTTTAGAACCGAATGCAAATAAAAAATCTTTTCCCACAAGTGACCCCAAATGCATGCAGATTAATACATGAAGCATTTAACCCACTTGATTTTTAAACAAAATAACAGGTTGTGAACATGCAATCAATTGCAGCTGTTTGGTTGCCACGAAAGCACCTATGAGAAGTACAAATACCAGTGGCCAGTTTTGTCCATGTGCAGTGGATCTTGAAAATACAAGAAGGAGCACAAATAAAGAAACCTTGTTTCTAAAACAGGCTGGCTCTGAGTGTATCTCACTTCAAGGAGAAACATCTTCCCATGTTTTCTGTGGATTTTTCCTAATTCTATTACTTCTCTGTGTAAATGGAAAAATACATGTTAAACAATCTGTATAACTGAACCTGTTAAATACAAATCCATTCTTTTAACAGGATAAAAATCTGGCAAAGAGTGAGGAAAATCTGCTGTCATCAGATACAGATGAAGACATCAAAAAGGATGAAGAAGATTATTACCAAACTCCCAGCAATATTTTAGCAAAGGTAATTTATCGGTTGTGAGTTCTACTGGTTTGTTAACAGCTCCAAGGAGACAGGAGACACAGATTTAATGAGCCAAAGAGGAACTGGTATGAGGAACCACTAGTACCTTGCAAAAGAAATACATAGATAAAGCAGTAGGTAATAGAGCTTTCATTTGTACAAGAAAAAATACACTAGAGTCATTCAAAGGATCTTTCTGGTAGAAAGTAGCATTTTGACAAAAACATTGCTGATTTTGTTTAAATTCCCCAAATTGACTGTTTCATTGTGAATGGCTTTTGCCTGTTATATAACAAGGGTTTGGGTTTTTTTGAAAGTGAAAACTTTATTTAGAAAATGTAACAGTACATTATTTTTATATATTTTAAAATGTAAATCTGTTGAAGCATCAGTAAGCTGCATAAAAGAAACCAGTACTTCAAAAACACTGTGAAACATTTTGGTATCTACATTTCACTGTGAAACAAGGGATCAGGAGGAATCATACCAGTAATTTGAAACAAATTTTGACACCTAATTTGGGAGGGTGATTTCTCTAGGATTCCCACGTCATTAGTGGCCAGGAGAAGCTAAGTGGTCAGTCTTCTGCAGAAGTCACAGCCTCTCTCCCAAGACTGTACAGCTAACTGAAGGACATTAACAGTATGATTTTGTCATAGAATCTAAGTGCTTTAAGTTAAGCACAACCAAATTACAAGATTGTTTTTTCAACCTGCTTAAATTAAAATGTAACAGAATTTTTGTGGTAGTACTTTAGAATATAGCTGGTTATGTCCCAGTCTGAAAGGGTCAATAATACCAGATAGCATTAACTTGTAAGTTCTGCCCACCTTTCTAGCTCACGTTTCTGGGAATTGAGTTACTTGGGGAAAGCCAAGCTGTATTAGCCAATGTGTTTAAACAGCATGAGCACTGAACAAAATAAGGAAATTAAGATTTTTTTTTTCTGTAGGCAGAACAATGATGTTAACTTATGTTGTTACGTGTTTCCAACAGTGCACTACTGAAGTATCAAAGCCTGACCCTACAGCTGGGTCTGATATCCCTGTGCAAGAGAAGCCAGTGCAGAAGAACCCAATAAAGGAGAACATTTATATGCCAATGAAATCGCTGTAAGTAACAACTTCATTAAGGTTTTGCAAATTAAAAGTCACATGGTGGTACAGATGGAGCTGTAAATTGCATTTACATAACAATATCTAGAGGCTGCATTTTGTTTGATTGAGTCCTCCTTTGGTCTTCGTTCAGAACTTGTGGGAATACCAGAGTGAAATTCAAACTCATCAATGTGAAATTTAAACTCACATTGCAAACTCATGCATTTAGACAGGCTCTGACTATAGGATGCAGCGCTTTTTGTTGACTCATACTTTTTCTAGGTTTTCATGACATAACAGCCCATCACTTTACTCTGATATGGCAGCCAAGCTCCAGCAACCTTTCAGACAAGTACTCTCCAAGGCAGGCAGCATTATCTAGTGGTTAAAAGAAAAAGATAGACATGGGGCATTAGCTCCCAGCTTTTCCAGTAAGAAGTTATGTGATCCTGAGTAGCTCATCTTCTTCCTTCCATCTCCCCATCCAAAGAACAGGTCTGATGCTGTGTACTTTGAAGGTACAGTATTTTACACGTCGCAAAGAAAGACCTGAACTTTGTGTCACAGCTGTAGTGCCACGAGGAAACTTTACAACCTCCACGATATAGTACAGTGTACTGACGAGAAGTGTACCTACACGGTAAAACCATACCTCCTGAGCCAGAGGACTGGTCATTAGCTTGTTAGCTATGGCCTGCCACCTGCAGACAGTCAGGTCTTACGGCACATAGTGGGAGGCAATTGGAAATGCAGACCCACAAACCAGTTTATTCCAATAGATTTATTCAAGCTCATCTGTGTCTTTGGGAGCCCCTGGAGGGAATTACTATAAAAACCTCACAAGCCTATGCCATCTGAATTAAAATGTACCAAGAGCAGCTTTTGCTACTAACCCCAGTCTTGTTTGGGGCATGGAGGGGACTTGGCTCCAGGCATTATAAGGCTCATCAAATAAATCTAAAATGAGTTCAATCACATCTGAGTTATTCTGTCTCCCAGGGGACAGCATTACATCTCCGCAGAAGCTAGTAGAGCCAAGGCCAACAATCTGTACTCAGTTTCTTTGTCAAGGCATGTTGTTAGCTGGAATGTTTTCAGGCTTAATAAATAGTCTTTAAATACTGAAAAGGTTTATTTTGGGATTTATGGTCCATTTTTAGAAGATCTGTTTATTTTACTTAGCTGTGATTTTGTCCACTGGATATTCCACAAGAACTTGTTATTCTTTGCTTCACTGATAGCTGTTTGATCCAACTTCAAACACAGCAAGAGTGCCTGGAATGGTCAAACCAGTTCATTTTTTATCACCATTCCTCTTCAGTAGGTTGCTGGATGAAAGCTGCCAGCTCACACGCAGACGTGATGGACTCCCTTCTCCTCCCAAATGCCAGGACAACAGTCCATGTCCAAGAGACTTGGAAGCAAACAGAAACCTACAATTCCCAGAAAGCAGCACCAGCCAGCAGCCAACCCTCCAGAGAAGGCAAAATTCATTACCACTTTCGGTGGTTCAGTTGTGTATACTGCTCAGGTAAGTGTTTCTTCATTTTCAAGACAGAGAAGACAAATGTGTTCATGGGTTTCAGTTGCGGTACTGGTAGAGTCTGCCCAGCCTGCCAGAGTTCAGGGAGCATCTGGATGATGCTTTTAGTCATATGATTTAGTCTTAGGTAGTCCTGCGAGGAGCAGGGAGTTTGACTCAGTGATCCTTACGGGTCCCTTCCAACTAGAGATATTCTATGATTCTGTGGTCTCTGATGTTCTCTCTCACAGCCAAATTACAGATGAGACCCAGATGCAGAAGTTGGATATTTTCGTTCCCCAGGCTGATATTAACAGTTACCTAAAACTTACAGAAGCAGCAGGACAAATATGGTAAGTTCTGGATGTTTTGTGATGGTGCCCGTCAGATGTGAGTGAGTGACAGTCAGATACTGAACTGTACAACCACACACATCCATGTGCAGTTTTGGCAGTGCAGAAGAGGGCAGGGTCAGTGTGTGCTAGCACTTCGGCGATTCCTTTCTGCTTTCTGACTCTTTGTGTACTTGAGTTTCTATTTCAACTGCTGTTGGAAAGGGCTATGTAGAATTGAGATCCCTCAGCATGCTGAGTAATAATTAGCAATTAAGTCCCACTCCAAAGCTGTTCTTCTAATGTTGGTGTGAAATCATCTAATTACTGCTAGTCGGTTTTACCTTTGATTTGGTGAACCGTTATGATGGTGTGTCTCAGAGACATAGTGAGTGGATATATCTTGTGATAGGGTAAACGGCGCCTCAAGCTGACTTGAGTTGTATGTAAGCACAAAATTGCCTTTAAATTAATCCCAGCAATGGTTCAGTGCTAGGAATGAGTCCTAGGCAGAAATGTTCACAAGTGGGTGTTATGGGCACATAGATCCTCTTACTGCTGTCCCTAGACCTTCGATATCAATGACTAGGATAAAGAGGATGAAGCAGGAAAAATGCACAGTGCATACTCCTGTGCTTCCTGTTGATCTCCCATTGCCACGCAGCACTGAGACTGCTTTTTGCTGCTGCTCTCATGTTCACACCGACCAGGTGCACTGTGTGCACCACAAGTCACTTTTTCAGCCGCTGTCAGCAAGAAGAAAAAATACCATTGCAAAAGTGACTGGAAATAGGACCCCACCTCAATAATTGGATCTACACCTAAATTTACAGAGCTTTCTCAGTGGAAATTCATAGTGAAAGAATTTGGGCCTTGTTCTATAAGGGGACAGAGCACTAGGTCTGACTGTCGGGTCGGCTAATCCTAAATAGTTTGTCATCAAGGAGACTCTATCAGAGACCAGCAGGAAAGAGATACTGGAATTTCCATAAGGATCCTATCAGGACAGCAATGGATCTCTGATCCTTGCAGTTCTATCATAGATAAAACACATGATATTAAGTGTTCATTTCATTCTTTTGGGATGCCTTCAGAAATAGTCTTAGTCAAACATCGAGCTAAAACATCTACAGTGAGTCTGGCCTGCTGATTTTGGACTGGAATCCCCAGCTTTCACTGGTGGCCTTGCTAGCACCAGTCTCACTTGTTAACGTGCTGCAATGTCAGAGTCACGTGCTCTTTTAGGAGAACCCATTGGGATGGATGAAGCAGCTTGGTTTCAGCTAGAACCAGATCAAAATGTTGCAAAGTCATTCAAGCTGTGTGCTATTTCCAGAGGGCAGTACCGTAAACACAATCCTGCTCAGCCGTTGCCATTCTGTTAGCAGTAACTGGATGTCCCCTATCTTTCCTTTATTCTCCGTCCTCCAAATACCCTAGTGTCTCGCAGTGGACTGGGCCTCCCCGACTGGGATGTTTGTTTAACCACGGAGACCATATCTTGGCTGTGAATGATTTGCAACCCCAGGACGTGGAGGAGGCTTACTTCTTCATCAGCAGGTCCACAAGAAAGGAGGTAAGCTTGACTAATCTGAAGGTAATAGTCAAATGAATTAAGCCAAATGAGAAAGCAAGTTGGTTTTTGCATTTCATGTGTCTCCAAACCAGTTTACTCTGGTTTAAGTTTGGCATGAATAACTTCAGTACCAAATAGCTCCTCAGCATCATTCTCATGTAGCATCTCTTATTCCTCAGCTCTTTGGGGAATGCAAGGTCAGCTCTGTTGTGATCTCAGAGTCTGAGCAACCCCAAGAGATACTGCTGGACAACTGTAAATTAGTTACTTAGTATTTTTTTGGCTAAGCCGTGTGAATTGCAGGCTTTGGGATGTAAACAATTGCCTTCACTGGATGTGTATTTGCTCATAGTGATTTTGGGTACTGAGGGCAGAGCCCTATACTCCTACCTCCTAATGGTTATCAAGCGCTATGCATCTCCTTGTGTGATACCGCTTTTTTTTGAAGAATGTGGGAGATTTCTAAGTGGTGCCTCAACACCACTGTGATCTATTACATGTTGATACCTATGTTTCTCTCGGACTCATATTTCAGTATCCAGGTTCTTTGACCCATACCTGAACACATTCATTTTTTAATTTTGTTGAGAAAGTTGAGGTCATTAGATACTGTTGCCATCTAAAGAAAAGAAAGCCAGTGTCACCAAGGGGAAAATACTCATCTCTCTTAATAGGACATTTTTATTTAGCTAGTTAAAATACCAGTCAGAATGTAGCACAAATGTTGATCGGATATAACAAGGTATTAAAATGTCTCTCTTTTTTTCTTTTTTTCCTTTTTAAGGTGAAACTTAGTGTATGTAGGATTCCACATTCAGATATCTTCCATGTTAAAGGCTGTTCATGTTCCTGAAAAAAGTCGTCAATGATTAAGTAAGTGCCAAAGTTCGAGGGAAATGATCAGGGAGAAGAATGTGGTACATAGTGTACAGAGGTAATCTTTATCCTCTAGAGCTGCCAGGCATCTTTTATTGCTGAAGTACAAAGAACAGACAATGTGGATTTCATTTTCATTTTATGTCCTAATAACTTGTTTTGTTGACATGTGTTTGCCTTGTATTTCATGTTGGCATGTATTTCAGTTACGTGAAAAAAACTGAAGGTCAAATAATTTATGAAACCTTTGCACTGTGTATACTTCATACTCAGTAAAAAGTACTAGTTCACACCTCTGCATGCCTCTTTACACTGAGTTACACTGATTTATACTGAACTACTAATCAATTAGGGGTGTGGAAACAACCTACATTTGTAACAAAGCCATGCTTTCCCTTGTTTCCTCTTGGCTACAGAAAGGCAACGGTGAGCTGAGAGCTGCCGTGTTAGAAGAGAGGCTTGTAAATAGTGTTGTATAGTGATTCACTGGGGCCTCCTTTGGTGTTATGCCCCTCCTGTTACAGCCACAAAAATACATTCAAGGGATGACAGGAGAAGGAGCTGGTGGAGAAAAGGAGTGTGTCTGGAGCGCCTTTGGGCTCATTGGCAGATAAAATAAGCCCTAAGTGAAGAATGAATGAATGGATTTGGGAGGGAGGAGGGCTGCGCTGTGAAATTGTTACTGCTAAAGACAGCTAGGAAAACCAGAGAGGGAAATGATGAGAGAGAAACCAGGGATGAAGGCATGTGCACTCAGCTCAGATGCAGAGTTCACTGGAAGATTTTGATGCTGCCAAGCACTGCCGTAGGGGTGTTACTGGTACTGTAGCATTTTCAGGGCAAGTGTTCATTTGTTTCCCAGACAAGGACATTTCCCGTAAATATTTATTTTTACATATGTCTTGCTTCCATTCTATCATAGAAAGATGACTAATTTTCAGCTAACATCACACCGAAAGGTGTTTCCCGTAAATATTTATTTTTAAATATGTCTTGCTTCCATTCTATCATAGAAAGATGACTAATTTTCAGCTAACATCACACCAAAAGGTGTTGGTTCTTGATAGGGAACTGCCTGCAGGGGTGCCTTTACTGGATGCCGAAAGGGAGCTTTGTCCTGTACTGCAGTGACCCCTGTTGCTTACAGAAACACAGTGTGATATGGCGTGTATGCAGAACCCATACCTATTCTATATATGGATATGTACACACTTGTATATTTGTGTTTGTGTGTGGGTGTATTTACATACATATATATTGCTTTAAGATAGATTGTATCGATACAATGATGTGGCAACAAACTGAAACACTGTTTTTGTGTACTGATAATTTTATCTTGCCAGATACAACCAAAATAACTACTAGGCTTAGCAAGCATAGGATTATCGATATTAAGAGGTTTAAATAAGCTTTGATTAAGGTGGATTTGGCTCAAAGGAGGAATTTGTCCAGCTTCCAATGTCAGCTACTACAGTAAGAAAATACAATCACTAAAATAAGTGCTGGAGCCGCTTACTCCAGTAGTAAATTTGACAAATGTGATTTGTAGACTTCCTTTAAAATCCAGTCTGGACTTTTAAAAAAATCATTATAAAATTTTATTTAGCCAAAGATGAAAACAGCATCAGTAACTCAAAACAAAAACCCACAAATATTTATACAATCTATTCAGACTCTGCTCCTAGCCAAAATATTGATTTCCAGATTTAATGTTTCCACAGCCTGTCTCTTTTGCTTTTGAGGTAAGAGTGTTTGGGACATGCTTATTACTCAAGGTGGGAAAGGATTCACTTTTTGATATTTCTGTTTCAGTGGTGTTCCAAGGCCGGTTTGTGCTGAATTCTGCGTAAAGACGGAGGGAAAACCCAGTTCTGGAACTACAGAGGCTGAAAATGGAAGAAAAGACATTCCTTGAGAGCTCTTCTCCAAAGCTTCTGTGGGACTCCTTTGCACTGCTGCTTTGGCCACAACAAATCCATTTCTGCCTAAGCAGTCTCTGAGGGACAGGATGGCCAGCTATCACCGCACAGGGCTTCTTCCAGCTCTGTAACTCCGTCAGTGTGCTAGGACAGCCCTCTGGGCCTGAATCCGAACATCACAGATCATCTAGTTCAAGCCTATCCACTGAGGATGTCACCCTTGGCCTTTCCTGCACAAGTTCCTTCTGAACTTTAGAAAAGGAAAGGCCAAACCTTCCTGTGTTCGAAGGCTCATTCTGTCTGGATAATTAGGAAGCTTTTTTTCTAATATTTATCCTAGATGGTTTTTTTTCAGAAAATGAACGTGATTTTTTCTTGCTGTTTTCACTGAGCGTAGGATGTTCATTATCTCCAGAGAAATCTTCATTCTGGAAGGTGTTTTTTCTGCCTGTTCTCCCTTCTCTTTTTTTTTTCCAGACCAAACATCCTTCATTCTTTCAACATTTTTTCAAACATTTCCTGAAAGTGATCATATGTCACTGAACTGCAAGACAAATACCTTGTGCTTCCAGTTACGGGTGAACAAAGGAGGTGAGACAACCATGAAGCAATTTCCTGGAAGTTCATAGAGAAATATTTCCAAAAAGCGAAGATGCTGTGATCCATAGGTGGTGGTGGTGGGAGGAGAGCTGCTGCTCTTGAACCTGCATGCAGCATCGCTGCTGAAGCAGATGTTGAGCAATGCATGCTGCACCTCTCTGCCATGGAAGAATGTTACTTTTGGAGAAAAATAGGATTTGGGTAGATATAGCATGAACAGGATAATCTGGGGCATCACTTCTGTACTTCAGTAAAGTTACTGATGTGTTACCCCACAACTGACCATTATGTCAATTTGCACAACGGTAAATGCAGATAATTAATGTCAGATATTGGCTGATTCATAAGTTGCTAGAGATACAGTATGGAAACGACATCGGTACAGTAAATTCTGGTAGGGTGTGTGAAGCTGTCTGGCTACATATGATTAATAAATGCATTAACACTTTACAACACATGGTGTTCTGTGAATACCTCACTTTCTCCTGACACAGCCCCTCCTCGTCCTCCAAAGACTACCTGTAACTTCCCAGTAACCTGCGGCTGAGTCACCAAACAGCCCTTTTTAAAAAAGCTACCCTTAAAAAACAAGATCAATACAGAACACTCATTCTGTAACATTTTTCCCAATGAGAAAATTTTACCTTCCTTCAAATGAGCAAGTTCCACTAAATCTCTGGGCTGCTTCTCAAAGCAACATCAAAGGGAAATGCCAACATACATGGAATTACCCAGTGCTCACTTTTAGTCCTGGAAGACCCGAAAGGAATCTGAGGGGTAACTGGTAATTTTTTAGATCACCTGTAGGCATTTTAAATGTGTCTTTTAAGCACACACTCTTAAAGAAATAGTGATATTGTAGCTTGTTGTTGCAGCATGCTCTGTGGTGTCAAAATCTTTTCTTAGCTGGTCTCCAGGTAAGTTTTGGGCTGTGGAGGGCTCCTGACACAGATGTTTAAATTGACATGAGGTGAAATTCAGTGAATCCACAGACTAGTGAATCTATGTAAAACACAGCTGGAAGAAGGCTGCAGATCCTGAAACCTTCTTGCACTACTGACCCCATGAAGTAACCTGCTTGGAAGCAGGGGCCATTGCGGGCTGCAACACACGCCACTTTGAATCGCTCAGCATCTGCAAACTGGGTGCACAGGAGACACAAAATACACCGACTGCAACACAGATTATGTAATTAGCTAACAATTAACATGCTCCTCACTAGTTTATTTCCTGTCATTGAATACAGCCAGTGCCTGTAGGTTGTCTCCCTTTTGTTAATTCATGGCACATTCCCATGCTGCGCTTGCTCTGTGGCTGTTAATTTTCCCCCCCGAATTCCCAAATACGAATCATACTCTTTCTACCAGTCCGGTACCCTTCTCCAGCAGGAAAATGGCAATTGTCCAGGAGAAAAGCAAGTTCCAGAACAGAGAGAAAGTAATGGTAAGAGAAATGTCCAAATTGGCATGAGGTCATTGAAGTCAAGAAAAATAAAAAGCCCGTTGTGCAGTAAGTGCAAACCAGACCACACAACACCCCACACTTCCTCTCAAGGGCAACACTACCAAGAACTGGGGCAGGAGCCATGTACTGATCAAGGAAACACAAGTCCTGCAGGAGACTGAGTCCAGCCAGGAAAGGTTATCTGTGCTGCCTGCGTCCATCCTGAACTGAGCCAGAGACAAGCTCTGTGTGCCGCACCATCTGGCTGCAACGTGTTCAGGGTCCCTCCAGCCTGGGTTACCCCACCAGACGTGGTTCAGCGCGGCTGGGCTTTCAGCAAATGGAGTCAGTAGAGGAGTGGCTACGGTAAAGGAGAGCGATGTCCCCTTGCACACCGGGGAGAGAGCAGCTCAGTGGTGAGCTGAGGGCACCAGGTGCTTAATCTATGTTTTGCCCCAAATTTTCTGGTGACGTCAGGAGAGCCATTTCCTTGCACATACTCAGTAAAATTCAAGAAGTGATTTCAGACACATTGGCATCGTGCTATCTCTTACCATGAATGCCGTCTCCAGCATCGCATTCAATACTACGAGTTGCTTTCCCTCCCGGAACATCTGCTGGAAACACCTCCATCAGAGCTGTACGCTACAGGTGTGGGAGTTGGTTCTTCAGTGCCCCGTGCTGTGGAGAGATGCTGATGTGCCCATTTGGTGCTAAAGGAGAAACCATCCCTAATGCCCTGCAGAAACGTGGCTTGCCCTCAGCCACCTCAGACAGCACTGTTGTGAGTGAACATTAGATGATGCTCCCACTTCCCTGCAGGGAACTGGCTCACCCCGTCTGTGTGCTGCTCACGGAGAGCTGCACCCAGCAGGGTCTGTGGAGATCTTCCCAGTCAAATGGGTTCGTCCAGTACTTCAGGCCCCATTAGGGGACATACTAATACTCACAAGGGTACTTCCTTGCTTGGTGCTCCTTTGTCAGCACAGGAGCCAGAAAGAGAGTGTGCTGAATCCTCAGCAGAACATCTTAACCACAGGACCATCTACCGTCAAGTCTGGGGAGCTGACAATGTAATCGGAGATGCACTGAGGGCTTTTTGGGTTTGTTTCCCAGAGACGAACAGCTGTCCCATGTACGTGCCTCGCCATAGCCAGCCGCTTCCCTCCTGTGGGCTGGCCAGCAGGTCACTGTGAGGAACTTGGAGCATGCCGGGCAGTTCCTAGAAACGCCACTGGAATTTCAAATGTTCCTTTTGGCCCCTTATCGCTTTCTAATTTATTGCATCATTTAAAGAAAAGGAGAGGCCAGCCAAGATACTGATGCAAATCTTTCTTTCAGCAAAAACACCTTAAGAGAAACCACATCTCTGCACCACAGCAGCGGGGATACCCAGCAGCCAGGAGCCCTTTTCTTGCTGCTAACAGCTGCTCAGTGGCTCACCCATCCCAATTCCATCTTACAGCAGGACCAGCTTTTCAGGGGCACCAAGCCACTGTGGTGGCAGCAGGACTGGACTTGCAGCAGTGAGTCTCTGGCCACATTCAATTTTCCATCCTGGGGTGCCTGGGTCGATATTTGTCTGAGAACTTGTTTCTTTTACACCCAATAGTGGAGGGTGAAGAAGTTATGCAGTCGGTGGGAGCACTAAGACCATGGCTATCGGTGGTGCTATTCTTGTGTTTTAAAATGCTGAATGTTGGCTATTATCATCATTCAAGAGTTGACCCGAGCCCTAGTTGCAGGCTGCCAGCCCAGGAGTCTCTGCTCCAAAGAACTCAACACCTCTGCCACGAAAGCAAGCAAACCCTCTGCATTGAGCCAGAGCTTAGGTCTGCAAGATCTCCTTAGACTCCTCTTCCCAGTTTGGTTCAGATCTTCCATCATAGCAAGGAAATGGGGTTAACAAAGCTGATGATTGATGAAAGGGAAATAAGAGCCAAGAGCAAAGTCCAGCAAGGGGTTCCCAGGTGGCCAGAGAGCAGACGAGCCACCTGCAAGCCTGCTCCACCCTGCCACTTCCAGCAACAGAGGCCATCAACGCTGATCTTGCCAGACAAACTGCTGTGGCATAATATAGTTTTAAGCATACATAATCCCAGGCAGTGCTGTGGGATAATTACATGATTTATAATTGTAGGTTGAAAATCTCAGACAACTGCTGCCCTGAACACTAAGGATGCTCCTGCCTCTTTCAGCAGTGTTAAGAGTTGGATGGACTGGATAACTAGAGATGGAAACCACCTTTCCTGGGAGCCCTCTTCTGTTGAAGTTCAGCTCTACACAGCATCTACCTGGAGCCACCACAGTGTGGTGCAGGCCTGTCTCCGATGGCCCTGGGAACTGGAAAAACGACACACATACACACAAAACCCCAAACCAAAAACCCAAAGCAAAAATGATTCTGACCTTTCTCCACATGGCAGAAGTTCGTTGTAAAAGTGAAATCCCCAAGCCTGTGCTCCAGAAGAGAAAAACAAATCAATCTAAGCCTCCATCTCTTGTAATCTCAGAAGAAAAATGAGACAAGGAAGGAAAAAAGCTTGGAAGAGTTAGAGCATATGCCTCATCTGCCCTTACTTTTCTATGAAAAGCACTGAATTATTAGTCGCATGCTAGGAAACCCATTTGGAAAGGCCTTCCACATATTTGCATTTCTCAGACATGTCCTTTCCCACCTGGAAATGTTGTTCTGGCAGACTGAAAGGATCTTGTACAGTTGCCCAGGATTTCTGGGCACTTAAACATCCCAGATCTGTGCATGGATGAGCTCCAGTGCTCCACGAAACATCAGTCCCAGTGTGCCTGCACTGCAAAGAGAGTCTGCACAGACGCGTGAAAACCAGTGAAGCACAGCAGCCACAGGGTGCGAAGCACAGGGGCACGTCCACTCACCAGTTCCCGTGCAAATACTGCTGGCTGGGGAACCCCCATCTGAAACTCCCAGCTCTCGAGTTACTGACACAAGAGGTAAATGTGGAGACGCGACGATTCAACAGACTGGCCAGGGGTGTATCTGCAGCAGCGATGCAGGTGGAGCGTGCAGAGATGGAGAGGACAGCGGATGGCACGCACCCGGGCTGCCCCAGTGCAGCTGCGACTGCCCGCTGCTGCGCTGCTCGCACTGCTGCTGCAGGACAGAGGAACAGACCTGTGGGTTTTGCATCGCAGAATGGACATAAAAATGGCACAAGACACCCTCCTGAAACCCAACTGACCACAGTGGTTATCACTGAGGTCATCACCGAGCTACATCCTTTTTGGTTTGTTTTTTTTTTGTCTCTCAGAGTTTTCCCATTAAATCTGTTTCTGTCATGGGCTTCGCCAGCACCCTCCCTGTGGAAAAACTGGGAGAATGAGCTGTGCTGTGACCATGAAGGTGTTAGAGAAAACCCAGGCTCCTGCTGTGCTGCAGAGCCCAGTACCTCCGACGGTCGCTGGGTAGCAGCACAAAGAACTGAATCTCAGCTTTACTTCCCTCATTCAGCAACACATGCAACCAAGAGCAGGGCAGATTGCCAAGCAAATAACGCGGCTTCAGAAACAAGTGATATCCAACCTGTCTTTCTCCTGCTGGGATAAACGCCCCAATCCATCTCCTTTCTAGAACAGAAGCTGAAAAGTGGGTTAGAACCTGCTGCTGGCAGCGCTGCATTCAGGGAGGTCTCTGCTAGGAGCTGACAAATGACTGGAGTGAACGGAAAAAATAAATCTTCCCTCTCACAACACAGCTCACCGAAATCATCACCTCTCTGCACAGAGGAAGGTGGTGGGCAGCTGGGGTGGGTGGGAGGCAGCAGGAGTCAGTAACTGTAGAACCTCAGGGCCAGCCCTGATCTTGCTGAACTCAGCTCTGAAGTCACCCTTGTTCGCGTTTGTGTCCTTGTGTCACCTTTTCCTCGGGCGCACTGTTGGTACCGTTTTCCCGAGATAGTGAACTTTCTTCCTCTTCCATCCTTAACAACCGATACAACATACAGAAGGAAAGGTGAATAAAGTTAAATTGAAATGCCAAATGAGCAAGCTTAGTGGTTTTAAAAACTGTTTTATGTAAGTACTTATTGGAAACTGGCACAAACAAGTCACTATCTGCTCTGAGATACCAGAGCAGATGTGACAGAGTGGAAAAGCCTCTTCCCTGCCAAAGTATTTGCTGGAGATTTGATAACAAGGTGCCATTGTACAACAGTGGGTAAAGGTTCAGAGTAGAAAGCATCCAGGCGGTGCAGGGCACTGCCTCTGCGAGCTACAGCTCCTTCACTGAAGCTCTCTCCCGCAGACAGCAGGTAGAGCTGGGTCACATTCGGCAGGAGAGCAGCTAGCTTTGCTGGGCCGTTTTCCTTACCTGCAAACAGGGGCAGCCCATCTTGTCCCTTCATTTCTGTTAGCAGGCTGTAAGCTCCTTCCAGCCTTCCTGTGCACTTCCAGAGAGAGCATTAAATTCAGCACTCCAAACGCACATTTATAACCTGAACCAACAGTGAAACTTCAGTACAAGAGCTCCAGTTTTTAGTATCTGTACCAAGAAACTTTCAATGATTCCTCCGAATTTCATTCATCCCTACCATACTTCCCCCAGATACTAATACTGTGTGTTTTACAGAGCATTTTGTAAATACATTTGAGTTGGTAGGGTAACTATCAAATAAAATTTCAAATTTCATTATTTCATGATAAATCATAAAGACATAAAGCAGCCTGTGCCCCATCCTTGAAAGAGATGCTCTGATTTGTTTTGATTCTGAAATGAGAAGCAGATAGTTTTCTGCAGCTAAGGGAGGATGGGAAAGTTTGGGCTGCATTCTCTTGTTCTCAAAACTCATCTGCTATTTGTCCCCCTACCAAAGAGAACTTGCCAGAAATTATTCAGACACAGAAAACGCATCAAGGCAATAACTGCATCTTTACCCTCACGTGGTAACATGTCTCCCACGTGATTCCCCCTAAGCAGTCTTCAAATTCAAAACACAGTCTCAGTAAAAAGCAATCCCTAATTGCTTTAAAGATGTATCTGAAGTCATGTTATCTTAAAAAACAAAGTTAAATGCCATTTTACCCTAATAGCCTTTACTAAGCACATACGAGTACAGGTTTGATCAGGTAAGAGAAATGCTTTAACCATCCCAATGACATCTCAGTTCCTTACTCCACTCCAAGTTACTATCAATCGCTATTTCATGTCAAGGTTTAATGAAACAGCCAGCACCTTGAAGTTCCCTTTAATTGTCTGTATGCTTTTATTTTGCAGTGTCTTCGGACTTGCCTTCCCAGAAACCTCCTCAGTGGCAATCGTGGACCATGGGTGCAGGCAGCTGCCTTCATTTATCACAGCCCGCCTGAAACCCATTGCCTGAGTCAGCACAGAGAGCAAGCTGCTTTCCTCCTCTCCCCTTTCCCCTCCCTCTCCCCTTTTCAAACAGTGTTGCTTTTAGCTCATTTATCTGCCTATTGGGGCGATATGTAATCAGAGCAGAAGTCCTGATGGGAAATACAAAGTGATTCTTTAGAGTGGCTGGCTTTGAAAACCATTCTGGGCACTGATCAAGCGAGTGTTACAGCTGCCCCTTTCGTTTGCTTTGCCATCTGCCCTGAGTCTGTCAGCACTAGACAAACGGGGAGAGCCTCTGGGACATTCACAGACCCATCTTGCTTTAGTAAAATTTGCTGTTGTGTCAGTATGTGACACTCATTCAATGTGAAGGTAAGGACACAGACTGACTCATCGCCCCCCACTGTCCAGGGGACTCTGGTCTCATCTTTCGGTAGTGCAAGAAAGACCAAAAGTCCCCGTCTGCTGACTTCGATCCAGCGGCACCTTTGCTGTAGTAGAGCCACCACTCTAAACCAAAATAACACGTTTGCACTCATGCATCTATAATGCCAACACTGCCAAAAGACTGAAAAAACAATTCACTCCATCAGGGAAAGTGGAGTCGCTCCCTAAGTCCTTGTCAATCACACCTGCGCAATAATGCTGGAATCAGGTTTATAATAGGTCTGTCTCCCCAAAGGACTTAACCTGCTGCCGTCAGAGAGCCATCCCTTGGAACAACCTAGACAAGGGAAGAGACAAGGTCCTGCTATAAATCTTCCCCAAAAATCCTTTAGTTAAATGGTTTTCCACATCTGCTTATACGTCCTCCTAAGCAATCTAATCCCGTTATCGATCTTCCTTCACAACAAGAACAAAATTAGTCATTTCTTCCCCAGTTTGGATTCTGAAAATACTTTTTTCCATACAATGGAGGCCAAGTGACTGGGTAACGTGCAGATCTCCTAACATGAAGGTGGATGAAAAGCTGCAGAATTCAAGTCTACCCACAAAAACCAGCCGATAGAAGTGCAAATACAAACCAGAAAGAGGGAGGAATGAAAGCAAGCAGCAGGCTGACGCAGGAATACCTACAGCAGAGCAGGCAACTGGAAACAGACCCCAGCACAAAAGTCCTTCTGCTCTGCTGACTGAAGCGAGCCTATCACCATCTGCTCCAAATCAGGGCAGGATTAGCTGGGTCAGTCCAGCAGATGCCAATGTCAGTGTCTTCCAAGATACATAATTTTTGTGGTTAGTTTCAAAAACAAGTTTGCTTTTCAAAGAAAAAAAGCCCTAACCCTTCATTCTGGGTACCAGGGTAGAAACGGATAGCAGGAAGCAACAAGCACAAAGAGGCAACAGGTGTCTCACACCTGCCAGCTGCACAGAACACCAGATTTATTTGGGTGCTGTGTTACCATCTACACACAGGCCAACTAATGGAATCACAAACCTCTAACAGCATCGGCATGCTGAGAGCCCACACACGTTCTCTGTAGGAATATTCATTCTTGAAAGTGCAACCACAGAAGCAAGAAGATGTCACAGTTATGATTAATATTTTGGCTTTGGGGTGTTTATTCCAGCCCCTAATACCTGGTGCAATATTATTCATGAAAAAGACTTGGAAGGCCAAAACCCCATGCATAATACCTTAATGATTCAACTGCGAGAAGCATTTGCAAGCCAAAAAGAATCCTCAAATTTTCTCTGACTTGTACAAGGCATTAATTCAGGTTTGGTATTTGCAAGGGCTGTAAAATATACTTTTTCACACACCTACACCAAAAAGGAGTGGAATCCTAGGAATGAGCATGCCAATCCAAGACAGTAACAGTTCCTGTGATAGCTAGCTAGCATAATGCATTACGTGAAACAAAAACTTCAGACTCCTTTAACTGCTTAATCTAAACAGAAGCATTTAACAATGCTGTATTTCAGTGAACGTATACTGAAAGAATTGTGGGTCAGTAGAAGAACCTTTTTCCATCAGTTTCGCACAGTTATTTCTCTCAGAAGACAGAAATAAAATGAATTGACTTCACATTACAGAGCTTGTCACGCAAAGACAAGGATCTGTCTATACTTACACTGATCATTAAAGAAACGTTTTCCCAACAAAAAGCGGCACTGAAAATTTCAGATGAGCTGCTTCACAGGTTGGGGGATGATTCTTTACACATGATGCAACTTTTTAAGTCCTGGAAGTTTGGAACAGTTTTTATTTTAGTGCTGAAAATTATACTAATGTGCCTGCATGGAACTACTTACTTCAGCATCATACCAAGCAGATACAGAAAAAGCAGCACTAAATCTGGTTAAGATTCAGGAGGGAAAATGCAAAGTGAAATTTACCTTTCTGCTGCCAGTACTACTATTTGCCTTTCTTGTTTTTCCAGAATTCAAGTACCAAACCTGCATACAAGTTGTATACATGTTGTATACAACCCTGCAAACCCAAATGCGTTGTAAGGGACTACATGGGACTACATGGAGAAGAAACACTCCTCTGCTTTGACCGTATGCTGAGAATTTGCATTACCAGGACGCAAGAGCAATCTTATACAAGCAACACATACAGAACATCCACCAAAGGTATTACTCACAGGTTTCTCAGATTAGCAACTACAGTACTGAAAAGGAATTCATTTTACTCAGGAAGAACACACAGGCTTCATGTACATTCTTTATTTAAAAAAAAAAAATTAAAAATGAGAAAATCTTAAGCAGAATACAGGTAGCAATGTCATTTATAAAAATCATTCTCTGAAGTACGTATGCTGCAAGATGCCAAACCAATCTTCTCTCACAAGGTAAATCTTGTTTATAAGATTTAAATCACAATAGCCAGTTCTGCCTCATGAAATGAGCTTCTCTGAAGCTTGGATTGACAGCATGTGACATAAGCTTAATAACATCTCATTTATTACAGTAACTTCTTTTCAGAAATGATTAACCTGGAGGCAGTTTCTTCCCCAGCATTATACATTTGGGCATCTCCATAATCTGAAGAAAATTAAGAATGAGGAAAAAGCAGTAAGATAAAAATAACCTGAAACACGCATTTGCAAAAAAGTTATTAAGTTATGGGAAAAATAAGTAGTAGGTGGATGAGGAAGCAAGGTGCCATTTCCCGCCCACTCCTCCAAATTCAGCTTTCTCAGGAGAATGGCAGCTCAGTCCTCCCTAAAGAAAGCTCCATGGAAAAAGGAGTCAAATGAAACTCACAGGAACTTCCAATTCCCACTCCAGCCTACCTCCTTTGAAATACACTTTCTTCTTTATATTTATTTACGCCTACTGCCCTCAACCATCCAGTCCCTAAAATGCTTCTCCATCAAGCTTCTGGCTCTCCAGTCACCAACATTTACAGTGGGGATGATTTTCTGTGGCTTCAACCATTGAACAAAATGTTTCATTTCCAGGTAACTGCTGTGTTCACTGTAAGGAATCCCTGAAATGAAACAAATCACAGTGATCTGTCAGTCTACTTAGCTTCTTGCCAAAATACTTTTGCAGGCCTTCCAGCTAAGAAGCACTTTAGATAATATTTTTTTAAATTCATATTTGAGACCTAAAGTTTATAGCCAAGGTAAAACAAAACCCCAGATTTTCTTTCTGGAAACATTATCTTGCATTAAACTATCAAGTCATTAATCAGGGCAAACTGAGCAATACCAAGCATTTGGTTAAATGAATGTTAAGAGATTCAACTCCACCCACCGATAAGAACAGAGAGGAAGAGGAAGACCCACAGTCTCTCACAAATGAGTAAGGTATGGAATGAAATCTTGGCTCTGGAACTGCACTGCCACCAGCATCAGTCAGGCCAAGACTTCACCCCTGAAGTCTCTACCTAGATCAGATAAAAGCCTTTATTTGCATGAGGAGGACAGGAGCAAAATGTATGTTAAAATCTGCATTTACAGTGCTTTTGATTACTCAGTTCACAGCTCTCTCCTGGAGAGACCATCTGTTCAGTTTCTCAACGAGTTATCAGAAAAAGCATTGCTTACAAAGAACAGTAGGAGTTTCCGAATAAAAATATGAAAAGCATCCACACAAAATTAAATGCACCAAATCTTTACCACTCATACCATATATGGTGATCTTTCCTCTTGTCTGAGGTTTAATGTCCACCAGAGAAAGGCATGAATCCGAGTAGGTCCACCCAGTAGGTTTAAAAGCCAGAACTTGATCAAAATTCTCAGAAAACTTATTCAAGTGATCTTGCAAGCCCTGTGAAAAGAATATAGCATATACTTAATCCCACTAAATAGCTCTTTAGTCTAAAGGTTGGAGATTTCATGATGGAGAGACTGCAGACTAAATTTTATTTTCATATTTTGATATTAACTTTTTATTTTAAGTACCATCTGCCTTGAAATTATTAATGATATTCACATTTGCAGAGCACCTTGTACCTTAGGATCTCAATTGCTTCATCTGAATAAGCACGTATTAACAGCTATGAATTACAGATCAAAACACGTCAGGTACAAATAACATCACCTTCTAGATCTTGCTCCCCAAGCCATTCACTGCCTCCTCTCAGCTAGAGGTCAGCATTCTTGCAGCTGAGTGGTGATAAAAGATGGTGAAAGCCTGCTTCCGTGCAAAATCATCTAGTTAAAGTGCCACCAAGATCCTGGCATCTGCTTGTGCCCAGAAGCACTCAAGAGTTAATTAAGCTACCCAAAAAATCGCAGCAAGCCAATGCATGAGTCAAGTATTGCTCTGAGCACTAGATCATGTTTTACCACATCTCCATTCATGATAGAAAAGGAAACTACCTCTCATCTCTTCACTCTAAAAAAAAAATAAATATTAACTTGAAAGAGTTTCCAAGTTGGCCAAGTTAGCTTTCAATGTTGTTTAAGCTAGGATCACAAAAGGGATGGGAGGGAAGGATAAGGAATGTACAATCCTATTCCTGGATAAAGTGAAGTCAGTATTATTTCAAACCAAAAAGAGAAAATCAATTTCATGTGTCCTGTATAAAATCTTAAAGGCACATTCTCCATTTGAAAGCCCTACAAGATTTTAGAACTCAAAATCATAAACTTCCTATCAGCAGCAGAAAGAGGAATACAAAATAAAGACCGATTAAAAAAAGGTGAGGAGAGGGGGATAGACAGGCTGTGATAGAACACTAAGTAACTTGTCCGACACTTGAAAATTATTAAGCAGGGAAGTAGAAGGCTGCCTGTGACACTGCCACATTTAATAGCACCTTCAGTACAATGACCAGTAGCAACATACAGAATCCATCAAACTAGGCACATAAAAGAACAAAAAACCCCTACCACAACACACATTTCATTCAGCAACAGGAATTATGGCTAGCTGCCATGACTGTCAATACACTGCAAATGTTCAGGCCTCACTAGATTAAAGATGTAACTGTAGCAGTCTAATTCTCCTTCACACTTCATTTTGGGAAGATTAACACAGTTAAGTCACATACATGCTCCCCTTGCTCTAAAGAAATCTAAATACAAGTACTTCAAATACAATGAATATTATATTAAGCAATGCTAATGTGCTTTCAAATCTTGAGTCAAGTGTGCAACATACACATTAAGGATGCAATTTTAATCTCATAAAAAAATTATTTGTCCATTCCAATCACAGGCACTTTTGAAAATCTCACCTCAATGTTAGGACAAGACATTACTGAGCTAATTAACATAAAAGGAGGTGCACATATTCAAGTGGCAGAAGCCTCAGTTTTTAGCTGTTGCAAAAGACTGTTTGTTGCAAAAGAATCACGCGCACATTTTAGAAAGATGGCCTCTTTCCACAAAACAAATTACTAGAGTGTTTATTCATAACAAGTCCACTTTAAATACACATTACAATTTTCTCTGTTATTGCTTTAGCCAACATTGTTCTAAACCGCCATCCTTCTAAAATGGAAAATATATTTCATTGCTAAATCAACCTCCTTCAATCACCATGACAGTCTGTTATCTACACTGTCGCTACAGTCAGCGGTACATGCAAACAGATTCCATAACGTAGGAGAAGACTCAAATATGATTAAATAGTTCATTTACAATCAGCCCTAACATCACTTAAATTCATTTGGCTTATTCAAGAACAGCTATTCATCAGTACATACAGCAAACCCCATATTTTACTGGAGTAAAACCAAGTATTACAGTGAGGTACCACATCCCTTTGGTATTTTTTTTTAAATCTTCCCTTTTCATATTTCAAATCCACTTGCAATATTGCAGCAATTCATGTTTTATTTTTATAACTATTTAACTAAAAATCACATATATAAAAAGTATAAACATTTTTAGTTTTTTACATTTATGTACATGTTATCCATTAAGAATATCCAAAACACGAATCTGCAGCATGTCATCTCACTTTTGACCCAGGCAGCACCTGAAGAAAATTTGATATCAACTCCTAAAAAACAAACTCCTCAAGAAAGCCAGAATGACACACAGGAAAAAACCAAATGAACAAAAAGAACTCCACCCAATCCAACAGTAATACAACAACACAAAAAGCATATTCCTCTGCCAGTGCATTTTCACTGCCTCTGATCTCCTATGGCTTGTCATTTCTAGTTTTACCCTTCAGACTTCACACATCTTGGCCGAACACTCTTTTCAAGTACTAGTTCTTTTCAAGGGGGCAGTCATAAGGCTTGGAAAAATACATCACATCTAGTCGTATCTGGCCAGATATTCAACATTATGAATGGGACTGCTTTCATTCTAACTACAGATTGAGACTATCTATGTGAATTTATAAAGCACAACAGATACGCTTTGTTCTCAAATTTGAACTTGTTTTTCAACAGATTTTTGAGACAGTGACACAACTCCTCATGCAGCAATAGAAAATTGCCCAGAATTCAAATATACGTTTGAAGATAAAAAGTGATGGAAACATTCAAGCCAGGTAGCACAGTTTCCCTCACTGTGGCTGCATGTGTACAGAAACACGCACATCTTGACATAAGACATCTCACGCAGAAAAGGGAAATGCACCATACACAACCATCACCAAGTCTTTGGCCAAGTGAAAATCTAGGGTATGGCACATATTCTGAGGATGTTGTGGGTTTACAAAAACCATCTTTCAAACTGTCAAAAAAACCATGCACTGATCCACCTGTTTTTCATAGTGGATTTAACACAATTATGGTCACTATTCATTTTTGCTTGCTTCATTTCTAGGCAGAAGGTACCAACATCAGTCTTTAAATTCTGGTAACTAGGGGAAAGACAGAGAGAGGTTTCTGTACTTTTCTAAGAACCTGTGGCTTTTAGGTGAATGACACTCTCTGCTGAATCAATACAGTGTTTATAAATCATACACGAACAGCTAAGCTAGTTGTTCACAAATAATGAAAGAGCCAACTCCAAAATGAAAAGAAAACATGCTTGATATTACTCCTGAAAATCAATATGGAGAAAAGCAGATTTTGGATAGCCCCCAAACTGGAATTAAACAGCTGGACAATGCCACAAAAAGGAAAAAAATATTCACAACATAGACTGCAAAAATACTTCTAAAATTCCTGAATATGCATTTGAAAAAATATCAATTTTATTTAAAAATGTTTACATTTTCCAGCAATCTGGAGACTCAATGATCAGAAAAAATAGAAGCCCCTGGTCACTGCAGAAAGCCTGTGAACAAAGCAGTATATGCAGGAACTTCTCAAAACCATGAACTCATTTCCTTTCTGCTCCAGTAAAAAGGAAAGCTCTGGGCATCCAGATTTAGTCTTGGGAGTAGTCAGCTCTGGAAACATGGAAGCTTTCCTTGGGCAGCTGCAATTTCATCAACAGTTAATGTACACTAGGCTACAGTTGTAAGCACATGTAGCTTATGCAGCTTTTTTTTTGGTTCTTTATCTAGAGACAGACCAGAAAAGTTTTTCAAAAATGAAAGACAGAAGAATCATGCATACAGGTCTTAGAACTATCAAGCCTGGAGCACAGACAGGTTTAGAGTTTTTTCTATTAGTAAAGAGCATAACAGGGCAAAAAAGGGTACAATACTATTATATATCATCAAGGTTTGGTTATTTGCAATCTGCTAAAAAGACAACTGATGTACAAGATCACAGATGTACTCAATTTAATAAATAAGGACTGAATCTGAGCTTTTGACTGAGAATACTCCCATAACGATTTCATTAATTTGTAGGTTCGCAACTGAAACTATCAGGAAATTAGCCCAAATTAATGGCCTTTTCAGGGATCTGTTTGGTAGAGTACCATGGACTAAAGCCCTGGGGAGAAGAGGTGCCCAGGAGAGTTGGGTTAATATTCAGGAATCACGTCCTCCAAGCTCAGGAACGATGCCTCCCAACAAAGAGGAAGTCAGGGAAATATGCCAGGAGGCCTGCATGGATGAACAAGGAGCTCCTGGACAAAACCAAACACAAAAAGGAAGCTTATAGAGGGTGGAAGCAAGGACAGGTAGCCTGGGAGGAATACAGAGAAATTGCCCAAGCAGCCAGGAATCAGGTTAGGAAAACTAAAGCCCTGATAGAATTAAATCTGGCCAGGGATGTCACAGATAAAAAGAAAAGCTTCTATAGGTACATCAGTGATAAAAGGAAGATTAGGCAAAATGTGGGCCATATCCAGAAGGAAACGGAAGACTTGGTTACCTGGGCTATGGAGAAGGCTGAGGTACTCAATGACTTTTCTGCCTCAGTCTTCACCGGCAAGTGCTCCAGCCACACTGCCCAAGTTGCAGAAGGCAAAGGCAGGGGACTGGGAGAATAAAGAACTGTCCACTATAGAAGATCAGGTTTGAGACCACCTGAGGAATCTGAAGATGCACAAATCCATGGGACATAATGAGATGTGCCCACAGGTCCTGAGGGAAATGGTGGATGAAGTGGCTAGGCCACTATCCATCATATCTGAGAAGTCACAGCAGCCCGGTGAAGTTCCCATGGACTGGAAAAGGGGAAATGTAACCCTCATTTCTAAAAAAGGAAATAAGGAAGACCTGGGGAACTATAGGCTGGCCAGTCTCACCTCTGTGCCCGGCAAGATAATGGAGCAGATCCTCCTGGAAACTATGCTAAGGCACATGGAAAATAAGGAGGTGACTGGTGACAGCCAATGTGAATTCACCAAGGGCAAATCATGCCTGACAAATTTGGTGGCCTCCTATGAGAGGGATACAGGGCTGACAGATAAGGGAAGATGACAGATGTCATCTACCTGGACTTGTGCAAAGCATGTGACACTGTTCCACACGACATCCCTCTCTCTAAACTGGAGAGACATGGATTTGATGGGTGGACCACTCGGTGGTTAAGGAACTGGCTGGATGGTTGCACTGAAAGAGTTGTGGGCAACAGCTTGATGTGCAAGTGGAGACCAGTGATGAGTGGCATTCCTCAGGGGTCTGTACTGGGACCAGTGCTGTGCAACATCTTTATCGGCAACACGGACACTGGGATCGTGTGCACCCTCAGCAAGTTTGCCGATGACACCAAGCTGTGTGGTACAGTCGACCCGCTGGAGGGAAGGGAGGCCATCCAGAGGGACCTCAACAGGCGTGAGAGGTGGGGCTGTGCACACTGTATGAAGGTCAACAAGGCCAAGTGCAAGGTCCTGCACCTGGGTCGGGGCAATCCCAAGCACAAATACAGACTGGGTGGAGAATGGATTGAGAGTGGCCCTGAGGAGAAGGACTTGGGAGTGTTGGTGGACAAGAAGCTCAACGTGACCCAGCAATGTGCACTCGCAGCCCAGAAAGCCAACTGTATCCTGGGCTGCATCACAAGAAACATGACCAGCAGGTCAAGGGACGTGATTCTGCCCCTCTACTCAGCTCTCATGAGACCCCACCTGGATGGAATACTGCGTTCAGCTCTGGGGCTCCCAACATAAGAAGGACATGGACCTGTTGGAACAAGTCCAGAGGAGGGCACAAAGATGATCAAACGGCTGGAGCACCTCTCCTAGGAAGACAGGCTGAGAGAGTTGGGGTTGTTCAGCCTGGAGAAGAGAAGGCTCCAGGGAGACCTTATAGCAGCCTCCCAGTACCTAAAGGGGGCCTACAGGAAAGCTGGAGAGGGACTTTTTACAAGGGCATGTAGTGATAGGTCAAGGAGGAATGACTTTAAACTGAGAGAGGGTAGATTTAGATTAGATATTAAGAAGAAATTCTTCACTGTGTGGGTGGTGAGGCACTGGCACAGGTTGCCCAGAGAAGCTGTAGATGCCCCATCCCTGGCAGTGCTCAAGGCCAGGTTGGATGGGGCTTGGAGCAACCTGGTCCAGTGGCAGGTGTCCCTGCCCATGGCAGGGGGGCTGGAACTAGATGATCTTTAAGGTCCCTTCCACCCCAAACCATTCTATGATTAAGAATTAGGATTGTGTTTTTGAGCAGGACTAGGGATCAAATAAAACCAAAGAGGTACGAGAGACCCAGAAGATAACAAAGGCACTGGCATTTAGTGATGAGGATCATTAAAGAATTCTGGCATTCCCAGTAACGAGCCAGTAATTCAGGACAAAACCTGTATAATCCAGCAGAAGACAAAAACATGCAACCAGATATGATGGCATCAACATTTACATAAGTCTGTACAAACAGGATGATATCATTTATCATTCTTTAACTAGAATGAGATTGCAAGTGAACAGATAATTTATTCTCTAAAATATTGCCTTGTCTGAGTTCATGTTTACTGATGCTGCTGGAGCAGAAACAAGGTATCACATGATCTCATCTTTAAGCATTTAACATTCTCCACATTTTACTGATACTACATTCCACTCAGGCATTTATCTAGCTACTGGCCTCATTGGATGTTTAGCACTGTGGAAGTCTACCTAGCATGCCTAGCTTAGGTGGACACAAAATTACTAATGACAGCACGAGACCACATTCCAACAACTTCACACATGAAGTCAAATACCCATTAAAGAGGGATGTGGCTGTTACACTGGGACTCTCGTCCACTAGATCCCTGTGCCTTTAATCTTTCCTGGCCCTTTCCAGGGTCCAGGCATCACTCCTGGCATGCTGTAGATTTATCTAGAACCTCCTATTCTCAGAGATGAGACCCTGCACATGAGACAACTGCCTCTCTCTGAGAAGTATGGCTGTCTAGACATCCTTGTGGTATAACCACACCCTCTGCTTGAAAGTCCAGTTATGTGAGTACACCATACATGCTGGGACATGGGACAGCAGAATCACGTAACAACCAAAAACCTGCAGAAGAAACTAAAATATATTACTGCTTAAGACAACACATTAAAAACAAATCCATACACATTTCCATTACTCATTTTCTGCCCGACTGTGGAAAAGATTATAGAACAATGTTAAAACATTAAGTTCCATCTCCTGCAGCTCTCATCCAAACAGTACAGCCTCTTTTTCTCCTTTTAAGGTCAACCCTGACCATGACTGGTCCTGCAGCTAAATACCATCTTGCTCTGAAGGATTTGCTTGAGATGGCACAGCAGGCCTGAAGTAAAGCAGGAAAACAAATCCAACTCTGTGAGGCATGTGACCACTGTTTTTTTTCTTTCTTCCAGGTTACCTTTAATCTAGAGCCTGCTGCTTTGCCTTAATGCCATTCTGTATTTTGTAGTCTATTTAGAAAAACCTTCTTTCCCCCCAGGAATCAGTCACCTTTCCTAACTAAGAAATTCCCACAAAAACCTACTGTCTCAAATCTCAACTGAAATGTGCATTTGAAGTCAACTTAGATGAAACTATGTCTTAAAATAAACTGTTTTACTTGCTTTTGCTACAAATACTGGAGAAGATTGTGTCTGCAAAAACTAAAGCATGCATATGAGGTGTCCAATTCATTCAATGTGTGTATGTGTGAGTTTTCACTGATTTTCATGCATCTTTATCCCCATGCAAATCATCAGCATAGAAGGAGAGAGAAAATATTCTTTTGAAAGATGAAAATACGATTATAAATACATGGAAACTAAACCAAAAAGAACATGGAGAAACCCACTCCTTTTTTATCAAACCCTAGTTTGGAAGTTGGCCGTGTTCATGGGCTGCCTCAAAACAGAGATCCAGAGGCAGAAAATCCTTCTAGTTTTTTCCTACATCATACTAGGTAAAAGACAGGCTAAAAACAGGGACTCCGTGTCACAATATATTAATCGCTAATAGGACAGATCCTGAAGTCATTATATAAATCTACTTCAAAAGGGCCCGCAAAGAGTAAGCCTTTGAACAAACCTCATCTTATCTTGTACAAGCACCGCATTGAAGTGAAATTACACTTTCTGTGTATCATATTTGGAGACAGTTATTAATGTTTAATTGCATTTTACTTTCAATGTATTGCTACATGTCAAAACTCTACTAAATAAATACGTTCTGACAAGAGGTTAAAAAGCACCACACACAACACTGGCTGGCAGGAGCCAAGAGTAAGATTCAGGTGGTGGGTTAATCAACAGAGTATATTTTCTGAACTTACCTTAAAATTAATTTGCATCATGGGAAGAATGTGAAGCAAAGTACCATCCCAGTTCACAGTGATGAGGGAATTAACAGCCGCTGATTCCAAGCACTGCAGTGTTTTGTACTTATCACGAGACATACTTGCTTTCGAGCCCAGAACTTCAGCAATTGCTTTAGGAGTAATTGGAAAGAAATCACATAAAGAAATTATAAGAGTTCATTTTTCTGCTCATTTTGGAGGTATTCCTAATTAGTGCACTGGATTATTTTCACTAGTGAAAAAAAATCATATTCAACAGGATACAATGTTTCATATTCTAAAATTAAAAAATAAACCTGTAACGGCTGTTAAAAAACTCTGGCTCATATGTTTTAGTGGCAAAATTGTGAATGACAATTGGAAAAAGAAGGAGAATAGAAATACTTTTGATATGTTCCAATTCATATTTCTTTGGCAGAATGTTACCAAGGTGACTGGTATTTATTATTTCAAAGATGCCAGAAACGTGCAGGTTTTGGAATATGCGACAAACAGCCCACATTAAAGAAGAACTAAATTTCTGTGAAAGTAAGTCTTGTATTAATGACTTTAATACACTCAAAAGCATAAATGGTACACGGCTGCCTGCTCCAGAATATACACGTGGGCAATCATGTTGGTTCTTAATGCTGTAACTGAGTGAAGCATAGCACACAAGATTTGCATGAAGTCAGAAAAGAAGGATTTTGGTTCGGGGAATGCTTTGTTAAAATCAATTTCATTAAAACTGATTACTATAAGTATTCAGGAAAATACATAATATAAACCTGGAAGGAAAAACTGTTAGCAAAATAGAAGTTCAAGAATAATTATATCCTTTTGCTGTCTCTTAACAACATGAAATTATTAACATCAAAAATGTCATAAAGACCTCATTTATGGTTTTTTTTAATTGCCATTAGCAATTTTCTTACCACAATCAATTAAATAGGTTAATTCATTTAGCATCCAAACTGGCCTTCTGTATATTCAGGGGTTTTGTAAATATGACAGAAAAATATTTCTTTCAGAAAGTTAACTTATTGATTAGAAAAATAAAAAACTAGCTGCAGGATTATTAAATATATTTAATTTCTTTACACGATATCTGACTAGCAAGACTAAGTGACCCTTTAGATCTCCAAGAAAAAGACCTTTTAACACTGACTTAGATATTTATTTAGTTATTTGGTCCAGTATACTTCTTTTACATACCTAAAAAAACTTTTTCTTTTCCAATGGAATAGGTGCCACAGACAACTAGAGTACGCGGGTTTAAAGTCACTGTCTCAAAGGCAGTATTGACAGCAAACTGGACAACCTCTTGTTGAGAAGGAAAAGTGTATTCAGGACTACAGTATCTGGGGCATGGAAACAAGACATACCACTTTGTTACATAAGATACAAGACAACTGAATTTACCAAGAATGCCCTCAAAACTGCATGCATACAATAACAAAATAATGAAAAAGATGTTATCCTTCTATATAATTTCAGTCTACTTGCAATCTATTTATTAGAAACGCTGAGGTGTCCATATGAAATTGTTGCAATGAAATTTACATTGACTATATCAGTCTTCTCTCTACAACTATTCACTTGTCTGATACTGACACTCAATTCCGCAGTTTTTTCTCTATAAATACCAAGTGCTCTTTCAAGCTAGATATTTGTATCATATACTAATCATGTCCTTATGTCTATTTTTTGTCATGTACACAAACCACAACATAAGGCATTTTTCATTCAGAGAAACATATGGAACAGAAATAAAAGACTGCAGCTGGGCATTAGTCATCATACACAGAAAAACAATTTTATATACATGAGTCAGAGAAAGGTCTAATGAAAACCTGCACAACTGATTTAACCGTTTGGCATTCTTTCAGTCTTTGAATTCCCCCACACCCCTTTTCATAACAGAGTTGAATCCACACCAAATCAGTGTTCCATGAACCTCTTGTTTTAGAGCTGAACACTCAAGGTTCTGACACCCAGAATTTAATACCACTTAATTAACGTCATCCCAGCAAATAATTTAGCATCTTTTCCACCTCCACTTTTATTGTCTCATGTAACAGCATAATAGATGAACAAGCTAGACATAAATGCACTTTCAATAAATATCTGATTTTATTCAACACTAGATAGAGCTAAGAAGTGTTAAAACAGTAATGTCATTTATGCTTACATTTACTTTGTTCATATAAAGTCTTACTAAATGGAAGAGAGGGTTATATTGAAAAAAAACATAATTAAACATTAAACACTACTTACGTGGTATCAAGATAAAGGGTGTGGACTTGCTGACCAACCAAAGCAGGGTACCGCTCCATAGAAGGATCTGCCCTGAAGTCTCCTGTGTGCAGAATAACAGTTCCACTTGGTAGACAGAAAAGGATCATTGTTGCACCTGGACAACTGAAATCAACAAAAAACCCCATACAAATTATGTTAGTTCTCCATACTTATAAACTGCCTTAAGAGATATACCACACTTCAGCAGCAGGAAGGTGCGCAGAACAGCATTTAAATCACAGCTACTGTGCAGCCTAATTTAGCTAGAAATTTTTGATTTCTAAAGGAATTCTGAAGCTAATCTTATATGGCCACAGATGAGCTAGACTTGAGTTCTCAGTCAAGATGAAGAGAAGAAAAAAAGCACATCAACAGTAATTAAGCATTAATTGTCTTTTTGGGATGCTCTGTCTTCTACGTATGACAAAGATGCTGCCTCAGTTGCAATCTCTGAGGTTCTATTACTTGATTCAAAGGGGAAACAGCCAACCAAAGAGAAGCAGCATTCTTATTCAGGAGAAAGAGAATTGTATTATTGCAGATGCATCTTCATTCCTGCAGGACTTACTGAAGCATTTCCTTTTAAATTCTATTTCCAGATTTTAAACACTATCCTCCATCCAGAATTCCCTGGTTATAAATACAATTCTCTTATTGGCCACAGCGAATCCACTGCACCTTCTGCAGTTCCTTGCCAAAGTTGTCAGAAGGGCAAGAGCTCAGACTGGGAAACCAGAGTGGGACTATTCTGGACATGAATCATCTGTAAATGAAATCTCAAAAAAGGAAAAAACTGGCATGAATCAGAGATAAAACGACAGAATTGGTGAACTCTCCAAGTCGAACTTTGTATCTAAGGGTTTATATGCCTTTTAAATCGAAGCAGAGGATCAGAGAGACAAACAGGAAAAATGAGAAGTGTCCAGATTACATAAGCAACAAGGCTTCCTTCATTCCCAGAAAGGGTTCTCAAAGGACTTCGTGGAATCTTATCTAACTATAAACAAATCCTACAATAAGTAATACTCAAACCAACTGAGACACAGTCCTGCATTTCAACATATACTTTAGTGAAAGGACTTTTCCTCTAGCCCATAGATGAATAAGGTACCAAGAGGCAGAACAGCAAGAACACAGGGCTGGAAATCAGGTGTTACTGAACTTTAAATCCATCATTAGCACATAGTGTCAGTGTAACAGACAAGAATCTCACCCTTTATCATGGAATCCAGTGGAAGACTTGTTCCAGATTTCAACAGGCTTTTCTTTAAAATAGTTTTCAGAACATTGGCTAGGTTTTGTCTCTCCCAGGATTCAAAGTACCACATTTTTCTTTAGCTGAAGATTTCACTATCTTCAGTTGAAGCCACAGAAACCTAACATATCTGATAATCAAATCTAGGATGTTCCCAACTAGACACCAAAAACTACTGTTCAGATCACTAGAAAAATCAATCAACCTCTCCACAAGCTTAAAAATTATGGAGCTATATGTGGTTAACACTATGGACTCATTACAAGCAAGCATAATAAAGTTAAACTAGAATTATCAAAACAGACTAAGTTCCATTTTCAAACATAACTCACCTATTTCAAAAGCTAACTATATGCAAGAAATTTAAGCTCCTACATGCCTAATTCACTTCTGAAGTGAAAATGCATGTTACTAAGCCAATTCAGGAATGTCAAGTATTTTCATCCTTAGTTTTTCAGATCCACTGAAACCTAAAAATCATGAAAAAAATAGCTGCACAGATACAGTTTATGATCTTCAATATTCTATACGTACAAATATTCCACAAAAAATGCAATGATACATACTGATTGGCATCAAGCAACACCACTTTGATCCCATTCACTATACATTCTGTGTCCATAGGCAGCACGTGGACATACTGCTCTTTGACTCGAAGTTTGCTCTTCACCAGATTGCCAGTTATCTGTAACAGGGAAAGGATTTAATATGGAATAGGAACAAAAATCTTAAAAAAAAAAAAGCCTTTGTTTATTTTAGAAACAAAGGCTCTCAAAGCCAGACTGTCTCTTAGAGAAAAACTATGAGATCTTGGGTATAATCATGCCTTTCAGTAACATGTCACCCCTCAAAAAGCAAACTGAAAAAAAGCTGTCTTAAAAAAGCAAACTTTTAAAAGCCTGTGAACAGGTTTTGGATTGGAATCAGAGAGGAGGCAAACAAGAGGGAACAACATCTGTTGCAGACTGCTAAGCAGAGGAGTTGGGTAAAGTCATCTTTTAACAACTGAAGAAGTTTCTAGGTCACAGGCCCTGGATCTTGCCACAGCGGACTGCAGTCACCCCAACACCTACTGGAAGGGCAACACGGGACACAGGCATTCCAGAAGACTTCCAAAGTAAATCACAAATAGTTTTTTTGATGCAGGTTCTGGATGGATTGATTAGGCAAGGTGCCCTACCATGTTACGAATAAAGAAGAGTTTGTTAGACATACAATAGCTAATGGCAGTCTTGGCCATTCAGCAGCCTGAAGCACAGGACACGCAGGACCATGCTAAAACGACTCCCTTTACTTCATGCGGAGAAGAGACGGCTTAAGCGGAGTCTAATTTCAGACTTCCATCACTTGAACAGAGTTATAAAGAAGATGAAGCCAGATTCTTCTCCAAGATGCACAAAAAAAGAACAAGCTACAATCGCAAGTTGCAAAAAGGGACATTTCAACTGTATATTAGGAAAAAATTTCAGAGTGGGTAAGCACTGCAAGAGGTTGCGAGGAGATGTAGTGGAATCTGTCCCATCTTCAAAATTTGACCAACAAAGGCTCTCTGCAGTCTGATCTAACTTTGAAGTTAAACCTGCGCTGCACAGGAGATCAGTCTGTATGACCTCTAGAGATTCTTTTAAACCTGAATATTTTAATGGTGTTCAGACAGGGAAGTTTCACTAATCTTCTTCATCAGTCAAATCAGGCTAAGAATTTCTTACAAGGGAAACCCAGCATCTGCTATACATAGCCACTGTGCCTAACTGACCCAACAATGGAACCTCTGATCTTCTATTTAGTTTCATCAGTATAAAAGTGATTATCGTTGCGTATGGATTTGATAGTAATCTTGGAAAAACTTACCTTATTACAGTAGATTGGAAACATGAAGTTTTTTGATAGCCCACAATAGTGATCAGAGTGAAAATGAGTAAGAAAATAAGCTGTGCAGCCTTCAATTTCTCCATACTGGAAGGCGTCAACTGTAAAACCAGTTCCTACAGCAAAAAGGGAAGAGAAGCCAGTCAGCAGACATAAATAGTTCAGAACCAGTGTCTAAGTAGATGTTCCTTTCGCTCTTTTTTTTTTCTTCCAAATTGAAAGGTAGTACGGTTACAGTGCATACAGTTGAAAAAGCCATTTAAAGATGAACAAGGTTTGCATAAAAGTCAGTCACAAACAAGATTTTTACTTATTAAAATAAAAATCTAACAAAGTGTGCACACACAAGTACCTTCACAGGCCTCCCAAATATCTGTTGATCAGCTGCCATCCTACACAGATGGCAACCGGTTAAGCAAAAACCCACACTTATGTGCATTCGGCTGACACTTTTGAATGTTCATATAGATTAAAATCTAATACCAACATCTTAACACAAAATAAAACAGGTAGCTACAGCTTAACAAAATGCATTTTACAATCAAACTGCAATTTTTCAATTATTCTACATATAAAATTCCTCTTAAAACATGCTACCATATAATCATTAAGCAAGCAATCTGGGGTCTTCAAATATATCTGCTGAGATGAAATGTGACTGATTTGCTACTGTATGCTTTCAGTGAGGTGCTGTTTGTATAAAGAAGTTGCATAAAGACAGCTGTATACAAGACAGTCCTTTTCTCTGCAAATGTAATTTTTTTTAAATGCAAACATACTGACAAATGGTCCTTTCGCATTGGGTTGTACTTCCTTAAAACCACCAGATAGTACGTAGAACTGATTCATCTCATGGCACTCAAATATTTTTCATTTTATGTTACGCAAATTTCCCAGACCTTCTAGGACAACTAGAAATAGCTCTACTTGAGTCTAGAACTTCAAGTATTTGCAACTCCAAAAACCATAGCAGCCTGCTAATCAAAAAAATATCACAAACCAAAAAATCCCAAAGTGTTTGAGAGGTACCAGACTCAAAACTGCAGGGAAGCTGAATCATACTAGGCCACCAGGATAAATACCCATCATTAGCAAGACAGAAAATACAGTCAAATATACTTCAAATGTAGGAACAAAATTCAGAACAAAGATAATATAGATAATAACAAAGCAACTTTAAAATTGCATTGTAGGCATAGGAGCCTGCTCTTCAAATATATTATATATGGAAAATTCACTAAGCTTACATGGAACCCATGTAAGAACCTGAACTTACAGGTCACTCTTCAAGTAGCAGTTTGGCACCTAGGATCACTCACATATTTCTATTTGGCTTCCTCAAATATCTACCAAAGCTAAGGCAGTCCTTTAGTGGTAAATGGAACTGTGAGGATCTGAAGCTTTTTAAGCTGCTGATCCATCATCCTGTATTTGATCGAATTGCTTGAGGAGATTCTGAGAAATTCTTTGCTATTTCCTTAACTAAACTCTTCTAATTGATTTTAATGTCTTTGTTTTCATAGTTGTAGTAAATCATATTTCTAATACTATTGAATTTCAAATGCAAAATTAAACTCAATTCTTTTAACTTAGAGTAAGGAAATAATGCTATTGACAGCCCTATTTTCAGGCACAACTGAAACGATGTAAAAGATTACATTCAGGAATTAGGAGTGAATATTAACAAGGGATATGATATATTCAACATCATTTAAGAAAGTCAATCCATCTTTCACAACTGCTAATCTTTTTTGCCCTGTCAAAAACATTCAAAATTCAGTCCTTGAAATAATCTTCCTACCTATTTCACTACCTTCAGCCATTGCTGACTCTGGTTCTTCTGTCACCTTCTTCTGCAGATCTGCACCTACACAAGATTTTCTCAACTTACATGAAGGGAAGAAAATTCATTATGAGCTGCAGTCTAAAAGGTTATGAAGAATGAAGAATACTGAAGTCTAAAATTAGGGAAAAAATTATAACAATCAAGCCAAAATTAGTTAACCTCTACAAAAAGCAACAGTTACCTCTTACCTGGTATTTTCTTGTAGAAAGGGCAGTGCTTTTTTCTTGGTCCTTCACCTGCAGTAGATAATTCTTTAAATTTTTTTCTCCACCTCTGCTGGCCACCAGAACTTACATCTGCACAGGCTCTGTTTTTACTTGAACTTTCTGTAACTGCTTCTACATCTTCCACAGACCCTTCAGCTTTCCTTTTTTGCTGTCTGGGCCGCTTTCCATTGGGAGTTACTGAACTTGGTATCTGCTTTCCCTCACTCAAACACGCCTCTCCTTTGCTCTCCTCTTTTACTTTGGGTTTTAACCCAAAAAAAACACCGATGTCCATTTGTTTGAGTTCTTTGGCAGAACTGGATTTGGCATTCATACTTTCTAAAGAACGAGATGGCACTGTTTTAGAGATGGGGCTGGGAAAGCACACAGCAGCTGTATTAAAATTTCCTTCTTTCTCCACTACTGACTGCAAACTCTCCTGGAGAGCCGTTGCATTGGCAGTAATTTCACCCGTATTAGTTAAAATGTTGCTTGGGTCCTTCAAAACATTACATTTCTGTGTCAGAAGAGAACCAGCATCTTCCCTGACTAGCAGCGATGATGTTTCAGTAAAACTCACATATGCAGAATCCAAAGCACAAACACCAGTATCTTCTGACCCTATGTTACCTGATTTAGCAGCAGAGGAAATCAATTCTGGCTGCTTAACCTTCTCACAATTAAAAGGAAAAGAAGATCCATTGGCTACAGCTGCTTGCTGATGCTGATTATCTACACATGTTGAATTACTCAACTTGCTGTTCTTGTGACTCTGAGTAACAGTTTTTATGCTATGATCTAGATGGTTCGACGTATTTACTTCCTCACAGTGTTTTCTTTTAATTATGAAATTTCCCATTTTAGTATGCTCATACTGAGGCTTCTGCTGTAAGAGACGTCCATCAAACGTTTTAAACACCACAGAATTAGATTCTTTATCTTCAAAGTTGCAGACTTTGAATAATTTATTTTGTGATATTTTTACTTTCTTCTCCTCTTCCTCAGTTTCCTCTTCACTTTCCTCAAAAGTACTCAGTGGAGAATAAGAAATTTCACAGTCACTGAAGTCTGCTTTTGACTGTAGTAGACTTGGCTGATTTGTATCTTTCTGACTACACACATCTCCTCTTTCACTTTCTTGAGAGGATGCAAAGTCATAAAATTCAAATTCACAACTATTATCTGTGGTCTGTGTAAGCTGAAATGTCTGTTGAGACTTTTGAACATCCACAAAAGAGGAAGTACTTTCACTGATATTTAGAGACTTCGTTTGCGGTGAACATTGTACCATCAATGTACAGTCATTCAGGGCATTTTTTACAGTACTAGATGATTTGTCATTCTCTGAGATTTCCTCTAGGTGACTTGGGGAGCAGCTGGGCTTTGCAGCAGTAGAACATGTCATCTTGCTCTCCAAAGTGTTTGCTGAAGAGTTCACAAGATAATCTCCTGCCCTGCTTGCTGCAAGTAGAAAATGGCTATAACGCTTGTAGTGAGATGGAATTGTGGAAGTGCACAGTAAACCATCAGGACACTCTATGAGAAGAGTTAAAACAGAGAAGTGATGTTAATATCTTTGCAAATACAGTTGGTATAATTATTAAAATAAAAATCACACATGACACACAATTTTAAGACTTTTTGTTATGAGTGCAGCTATTGGAGGACAGACGGCACCAGTAAAAAGTAATTTGCAAGCCACCAAGACCTCCTGCCCTGAGCTGGCCAGATGTGAGAATGCTTCCAACCTAAAACCAAACAGCTGCTGCTAATACAGCACGATGCCTGAATCAATACAGCCCTCTAACAACAAGAGTAACCCTGTTTCAGTGCTGTGCTAATGTAATGATACGGCTTCTTGTTTAGAACTGTCTCACATGCAAGCAACGAGCTCAGAGCAGCAGCAGCAAAGGCGGCCAGTAGATGCATTTCAAAATAAACCAAATCTTGGTTCTGAATCAGTCAGAAATTCCATTTCAAATTGTCTGCTGGGTTACACATTAAATCTTAAAAAAAAAAAAAAAAAAAAAAAGGTAATGTATTTCCTTATGTGAAAAAAGTATTCAGGATTGAGATGCCAGCAAAAAATCTGTGGCTGTTTCCTAAGCTCTTTTTTTTTTTGAGAATTTACTAACCTAACTTTTGAGGATTTTAAGATGAACGCATAAAACAAGTAAGAAGGATTTTTCGTCTGTTAATTATGGAAGAGATGGAAATGAGGTGTTAACACATCTGTCTTAAGTTAAAACCACTGCCAAAATGGGGATTAAAGAACACACATTTCATTGTTCTGAAAGTTACAAAGGAAAGTTACAAAGATAAAAAGGAAGTGGCTGTGTTACCTAAAACTGCCTTTACTCAAGTTTCCTGACTAAGTTTCTGTTTTTCAAAAGTTAGGAGGTTAAGAATGTAAATTGGATACCTGGCTCTGTTCAGACATAGTATCTCCCCACATGAAACTATCAGCTGGAATGCTGATCAGTTTTATTCCTCTCATACAGAACTCAAAACAAAACTGTGTTGTCTTACGACAGAGGAATGTGCGTGTATAATTTTTTATGAAATTTCTAAAGCATACTGAACCAGGGGCTAACATTGCAAGCAAATTAGCATAACAGACTGATTTCAGCTTCCAACTGTCCATAGACAACTGGACAAATCACACAGCAACATGCATACAGGATAATGAAATTTATACCTAAGCAGAAAGAAATTCATTATCAAAAGTTGCAGCCTCTTAACTGAAGGAGGTTTTTTTGCTAACACTGACTTAGTAACTGAAACAGGTTCCATTATTGCAAAATGGGAAATACGCACCTTCAACAAACTATAAAACTGCAGCTTGATAAACCACCATGAACTGTTATGACTGCTCTACAAAGTTTTGAGATTAAATTGCCATACAAGATTTTCATGTCAGATTTCCATGTTTTTCACAAAGAACCAAAAATCTCATATGAAAATAATACTGATCAATGATCAGTAATAACATTCGAAAAGTCATACCAACTGCTATCTCAAATATTGAACTAAATATGAAAACCAAGATTTACAGCAACATTATGTGAGAAGCCTTTAACTCTTCTTCAAAGGCTTTGTTCTTACGCTACTCATACCTTTTTCAATAGTTCCTTGAGTATCCAAGCATTCAGCAACGTGCCACCGGGGCGTCTGGACCAATAGCAAAGAGAAAGGCATCTGGCAGCTGGGACAGTATCCATCATGAATGGGCTTTGCACTTGGTGAGCTCTGTTCCGTCAGGCTACTCACGCTTTCCTGGGAGTGCACACTACTGTCATCTTTACACTGATCTACATCCTGATTTGGCCTTGATCTACGCTCAGTTTTCTGAAGCATATCAGGTTTTTCTACCGTTTGGGGTTTTTTTCTATTTCTCTTTCTTTTCGGCCTGCACTTGCCATCACTTACTTTCTGCACAGGTGTAGAGATGCTCTCTGAATTACTCTGATGCTTTCGCTTCCTAATGGATTTGTACTCCCAAATGTCCTCTTCCAATAAAGCATCTTCAGACATGGCAACACAAGAAATATTCTCTTTTCTTTAATGCAAAAGTTCACAAATCTACCTTTCCTTCCCCTAGTACCTTCTCTCTTCCCTCCCCCCTTCCCTACCTGATGAAAAGCACCTGAACTCCATTTCAAAAAAGCAATACTGGGCCACAAACCAAATAGCAGTCTGTGATGGGACAGAAGCATGGTGGATCCTATCCTAAAAATAATTTAATGACCGTCTCTCTGAATATTTCTAATTATTCCTGTTAAACAAAACCCGAGTCGGTAAGGTGCAGAAAGACTTGCAGGGTGCGCCATTTCCTCCAGCTATCCCTCTCTCGGCGCCCAGCCCGGCCTCGCAAGGGGAAGCCCAGTCAGCCCCGCTCCCCTGACGGCCACCCCGCTGCTCCGAGGCAGGAGGACTGTAAAAGAAAACGAGGAAGAGCTGAGCTACGGGATCGCTGCCGGGAATCTCCTCACGGGGAAGGGCGACACCGGCACGGCGCTGCCGGGAGGGACCGCGCTCCGTCCCGCCGCGGGCAC
>JAVJGI010000065.1:18577903-18605816 GCA_035590275.1 Ibycter americanus | reverse complement strand
TGGCGCTCGCCCTGTGGCGCCGCCCGTGAAGCCCGCGGCCTGCCAGGGCCGGGCGACGGCCCCTGAGCTGCTTTTTGAAAAGGCGCTTCTCCTTCCAGGAAATGTCACTCCTGAAAGCACCAGGAGCGAAGGGAAAGAAAGAAGAACTCGTTTATATGTGGTCCCCCTGCTACTAGTTGCAAAAACCCGTTCTTTAAAGCCTCTGCTAAATCTCTGCTAGCCTCATTAATTTACTTTTTTTTTTTTTTTTATAAAGCCTGTCCCTTCTGTAGTGGGAACCTTACCAAGTCCTGCAGCTTTGTCCTTAGCTCCCTTCTTTTTGCTGCAGCCACTTAGGATGTTTCCCACCTCTCTCTCCCGATGACTTACCCTGTGCTTGTCAGTTTTCATGTCCCTGATAACACAGATTGCACTGGGGATGTCATCCTGCTTCAGTGGTGTGCCCATCTCCCTTTCACGTTTCACATATTTCTGTACCTCTTCTTGTGCTAAGAGTGAAATCAAAGGTTAAATCTTGTAAGGTCTTGCAAGTCCTGCTCTGGGTCCTTTTAATCTTAGTGAGACTCTGCAGCTGTGGGAGCTCACATCTGACTGCAATCAGAGACCTCAGGAGGTAAACTTCAGGGTTAAAATCATATGTTTATCATGGGAATGAATTCTGACTTAACCAATGGAGCAAAGTGAATGCTCTTTCGGTCTAGATTTGGACCCCTGATCTGTCATTTGTATTGTTTCACTTCCTGTGTTCTGTCAAACCTTATTTTCTCTCTAAAAAGAGCTCAAATAAGTAGCCAATATTTTTCATTTGCAGTCTGTTTTTATGTAAGGTATATTAATTCTAGTGAAAAAGAGAGAAATGCTGCAAAATAAATTACCTATTCTTTTCTTTCAAAAAGTAAACAGTAAAGCCATTATACTGTGGAAATAACCCACATACTTGATCAGTTATTCTCATTATTGTCACCAAATCTGAATGTGTGTACCTCTGTTTATAAATATGTGGACATAGACATCAGTCCTCCTCTCAGTGAAACAGACAAGTTTTCTGCTGACTTCAGTAGCAGTAACTTCTCCTGGGGCAGTAGGAACTTAGTTTACTGAAACTGACAGAGTGGAAGTTTTGAGGATATTCAGATTAGTCAGCATATATTTTTTAAAAAATATGCCTTCAAAGCTTTGCATTGTATCACCTACCTTTTTTCACCCCATTTTTTTCAGAAATGTTAAGTGATAGTAATGGCAGACTGTATTCTAGGATATTTATTTCTTGTCTTGATACCAGTTTCTAATGCAAGTAGAGAAATAGCAGTTACCAGTGAGAAAAGAATGCTTTCGTGTCTCATATCAAGTGGTTAAAATAAATGACCAGGAGTAGTACTAGGTATAACTGAAAAGGTTGTACTTCTTCCCATATAATAGAATTAGGTTAAATCTGTCATTGCAAACTTTAAAAATCAAGATCAAAACTATAAACACAAAAATATTTCAGTCATCTCTTTACAAAACTGTTGGAAAAATCATTAAGAGTGTAACAGTTTTTTAATTTACTAGGATTTATGTGAAATTTAAATAATTAATTGTTTTCCATTGTTAGGGGTTGAATAATGTAGATAATGTTTTAAAATGTATGAAAATTGTTCTGAAGCTTGCATATTCTTTCAGCTAAGAGGTGCCTATTTAAATATATAAACTGCACTTTCAATATCACATTAAATCTTGTTAATATTTTTGTTTACTAGTTATGAAGAATTGTGGAACGTAAGGGTGAGTTGGATAAATATAAGGCTTTTGGTTTGCTTTTCTATCTGCATAGAAAGGGATGTTGAACTTTAGATTTTTTAAGTTAAATGTACCAGGAACGTGGTATGGTGTTGTGCAAATTAGGTATAAGTGTCTGCCCTTCCCTACCCTTCCCTTAACTGGGTATCACTGTTTTCTGAATTCCAGATCTACAGTGGTTAAACACTGAAGGTCCTATTTCTCTTCACAAAGACCTTTGTGGAAAAGTTGTGGTGTTGGATTTCTTTACTTACTGCTGCATCAATTGCTTGCACCTGCTGCCTGATCTCCACGCATTAGAGCACCAGTACTCTGATAAAGGTAAAAGTGCTTTGGCTCACTTAGAATAGAATTTCCTGGCAGTGTTGCAAACAGAGTAGCTGAGTCACTTTGTTGCTGGTTACTAAACAGTTGGCAAAATTTCAGGGGAACCTAAAAATGTCTTCTAATCTTTTAAGCAGCCTAAAAAAGGTGACTGTGTATACTGCCATCACATTTTTAAATGGGGTTAAATAAGGTATCTGTTGTGTCCATGTAATTAAAGAAACAGGTTATGTGCTTAAAGCCCAAATCTGATATCCTAATGATTAAAGCTATTTGCAGAAAGCTGCACAAGGATGTAAGATACAGGCTCAAAGTTGTATGTAAGTATGTAACCATCTACACTTGACCTAGGAACCAATTCTGAGAAGAATATAGTAAAGGTGGTAGAATGGATATAGTTAAGATTACTTGTTTTTTCTATTCTAACTGAAATGGCAATATATGTAAGCTTGATTTAGGATTTCTTTGGTATTGGCATCATGTTATATACCATTAGTAGTTCTGTATTCTGGAGAGGAAATTAAGCTCTTTACAGTCACGTCTGAGATGAAATCTCTCTCTCTCTGGGTGAATAAAAATGCAGGGTAATTACTATTTAGAATGCAGTCTCTTGTCACCATGATGACTTGTCAGAGATAAGCTGTGGTCTTATGCAGAGTGTATCAGCTACTCACTTATCTTGGATATTTTAATAGACTGAATAGTGAGATGAAGAACAGTGTTATTTTCAGCCCTAAAAATATTGTATTGAATAGAATACATATATATGTAGTAAATAACATTATCTTCTAATGTTTAAGTCTCTGATTCTCTATTGGCATTTCTGATTGGTTTTAATTTTGGCAGCATTTATTTTCATGTGTTACCTTCTTTCACTAGAAAAAGAAATTACAATGTCTTTGAAATTTCAAGTTCTTTAAATAGTTTACATATATTGTAGGTTTACGTAGCGCCTTACAGGAGACTCACATAAATGAGTTTTTCTGCTTTGGAAGGTGTAGCTGTTTGCTTTGGAGAAATTTGAAATCTGGTAAAATATTTCAGGTATGAAGAACTTTAATAAGGAAAAAATCATGGCATTTTTTTGGGAAGGAGGCAGTTTTAAGTGGAAGGTGGTTAGCAAATGATAAATGGACTGCTGTGGATATCAGGTATACTGGGAAGAAGGCCTAGGTTGAGATTTCAGAAGATTACATTGATGTTCATAGAATCAATATCTTTAAATGATAAACATTTTTGTTATAGTGTTATTGTATTAATATAGCTGTCATATCCTTAATCTGTTTTTTAAGACAAAGGTCTTAAATCAGTTGACAACAAAACATTCATTTTAACAACCTTTCCTCACAAGCTTTCTCTTTAAAGTATTTAAACATCCCTATGCTGTTGTAGAAGAGGCTGCAGCACTCTGAACTGAAGGTCCACTTGGAGACACAGGTTTTGTTTGACTTCTATTAAACTTCCTGTCATAGGAGTTATTACTTAAGGAAAGTACTTTGCTGATAGGTGATAAATTCTTTTTGCATTTGAGCTATTCTTGTAAGTTCTTTTTGGATTTGAGCTATCCTCTTCCTACAGGGACCAGAGTAAGAAAAAAGATACTTGGTGTGAGTGGAGGTAAAAGGAAAGAAGAGCAGGTGTGTGGAACATTAATCTTAAATTTAATCCGTTAGGAAACAGAGGATAGCAGTCAGATTCAGGAAGAGATTAAGGTGCTTGATGGTTCAAACAAAAAGAAAAATACATTGGGGTTTTTTTACTATAGACAACCTTTTGGTTGTTTTCTGCTGTTTTCATGTTTTGATTGTCAGCTTATTTAATCTTTCTCTGCTGTACTAAATGTGTAAATGTTAGCATTACAATAATATGTATAATATATCAAGTCAGTAAGGGTTGTGGTTTTTTAAGCCATAGAAAAATACTTCAGTAGATCGTGTTATGTCAATGTGCATCTTCTTCACCAAAGGCGAATGTGATTTCCTAATCACTAGGAGAAAGAGAAGGGGAGGGTTGTTGACTTGGGAAACTTAAAAAAAATAAAAGTTGGAAGACTAAAGCTAAAGGATGTTGGCCATATCAAAAAATGCTTTAAGAATGTTTAGATATATTAGTGCAGGTATCTTGGTATTCAGCCTTATTCTACAGTTTCATTCTGTTTTAATCTCTCTAATACATAGTATTTATGTACATATTTCATGTATATATTTACCATGCCATAGAAGTGACAAAGGGTGCTGACCTAGCAGACAATACTAGTCAGAATGAAAACAAGCATCTTAAATCTGACAAAGCATCTTTCTCATAACACATTTGGATCTTTAATTGAATGTTTGAAGGAATGTTGCCTATATTTTTCTGCATAACTAAGAACAAACCTCAATATTGACATAATGCCTTTTTTTGATTGTACATCGTGCACATACATTTTTGGTGCTCTTGATTACTTTTCTTATGTGGTTCAAATGCCCTTTTAGATGGAGCCGTTCAGCAGTGTGATCATCAGACATGAGAAGTCTGAACACCAGGAACTGTAGTTTTAGGGTGATCCTAAACCATTATATATATCATTGTACATATGTACATAGTTCTATTGTCTGGAACTTCAGGAGATCTGTTTCAGAATGAAGACTGCTTTCCATAGGATCAAATGTCACCTAACATCTTTATCTGATATGTTCTCACTGCTATCTTCAGTGGTGCTATTTCTGTATTTCAAGTGGCATTCAGAAAGTTATTTTAAAACCCAGTGCATATTCAGTTCATGTTATCAGCAGTCCAGAAATGACTTCTATAAGAGGGAGTGCTTTTTAATATTCAGAAATAGCTTGGCATAAGTCCAGTGTTGTGCTCTGTTATAATCCTTCAAAGAAAGTGTTTTAAATGGTGTGCATATTCTTCTATCTCAGCATAGCATCCCTCCGTTTCCACAAGAGCTTTCTTCGTGAGAGGATGTTATAACTTACTTGTGTTGTTTAGGTGTTCAGTATAGAATTGTCTTTCTAGCTTTAATGGTATTTTTGAAAGGCAAACATAGGCACTGCTGCTGATCCTATTACAGTTAAAATATTTGACCTGCTGTTTGGAGTTCAACAATTAATGACACTACCAACCTCAGCTGTCTGATATCGAAACGTGCTGCACCTATAGGATTGGTAAAGACTGTATTGGTTAGAGTGATTTTTTAAATTCCATATTTGTGAAATTGTTATATTCAACCCAGTCTTTTATTGTGCAGCACTTTATTTACCCTTTCCTGTTGTCACATTGAAGATGATGTTCTTCTCCATTAACTGTTTCATGGTTGAGGAGAAGGGCTGAAAGAGAAAAATAGTTTTCTGTTTCTCTGTAACTGAATAAAAAGCCAACTTGAGATTAAATTATTTTTTTTTAGAAGGAAACAAACTCGTCTGAGCTTAAATAGTATAACTATGTAAGACCTGAAATAATTGCCTTTCTTACATTTCTACTACAAAACCAGAGGTGAGGGTAGAACAAAGATGTCCAGCTAACCAAATTGCACCTCTACTGTAAAGGTAGGAGAAAAGGATGAAAGTAAACACCACATTTTATTCCAAACCATGTCCTCGGATGCAGTTGTTTATAGTTGTTACTTTTGGGGCCCTGGTTCAGGCCCTCTCTGATCAGAGGGCTGGTTTCACTGTTCTTGCAATGGCAAACTCCACTGACTGTAACTGCAGGGCTTTTGGAGGACTGTTCTACAAAAGCATTTTATTTTTACATATTTGCTTGAAGTTTTACAAATAGTTAAGCCATTTAATGGATTAGGTGGTAAATGTGAAGTAACAGCAATGATCTGATATGTAAACTTCCAGTTTAGAATTAATTGTTGTGTGACATGTAACAATTGATGCTAAATGAAATAAAATATGTAAGACAGGTGACTTATTGTGGAAAAAAGTACACTTCTTGTGGATTAAAAATGAAAATGCTAGACTGCTAAATAAATAAATTTATTTTCTTTTATAAGGGGAAAGGTGCATTATGCAAGCTGCAAAAAGTTATGTGTACGTGGCTTTCCTTCTTGGAGAGCTAATTCTGGATTTTGATAATTGCAACTGGGAAAGTAAAGAGAGAAAAACTAGGGGAAAGAGGAGTACTGTTCTAGCAACTACGAGAAGCTAGAAGATGAGAAATAAATTTGTTAGCAAGGTGATTGAAAACATTTAGATTATGTTCTGGTTCGATTCATGATAAACTGATGGTCTCTTCCTGTTGTAACAAATAGTTATATTTGAATGAGAACAAAATTGCCTTCTAAAAATTAAGTTTCTGCTACTGCAAGGAGCTGAAACAGTTCATACTCTCAAGTCTTCTTAAAACTTTGCTGAGAAAACATTTATTTAAAGAATTGCCTTTTCCAGATGAGTTTCCTTTCAGAAGGGCTGTTTCCATTGGCTGTTGTTTAGGGTAAAGCATAACAATACTAGAGTGAGCACCAAATAACATAACTTGCTTACTTAGAGATGCACATTGCACATCTGCCTTTACCCTTTATGACTAAAGTATATCCTGCTTATCTAACTTCAGTAGTTGTTCAGCCAAGCCTCTTTTGTCTTTAGGAGCACAATGCAACGTTTTCCATTGCAGTAGTATTTGTATGAGCACGAATTATTCTGATTTAAGAACCTTATGAAGTTCTTCAAGGATCCACACTCATATTTTGGAGTATAAGCATCATCAGAATTGGAGTAGATTGGATAATGGCTGTTATTCCTCCATGCCACCCTGTACAGACACTTAAGTCTTCGCTTTTTGGTATTACTGAAAAAAATATGGTACTATAAGGAATCTACCTGTAGACGTTGGTGACTATGGGAAGGAAGGAAATGCCACAGATATTTGAATGCTATTGATAAAAGCGTTTATAAATGCTAAATAAATATATAAATACTTTTCCCCACCTGACTGGGGGGGGGAAAAAAAGAGAAACTACTTTCTTTTTTTTTTTTTTTGTCAAAATAGTTTCTAATACTGCAGCAAAATTAACTCAAGTTGGGTGTCAACTCTAAGGATATTTTCTTTGCCCATTTAATTTCACTTCTGTCCTCAAAATAACACAAAAGGTCACATGAAAATTTAAAACTTTTACTTGGACAAAGAAGTAGAAAGGTTCCAGTTGTTATTTGTGGTTACAAAATACTTGCACTATCCAGAAGCATGAGTGATTTTTGGATAAATAGTAAGGTTAGTGTCTAAGGATTTCCATTAGATTAACAGTTCTGGTTTAAAATTATTGTATTGCAGCTTTCTACAACTGCATGGTTACCGTTGTTACCTTCCTTACTTCAGTTAGAATTGACAAGTTGTTTTGACTGTAACAAGATTATGCTTATGGTTAATAGTATTTTTTAAATAGAAAGTGAGATGAAGTATGGTATTGATGTGATACGCAGTTTACTTCATTTGGTGAAGATTATACTAGTGAAACATAATTTAAAGCCCTGGAAAAGGATGCAGTCCCTCTGGTGGGTTTCTTTCTCTCTTGTATTTTCGCCTCTAGAAAGCACTGAAAAGCAGCCTGACTGAAGGAAGGCTCTTCATTCTTTCTTTGTTGTGTAGGAAGGGGCCGTGGAAAATTTGTGGCTGCTTACATAATTGTCTGCATGGGGTGGAAGCAGATTTATTTCTTATCACAAGGGAAAAGCAGCTGAAGTTTGAGCTGTCGATTTTTATTTCTGTGTTTGAATTTCATAAAACACAGAAAATAAGCAAACAATTCAAGGAAGCTCACAATTGTGTGCTTTTGATCAATTTTAAGGTTGGTATTAGGTATGCAGTGTATATAAGAAGAATTGTATTACATTATACTTACTCCTTCATACCAGGATTTCAAGCGCAATTATCCGTGCTGTGGGAAAACCTAAACTCTTCATTGTCTTTATTAACCAAATATAGAAATTAAGTTAAACATTTTAAGGGGAGGGGCAAAAATCAATGATTTAATCCTCTTTTCTTGACTTTTTTTATCTTTTTTTCTTTTTTTTTGAGAAAAAGGGTTCAAGCATGCCTGGTTTGTAACAAGTGCTATTTGTCATTTTGTCTTAGTTGTCAGTGCTGCCTTTTTTATTTGAAATGTAGAATACTGTATTGATTTAAGAGCTTATACATTATTTTTTTCACTGCTTATCTAGAGTTAAATATGCCAAGGTAACTTGGGACTTCGAGAGTTCAGTGTTCATTTGTGATTCCTAGTTAACTGTCGAAAAGAATTCATTTTCGACAACACCGTAGTTGTGTATAGGAATCAAAAGACAAAAAGGTATCATAAACATCTGGAAAAAAACGAAAGTATCAGTTGAACTGCTACAACTTACCCATAATTATTTTTAATGTATTTTTTACCTTAGTATGTAGAGGTTCAGGAGCTAAGAACAATTTATGACATACTAGATCTCAACCAGCTGGGGAAATAATGGTCCTCAAGTTCAGTAATTTTACTGAAATATTATTTCAGAGTTTTGGTATTCTGTACACCTAGCTATCTATATTCCTACTGCGATGTAATTCCTTTTTGTTTGTTTAAATCTTCTCCTTCTGGAAAGCAGTCAGTCATATTGTGAGATCATTGTGCTTCATTTTTACTTTTTTTTTTAATTCAAACCCAAATATGTTTCAATGCATGACTTCATTTTTCCTTTCAGATGGTCTTATTATTGTTGGTGTCCACTCAGCAAAATTCCCAAATGAAAAAGTTTTGGATAACATTAAAAGTGCTGTTCTGAGGTATAATATTGTCCACCCTGTAGTAAATGATGCAGATGCAACACTGTGGCATGAACTAGAAGTGTCCTGCTGGCCAACTCTGGTCATTCTCGGGCCTCGTGGAAATATGCTGTTTTCACTCGTTGGAGAGGGACACAGAGAGAAGTTGTTTTTATTTACTTCTATGACGCTGAAATTCTACAAGGAGAGAGGACAAATCAAAGATAACAGCATTGGAATAAAGCTATACAGAGATTCCCTCCCACCTTCTCCCCTGCTGTTTCCTGGCAAAGTGACCGTAGATAATTCAGGAGAAAGGCTTGTAATAGCAGACACTGGACATCATAGGATTTTGGTTACTCAAAAAAATGGACAAATTCTACACACTATTGGAGGTAAGGGTATATTAATATTATCATAGTAATTTTAGTTCAGGAGTAGAGTATGTTTTCTGGGCCTACTAGGCTGATTCTTTTCCTAGAGTATCTAGCAGTTTATGAGCATTGCCAGATTATGTTTTTTCTACTAAAATAACTTCTACTGGATGTGAGGGGGATATAGTGTATATAGTACCATCAGTGGGAAACTCTGTTAATGCAGTTGATTGAGATGTCTAATTTTTCTGCTTTGTTCTGTTGACTAAAGTTTGTATTTTCATGTGATGTCCAATATGAATTACAAAAAATACATTTTGTATTCTGAAAGAGTTGCAAATGTGTTTAGGTTGAAGGACATGCATAACATCCAGCAGCAAGGCAGGGAAAAGAAAAGAGACAGTAATGCCTCCCTTTCAAATAGAAGAAATGAATGTTGAATTGTGGTGGTGTGTGGGGAGGTTTTTGGTGTGTGTTTTTTGTTTGGTGGTTGTTTGGGTTTGGGTTTTTTTTTTAATGAAGAACATTCCTCTATAGGATCCCCTTCTGGTTTTTAGAGAAGGGAAGAATTATTAAGAACAGGGGCATTAAGCTGATACATAGGCACCTGAAAGTGAAGTTGCCTTAGTATATATGAAAAGACCTGTGTTCTCACACACAAGGTGTACCATTTAAACAGGTTATGAAAATAGTGAAAGTTAAGTATTTTAAATTTAGTTACATTTGTTACAAAGTTTGTATTAGTAACATTTCGGCTTTAAAAAACTAATCTCTTTAACTGTTTTTGTAAAATTACTATCTGCTTTAGAATGTAAATCAAGAAAATTTGCACACTTGTATGCTTTACTCTTTCATAAATTAAACATTCAGACTTGTTCTTTTTTTAAATGGTACAGCGGTGAAAGTTACATCTTAATGCACCAAGTATATAGCTGTTAGGATAGCCCACCTATGAACAACTGTAGTAAACAGATTTAGGAAGTGGTTGGATCCCCAAATCTTTGAAAACAATGGTTCATTTATGTCTCAGAATCAGAACCTGTACGCAGATGTGTCCTGTATTACTTAGCATGGTATTGGCTGATGCCTGTCCCATGGCAGGATCCTACAAACTTCATAAAAATACCAATGGCACTGCTGTTTAAAGAAAGAAAGAAACTCTCTTGCTATTCGAAGTAACAGTGCATTGGATAGACAAATTATCCAAGTTAACCTGATACAGGCATTAGTCTTAAGACCCTTCTCCTATGGGAAGTACAGACAGGATTTCTTACGACAGAAATGTGAGAATTTGGTTTCTGTTTGATATGTGAGACGAAGTGTCTGCTGACAAGCTACCCTTTAGTGTTCTGGGCTGGTTATTAAACAGCAATTCAGAGGGAAGTATCCTAACCTCTGAACTCGTACCCCTCCTTCCTGTGGCACTCTGCTATTCCCTTCCCTGTGGATGTGCACCCTGACACTTACAAGGGGATCTACTGGAATCTGGCACAGCAGCACCTCAGTCCTTTGTGGCTGTTAAGGTCTAAATTGTCTTCTGACAGTAGGTTGTGAAAGTCTTTGTATTTCTGTGACTCAGTTGAATGATTCAGTGGGCAGAAGATAATGTAATGAAGTTGATAATACAGTAATAAATGTGGGCATGCACAAAGGTTGAAATTACTATATTTGCATCATAAATCATGATGCACACATAACTCATATCTAAATGTCTTCTGCTGACACATACTGCTAATGACTTTAAATGTTACTCCCTCTGAAATATGATGCTTACCTTCATACTGTTATATTCAGGTCATGTTCCTTTCTATTTCTTGGTTGTTCTGTGCAGAAGACTCACTCAATCATTCTCACTGTTCTTTCCTGTAATTAGCTTTATGTCATCTTTTTCCTAATTATTATTATTGATGAGAAAATGCTGCTAATCAAATATTAGTTTAATTTGTGATTACACCAAAATCTAAACCATTGAAATGGAGTTGAACTTTGGAAATTGAAGTTTTTCCTGCTGGCTTGCTTTGATGTAGTTGGGAATAAAAAAAGATGTAATTTTTCATTTCTGTCTTCTGTTGTTGCTATTGACCTTTAGTGCAAGGGAACAGGAACAGTTTAGACCCCTATTAAGAATTCTCTTTGGAAGATGAGCTTGAAGAAGCAGAGGAGTTGTGGAGAACGAGTTCAAAACTTTATAGTGACAGTCTATTGTCATTACGTACCACAGTGACTAAAATGAGACTACACAAAGTATTAATGATGTAAACTCTAGAAGGTGCTGTGGAAGCATCTCTTAGAGTATGTAATTCTCTTATGGGTTTAAATGTATGCACTTTATAGTTTTTTTCTTTTCTAAGATTACTTTTGAGTTTGCTTTGTTTCATTTATAGGTCCAAACAGTGGAAGGAGAGATGGAAGGTTTTCAGAGGCAGCTTTCAACTCGCCACAAGGGATTGCTATAAAAAATAATGTTATTTATGTAGCTGATACAGAAAATCATCTAATTAGAAAGGTAGATTTTTCCATAATGAACTTCAATATTTAATCGCATACCTTATTCTACTTACACAGGTGAAAATTGACTACTCTCCAAATACCCTCAACATCAGGAAGGAAATTTGGCCCAGTATCTTATAAACAAATGCTGTTGCACAGTTTGTTTTTTAAAGGGCTGCATATACTTTTGTGCTTCCGTTCAAATTAAGATGGTATGCACTACTTGTTCTAGCATAACTGATTTTTCTGTTTTTTTTTCTGGTGACTCTTACTTTCCTGTTACGAGAAACATCTATTCTTAGTACTAGAAGCAAAAAATGTTTTTGTTTTACTTCCAGTAGTATCAGATTCTTATCTAAAGTTATTGTACTACCATGGTTCAGTGAGTATCTAAACTTCTGTTAGCTGTTTGGGTATCTAAAATACAGTTACCTGCTTTAATATCAGAATTCTCTGCATGTGGATTTTTTTTTTGATTAAACATTTGCAAGGTTTTATCATGTAAGAATGTTAACACTTCATATATATATTGTCATTGGATCTTACATTTGGTTAGGTCATTTTGGAATAATGGGCAGTTACGTTTGTTGAAGCAATATAATAGTACCTCATTATTAAGTATTTTTATGCATCTCAGAAAAGATCTTGTACTCAGATCCTCACCAGTATGTCTGAATTGTGATCAGAGGAGGTACATTCTTCCCCAATTTGTACTGTCAACCGTGTTCATTCTGTGTTTTACTTAAAGGCACTAGTCCACAAACTCCCTGCACTATATTCACTGTAGCTGTCTACCAGGTCTTATTCTGTAAAGGACCAAAGCTCCCAGTTGGTAAAGAAACATTGTTACTAAAAATGAGTAGTTTGCATTGGCATCCTCATCTTACTCATACTCATCACTGTAGCCTGAGGACTGCAGGAAATTAAGCGTTGCAGGTAGCAAAGACAGCACAGAAACATCTGAAGATCTGGATTGTACTGCTTCAGCATTTTTCATGATAACTCCCTTTCATCAAATGTGCCATGAGAGTATCCAAGAATTAAAGTAATACACAGATACAGTACATGCTTCCAAATGTTTGTGCAGGCCACAGGCCTTGCAAAAAGAGTGCATTTACAGCTACAAAAGTTTGAAAATTTTAGGTTTGAAAGACTCCCTTTTTACATGAGCATCACAATAAATTCATGAGAGGTATTGGAAGTCACTTAGAAAGTAAGCAGAGGGGATTTAGGTTGCAGGAATGAAATAAAATACAAACGTTGTTTGCTCTAGGGTGTGAAATAAACTGCAAAAATAATGTTTTATACAGGGTATTTTCTATAGAGATGGGTGATACTGTTACACTAGTTGAATTTTTATGTCTTATTCCTATCGAAGTTTAAAATAAACATCCACATCCATTGTCTGAGTATTTTTCTAGAAAATTTTGATGCTTTCTTCTACAACTGCTCAGCAAACCTTTACAGAGCAGTGTTAATATTTGTTGCATGTGGAAGAGAATTCCAGGCACATGGTTTTCCTGCTGTCTACTGCTTCCCCCTTCCCCCCCACCAACACATCAGCAAGCATTGTGGTAAAATGAGTTGGTTTTCTACATAAACAAATACCTGAAATTTGTTAGGATTTGTTCTTTATTTATCAGCAAAAACTCTCTGGTTTTGACGTTAGCTTGAACTATATGTAATTGCAATCAAGTTAATTTTGTACATTCAGTGTGTGTAATTTTGCTTCTTGTAGATTGACCTGGAATTAGAGGTGGTGACCACTGTAGCAGGCATTGGGATACAAGGTGTTGATAAAGAAGGTGGAGCAAAAGCAGAAGAACAGCCTATCAGCTCTCCGTGGGATGTGGTCTTTGGAAATTCAAGTATTGTATCAGTTGAGCTTTTAACATCTTGTATTTACACATGCATGACTGTTTACTAAATGTTTTCCTGTTTTGGTGATAGTCTGAGATACGAAAGAGTACAGGTTTACTTTACAGCTGAGCCTGAAAAACAGTGATTTCATTTGCAAGTGATAACTGCAGTTCTGCTTTGGATCCTGAAAAAATGTGAACTGTTACTCAATGGAAGAAAAATTCTTTTGTAGCAAGTTATATAACTGGGTCCAAATACAGAAGGCAATTGTGATTGCTTTTGTTAGGCCAGTGCTTAATGCCAGAATCACTTAAGAAGCAGCTACGTTTTACAGGAAGTGAGCATTGTCTAGAAGTTCCTTTCCTTGACTATACAGACACGTCTGACCACTTGTAAATATTTGAATTTAGGAAATAAAAATAATTTTAGTTGAAGATGTCTGTTTATCCCTGTTTAGGTGACATGAAATCATTAGACTCAACATCATGACAGAGTTGATCAGATAGGAGAGGAATACCTGAGAAAAAGCCTTGCAAGCATGAGGGGGTAAAAATTAAATCTTTGCATAATAAGGTGCAAGAATCAGCTTCTGAGGATTTAAGTAGCTTCCCTTCCTGATTCACTTAACACACACCTGAGCTTGACATCGCATAACTGCCATGCTTTCAACTGTTATTAACTGTGAGTTGATACGTTATTTTCTTGTGTTTCCATTTCAGTATAATTTAGAATCTGCAGATGCCAGTCTCTTAACAATGACAGAATAGTGCTTAAATATGGTGTAAAACCCTTGGGTCAATATTGCAGGCATAAAAATTGACTTCCAATATGGAGATTTCTTGAATCTGCAGATGAATGGTGTGGGGAAGTAGCATGATTTAAGTCTAATATCTTTAAATGAGAAGTGCCTGCAAGATTAGTAAATTAAAACATTCTACTGACCTGGAAGCATTTCTTACAATCTTAGGTCAGTTACAAGGGAGGAAAACGCACTCGGATTAATTTTAAGGGAACCTAAAGCTAGTTCATAAATGCTGAGTGTATAGAAGTCTTCTGGTACAAATACATTATCAGTATAGACAGTGTACCACCAGCAGCCTTGACTTAAATAAACAACCAGCAACAATTTTTAGATTTAACAGTTTTAGTAACATGTCTTCTACAACAACAACAAAGAAAAAAAAAACAAAAAGAAAAAGGCAGTTTTTTCAAAGGCATTGTCAATGACCCTTACAACCTGTATTAAACATGTGGAATCCTACTTGCAAAAGAAAGAGTACCTGAAAGAGAATCTCACTGGGTGTGGGTTGCTGTTAATGAAGGTATGAGTTCTGCTGAATTTTATCCAATCTGGTTTTCCTTTTGTGAACCAGTAGACCGTTGTGTGACTAGATGGCATAGTTTTCAAGGTGTCTTGAACCAGCAAGCTGATCTTCGTGGGATGTTATTGCAGAGCTGTTTCGCAGATCAGCAAAGGAGGAGACTAATAACTCATCAGTGCTTCAGAAACTTAAGCTGATTAACAGAACTATTCAAAATATCCTATAATTTTACTTTTCATTTTTCATGATGCTTTCATCTGCTTCTGCTGTTAGTTGAGTATATGTTGATACTTTTTATTTTTGAGAGCTCTGCTTGTTAAATGTTAATTGATATGATTGTTATCAACATGAACATAGTAATCACTGAATTAGTCACCTGTAGAGGATTAGTCATCTGCACCGTTCAACACTGCTGAATTTTTATAAGTATTTACATGAAAATCAGATCTTCTGAATGCACTCTGGTCAGACCAGTACAGATTTTTTCATATTCAAATTAGAACCTACCAGTCAGCTGTCTCTTTAGATCTCTACAAAATACAATACAACCTGTCAGTTATGAAGAGATTAAATCAATTTGAATTCCTTCTTTGAGAGGGTAATAGGGGTGTGTGTGCTTTCAGTTTCTTTTGAAGATTTTTTTCAGTATGGTTTTGTGTGAGTAAAGTAAACTAGGAAAAATCTAAGTTACTGTAATAGCTATATAAAACTCTTTAGAAAACTGTAACCAGAGAGAGTTGTCAAAATGGAGGGTTATATTGAGTAGAATGCTAACAGGAATTTGTCCCAGAGCACGAGGAACCAGGGCCGTCTCTTGTACTGTGCAGTGTGTTTACAGCATAGATGCTGTCATGAGCTGCAGTCACTTCTTTAAGTTTGTTACCGGACATCAGAATAGTTTGTCAATACTGTAGCAGAGCTTGTCGAATTGTATTGTTACTGCAAATTGCTTGAGCCTGGTAGGATCTTCTGTTACTATCCAGTATATCACAGGATGCATTTATTATTCAGTAAATGCGTGCAGAGCACAGTTCTGTAGGAAATCTTCACTGTCCTGGGCGGAGACCCGGCCTGCTGTTGGTGATCCTCAATGTGCTGTTTTACAAGTAGATACCCTGTTGTCAGTATATTAAAACTGGTATGCCAGTGTCTATTTATGCATTTGGATGGAAGGAGTAATTGCTGAGAGTTTCAAAAATTACTTTTGTTCGCATCCATACAGCAGTGCCCATTTTTTATGTATGCTTGTATGTGTATCTGTGCAAGTTGCGGGAGGTAATGTATGCTTCAAAACCTTTGGTTCATTATTACAAAATCTATAAGTTTGACTTTTGTGTTAACTGGTGTGGCCTATGGGAAATAACATCATACTTTCCCATTTTCCTTAGATCTGTGTAGCTTAAATTGTGTACAAGAGGCGTTTTTTCTTTTCAGAAGATGAATTTATGGATTTTAAACAAGTGATCCTTCTGTGAGTTTCCTTTCAATGTCCAAAGCCATGCTATCCAGAACATGAAAGGGAGAAAAAGAGAAGTTTAAGCTGTTTATGTACTACACTAGATAGTATTGAACAGCTTATGCTGACCTTTTTCAAAGTCTCAAAAGGAAAGGCTACCTCTTAAGAGAAAAAAATTTGCTGTATCATTTATATTTCTTGAGTTTACTCCTACATACGGTTCAGAGTATGTATTGATCAATTAAAAGACTTCATTGTTTGCGTTTTAAAATTCTAATGTATAGTTTGTTGTGAAATTAAAAATATTGAGAAAAAGGTTTGAGGGCGGAGATAAGTTAATATTCAGAATAGATACTACATAGTGGCATGCTTTTAAGCATCCTCATAGTATTCCATGAGATAATAGGCTTTTGTTTCCCCATTTTATACAGATGTGAAGTCGGAGGCAAAAAGGCTAAGTGATTGTGAAATACCATTTAAAAGAATGTTGGCACAAATGTCTCTAAGGTAGGGGAGTTAATGGAGACAAAACACATGGTAGGATTCAGACAGACAGTATCCTTCCTTGTCATCTCTTTTATTTCCTTAGTTGTGGCCACTGAGCTTCTGTTTTACCCTCCCCCTTTAAAATTCTTGAATGAACTCCATGGATTAAATTCTGGCTTCGTTGAAGTTGGTGCTGAAATTTGCATTGACACAGATTGTGCAGGAAATACAGTGGGAGGGCCAGCAGCTTAAAAATACATTATTAAATTACGGTGTGCTTTTTTAGTTTTCTCTGTTGTCCCCTTCTATTTTTATGCAGTGGGTGTTGAAAGCAAGTGATACTTAAATGCACAGTTGATCTGAGCGTGAAATGTTCCTGATAGCTGCATTCTTGCTGGAAGGAACAGGACAATGACTTGTGCTTGGTGACATAACTGTGTGTTTCACATTCCAAAATCAGGTCTTAAAATGCATGATTGTAATCTATTTATAGAAACTCCCAAGTACAGTATTGACCATACTTTCAGTAAACTCACTGGAAATTTTTACGTCAATTTAGGTTTTACATAGATATTATGTAAATGAAAGTACAGTACCTTATCATACTGGTACAATTTTTATAGCCCTTTTAAGGCAAAAGTATTTAAGATTTTTTTTTTCCCCCTCTCCATGTTTCTGCTAAAGGGTTATGTAGTACCACTGCATTCCAGAGGAAATACTTTTTTTGTTATTATTTTTTTAATTATCCATGGTGATTCTTCCCTAATTCTACAAAAAGGTAAAGCAATAATCACTTCAGCAATAAGCAGTTAGAACTTCCTGGGAGAGCTCAGACCATATATGAACAGTTTATGTCTGAACTGTCTGTATCTTGACAGTGCTTTCTACATGTTACTCTTCTTTTTCCTTTTAGTCTGGTCTCATTCTGGCATTGAGGCTGCAGGCTCCACTGTCCTGTGAAGAATATTCCTTGGTAGTAGCTGAAAATAAAAGAGCTGCTTTTATGATCATCGGGGATTAATTATGAATTGCTTTTCTGGACAACTCAGAATGTGAATTGCTGTAAACATATGTGGCACATGTAGTATGACTGCATGATGCAGCAATGTAAACTTACTTGTAATGCAAAAGGCATTCTTATCTCTTTAGCAGTTCCTCAAAGCTTCCTCATTGAGCTTTGGGCTGTGTCTGCCTGCATACAAGTTCAATTCCATAGAAAATCATGTTAGAGACATCATTGACATGAAACAGCATTGTCTGTCTTTTCTTCTTGAACTATATCCTAAATTTACATGTAAATGGCAATTATTTTTTATTGAAGATATTTGAAATTTTAAAGAAAAAGTAACTTCTTCATTAAAGATAGGGCTGAAGTAAAGTGGAAGACTTATTACAGGATTTTATTCCTATGTTAGACTGCTTAAGGTCACTTCAGAAATAGGATATTAAGAAGTTACAGTGAAGGACTGCAGTGAAGCAGGACGCTACCCCGTCTTGCTTTGGGAGGACTTCTGAAGCACACTGTTCCTCGTCTGAGTGGGTCAGCCAACTTCATACTGTTGGCTGAATCACAGAGAGACACAAATAGATTTAACTGCAATTTTCACATATCCTAACATAACGGTTTTTAACTGTTCTCATTTGATGCTAAAAGTGCTGCTTTCAAATATGGAATGTGGGTGTTGGGGGTCAGGGGAGACTGCGGTGCTGGAGTACTCCCAAGTGTATGCGTTTACTGTGCTTATAGGAATGAATAAAACATATGACCAGACTTAGCCTTTTCTGTAGTTATAGTGATGTATCCTGACACTACGTAATCTAAATTAGGTCTTTCATGTTAATAAATGCTATCAGTTTGGAATTTTTTTAAGTATTTACTGCCATGACAGTCAGAAAGCCTGAATCAGAAAACTTGGGAAAGAAAGGGGAAATATTTAATTATAGTCATCATTTTTAGCTCCCTATTATCTCCCATTGTATGACATCCTCTTGGTATCTATGTCCAAGGATTTCCCTTGATGAGAGGGGAGGTATGTTAACTAAGGAGGAAGATTCCAGAAGCATTTTGTTTCATAAAGGATTACCCTGTTTTCATGATGCAACACTATGTGAAAAGAGTGCCAGGTAGCACAGGGAAAAAAGAAGAAAATTAACTTTTATTCCTCCGAAAAGGATGATGTGTACTTGTGACAGTCCAGAGTTATGGTGCTAAAGCATACCTTTGAGGCTTTGCTATCTGTCTCACTGGGGAAGAATGATGATTCTGTAGCTTTTCGGTCAGATTTGGATTTAATTTGCTAAACTTCCACTGACCTAAGTGAAGGTGAGACTTGCATTCACATGTGCACATAGGCAGCGTGCCTATCTGTAAACCGGAGGGCATATTGTATAGTCCTTTTTGCCTCTAGGGGTTTTTCAGAGGATGAGTGTACCAACAGACTTCTTCCTTGTTATTTTTTTTAAAGATAAAATTAGTAGGCAAGAATAATATTTTCAAACTTCAGTCTATTTAGAAAATGTCAGTGGTGCCAGCCACAAAATGTAACTTGATTCCCAGGCTTTTAATTCCCAGACTGGAAGTAAGCATGCAGTCCCCAGGCAAGGAAGCTGGAAGTGTTGGTAGTCCTGGGAATAGAATCTCTTCAAACACGTTTTGCTGTTGACTGGTGTGAAATAAAGTCTTTTCTGTGTGTTCAGATTAACGGACAGTTAATGGTTAACAGTATTACTGAACTGTTCAAAATTGTGTATGTGTACAAACAGGATAAAACATAGATACATAGCAGAGGCAGATTCAGGAAATGAATCATTGTATAATAACTGAAGCATTGTATAATACAGAATGCCAGTGTATTCAGAGTTCTGTTTCATTATTAGTGAATCTTTAGAACATAAGTATGTCACATTTGCAAGCCATACTTTGCTTTGATAAAGGCAGCACTAAAGATAAGAAAGCACATACCCTAATAAGGAGAAACTACACTGGATTTTTAAAACAGCTCAAGATAGGTTGGAATGTGGTGCTTAATTGAATAAATGTAAAAACAATTGCTTTGTTCTTTTATGTTGTTTCATACTAAATGATTTAAAAATAATTTTTTCCATTCAAGGATGATAAGGAGTTATGATAATGATGGTATTACCATAATTTTAGCATGCTGGTTCTCCCTGGCCCCCTTCTCCTCTGAGAACAGTACAAGGATGACAGTGGTGACATGTCCTCAAACCGTTCTGTCCTTAAATAAGAGGTTTTTTCTGTCTTTTGTTCCAGAATATAAAGCATTAAACTCTGTAGTGTCAGGACTATTGTGTGATAAAATACTTTGACTGCACAACTATAGGCATTGCTTTTACTTTTCTGGTTTTGTATTTTCCACAATTCAGTGTGCTTGTGCTGTTCCCATGCTTGCATCCATTCTCTTCGTTCTAATTGCCATCTGGTAGAAAATATTTAAGTTACATTAAAATTTGTGATGGTTATGGAGGTCTTACTTGTTTTTCCTGTCTTGTTCTGTTAGTTGAAGAAAGGATCTTCTCTCTATTGATCTTACATATTCACTAAAATTTGAAATTAATATTGATACTTCTTTCCTGTGTCTCATATTTGATAAGCCTTTCAGTGAGCAGAATTAGAGTAAGAAATCTTTTCAATTTTTCAGCGTATCACTGTCACAAGGGAGTTTTCAGTGGGTGGAATTAGAGAATCTGATAGATGAATGGAACTGATTTTTCTAAAGTGCTCAGTTCAAGTCTTACTCCTTCATTTCATTGGTGGATGAAGTGAATACTAAATAATTAACAAAGCACTTTTTGAGATCCCTCAGAATGAACTGCACAGCGTAGCAAGATAAAAAGCTCACTTTCTGAACTGACCATGGTTTTAGCGTTATTCAGTCTGGGGTACTCAGAATAGTAGCATCTGGAAAGTGCAAGATATACATCATGGAAACAAAATCCTGAACCTGAACATGTACTATATAGGAAGTAATGAAATGATTTCATAGGCCATTTTCTCAATTTATATCTCTTAGAAACAAGTTCTAAGCAAAGGTGATTCCAGGTATTTTTGGCATTGCCAGTACTTTGGTAACATCTCTGGTGACTCATAAAATGTGTGGTTTTCAACTCATTTTGCAAATCTTCCTGCTGAACAAAACTCTTAGGTGCTTTGGAAATTTAACTTTTATTCTTGGAGATCTAGTTTGGGTGAAAACATGGAGCCGCGTGGAGGTGCAGGAGAGAGTCAGCAGAGTTCCTTTGATCACAGTGTTGGAAACCTTTATCTTGGTCCAAGAAGCAGAAAAGGCTGAAGATAAACTGTTAAAATCATACCAGTGTTACTATGAAGAGGGCTCACAGAATGAGAAATTGATTCTGGAGAGAGAAAGATGCTTTTTTTCCCCCTCTTGCAGTGTGTAATGTAGAAAAGGTTTAGGATTAGAAGAAAAACAGCAGGATCTCAGTTGAGAGAATGGTGGTAACTTCATTTTAGGAATATTGATTTGGACTAACTTTTCAGGTTTAAAATGCTTGCAAGCATTTTACATATAATTGCTTTCATTTTGAAACTTCAAAATATGGGGAGGAGGTATCCATTAGATTGTTTGTAGGGACAGCTATGAGATGTATAATGTTTTCTAAGTTCTTGTGAATAAAAACTTTCTGTGAGCAATTTGAAAGTATTTTTCTGATGAGTGCCTAACAGTTATTCCAAAACCTGATACATTCGTTTAGAAAAACATTTTAATGTTGTCTCTGACTGGATGGGACAGTTGTATACAGTGTGCATAGATTAGTATGGTGTTAGGAAAACAACAGTGTAGCCATTTTAATGCAGTTTTTAAATATCAACTTTCTGTTGCTTAAGATTTTCAGAAAAGGCTAAGGTAAGTAAATTTCTTCTGGATTTGGGTTTTTTGGTTTGTTTTTTTGAATGGTCTTTCACAATTTGTCTTCACGTGTTCTTGTGCTGTAATATGATATGTTTAAAGCTATAGAACATTTACACGTTTTTTGCTTTCCATTTGCATAATTTTATTTGTGAAGTATTATCTGGGAAAGCTTCGTGTAATTTCTAGATTCGGATTGGTGAATAGTAGTTTTATCCTTTGAGTTGAAAAACCTAGGTGCTTGGCATGTACTTGGACACTTCTTGATCAGAAGGTCACTGTTCCGCAGATCTGCATCTTGTGTTTGTGATACCACATGTACATGTGCACAGGGAGAACAACTTGAAAACTGGATGGTTAGTGGAAGGGGAAATCAGTAATTGCCCACATCGCATCTAGTGTTTGAATAAACAGCAGTTGTTGCTTTCCAGAGCATAAACCTAACATGAAATGCAAGCATCAGTTACCCTTATCTTAAAAACATTATGTACTCTTGAATGTACAATGGTACTGCCATGGTTATTTCTCCCAAAACCTGTAAACAACTGCTGGTAGTGTTTTTGGAATATCTAATTTTGTCACTAGCATAGTAAAAAACCACAAACCAAACCACACGTCCCCCACCCCTCAGAACCATGCTCAGCAAAGATACATACATATTTGTTGGCTGGTATGAATCCAAAAACAACAGGTGAAACATGGACCCAATAGCAAAAAGTTGCAAACAGCAAATCCCATTTGAAGTATGCTCTTTATCAGGTAGGAGTATCAAAACCACAAGTTTTATATACTTGGGAAGAGAACAGAAGAAAAATAGCAGAGTTTTTGGTCAATGGAAGACATTCTCTCTCCTTCTCTTGCTGTTTTTTGGTTGAGGGTTTGGTTTTTTTTTTTCTTCCCCATGGCAAACGGTGAGCCAGAGTAGGTAGAACAGCAGGATTGGTTTGTTAATGTCTTTGTTTTATGAAACATTCCCAAAGTGGGGTTTTTTCATCTGTTTTTATACATCCATTTTTAAAAGTTTCAGGGACCCAGGAAGATGACGTTTTATGGATAGCAATGGCAGGCATTCATCAGGTATGGGCACTGATGTTGGAAGGTGGAAAACTACCGAAGGGAAGGTAAGCAACTGTAATGAGACACACGTGAAATTGCTGTTTGTCTTGATAAACAGCTTTCAAACCCCAAAGAGAGAGATAATCAAACTGAAAATTATTTTTCTCTACTGTACTTAGCTTGAAGCTTGCTGCTTCTGTTCAGACTTAAAAGGTGTGTGTCCTTTAAAGTCTGCCTATTTTTTTCCACATCTGTTAAATAAAATGAAAGATACTACTTTTGCTATAAAACTATGACTTGGTAGGTACATTCATATAATTGAATGTTACTTTTCATTCCGTTTGCTGAATTACCTAGTGATGAATGATATGCTAAGGTGAAATAACAGTTAGCACAAAGGCATTGGGTAATTCCTTGTGCTGCCGTATAGTTGGTTTTATAACTCCCAAGTGCTTGTCTTGTAGCTTCTGTTTATGCCTAAAGTCTTTAAGTATTTCAAATTCATTCTTGAACTTGGGTACTGTTTTCCTTTAGTGATTTAAAGAAAGGAGTCTGCCTTCGATTCGCTGGGAGTGGAAATGAAGAGAACAGAAACAACGCATACCCACATAAGGCAGGCTTTGCACAGCCTTCGGGTCTCTCTCTGGCTTCTGAGGAACCATGGAACTGCCTTTTTGTAGCGGATAGCGAGAGCAGCACTGTGCGAACCATCTCTCTGAAAGACGGAGCAGTGAAGCACCTTGTAGGAGGAGAGAGAGATCCTTTGGTAATCACTTCAAACTTCCCCACACTGCCCTACTAATATTCCTCAAGCCTGACCTGGAGGAACCACTTTTGGGGTGAGAGGGTAAATCAGTTTCCGTGGCCATCAATTTCTTAACTTCACTGCTTGGAATGCAAATGTGTGCCAGTTGTGACGCTGAGGTTGTAGTGCAGATTGTTGCTCCTCAGATAACAAATCACTTTTAAAATAGCTAACTTGATTCAGCATTGTGTGGTCATTAAAGCCACCTGGATTCATATTGATAAGTTAAATGTGAGAGTTTCCATTTCCATGGTTAGCATCCACACTTCCTGGTTTTCAGTATTCTTGTTTTGAAATTGTCTTGATTTTTTATTTTTTTCTAAGTCAGTGAATTTCCATTTAATTACAATCATTTAAATTCATGTCAACATTGAATAATGAATTAGTTTAATAAAATGCTTTTCCAGAATTTGTTTGCCTTTGGTGATGTAGATGGAGCAGGCATAAATGCAAAGCTGCAGCATCCCTTAGGAGTGTCATGGGACAAGAAAAGAAAACTGCTCTATGTGGCAGATTCCTATAATCATAAGGTAAGCATATAGTAGCTTGTTATATGCAGGCTTTACAATTCTTACTACTGTGAAGGATTACTTTAGGATCATACAAAGATTGTGCTTGATTCAGTTAAGCTGAGGAAACAAATTATACGAGTTCCTTGTGGGTTCTTTTTCTTCCCTTCCTTCCCTTACAGGTCCTTCTCTTTACCACTGTTTTGATGTCACATGCTTTTGTGTTGATATGATGGTCCCTTGGGGAAGGTGAATTTAAAGTGCCAAGTTACAGTTCAGACTAAAGACCCTTTCCTTATGTTTTCCCAAAGATGCTGAACTAGAGCAAAAAAGAGCTAGGAGTGTTTAGTCAGGAATACTGCAGGTTTGGTAAAACTGGGAGAACAAGAGGACTTGCTTTTCCCTTAAAAAAGCCACCCAGGGTTTGGGAAGTATTGTGGGTGGCCTCCATGGAACTCTGAGATAAGTGAGATTGTTTTGTGTGATTGTTCTTATGCGATGTTGTATAAGCTTTCACGTCTAGAAGGTTGTTAACTGTACATTGATTAAATGCATTAAAAGTAATTTGTTTTAATTTGAAGAATAAAGAATATAACACTAAATGCTTATTAAAATTCATGCGGCAAATGAAACTTTGTTTCAGGTATTGTATAGAACATTATAAACTTTTTTTGCTATTACTTTAAGGGAAAAAAAATCACGTATTTTTAGAAAAAAAATTATATATAAGTTAGCCTGCCAGTTTTGTTATGCTCTTACTATTTTGCAAATGTTTCTAGAAGGGCAACAAACATTAGAGAAACAAGCCATTCAGCATGCTTTTACACCAGAGGGGCAGGTGCCTTCAAAATTATGAAAGGGAACACTGAACGAAGACCAAAGGAAGAAGTAAAGTCCAGCAGAGAATGGGGAGGGGTGAAGATGGGACATGTCATTTGGTACAGTATGATAATTTAGCTTCTAGACACACACTTGGTGTAGCTAAGGTACTCAAGGTTAGTTCTGGCTTCTGAAAATGTGGGGCATAGGATAATGCAGAACTTCTAAATCCTGGTAGTTTTTTTTCAGAGAAGTTTTTTTGTGTCTCTGTTTATCTTAGATTAAGGTTGTAGATCCCAAGATGAAGAACTGTGCTACCCTGGCAGGCACAGGAGAGGCAAGCAACATTATTGGTTCGAGCTTTACACAGTCAACTTTTAATGAACCAGGAGGTTTGTGTGTTGAAGAAAGTGGCAGCTTGATGTATGTTGCAGACACGAATAATCATCAGATTAAAGTGTTGGATTTGGAAACAAAAATTCTTTCCATGGCAAGTAATACTTATCAAACAGGCTGATAGTGGTGTTTCTTGATATAAATTACTATTTTAGACTTTGGCAAGTGGTATAAAAATCATATAGCTAATACACTTTTTGGGTACAGTAGCTGTATTCACAGAATGTTTTGTGATGATGCAAATAAATGTTGCCTGTTAGCACAGTTGTTGAAAGCCTTAGTCTTTGGAAAGGCAACTTTTGCTTGAAAACAGAAAGTAATGATCCTCTAGAAAAGAATAATAGAGAAACATGAGTTATTAAAAAATACAGCCCAGTTTTGCAGTATGAAAAGCATTCCATGAGCACTTTGTAACAAGTGGAAGCTGGAATCGATTGCAAAGTCCTGTAGTTAAGATGTGATTTTGGGAGGTCAGTGACTTAAAGCAAAATACATAGCGGGCTGCCAAGTTGTCAAATCAAAACCCCTGTCATAATTGAGCACTACTGTATTTGCTTATAAACGTGAAGGCAAACCAAATTTGTGCTCCTGTCTTACAATGGCAGCATGTCTTAATGTTTTCATATATATATACACACATATATATGACATAATGGTCCAACTGTCGTCTTGTGTGTTTCTTGCATTTAATAGTACATGATCTTCATGTATGTTTAAATTTTCATATCATGTAACATGTTGGTGGCCTTTCTGGTAAATTATCCTTTACTGTTCGGTCTGCATGGTTAAAATCTCGGATTTTATTACCAAAACACGCAGTTTACTGTCAGATTAGAAGAAATTTTATTTTAAAATATAATGCAACTGTTAAAATTTTAAATTAAAGGATACTCTAAAGTACTTGTGGATTTTATGGTTTTAATAGTAAGTCTTATTTTATTTGAATTAATCAGTTTTATCTTTTTAATTTTAAAAAATAATTTTGTCATTTTTCTTTGTCTTTGTAGTATTGTTGCACTGTCAGAAAGTTTTAGTCCTATAGCCATATTATCATGTGTTAGTTTTCCTAGTCCATGTCAGCTTCGGAACAGTGATTGTATTGTGAAAGCCTATTTGCTTTCAGTACAAATAAAAATAAGTATTTTGTTTGGTTTCTACTGATAGCTGCCTATCCTGCATCCAGAAGCATGCGATGTTCCAGATAACCTGCCTGTGCAAAAGGATAAAATAACAAACCTTCCAAAACTGCCTAAATCTGCAGCAAATGTTCAACTTCCTTCACAAACTGTAGCTCCTGGCCAGACAATTCAGTTTTTATTAAAGTTGACTCTTCCTCCAGATTCAAAACTGAATGAAGAAGCACCCAATTCCTGGTTTATCACAGCAGAAGGTAAAGTGTCGCAGTCCTGTGTTCCCATTTGACCTTGTGATGCATTACATGTTCTTTCAAGTTGATACATTTAACAGCTGGAGTACTAAGATTGGAAAAGCAAAACAAAACACCTGATGGGCTGGTTTTGCTTGAATTAATACGTGCTGCATGTTGGTTTGTTTTATTAACTTTCTTGGAACAAGCTGCCAGTGAGGGCTTGCAAAGGCACTGATCCCCCTTTAGATGCCTGCCCCCTCCACTCTGTCTCTACGAACAACTTATCCCAGCACTACCATCTGTTTCTGGGAGAAAGCTCACCACTGAAGCTGAAGCATATTCCTGAAAGCGAGTCAGGTTTTTTTTGCTTTTGTCTCTTCCAAAAAGTATTTGAAATACATTTATACCTAACCACTTTGAACCTACTTTATTATAATTCATATTTTTATATTTCTGCTTTTAAAAGCAGTGAACAAATACTGTATAGGCACTGCAGTTTGTTTATATGCCTCGTAATTTAGAGTGGTTTGTCATCCCAATTTGTGTTTTTGGAGTACAAATAGACTATTTCCAGGAGAGTCAGCACACTCTTTGGCCTGCAGGATCTCCAAATACTGTTGAAGTAAAAATATATGTGATAGCTTCAAGGGTTAGTAAAATTGGAGAATGTAAGCAACCTAAACTCAACGAGTCATTTCAAGCTCATAAATTCTAGAACCAACTTTTAGGCATTTTTTGAAAAACACCAAAAAGAGCACTTCATCCATCTCACAGTAGAATACAGAATACAGTGCAATGAGCTAGGTAGATTTATTGCTCAGTTCATTTTGCAGTTCATGTACTCTTAAATATTTAAATAAATGGGAAATTCAAGTTCTGTTGTAATAGTCAGCCCGAACATGGCTAAATTGCAGCAACCCACTTGTAAAATCAACACTTCTGTTTGGAGATGCCATAATTCACTTGCAGTTTTATGCTTTTATGGTGGATATATTACCTGGAGTATTAGACCTCTGATACAAATGTATAGCATCTTGTTAATTTAAGTTTTGCTTGTGTATCTCAGAATAAATTTTAATACCCTCTTAAGAGTATATAGGAATTGCAGATCCATTGCATTTAAATAAGATGTACTGTATATATACCTATAGTTCTGAAGCATAGCAATGGATCTCTCCGTCTTTAAATGGCTGCTAAAGAAGCATTTGTAAATTCATTCTCTCTTTCTTTTTTTTTTTTTTTTTTTTTTTTTTTTT
>JAVJGI010000065.1:18521591-18577803 GCA_035590275.1 Ibycter americanus | reverse complement strand
TATTTCTTTTTTTTTTTTTTTTTTTTTTTTTTTGTCCACAACTGGAAAAATCAGAAGGAAATTCCCCTAATATTGCGTATGGAAAGAAAGTTCATGTTGTCCTATAGGTAAAATTAGTGTTTTCTGTAGGTTTCAGACATGTTGTTAAATATCCTAATGATAAAACTTGTTCTTCTTTTACAGATAATACCTGGTTGCTTCAAGGACAGTGTCTGTCTGGAGAAATAAAGGATGTTTCCTGTCAAACTATCATTCCCTTTCAGTTACCCAGGAGCTGTCAGTCAGCTGAAGCTATCCTGGCTATCAAAGCGTGCCTCTACTATTGCAGCAAAGGTGGCAGTGCCTGTATGATGAAAGGAATCTCATTCAGTCAGCCTTTACAGATAGGTGGTACAAACCAAGGCAGCTTGACTCAAATTGAACTGATACACACATTTCTAACCAACTAACCCAAAGCCAGCTAATTTCATACTTTTATTTTACTGTCCACCATTTCTGTAGGAGAAAATACGAATAGATAACTTTTTTCTGGTGTTCATTTTCCTGGAGCTTATGACAAAGCTAAGAAATAATATAATTGGTAAAATGAAGTAGAGTTCCCTACAGCTTAACATGAAAATTTATCATCACAACCTCATTTCTTTTCATTACAGTAGCAGCAATGATATAACACTCTAGATTCTGTTGCCAATTGTGAATATATTGGATGTATGCCATTCTAAGCAATGAGCAACAATTTTTAGAGTCAAAATTTTTAGAATTTTGAAAGAGTTGATGTTATTTTGTGATGTTACTGTAAGAAGTTCTTTGCACAGTACACACTGTTAGAATAGCTAGATCATTTTGGACTTAGAAATTCCTGTTATGCCCCTATTAAATTTTAATAGAATGTCAAAACGAATAGTTTCTTTCTCCAGGCTGTAAAAGGTAGTGTCTTGCTTATTTTTCTGTAATGGCATTTATGCCACATGTATTTTGAAAATACATCTTAAACTAGGTGCAGCTCTAATTTTATGCAAACTGAGTGTTTTGCTTAACTAGATGTGACGGCCTTATTTGAAGAGCATAGTTTATGGAAAAATTTCTGTGAAAGTGTTCGGGTTCCTACAGAAGAATTTCATGCTGATTTCTAGCAAGACTGTGCCTCTCTAATGTGTGTGTGCATATATAAAGAAAAAAAACACAAAACCATGCTGGAGTTTTTCTGATATATACCCATTTACATTTTATAGTAAGTGATAGATAATGGTTGAATATCCAAACTGCAAAAATTAAATGTCAACCATTTCAAGCAGGCTGAATCACTTTCCTGCTGTTATGATTTCTCTGTAAAGACTTGTCTGAAGACTTCTGTCTTGCAAATACATAGTATTAACAAGAATATTATACTCCTGACGTCTGATTCAGTCTTTTGAAGTCACTGTTAGTTCCCCGATTTATAATAGTGGCCACTGAACCAGAACTGTATATTTAATAATAGATTATTTGCATTCATGTTTAGAGATTCTGAGTTTTTGCTAGAAAACTGATAACTTATTCTTTGGGTAAGGTGCTTTAAAACTGTATTACAAAACTCTGCCTTTGGTGGTTAAGTGTTTTGCAAGTAAAATTCCTTTAATTTGCCATAAGTAGCAAGACTATAGGAGGTGGTGCAAGTTTTTTACTTGCATTGGAAGTTTCCGCAGTGCTTAAGTGGTAATTGGATTAGGCTCTGTGCTTTGGTTGTGAGGATCAGTTCTGAGAGGATGATTTTGTTTTCAGTTTGAAGATAGTATTTTCACGTATATTATGAAGTACAGTAGTGAAAGAATTTTTATATAGTTTTTTTAGAACAATCACCATTGTTCCTCACACCTGTCAGTAAATCCTCAGTATGATTTGTTGTTGCTCTTTCTTATTTAAAGGCTGACAGAAATGTTGGTCATGAACCTGAGAGGCTTTTGTTTTAAGGGAACCATATGGACTGGTGTGGTTTTTCCTTCCATTGAAATGCCAGTCTATCTCTGAGTTCTCTCTGTAGTACCAGAAATGGTTATTATCTCACCTGTCAGCAAGGCAAGGGCTGAGCTATTATTTCTCTTGTGTTTGTTTTTTAAACAACTTTTCTAACTCAGCGTTTCAGCTCGTTTGGTAACCCTCTCAATTCTCACATGCCATTTTGAAGAAGGAAAGAGCTTTCCTTTTGTTTGCAGATTTCAAATGCCATTGGAAGGATGAAAGTAAACTAACTGATTTGGCCATTTATAATTTTTTTAACTTTAGTATAATTCACTTTTTCAGATTTGTTTGTTTGTTTGTTTAACTTTGGGTAGTAGCCAGGAAACCTTAGATCAGCTTCCAACCAGCCCACAGATTTTCCGTTGCTTGCTAAAAAAAACAAGCATTAGTTTCAGAAGTTCAAAATAACGAACCAAACTGTTACAGTTACCTTGAACATATAATTCAGCAGATGGATTTTTTTTTCCTCTCATTTTCAACTAGAATGACGTTCTATTTGTCTATCTCATTTGGATGAGACCATCAAATTCTGCCTGTATTCCAGTATTCAGAGGGAAAAAAAAGTGAACAGATCTGTTTTCTTATTGACACTTTTTAATTAATGTATTGCTGTAGGGAAAAGACTGTGTATTCCTAACTTTATGTATGTAATGTTTAAATACAGTATTATAGATACATTTTCTATCTAAATCTACATAGAAAAATATGTGTTTAAGTGTCATATCCTTTTTGTTTTCAAGTTTCAACTTCTAGTCACTATACCTAGACACACTCAGAACCACTCTCAGCCTATTGGGAAAGGTTGATAGTAGGTAGTAGGAAAACTGTTATATAAGCATCAAACTGAATTCCAGGATCAAACTGTAAAGGACCTTTAAGAATATCCCTGTAGCCAAATTTTAAATAATTGTATTTTAAGGAAAAACACAGTTTCAGCTTTACTAGTGGAGAGCAGGAATGGATCTGTTTGAATCAGTTTTTTCTTCATTTTTTAAGTCCCTTTTCAGATGACTGAATCTTACATAAACTAGGGGAGTGGGGGGTGGTATACTATATCTGTGCTACTATTACTCTTTCTACAAAGCTTCAGGGCATTCCTTGCTGATGCACTGTGATGGCTTTATGCTAAAGGAGAGGCAGAAATTGTGATGCTATCTCAAAATGACACACACAAAAAAAGCTATATATCTCAAAATGCTTTCCCCTTGCATCCGATAAGTCCTAAACCCTTTTAGGCAATAACCCCTTTAGCTTTTGCAAGGGAGAGCTCCTTTTCCTGATGTCATCACACAGGGATGCTGCTGTAATCATTCTCCTTCATCATCTTAGGAGCGGCTGATTCCCAGTGTGCTCCAGTTCTCACTGATGAGTTTACTGGGATTCAGCTCTTCTCTCAGTCTGTGTGTTCACTGCAATTGGCTTTTAATCATATAGCATAACGCTATGGTTTGTTTGTCCAAGGAATAGCACACACATTCCCGGTTTCACTCTTTCTGTTTTAGTTGTGGTGTACAGACATATTAATGTTCTATAATTAGAAAAATAAGGGTTTTTTAAAAAGCTTATGGTGTTTAGGGATACTATTTCCATTGCTTCGTCCAGGGTTTACAAGATACTTTTACAGTAAAGCAACAAGTGCCATAAATGTAACCAGACAGGCAAACAGAATAACATGTACAAGCTACAGAAATTTATTTCAGTTAAGTACCGGGAAGCATCTTCAAAATATGATTCAGAAAAACAGAAAATGTTACTACTCAGTCTAAATACTGAAAAGTCATATATTGATGACTGCTATCTCTTTGTATGGTGATGTTTATTAGTGTTTCCTGATATAAAAATTCTAAGCAGGTGGGTATGGCTCAGCACTCCCAGATTTGTATCTTACAGTAGAAGTATAGAATTCAAGACTTTTTCAGAACACATCTTTCTACTGACTTTAATAGATTTTGCATCAAGTTTTTTATTAATGAAGTAATAAATTACTATAGCAAATCTCTAAATAATATTGGTTGTATTGTCTAATGGAAGCAAGTTCAGTGGCATTTGCAGGTTTTAGTTGTGGTGTTTGCTTTTCTGGAACAGCTTTTGGTTTTGAATGAATATATTAGTAGTTCCATTAGATGTTTTTAGAAATTTTATGTAATTATAGTATCATATTCTTCATTAGACTAGGAAAAAGATAATGTGATTTTGAAGAGGGAGCGTAATCTGTTTTAATAGCTTCTTCATGTTTTAATTCAGTAATATCTTTCTGTAGTTTGTTCCTTCTGTTGAAGGAAGGGTAGCGATGCTCACTGTGTAAACCTGTTGATGGGCATATATTTTATGCTTACATTTTTAGTTGATTCCTTTTTGTGTTAGCTTCTTGCATGTCTTTTTGAGCTTTTCTACTGGATGCACTTCTTCATAGTTTTACCTTTCATGTCTTCCACTTGTAGAGCATTATGTTTGTATAATGCAGTGGTAATGTGATACAAAGCAAGTATGGACCAGATGAGTAATACATGAGAAAGTAGTTTTGTAGCATCATGTAAATGCCTTATCTGCTTAACCTGAGAAAAGGTGCATATGGCTTCCATTACATTTTATATATTCTTAATGCACTTTTTTGTTCCAGTGGGCAAATCTTGTCGCTCAAACCATGAGTAAAACTATTTTTTGTGAGAATGTCAAGAAAAACATACTCCTTATATCTTGCTCAGAGGAGGGGGATGATCAGAATTAAGTGACTTTCCTTCTCATGCAGGGGCATGTCCTTCTGTTCCTGTAATTATTATTTATTTTAGAAAAGAGAGTTGTATTATTGACCACAAATTCTCTTGAATTTTTGATTCCTAACAAGGTTTTCTACATACATGGAAGCTTTAAATGTCTGACTTTGTAGAGTTTATGAGTGATATATCTAGTTTAAAATGGCTTATAGTTTAGCAGACAACAGCAGAGATGTATGTACGTTCTTAAGATCTGCAGTTTTTTGAAATCACTGTTATTCATGAAGACTTACCTCAAAGACACCTTGCAGCTAAACTCCCACAGAAGTGTGTTCATAAAGTTTGTATTGCAACTCAAAAGTGAGTTTTCTTCTGTGTATAAAGTGCGAGAGATTGTTCTGTATACGTTGTGTCTTCCAGGCTGCGGTTGTGCTACCTGAGGAGAATTTACCATGCACAGCAGCTTATGAGCCATCCCCCCAGTAACTCTCTACTCAAATCTGCCAGCTCAGTTGTTCATATAATCAATTAAAATTACCAATTTGTTAGCAAAGATTTAGTATTTAGAATTATTCATTAAAATGTTCATTGAAATCGGTTTGTCAGGGATTAGAGGAGCTTTTCTGTCCCAAGCAGGGAGAGTATAAGAATGATGTGACAGTTGTTGAAAATGTGAGACCTGGTTATTTTTTTTTTAGTTAAACCACCACATCTGTCTTTGTATTCTACAACGGATCATGAATTTAGAAGTGGTATTTGTAACCAAATTGATTACTGTCTTCCATCAGAAGCAGGTGTTCTGTATTTTATAGGTTTTGTACTATCATATGTAAAATCAGTACTCTCATTAAGGATTAGGATTCATTCCTGTTCAGGATTCAGCACACCTATGATTGAGTTTTTGAGTTTATCTTAAGTTTCTTTGTCACAATATTATGGGGATTTTGGTTAGCTTTTTTTGATCTGTCTCTTCCTCCTGTAGTTTCCCGAAGAATGAAATGCAGCCAGTATCTTGTTACCATGGAGGTATCCAAGTAGGAAAATTCCCTCTACCAACTCCTTGCCCCTCCCCTGCTTTAGGGATGGGGATGTAAACAGCAAGTGCAATAGGGCTGTCCCATATGAAGATAACATTACCTGGCAGCTCGCTCCAAAAGGGTGCAGATGAGGTGAGGGTTTCAGGATGAGGTACAGCATGTGTTCACACTGATTCTCAAATGGATTGTTCTCTGGATAAACCCTAGTGCATACTGGCTTTCTGGGGTTACCTGCTTCCTAGGTCTGCTTCTATTTACAGCCTGTAAAATCTTGCTCCATAAAAAAGACAAGAATTTTGCCCTTATTATTCCTGCAAAAATCTTTAATCAATTAATTCATTAGTACTCTCAAGATAACCTGGTAATAATTACTGGATTCTAGGACCTATGTAGACCCTCCCTCATAATTCTAGGTAGCATTAGAATAAAATGATGTCCTCAGGTCAGCTTCGTCAAGCTTTCCACTGATGCAGCTACTGTCAAAATTTTTACCTTTACCTCTGGCCCTGTCCAGTGAGGTCCTGAATTGTTTCTCAATCTCCCAGAGCATCCCATCAAACTTCAGTAGCCTCAGCAGGGATTTTGATGGCTCTTGGTTTCAGGAAACTTGGATACTATAGATTAAATACTTTTGGCTATTATGTAATTTGCTGTCTTGTTGCACATTGTCCTTAATTATTATCAGTGTAATACATTCTTATTGCAGCTGAAAAGCTAGGAACCTTGTTTATAGGTTGAGAGCTGTTTGTGTAGGTGTAAGTACTTATTGCTTAGTGTATCTCTTTGTTGGTCTGTTGCTTTCAAACATACCAGAGAATTTTTTTGTCCAATTGCAGGCCCTAGGGCTAAGCAAAAGAATTGCAAGTATTTTTCAAGTCTTGCCTAGTTCCTTTGAAACATTGAGAATTTTGAGCTAAAGAAATGCCATTTGTAAAAATCTGGTCATAAATCTACCTTAATTTAATGGTCTGTACTTAACACGCCTCAGAAAAGCACTGTATTATTTCCCCTTTTGACTAAATATTAAGAAACTCAACCCATCTGGCCATTGTCATACTTCATAGAAAGCAAGGCAATGATTCCCAATTTGATTTTACATTCATGGTTTTAAAGAGTAAGAGCTTGTTTTTCAAGCTTTTGATTAAACTGAAATACCTGGTTTCCAACCATACATTCAAGGAATCTGTCCTGAGGGCTGCCGATATGAGGTAACTGGCTTCTAGATTTTAAAAAATTGGAGTTGATAATTAAGTGGAGGAACAGAATTGCTGAATGTTTTATGTTTTGAATATTTAACTTCAAAATTATCCAATTTCAATTTCAAAGGAGAAATAGTGCAATTAAAACTTTCACTTCTTTAAATCATTACTATTAAAGTACCATTAAGCATATATCATTAACACCTGTAATGGTTCTATGTTATTTTATGAAGAAATTAATAAAGAAAAATAAGGTAGTCGTAAAACTGCAACTGGGTGAAATCCAGGTGCTCCAAGGTTAGTGGCGAATATCTTTAGGGCCAGTAGTTCAGCCCAATGTGACAGAAATTCTGTTGTTTTCTTTACATCACGATGGCTGAAGGAAAAAAATCAGTGCCTTCCATAACAATACTTGGAAGTGTATCTTTACTGAAGTGTTGGAGTACTAATTGAAATAAGGTATTTGACAGTCATGCTTTGCAAGTTTCCGGGTTTTTTAATTCTACTAATTCTGAAACTGTGAAGACTTTTCCTTCTCCTTCATGTTTTTGAATTAAGTTGAAATTAAGGTGCTTGTTGTTCAAGCTACTCTTCTTACAAAGTACTTTAAAATGGATTTTTTTTCTCAATCTTGTGAACTTACTTCTGAAACTATCATTACCTGTTTTGTACGCTTCAGAACAAAATTGGCAGGGAGATTTCAAACAGCTTGCTGAAATTGTGATACAAGTGAGATGGAAGGCAACACATTCATTGATCTGAAAGGGTGGAGGGTGATGCTTCTTGGTATTTGAGGGGTAGAGGATTAGTCTTTGTTTTAGGGTGGGTTTTTTCCCCCTGTTCTACAGATCAGCAAAGATTCTTTAAATGGCAGAAGGTTGTGTGTAGAGGCAGCTAGGAAGGGTCAGGTTCTCTCACTGTGAAACCATGGGACTTCATTTAGGTTCTGATGCTGTATAATACTAACAAAGAAAGTCACATTTGAGCACTTAACAGCTTAATAAATGTCTCCGTATGGTTTAAGGGGAAAGACAGGGATTTATTTTTTTTTTAGTTCCTTGGGGACTTCATTGTTGCTTTGTGAACATTGGAATGTTTTTGTCTGCTCTTTGAGATACTAAACCTCTGTTTTTCTGTTATATATGATGCAAAGCCTTTAAAATATCTGAACATTTAAAAGATGTGTTTTATATTTGTTGCTACAAAATATGCAAAGAATTAAAACTGAAGGCACTTCATCTACAGCTGATGTAGACTGTGTAAATTTTTCGCATACAGCATTGCCTAATAGCGTTCTTAACAATATTCATGGATTATGATCCTTTTTAAATAAAAGGTAAATGTCCTATAATATTATGAGAACAAATAAATACACTGTAGAAGAAATGTCAGCCTTGGATACCAATTCAACAAATAAACAGTGATTAAAGAATGTACTCTTTCTCCTGTAAAACCTCTTTCTCCTTGTAAAGCTTTTTCATGGAAACATAAACATTAAAAATTTTATCTTTTCTTTGCAGGCTGGGTTTGTCTGTCAATCTTTACATGAACATAGATGCAGAAGTTGTGAAATGCATCTGCCATAAGGGGTTACAGCTTGATTAAAATCCTTTAATTAACAAGTACTGTTCATTTCACACCTTTCCCACGGGGCTCTGCAGTCGTCAGTATGTTTTTTCTAACATACAGCCATTCAGTGACCTAAGGGTTGGTAAACCAGCGTGCAGTTGTGAGGACTCCCCCACTTCAAGGTTACCCAGTGGTCTGAAAACAAGAGATCTGGTTTTATTCCATTTCTGCGCATAGAGATGAGAAATGGTGTACTGCATGAGTCACAGACTGACTGTTTTGTAGCCTTCAGTTTATTGCAGAGATCCCAGAGCAAGCTTAGCCACTGGAATTAGATCTCACTGCATTAGCTCCACTTCGAAGCCCTGTTTGTTAGCCACATTACTGTGGCTAAACTGTGCCACAGTTTGCAGTATGTGGGTGCCTGTTTAATTTTAATAATTATGGTTGAACCATATTTTAACAGCAGCTTCTGAAAAAATATAATTGTTTTGTTATAGTTGTTTTACTTGGATAACAGTTTTGCAGCTTTGACTAAGAACATAAGGATGCGGAGTAGTAAACCAGGCTTCGCATGTTCACCAAACAGCTGAGAACCAATACCAACATACCTGTGAAGATAATCCCTTATTTATGCTGCTTATCATGTTTTTATTGATGCAGTGATTTATGATTAATGAAAGCATTGTATGCCAAAACTTCAGGCATATCTACTGTAGGTGAGCCCCAGCAATAGTAGTGTAGCTATTTATTTTTTTTTTTTAAAACCCTTGCTAAAGGTTATTCCTCATGTCTGTTCATCTGTTCAAATAGTTAAAACATTTATACATACTACTTATAAAACTCCGCTAACTTCCTTTGATTGCATCCAGATTAAATATATTCAGCTTAGCCTGATGCAGTGAGTCTAAATTTGACAAATATTCAAACAAATTTGTTTGCAATTTCTATGTTTTGTTATAAAGTACATCTAAAGCTTCTGCCAAGCCTAAATCAGCTAGCTTGGGCAGGATCGCTTCATCTCTCAGCATCTTAGCGAGCGTTTGCCTTGGGTCATAAAGCTGAAAATTTACTTGCTTTCAGTTTTCATCTCTGAAATGATACCTTCACCTCCAACTTTTACCTGAGTGTTCCTAGCAGTAAGCCTGTATGTACACACATTTGTACATTCCACGTGCAAACAAATCTACGATGCTTGGGTGTATAATGGCATTTGTGTGACTGAGCTGTACTTGTGCATTTTGCCACAGCCCAGGGAGGCACTGCCTGGTGGAGATTTCTGTGGTCACAAAGTCACTGCTCTAGGAAACAATTAATTAGGCTGTTTCTAAAGGCAAGGGAAAGGAGTCTTTCATGTGAAATTCACTAATGGGGCCAAGATACTTGTTATTGCAAGGGATTCTGCAATCTCCTGCCAAGAGGAACTTATCTGGAGATTGGGTAGATGGGGATTTCAATGGCTCCTTTCCCTGCCCTGTCCTTCCCATCTAAAGTAGTTTCCTGTGGCTGTTCAAAATCATGACCCTACCGCTTCATCTGAATTTTATCTTTTCTGCCTGTCACCCTGGTATTTCATGCACAATCCCACAGAAACTGGAAACAATACCTTATGGCTATTTTGTGTGCCGCTGTGTGTAGCAAAATTCAACCCTCATGGTAACTGGGCTTTCTAGAGCCGGTTTGTTCTCTTTTGCCCTCTTAAGCACAGAAATCAAAGCAGAGGTGAGGATTTTAGCCTTCAGTTGTAAAAGAGTAGCTTTCTAAAGTATTGGTACAGCAGCACATGCTGTTTCTTTCTTTTTTAGGAAAAGCATTAGCAAGTTATAACCTGTAGTTAAATCCCTCCATAGTTTTCCTATCTCAGGCATTCCCTTAATGTGGGCTTGCCAGTGCTCAGAGCTCCTAATAACAGGCTGTAAATAGTGGGTATATTTTCCAAACTGACAAAGCTGCAATATTAAGGAGTAGTTAGATATTAATGAAGAATTTGCTTCAGTGAAACCAGATATTTAGGCAAATTTACCCTTGTGCTGTATATTCTCTTGTGAATTTCATCCACCATGGAACTGCAATGTTATTTTTGATCTTTGACGCTGTTGTTGCAATTACTGTCCTTGAGAACTGAAAAATTGTTCTACCACCATCTTTGTTTACTAACAAGAAGGCAGCACATCAGGTCTAATATCTTCTTTATACAGCAAGGCTTGGGAAAGCACATAAGTTCTCTAGCGAAGGTCTGAACCCTGTGTCTGAGTTGATGGCGCGTGTGTGTGACGTGTTTTAAGCAGAGCAGAATCAGCAGTTTAATGGTCAGCAGCAAGCGTAAGCAGTCATTACATCAAGGCCTCTGCACCTTCCCTCCCTCTCCTTATGCACACTGACACACTCATGACTTGACTAAAGCTGCGATGTTTTCCAAGTTGTTATCTGGGGTTGATACTAAAACACAGAGATCACTACGAATGAGAGATGTAACTGCTTTTCAGAATCTTAATATATTCAGCAAATGGAATCACAGGAGAGAATGTAAAATTGAAATGCACCAAGCAGTGCGTAGGAGCATCGATGCCTGAATGGCAGTTAAATCCAAGGGAAATTTGCTGGGGGCTACTGAGAAACCTGTCATTTAAATTTTTCCTTCCTTTATGCAGTTGAGTGAAGAAGATGGATTTAATTAGCATTTTTGCCATGCTCTTAGCAGTGGAAGTGCTATAAAGTGCTGATGTTATCGCAAACTCGAATCAAAGGAGGTGCATGAGGCAGAACTTAGACCATATGAGGAAGGTGCAGAGGATGTACTGGGATGCTCAGAAATCAAGCCTCTAGTAAAGAGCGACAAAATTTGCTTCACAAATTCACTGGTAAGTGTAAAATGAAACGTACTGAATCATAACAGGATTAGTTATGAATTTAAACTAGCAGGGAATTAAGTTTTTTATTTACTTGAGAATGCTGAACAGAACGATTCTCTTTACAGTAGGCTTAAATTACAAGGAAGTACGTGAAATACAGGAAAAATACAGAACTTTACCAAGAGAAGTGAAGTAGGATGGATGATGTATTTTATATAGAAGTATAAGCACCTTTTTTTTCTAACATACAGCAAGTGTTAGTGGATGGAGACTCAGGAACTTTGTGACCTGCTTCCAGTCTATGTAAGTACATCCCCTATAATCAGAAGATTATGCATTTTTCTTTTACACTTGGTACAGGGTCTCTCCTGCTTTCACATGCTGTGGTAGCCTAATCACCGTGATGCCCTCTGGGACTCTGCATATCACAGTTTTGGTCCTGACAGTAGGAGAGATTTACCTTATAGGCATCTGACAGCAGGCATGCATCTTTTTTCCAAGAACAGTCTAGCCCAGATGAACCTGTCATAATAATTGTTTTCCGCATTCTCCTAACATGCAGAAAGCTTGTGGAGTACCTTGTACAGTGGCAAGCAAAAAATTATCAGGATTCTTTTGGATTTAATCCATGCTGAAGCTTCTCACAGTCTTGAAGGAAAGTTACATTTATGATTGAAGTGTTCCCAGGAAAGAGCTAATTTACTATTTGCAAAAAAATCCCAACAAGTTTATGTTGTTAGCCTAGAAAAAATTTTATATTGTAAACTCAGAAATGTTTACAGTCAAGTAAAGAAATTTTCAGAAAAAGGGATCAAGTTATTCTGAAGCAATTCTGACCCGCCAGCTTAACAGTCTGAGGGCAATTGTAAGCAATGATATATCCTATCTGTTTATTTTGTCAGCCAAGGAAATTAGCAAGGAAAGTCCACTAGGATTATGTTCCAGCATAGCACTTGAATAGTACCTCTCAGCCTTAAAGGCCACTGAATTCTCCTCATTTTGGGAAGAGACTCGGATTCAGTAGTAAGTTTGACTCTATGATATAAACCATGTGAAGTCTGAACCCTTAGATGGAATAAATCTTTCTGCTTCTAACTGGACAGTGGAGTTTATAAATTTCTCTCAGTCAGCAAATAGATGTATTTATTTCTACATTGCTGCACTCCTCGTTAATCTCTGCTGAGTTTCTTCTTAATGACTGTCACATGATCCTTTTCACTCTACCTTCATTTCTCTAATTAGTTCTCTCAAAGCTTGCAGCCTATCTGCTTGTAGCTCTTTTTACTCACAAAAGTAATCTAGTTTCTCTCACGTTGGAAAAAAATGTTCCTAGCCTGTACATCCCTTTCCCTTTTCTTTTTACACTCATGAAATGTGCTATTAGCAAGAGCCTGCCTCCTCTATTTCACTTGTATATTACATCCCACTAATTTGGCTGTCCCCATGCTGGCCACTGAAATTGCTCTCAGCAAGGTTTCTAGTGATCTATTGCTAGCCAGATATCTTCAATCTTCTTGGCCTGCCAGTTGCTTTCAACATACACAACCAGCCTTTTAGTTGTGAAATTTTCACTTTGTTTGCATCTGCACTCCCTTTGTTCAAGCTCTCTGATACATTGGAAACTGCTCCTTCATCACATCCTTGGCTGAATAGTCCTCATCTTCCCCATCTCTTTGGTGAGAATTCCCCTGGACTGCCGCCCTTCCTTCCCTCTTCCCTTTGCATACTGTCTGTGGATCTTACAAAATTCAGCAACCACCTGTGCTGAGGAGTCACAGTCCTACCTCTCTCTTCCAGAACGGTCTCTTTCTAACAAACTTAAGTGTCATCGTTTATCTTCCTTTGACTTTATAAAATTCAATATAGCTGAAAACTCCTAATAATCTCTTACCTTAATCCTGCTGATTACAGACAAGCCTTAGAACTTCAGCATTCATTCAGATTTCAGCATCTCACTAGGTCCTTGCATTTGGACAGTGCCTGAATTTTTGCAGATTTTTTTCCATCTTTTGTCTTCTCTCTTTGTAGTCTGAACATTTGTTTGAGGTTTTCTACCTCATGTCTCAATCGCTACAACACGCCATGTTAGTTAACAGAATCTTGTCCTGCTCTTACCTATCCAAAATGTGACTTTGTCAGGAGTTGGGTTTGTAGCCTGAAGGGCGATGACTGAAACATTACTGGCTTGAATCCAACTGCCAGCTCTCCCTACTTGCTAGCATCAAGCATATGCTACACCTCCGCATATTTCAACATGCCATTCACAGCATAGTCATATCCTAGCTGTGGTGTTTTGCTAATTTTCAAGATACCAACTCCTGCCTCTGTTTTTTGCATCGTTCTGCACCGTTATCCACTATTAATCTTGCAAACATTGCAAAAAGCACCTCTGAGGCTTCCCATAATTTTCCAAAGGATTTCCTCATTAGCAATAGCAAAGCCTTTCTTACACCACTGAAATATTGTCAACATTTAGTCTCTCCTGGGCTACGATCACTCACTTTTAAACCAACAATATCTCATTGTTTGCTGTCGGACTCTGTTGGCTGCACTCTTTCATTTGTTTCTTGATGCTGTACATCAGTTGTAAGCTCTCAGTGGATACAGGACTTCTCCCTTTGTGTTTACACAACACCTAATGCCACGGAGTTTTTATTGAGAAGAGCTCCTAGACACTATTAATATAAATGATAATAGCAGTTGGTATGGCAGGTTTATTTCCCTAGCAGTGCTTAGTCTTAGAAAACAGCATTTAAAATAGATTCAGAAGCCAGAAAAATAAAATAAATTACTTCTACAAAATCTGATGTTCTGATTCCATCATTCCAGTGTCTTGCTCTGGCCTATCTGTTTGTAGACAAATCTCTCGTTGCTTGTCCCACTGAAGCTTCAGCAATGTACAAGCAAATAAATTAAAAAACCTTCCTGAACTGGAGGGATTATGTCTTTAGTCCAGGAATTCTGGAAGGGTGCATGGAGTTCAGCTGAGCTGGATGTCTCTCCAGGTTCAAGTCCTAAAGGGTCCAAAGATTTTATCATGCTTTTTATAGGGATGTTTGATCACATGCTGAAAAAATGTTGAAGTTGGCTAGAGATGCATCTGTCTTCACAATATTTATTGGCTTTTTTAGTTTGTTCTAGTGAATAAAGAGATCATTGATTGGAACGGATAAAAAACAAAAGAGCATCAGCTGACAGCAGGTCCTACACACGTGAGTGAAGGGATGAGCCTTCCTATTATGGGCTGTTGCAAAGGGCGCATTTGGAGTGTCTGTAGGAGGTGAGGTTTGTGACTATGTTTAATTTCCATGGAAGTTCACTCCATGGCTTTGGACAAGCCACAGGGATGTCTCCTGAACTGCTGGTTGTTACCGTTATATGGAGATTTGAGTGACTGATCAGTGTTCTTTCTTAACACCTACCTGACTTTTTTATGTTTGGCACTGAGCATCTGGAAGATCACGAACAATTTCATGGATCTTACATATTTTGAGCAGAAGGATTCAGTCTCCTCAGCCACAGGTCTGCTGTTCTGTATAAGCTGTTCTTTCCGTACTTCTCCACACTCAGCATCAGAAGGTGCTTCCCATCATTCCCATATCCTTTGAGGAAGATGTGCTACCACTGCTCCTGCAGAGTGGTACAGGATGGAGTGGATCCTCCTAAGAAGCTGTCAGCTCCTTCTGCCAGGGGGAGGCTTTTGGCTGTTTGAACGTAAGTCATTTCTTCTGAGGAAAGGCAGTGGCTTAAGTCCTGTTAATACCGGTTAGATGGCAATCTTCCATGGGAAGCCTGTCTCAGTAGAGAAGGATGACATGTAATGACCTCTCATTTGCTGTTGGGACATACTACTGTGCCATGACTTTGCTGTAGTTCATGAAACAGCGATGAGTTCATCTTCAGCATTGCATGGCTACAGTCCAGACAAGAGCTAACGAAAGGCATTTATAACTGAGGCCAGCAGTCTGCCAGGATTGGCATCTCTTGGTCAAGAGAAGGTGGAAAGCCTTGTCCTGAGATGGAGTTGTGTGAGACCTTAGTGTCAGTGAGGAACCCCAGAGCAGTGTAAATGCCCAGACAGATAGATGGTCAGCCTTTTCTTTGGGAAGTTCTGCAATCATACATAAATCTTCTGGCCTGGCCTGGTTTATTTTTACCTTTAATCCTGAAGAATTCCTGCCTGATATTCTAACCTTATTTTCTCATGTTTTATTAGAACTAACTCGCAAAGCCTCATTCCAGTATGCGTGGGATCCTGAGCTTAGCTTTTCACTAAAAGCTGCCTTTTTAACTCTTTCACACCTTCCCCTACTAGATTTTCCTTCTAAGATAATACGGTATCTAAGGACAATACTGGGAGGAGCAATGTGCTGTAAAATCTAGGAACTTGAAATGTAAAGCCCCTAGTACATGACATTAACACTGGAAAAGAAGCATTGAAGACCCATAATATTCAGCAAAAATTTTAAGGTATTATCTTAAAAACTTAATTTTTTTTTTTCACACTAAAAAACCCCGTAGCTAATGCAATTAATGTTGTAGTCAAGAATGTAAAGCTGTATATCCAAAACTGTCATAAGACAACAGACACCAAATCAGGTCTTGTCCATTATGGCTGTGGGAGTTGAGAGTACTCGGTTCACAGTGATTATATATCAATTTCCTAATCGGCTAGACCATAATTAAGCACTGTTCTTGTTGGTAGTGTCTTACTAGTAATTTTGGCAAGCTTTTCTGCTTGTTCTTTCATCAAATTACAAATTTCTCTGCAAAACTGACAATTTTAATGGCATTTCAATTTTTTTTCAGTTAGAAGAATGTAAACAAAATATTTGAGTCAGCTTGCTAGAATACTTTATCTTTTCCCTGCTCCCAAATATCTAGCTGTTTAACTTCACTTGAAAATATCTTCTGGTTTTTTGGAGGATCTTCTCAGTTTTGACTTACAAAATCACTTCTAAATCAGAGTAAAATTGTTTTCTTATTATTTTTCCTACTGAGAAAGAAAACTATTTTTTTTTTTAAGTGTCATCATTTCCCCAGAGACAAAACTGCATGTCCTGATGAACTGTATGTGGCAGACGTAGAGGTGCTGCACCAGAGCCCAGATGCCTAGCCCAGCCATGGCAAACAAAGGATTGTGCATAGCAAGAGCTGCCTGCCCAGAAGAACCAACCATCTGACAATAATCTAAGAAGCAGGAACTGGACATCACACGCAGAGGGAGTGCAATAAAATAAAAGTGAGGCATTTCAGATCAGCATGGTAAGCAAGAGCAAGTTAGAGTAGTCCTTGGTTTGCCTGATGCCTGCAAGTACAACTGCTCTCAGAATTTCCAAGGTAGGGTTGAGTTGTTGGCAAGGCCAGGCAGCTTACAAGCAGTGAGTCTGGTAGCATCTGTGCTCTTCCATGCCAGATCCTCTCAGTGCCAAGGAAAGGTCCTACACAGCTTTAATTTGCTAGTAGAGACAATCTTTGTGACCGAATACCCTAGAAGACAAATTCTACAAAAGATTTGTTTTGGAATACTATGATCTTTGTAGAGTCTACTTGTTGGCTCCCAGTTTTTCAGAACTATGTACATGCTTTACTGTCCAGCTGCATTGCTGCTGATGGCAAAGAGCTTATTCACTGTGAAAGAGGTCTGCCCATAAATAAACAGAGCTGCATAAGCACACACTAATTTCTTCATGTGCCTAGCACAGTGGGACTCTAGCCCTAATTTGGGATTGCTGGGTGTTGCTTTAATAGAAGTAGATGATGAAAATTATGAATTCTTTCTTAGATGCCCATTATAGACTTTTTAAAAATCCTACACTCTTACTTATTTAAAACCCTTGACTGCAGATCACCCCCTCTCCAGGGGAACTGACAACCTGTTATAAGCAGGCCTGTATGATGACAGATATGCGATTATATTTAAATAGCCCTGTCATAAAAAGCATTTCCTAGATTGTTTTTTTCCTTAGCCTGGTATTTGAAAGGTTGCATTGCATTTTCTGCGTTCTTAATGAAAACCTTCTGCAGTGTGAAAAAGGAGTTAAAAGCCCTGCATTAAGCCTGTAAGTACCATTTACCATACAAAATAAATATGTAAAAATGAAAAAAACCCACCTCTATAATGTGTCTATGAGAGTTTTCTCATGGTGGCAAAAAATGTTCCAGTCTGTTCAAAGTACAGATGAATCTGAATCTCACTTCCAAAGAAAGGCTCATGTTGCTAATCTCCTGTGTCCTGCTGTTTGAACTCATCAGCTTTAGAGATGATAAGAACATGTTATTATGCAAACTATCAAAGTTTATTTACACAACTTCTTAAAACAGATTCTTTCAGTGGTATGGCCAGGTGGTTAATATCTATTGTCAATTTTTTTATGCATGCCAGTTTGGTAGTACTCATTCTCCATCCTGTAAGCAAGATACTGTCCACTGTACAATGCTCTGTCATCCTAAATCTGAGGGGTTAGCGCACTCTCATCTTTAATCTCCTGGAATCCTTCTTTTTTCTTTGATTTTAAAATCTATGAACACTTTCACAGAGCACATCCTTCAATAAACACAATTAAAAAATCAAATAACCTAAGCAGCTTTAAGTTCAAATTTAAATTATATATCAAGCAGGAATCTGGCAATGCAGTGCTAGTCTACCATAAAGTCTTTCATCTTTGCAAATCCTGGGAGCACTCCAGTGTTCTCAGATCCTCAGGTGAGCTCTCTGTTCTAAATATTTTTAAGTGGCTTAAGCACTTAAGCACTTAATTCTGGAACTGCCAACTTAATGTTCCCTCAAATGGATCTAATTGTCAAAAGATGGCCATTCAACGCTTTCTGAACAGCAGGCTGGTTTTCTTCTGGTATCTATAAACTGAGGCAACAAAGACCACTCACCTCTTTTTCAGGTGTATAACACATTTTTAATATGTTTAATTTAACTACAAACCACTTGTAACAGCTGTGCATCATTAGGTCTTCTATATTTAAAAGCTTTGCTTCTATGTGGGATATAAATCACAGAATAAAATGTATCAGGAGAAATGGGAAATGGAGATACCAGTTTATATACAAAGGAACTACTGGAAGATTTATTTTCAGTGATTTTCTTAAATCTGCTTAGACAGCCAGGACATTTTCCAGAATAGATATAGCTGCCGTTTTTCACATTCATAGGCAGCAGTTTGTAGAGGATCCTTGGAGAGCTCAGGCTTGAACTAAAGGGCACTTAGAGTAATGAAATATCTTCTAGTGAGCACCAAACTGCCAGGGGCTGCTGGAAATCACCACCCCAAATGAGGGTCTTGCCGTCACATCTAAACCTCACTGAAGTGGTGGAGGTGACAGTGGGAGCTTTCCGGTGTGTTGAGAACATCGCTGCCTTAGTGGCACTGGGATCCAGCTTTAACTGGGAGCCCTTGGCACATCAGGGTATTTAAAAAAAAAATATAAAAATTCTTATGTCTTAAGTTATAGCAATTTAAGAAGATGAGTTGGACATTTTGTGACCTATGTCACCAGCAGGGTTATTTGAGTGACCCCACACTGTGAAGGCCACAGTAACTTGGATTACTTTGCAATTGCTGTGGACTAGAAGACCACACTTTCAAGGTGGCATCAATAACAAAAGTAAAGTTACCTGAATGGTATTGCAGATTCTAGACAAACTCACTGAGAAATTTTAAGCAACTTGACTGTTTTTCCCTGGGCAGGGTGGGATGGGGGTGGGGGGAGTGCTAGAAGAATGCCATTTTCAAGAACCTTGCACAATGCAAATAATTAACAAACACTTCCACAACCTTGGAATCCAAAACTTATTTTCCCTTCCCCGTCTCCTTTGACATTACTTCCCCTGAAAATGACAAGTGCCTCAAAACTGTGTGTTGCTTTCCAGCTAAAGCTTGCCCTTTGCTGCTTTTCTTCTTCGAGAAGTAACACTGATAAAATTGTACATCAGACAAGAAAGCAAATAAATGATCCAGCTATGAAAGACTTATTTTGAAACTGTAGGAAAATACATACCTGGACCTGTGGTTCTGGAGTTGATTAAATCACATTTGCAAATCTTTAGACCTTAGCTCCCTGTAAAGTGGGTTTAAAATTCTGAGAGAAAGCCCACACACAAAGTTTGCAGAAGAGCATGCAGCAGAGATGCAACAATATCCATGAAAAGTAAAACCAAGATTTCTGATAGTTCATGTGGAGTTGAGGGCAGAAGCACTCACAGAATGCTAGAATCGTAGAAAGTCTCAAGTTCAAAGGGACCCATAATATTTCAGGTTTCATTCACAGAGATAACATTTCAGTCACGTTACATCTACCAAAACTGCTCATTCATGTGAGAAACCAGAACTTTTGTTGGCCAGAAGACTTCCAAGTAAGAAGCCAACAAGCATTGCCCACCTCATACCTATCTAATACCTGTTATTTGTGGTGTCAGTCGACTCTCAGTGGTCATGCAGCCACCATCCAAGAATATATCATTGTAGCTACCTGGCATTAGGCTGACTGCAGAAAGGCAAATGCTGAGAAAAGTGGGAAAGAGAAGTGCCTTTAAGCAGGTCCTTCCAGAACTGAGCTAAAGGACAGTGCTGAAGAGATGATAATGCCCTTTTTTATGCAGTAAATTTCATCCCCAGATATGGTTAATCTTGGATAGCTGCTGCCAGGACCGGGCCTGTTCCATGGATGACAGGACTGTACCTCTCTATCCCAAACCAGAAAGAACGTGCAGAAAGCAAAGATACACAAATTAAATCCAGCCATCGCGTTCATGACTTTATGTTGGGAAGGTGAAAGACAGACCAGACTTTTGAGACTATTTTGGTAGTTAGAATAGTTTAAAAATGTGGCTAGGCAACAGAGTGTACAGACCTTAGGCTGTTCTGCCAGCTCATCTAAGTCATCATCTGTAGCATCACTTGCTTCTTGGTTACTAGACATCCTTGGGGGTTGAGTGCTTCAGTCATGCTGCAGCACTCCAAAATGTTTCATCTGGGTTTTTTGTTTGTCATTCATAAAAAAGGAACGTGTCCATGAAGAATATAATTGGATGAGCAACTTCCTTTGCGTTTGTGGTCTGCTCTTGAAGTTGGACCTAGGAGGCAATGACAAACCAGTACTAGATGCACATCTAGATGCACAAAGACAATTGCCAAGAAAAGTCATTGGGAGCTGCAAGGTTCTGCAGCTCATCATGGCTCGGGCATGCCATTTGAAGCTGAGAACCTTGGCTACTGTGACAGGGAATGAGCAGCAGAGAGGCGGCAACCTGGGCTTCTAATTTCCATTTGAGACACACTACACAACGGCGGAAATTTTTCTAACCCACTGCAAAGTGGGACAGGAAATTTTTGTTCATGTGTCAAGTGTCTCTCCTACTGTTAGGGTCTGGAAAGTGAGGTATGACACTAATGCAATTGTGGGATAAACTTTCAAGCTAAATTTTCTATGGAGCTGACTGAGACAAGACTTTGTGGAAGTGAGTTTGATGTTCTTAATGTGTACTTAAGTTTACATAGCGCCTTTCATCTGAGAGGTCATTTAAGGGCTATACAAATACAGTCCAGCATATTAATGTACCACTTTATCATATGGAAACACAGTCTTATGGCACATCATACAGGAGTATGACGTACATAACTTAAAATGTATTGCTCCCTGCCATACTGTTACATGAAAAATATAGGTATAGTGAAAGTAGCTGCCTTAGCTGGAATCTGGAGATAATGCCCCTATTGTTAGGTCTTTTTAATGACTACAGAAGAGCAGGGCCTTGCATTGGAGTATCATTTGACAATGGAATAATTAATGCGACAGTGTTAGGCCAGATGCTAGGTATGTGTTTAAAATTGATCTCTAAGGAGACCCAATTGCATGAGTTATTCTGTCATGCACCCCACTTTAGGGACCAATAATCCCTAAACTGTAGAGATGCCTCATCCCACAACTGGTTATACCTGTCCTGCAAATGACTGAAAATAACTGAACAAAATGCCAGGATTTCTCTATACAATTGTAGGAAAGGCCAGCGGTACCTAAGTGTGATCCTCTTCTCTCCTCACAGACTGTACAGGAAGATTAGGTGCTTAACAAATGCCTTGCATGAGAAGTCTGTCTAAAATCCCTTTCTTTTCTTGTCCACAAGCACCAGTCAAGACCAGTCATTAGCCATTTATCCAGTTGAGATTCAGAGCATGAATGGGTTTCACTCAGATGACAGCCATCTAACTGAGCAAGGACTCAAGCCAGGGCTCCCGTGCACGAGTCCTGCCATGGAGCGGGAGTGCTTGAGCAGGGGTGGGCTGTTGGACCACTGCGGCTGTCCAAGGGGGAAGGGAAGCACTAGCACCTCCGTACCACAGCCCTCCCAAACACGTGTAGGTGCCTAAGCTTGTATGCGGAGGTTTCGGTGGTCAAATATGGAGATGGTGGTTAGGTTCTTCTGGGGTCGGGCACTGGTGGAATGCAAGCAATCTGATTGCTCGCCAAAGCTAGACTTACACACCACCTGAGTAAGCAGTCTGAATTTCACCCTTAAACACAAGTCATTATTTCAGTTTTGTCTGAAGGCCTTCTTAAGCTTTTAAATCCTAGCCCTGAAAATATATTCTCTTGATAAGATACATGATTTAATAACCGCTTTAAAAATAATAAGAAAGAAAGAAAACTGAGAACCCACGTTCTGCACAGTAAGGTCAAATACTCAGTTCCTTCTCCAAGCTGAGCTCATCATGTTTGGAAGACTCGGGACATAGCTGTGTTGGTCCAGTTTTTCTTTAAAGAGTTTTAACCTGATGTCCAAAACAAAGCAGTAAATTAGATGAACCTGTCAGCTGAAATTCAATGTCCTTAGCTGAAACTTGGCATGTAGCTTTGCCAGCTCCGTTATAGATTTTTTTATGACTGTTTGGCTTTTTATTTCTCCCTGTGCCTTTTTTTAAATTTCCTCCTTCTTTTCTGCTTTAAAATGTACTTTCCATTAGAACAGTTGAGCACAGGAAAAGTACTAACTTCTCTAACGTAGCCATTTTACTTAAATATTCTAGACACTGGAGCCATTTTCAGTTAAACTTACAGGTTTCTTTCTTTCTGTCATTGGAACATACTTTTAAATGTAAATTATTTTATTTCTGAGGTGTAAATGTAATGTGGAAATTCACTTTGCCCAAATGAAGCTAAAGAAAGCATTAAAAAAGGTAAAAGACCACACGATCCTGATCAATGCAGGGACATCTACTTAATTTCCGTTGCTGAGTTCTGTAATTCTAGCACCAGTGAAATTAGTTTTTCTTCAGGTAGATCTTACTTCAAACACCGAATAACACAGTGTATTTTGAAGATTTAAGTTTAATTAGTGCACATTTTAGGAGTCGCTTCACCTCAAAGTTCATAGTGCAGTGATTAGAATTACCAAGAACATTTTTATACAGACAATTTGATCCCTTTCCTTTCTCATATAGACCTCATAGTGATGGTATCAGTACTTTAAAAAGCTCTGGTCGCTGCTTGCGCATAACATTTGAAATTTAACATCCTTACTTTACTTGCAGGGCACTACCATCTTGAGAGGTGGCTGAAATGGCACAGGAAAAGGTAGATTGAATTGTCACTCTATTCTCCATCCTCAGCTGATTGAGAGCAATGCTGATTAGCAGGGATAGTTAGAACTGCTTAGAAATTTTAAAATTGCTGCCCTTTCTCTGCATTCTGGATTTGGTGGCTCGTTGCTAGCAATTTTAAAGAAGCCATGGTTCTCCAGCCCAGAGAGCAATATTTACCCTCTTTTCTTGAACTTGCCATGATTTGTTCTCAAATTTCCTTCGTTATCAGTAAGGGAAACAGAAAGAAAGCAAAAAAATCTAAAGATTAAAATTTTCCTTAGGAGTGAAAATAGGCTAAGGTAGCTTTCTAAAGAAGTAAAAGTTGAGTTGAAGAAGTTGGCTTTCTTAAATTCAGCTTTAAGGCTTGACCTTAAGTTCTGCAGATCACATGAACACAGTAACATTTCTATAGACATTTTATGTATGTGTCCTGTTGCTGATCTAAGTTCCTAATAAACCCCCAAAAGAATGACATCATACACTTTCATATGGCTACAAAGGGAAGTTTGAATCTCCCAGCGTCATGCATTTGAAAGGTTTCCTGCAAGTGATATTAATGTATAGGCATAGCTTTATACCCCTATACTAAGTGAATGAGAATTAGCATGCACAACCCTTTCATACTTACAGTCATTTCTTAATCAAGATGGAATCTCAAATCTTGTAACAGTGAGAATCCAGAATAGCCCCACTAAACACAATGGCATTATTAGAAGTTTGTATACAAAGAATAGTGATCAATGCAGTAATGATGTGTATATATCTTATTCTAAACACAGATCTCTCTTTCACATCTATTTAAATATCTCTTCGAACATGAATGCATCAAACTTCAGCTGTATCATGGGTATAGCTGTCTCAGAAGGATGTACCTCAGGTACTGAGATACCGAGAAAGAAAATAACTGGCTCACAAAAAGAAAGAATTTAACAGAATTCAGACTGGAATCCTCATCTCCTTTCCTGCCTGCGCTTTCATCGTAGCACCTTCTTTTTTCCTGAATCACGGAACAAAAGAAATAAAACCTTAATGCAGATTTTCTCTTCTGTAGAGTAGCTGTGAAATAGCAGCTCCACAAAATCACTGTCCTTTACAGAGTGGGGGTGACTCATTAGCAGTGTCAAGGGTCATTTGCTCTTCTGATCTGCTCATTTACAGAGCTGCATCCAGAAGCCTGCTTACACAGGACTCCTTCTATATGTTCATTGTTTTCTGTTAATAAAACTACTTTCTTCCTCTAGCTCTTCATTACCAGGAGCTGGTACACTCCAGCAGCTGGCTGTGAGGTTGTACCCAGCCGCTGGTGGTGCTCCAGCACTCACCGAGGCCCCAGCAATAACAGGCAGATGGTCCACGTAGGTGGGATGTTAGAGTGGCATTGGAGAATATCAGCCATTGTAAGAACTAACACCAACATTCATTTCGGAATTGGGACAGACCCACTTCATAGGTTTTCAATCTGAAAGCTATCTGTATGTAACTTTCCAGAGTTGGCTTACATTTTCCTGGAAGAGCATCCAGCACATGCCTACTCCAGGGCTCCTTGGGTTTCTATCTGTGCATTTAAGTGGATGGCAGACTTCAGCTAACAGAGCAATCTCTCTGCTGCCATCATTGAACAACATGCAGTGTGGCATACGAAGGCACAGACCCCATGTGAGATCCTTTATTACATACATAAGCAGTTGTATATAACCAGCACTTACCCACCCAAGTTCTGCCCTTGAATATGCCTATGTGCAGCAAAGCACCTTCACAGCCAGTTCACGCTCCACCAAGCTGTTTACTTGCTCCATGCTCATCTGTGGAGATCTCATCTTTCCCCGATATTTAAGCTGTGGGAGGCTTTGGTCACGCCCCTCATTGCAGACAGGTGTGCACAGAATTAATTTACAGATGAGCTCAGAGAGCCAGATTTAGTGTTAGTGGTTTCCTCACTACGTTTTAAGGCATAATCACTCTGCAGCCTGGCACCCAGACAATGAACAAAACCTTTTCTCAGAGAGGGCCCTTACAATGCAGTGAAATTAAAAGAGTTGATAGTCTAGTAATTAAGAACAACCTAACCTGATGTTTTTGCCATATCAGTCTTCCTAACAGATATGTATGAATCCGCATGAGGAAAACGCTACCCTTCGTGGCATTCCTAGATGGTGATTGCTCAAAATCAGATTCTATGACTAAGATGCATCGCTAAAAACAACAGCAAAATGGATGAGCTAGCAAATAGAGTTCAATACGAGGAGGGAGAGCATCCTCTCTCTCTATCACACTTCATCCAAAGTTGTTTAAACTGCAGGTTACTGGTTTATCACAATTCAGCCTACTCTTTAGAAGTGCAAATGCTCATATGGCCTTTTGCCATTCTTTCCACTAGAAAGTCCGGATTAGTTATTACATGCTATTTTTATTCTCACTACATAATAGAGTTTTCATTGGGAAACCTTCAGCAGCACCAAATGGATCTATTTCTCCTTTTACGGCTTTTTTGCTACGTACCTGTTTGGTTACTCCAAAGTTTGAAAATGAGAAAGCAACCTCCCATTATACAACAGCATTCCCATTTGGCAGACTGTTAGAGACAAAATACTAAATCTCAAGTACTGTACAGACATTTAAAAGGAGAGAATTAAAAGCTGCACTGTTTGATTACCCTCTGTGTCTCACATTTGAAAATTAATGATAATGAAGTTTGCTTTCATGTAAGCCTAGCAATACTTCTCAGAGCATTTGGGAGCCCAGAGAACTGTTGTTTACTTAGTTTTGAGATTCTTCTATGCAGTTTTTAATAGTTATACACAAACCCATGTTTTAACTGTTTTTTAACATCTTTACCAGAGAGTATCTGCAATATAGATTCGGATTCTCACCATAACTGCTACCTACCAGTGTTCTACCACTTTTATGTTGAACAAGCCTGAAATGGAATGCTGATGGTTTAGTTCAACACTATAATTAGGTGATGGCTAAAGTCAAGTCCCTGATTTTCCAGAGACATTGTCCTTTTCCTTTTTCTTTCTTTTCTATTCTTTCCACTGAATAGAAAGAATAGAAACCTCCAGGTGAACAGAATTGCCTAAAGCAAATCAGTTTAATGATGATGCCTTTTCCATGAATCATTGATGCACATTAAAGATTCAGAATGCACTTTAGAACAATCAAAAATGTGGAAAATAGCAAGATAGCGGAGTGATCCTCCTCTAAATTATAGATTGAGAATTAGATCCTGCTCTCAACCATGCAGGTGCAAATCCATACATTTCATAGCAGTTGCTTCAGGTTGACATTGAAGTGACTGAGATCAGAATTTGGCTGGGGAGCTGGTTCTTTCCCATTGCTCATGGGAAGCAGTAAGTACCTGATGCCTTGAGTTGTTCTACCGACCGCCCTCTTCTCTACCATGCTGAATTATAGCATGCATGCTGTGTAAACTATGGGAGATTATAGATCCATTTCTTTTATATTGTAGCCAGATGTTTGGGGAATTGATGAATGTATCTGTGAGCAGCATAATGAAATATTTGGAAATCTAGTTCAATTGTTTCCACCTAATTGACCCACGGGTCCCTGTGGGTTGGTAGAACATCATGTGGGGCTCTTTGAAAGTGTTAAGCTTAATGTGGATGTGCTTCAATAGATGGATCTGTGCATCCACTGGAAACCATTTTACAAATACACAAATAGAAAAAATATGTGAAATGATGGTTTCATTCTCTTTTTCTCCACTGCATATTTTATTTTATTCAGCTTTAGGTTGGAAAACCTTCCACTTAAGGTATTTGTATAAGCTTTGACGGAGTTTTCAACCTTTCTAATAGACCCCAAAGAAACTCTAGGTAGTTTTTAAATGCATGCTAACAAACTGAATCTGTTCTTAAAACCCCTTGTCCTGCATCCTTCTGAATCAACAAAGCATAGTATTTTTCACCTTTTTAAGGGACAACAGAAGGACACACTGAAATTATCCATTGCTGGTGAAGTAAGAGGTATTATGAAAAAACTTTAACTCTTATTTGGACAGATCCTCAGGTGTGGCACACTGAGAAAATTAGACAGAAGTCAATACTCACATCAAAGGGAAATCTAAGTCGTACACTCTACTGTCACATCTGAGGAGATCAATGTACAGGGTAAAGATGCATGTTGATCTATCATTTTAGGTATAATAAAATCGAGTTATAAAGAATTTGCAGGGTTTCCCCCCAGGATTAAAAAGTGAGAGTTGGGAAGAGAGACCGGGAGTCCCTTTTTATAGATTTAGAGTGCTTCCTATCATGAGAGTCAGACTGGGGTGGGGTTCATAAACCTCGTTTTGCCAGCCTTTGCCTCTGTGAGTGCAGCAAAGGAGAATTTTCAAACGGCCTGGTGAGCTTCTTGGCTTGCAACTTTTAAGCAAGCAAAAACCATGGTGTTTGTTTTCGCTTATGCAGCTAGTCCCAAACTCCTTCATCCTCAGACAGCACAGTCTGTATTTGCAAAAATTCGCAGATAGTTTCAGATAAATTTGTCTGAGTAACAAAACATGGCGATTAAGAATTGCCTATACAATGTGAGCTTTGGTAATAAACCAGAATGTGTGGGAGTTCTGCTCTGAAGCAGCAGCATATCTTGAGGCAAGGAGACTCAGTGAATAAAATCTCATCATGGTATTAAAATGAAGTTCACACTAATTTTGCCTTGGCTTAACATTTATGTGATAGATGAGAATATTTTCATTTTCCATAAGCAGGAAAGCCCTGTGTGTTTTCATTTCGGTAGTAACAGAAGTGACAATATATTGCAGTCATAGAATGGTTTGGGTTGGAAGGGACCTTATAGATCATCTGGTTGCAATCCCACTGCCATGGGCAGGGACACCTTCCGCTAGACTAGGCTGCTCCAAGCCCCATTCAACCTCGCCTTCAATACTTCCAGGGATGGGGTTTTGAGAAGGCAGAGAACAGCAACCTGTCAGTACTTTTTCATTTAAGCATCCGTCTGAGATGCTGCTGCCCTTTCTTACTCCAGGTTAGGGCTTCAGCAGTGATAGGTAATGCACATGCTCTGAAAGCTGCCTGATTGTCTTGTGACAGTCCGTCCAAGAAAAAGGATGAAATTCATGGAAATTAATGGAAAATACCATTATAGCTGTGTTGTCTTGCACAAAGTATTTCATGCATCTCAGCTTCATCCTTCTTCTGTCAATGAGGGCATTCCAGATAATGTGATTTTAATGGGAAAAAGATGTAAACAATTTGCTTTGGTATGCCAGAAACAGACCTAATTATCTGGAGATTTGCTGGATATGTCTGCAAACCATTACAGGCTGAATTAAATCCTTTTGAAAAGCCAGGTCTTATCCCTCTTTACTGTTCCTTACATCTAAACACCCTGATAAGCCATACATATTTATGTTAATTAAGCAAGTGTTCAGCAACCCCTTTGTTCCTTTTTTGTTTTGAGGAAAAAAGTCCAGTCAAGGAGTGTCCCAGGAGACCTGTCCGCACCTCCTTCGCAATGACCATCACCATGGCCAAGTACAGGGGCCCCAGGCCTGAACAAAAGAAATTACAGCAAAGAAGTAATGGGCTCTAAAAATATCTGTTGTCTTTAATCAAGGGGAAGAGACTAAGTGCCAGGCATGTGGAATAGGAGGCACAGGCATCGCCTGGGCTGTGGGCAATGAAGTGCATTAGCAAGAACTCTTACTTGACGGTTTAGCCTGCAGGTTTGTGCAAACTGCTGTGGAAGCTGACACCTCTCATGTTCCCTCTGAATTGTCTCTTAAAACAAAGCTTAAAATTCTGTTTGGCAATTTTTATTCATGGTGTGTGCGTGTTGGATTGAAGTGATCCTTCCCTACAAACGTTTCTCCAGTGACTCAATTGGCTTCCGAAGAGTCTAATTGAAGTAATTGTTCACGTTCTTTCATGTTGCAAAGAAAACCTGAATATAATGGAGGGAATTCCTTCTCCCCAAGCTCTAGCTAGGTAGAAACACTGAAGTGAGTGCTTGATGTGGCATTTCTACAGCTCTGCCAGGAAGAAACAGAGCTTGAGAAGCATGAACTATCCCACTCCATCTCAGTCAGGCATGGATTCTGAAGCCTAGCTAAAACTCATCTTTGTGCGTGAGTACTGTACTGGCCCCAAACATACGGGGCCTTCTGCTCCCACATGGTCTCTTTAGGTTGGGGGTCTGTGTTATCAAAGCTGAAGAGCTCATCTGATCATCACCCATGTTTTCTTCACTGTTTTTGTCTGGCAAAAAATACTTTTTGGGGGTATGCAATTATATAACCAGCAGTAATGCTTCTAAAGCGTGAGGCTGAAAGCAAGTAATACTGAAGCTTGATGTCACATAAGAAATTAACCTGATTTCTGAAGGGCTGTTTCTGTGCTGCCTTTGCCTCTGCCTTTCTCCTGTCCTTCGCTCTCCACTGCTGGAATTTGTGCTGCTCCTTGCCAGTCCCACGCTTCCCACAGCTCCCTCCATGCCAGGGATCTGCCGAGAACCACCGAGCAAGCTGCAGGCTCAGCGAAGCTGCTGGCCTGGCTGCCTGGGCTGGAAAACATCTCCTGTGGGTTCAGCTCTTTACCTGTGATTTAATACCATGCTAATACTAAACATCTAACGTAATATAATGTAGTTCTAAACCAAGCAATAGCGTAGGAATATGTGTGTGAAAAAAAGCTGAGTTTTCTTCATTTTCAAGCTGGAGGCAGGTTATCAAGTAAGTCTGGGAACAGTTGGTCTCCAGCAGTGACTTAGGAGCCAGAGACAGAAGTCTCCTTTTTACAATCTTTTGATAGACTATTTAATGAAACAGCTGGAGATCTGCAGTGATAGTGGCTACACTCAACCTGCTTGCTGTTTTCCACATATTCAGAGAGAGCTGGAAAGGACTGTCTGTACCATCCAGTCACCACAAGATACCACTGTTGATTTAATACAATGCCTTGCATTTCTACTGCTAAATAGAAATGTGGGGCATAAAGAAGACATTGTATTTCAGAAGACTTGGCATGTTGATGAGCATCTGCAGAACAGACTCTTTATGTCAGAAACCAAGCTAGGATGGACCTAGGATGCTTATCTCCCCATTCATATCCTCATTTATGTTCCAAAGAGGTTCTCAGATCAGAAGAGGCAGGTTTTTCCTCTTTTTCTCTTCCATTGCAGAAAGCAAGTTGCAGAGCATGTCAGTATAAGAATTGAGAAATCAGGACCAATCTGAGATACCTTCCTGAAATCTAAGTTTGCTCCTGTATTAGTCTGTATACATGGAGCTGTGTTCAAAATTCCAAGCTCCTGTTAAACCTTTCAGAGAAAATCATGGGATTTCACAAACCTTAGAGCTTGTGCACTCCCAGATTGCTAGAATTTGACAAATGACAGAAGTGAGACCTATTCCTGGATTTATAGAGCTGGATTTGAGTCTGCTTTTACAACAGCCACCAGCCAAAGTTCATGCTGCTTGGTGGTCTGGTTCAGGTCTGTCTGTGATCCAAACATTTGGAAAGAGCACACTTCTCTGGAAAGAAGACATCAATTAAAAGAGACTTCTTTGGTTTCTGCTGGAGAAAGCCACACTGTCAAGTAACCACAAACTACTGAACTCACTGTGATTTAATTCCTTTGCTTAGAAAAACAGTTTTGAACCATCTATATTCCTACAATAATGGACACTGGTTGTGCTTTCATTTTAAGCATGAGCTATTAATTATAGTACCATCCCAGATCTCCTGATCTATCACTTACTGTTCTTGCTAAAATGTGGCATGCACAGCAAGCTAACCATTATGGCACAGCCAGGCTGTGACTCCTGAGCATTTCCCTGGCTGTGCCCAGGTCCACTCCACTGCCTTGAAGTGGTTTGTGCTCCAGCTCAAAGCTGTGCTCAGAGCACACCCAAGACTGGGACATCAGGGTCATATAGGGTCAAATGACATAGCTGGCCCTTCCTGATCTGAAGCCAGAAAGCAGATAAACAAACTCCAGGTTTTATGCTGAACTAGTTAGATCAGGTGTTCATAATGACTCAGCAACACTGTCATATTCTAAATCCTAATCAGGTTGAAACTTAAACAAAGTACTTGAGGGATGTGCACGGAAATAAAATTGATTTGGTCAAAATAAACCTGCAAGGGCAATGGTGATGCTAAAAATTAAAGCCACTGATTTCCAGAATCCTACTACACTGCTTATCTACGAAGTATATGCTGAAGAGGTAAGTGTTCACATACACACACACACACACAAACAATATATGCAGTCTTCTCAATTATAACCCTATAAAATACTATATGAGGTTGCTATTAAAGCCATCACTCTCCTGACATATTTCAGTACTCCTTTAGACATCTAACAGAGATGTTTTCATGTTGTTTTAGAATCATTTTCACATTGCTGAATAAAAATGAAATGCAATGCATTCCACACACAAGATGATTCCCCTGTATTGATATTAAATAACACCATACTGACAGATTTGCTGAGTAAGCTATTCTGACTTTATGCATTGTGATTCTCAGCTGCATAAAGTTACTAAACCAAACTATTGATATCCAGTCCATATCGGGAGGACTGATAGAACCGGTTTTTTGCTTTGTAACAGGTAGAAAAATACTGATTTTATAAATACTGTCATGTTATGGTCTTTTAGCTATTGGGTAATTGAGATGTGAGGAAACCACCCTCTGTTATACAATACAAACCAAGACAAAAGCTTTTAAAAAATGATGCCAAAACCATAAAGGAAAAGGACTTTCTGATCTCTATTTGTCATTGATAAATAGCTCTCTGAATCCCTAGATAAGGTAGGTAAAAATTATTGAGTCCATAAAGGTTGGGGACAGTTGTAGTCCATAACACGGCACAACCAGAGGTGCTGTAGGTACCTCAGCTGGTATCAGAGAGAGCTCTGTGAGACTGGGACAGCCTTCTAAGAGGAGTGAGAGCTTCTCTAGCTTAGAGATGGAGACTGACGTGTTTTGTCACTGGGTTACATGACACACAGTGAGGGACAGATTCAGTGACAATGCAAACTCCTTCTGGTACTTGAATGAAGATTTTGTGGATCAAGTGCCTGGTTCATTAAGTGGCAACATGGCTTAGAATTGTGCTAAAATGTAGACAGATGTAGAAGATGACATACCAGTGTAGTGTACTCATGTAATTATATATATGCTAAAAAGTGAGAGTGTCAGTGTGGGAGCCCAGAATGGCCCTTTTTCTTTCTTCAGTGATCTCAGGGAACGTACCATGCCCCGTTCTTGCTTTCGTTTTCTGCAGAGTAGGAATTCATATGAAAGGTAGTAAGTTAGTGTCCACTTAGTGCAGCAAGTTTGCAAGCGGTATACTATAACTTACTAGCCACTCCAGTTTTCTGTTCATATTATTTATTGTCACCAAGGGTTAATTAAACGACAAAGTCTACTTAGGTCCAACTATCTGAATACACAGTTAAATTTGGGAGAAACCTAGTCAGTAAGTCTAAAATCAACATGCAGCTTTTTGCATCCCCCTCCTCCCCAAGTACTGTACATGAAGAATGCATGCAGTAAGAGTCAGCTTTACAACTACAGTAAGTTTTTCAGCTAAGTGAAACTTCAAAAAGTCAACCCTTTATCAGTGGCTGTGTTGATTAACACTTAACTTGTGAGGAGGAAAGAGTCCTAGCAAATTAGACCTAACCCTAGAGTTCTGCATCTTTTGCAGGAACATTTTCCATCACTAATCTCCTGCATGCTCCTACTGCCAGTGACACACAGCATATCATCTTTCCAAGCCATTTTATTTTTGTTTTCTCAAACAAAACGCTCCAAGAGTGGCAAGGGCATGTTCGTGCAGTTGTTTCTGGGAAGGCTTATTGCTGCCATCTGTCTTTACTCAACCTTTGCAGAGCTTAACCTCCACTCATGTTCCGTAACATTATTGATGTCCTTTACTCTGTAGAAAGATATAGGGGTTTTTCACTCAGTGTATCCCAGCAGTAAAAAAAAAAAAAAAAAAAAAAAAAAAAAAGAGGAAAGTGGTTTAATTCTAGACAAAATGAAGCAGGAATGTTTCAGAGATGCAAACTTTTTAGATTTCATTCCCCTTTAAGCTCTATTTTTTGAAGGATGCAGTTCATTGATTGCCCTTTTTTAAGACATTTAGTTTTAAATGCAATTTTAGCAAAATACACCTTTGCAAAAGGGGAAGTTTCATTTGGAAAACATCAAAATAAAAAATGTTTCACTGTTTCCAAGAGGAAACATTTCATTTAAAAAACTGTCAAAGGAAAATGTGTTTACAATTAAGAAAAATCCTCAATCAGTTTTTTCAGCTGTAAGGTATAATCTAACTCAACACAAGTTACATCCCCCCTAAAAGTCATCTTGTCCAGAAATACGTACTGACTATCTGATACCTCAATCACCATCCTCCTGAAGTTTTCCAGCTATCATGTTTTATATCTTTCCCAACTTTAAGTCAAAAGTAAGGGCAGACTGTATCACTGCACCCAGTGTTATTTCTTCTCCCCTCCTCCCTGCCCCGAAGCCTTTGTAAGCACTGCAGGTGTACACTCAGAGCAAACATCTGCCATCACTTAGCATGTCTCTTTGCCACCAAGGCTCAGACGTGCAAATTCAGTGTCTCACACCCCCAGTGGGTTGTGGCATGAAGAAGGAAATTGGTTGGCTGCAGTTAGTGGAAGAGTGTTGTATTAACAGTCATGGAGGCACACGTCTGTTGCTATTAGACCTGCCTAGGGCCACTTGTCAGTGTAACCTTCACTCCTCTGTTTGTAGCTCTGTCTGCCCAGGGGCATGCTTATAGGAGGTGACAGGGCAGTTTAGCTTTCCTGCCCATTCTTCCTTCAGCCCCTCTTGCTAAAAGTACGTTTGATACCATGTTCTGTAATATGGATGCATGGCCATTTAAGAATTAGTGTAAATTCAACAAAGTCTTAGAGACTGATTTGCAGCCTCAGATGAAAACAAGTGTTGACCATAAGGAAAGGGGATGGCATTCAAACCGCTGCTACGACAGCACAGTCTCTGGGTAATGCAAGTCTTGTTTCCCATATGTAATGACTTTATGGCCACCAAATGCCTTCCTACTTGATATAGCTAAAGACACCTGCTGCTTCACTATTGCTGGAGAGGCAGGGTAAGGAGGAGTAAGTACCATGGCAAAATGTACTCTGAAGACCAGCAACACTGCTTCTTTTCCTCTGAGGAACATTTTTTCAGTTAAAAAGAGCCCAAAGTTATTTACTTTTTCTTTTTTTAACTGGCTAGTATCTCAAAATGCAGATGAAAGCTGCTCACCCTGATCCCCAATGCAATCAGTGCCTTGCTATGGGGGGCTGTGTAGGCAGGCACAGCATCATTATTTCAGTAAATTTCTCATTAAGAAACAGCTAAATGCACCAGGTAAGCTTGAAATGCAAATTATGTTTGTGTGATTCAGATACATTGGTAAGAGTGTTCTCCCAGCTCAGGCTAGGTCTTCCCACTTACTCAGCTGAGATGAGTTTCCTGCAAAGACACTCAAAATGAGCCACTGTCACCTCAAAACTTCAGAGCTAAATAAAGGCTTTCCAGGTACATGATGCACAAAAGGAAAAGAAAGATTTTTAGAGGAAGAAGTAGAATCTGCTGGGGACTTGGATTTATACCTGATCCTGCCATCACTGCAGAGTCCACCATTTGTTCCCTTCTTTTCCTTTATCTGCCTGGTGTATGTAAATGCTAAGAACTCCAAGGTGAAGGGGTAGTTTACTAGCTGTGAACATGGTACGCACACAGTGGGTTCTGGTCTTCATTGGTCTAGCAATAATCCTGGAGTGACTGAGGGGTAAACAAGGAAAAGTGAGAGGAAAGGGACTGTGCATTTAAGAATGGCAAAGTACTGGAAAACACATGGGGAGCTGAGTTTTAGTCTTGTTAAAGCGATTTAAAAAACAATATTCAGACAGGAACACCAGAAAGACAAGAGGTAGCTAAGGACTATATGAAGGGCAGGAATGAGTCTATCATTCCACGCCCTTATCTGCACAGCACTGAAAAACATGTTCTCTGAGATGTTTACCCACAAGAACTAAAATATTTTGTTTAACGAACTGATCAGATGTTGGACAAGCATAGAAGAGTGAATGGCATTGGGCAATAAAAGAATGAAATGAAAGACTGCAAAGAGGACACTATTTTTTTCCACAACACCTGATTGTGTCAGCCTGGTCACAGCACATTCAGGCACTTGCTATTTACTTTGCTAGAGGTAGAAAAGCAGTATCATACCCGTTTCTATTTGAAGTTGCTAAGTTATGAAACCACAAGTTCCACAGCAGACTCACAGATGAGTAGGCTTTGCTACCAGCTCAAAAGAATCATGCAGTGGTCACGAGGAACAGCAACTCCACAGTGGCCTTACCAGAAAAGGTAAAGGAAAAAGAAGAGCTCAACAGTACATGGCAGGCATAGACAAGCCAGTATAGTTATGCCTGAAAAGTGTTTTTGTCTGTAGATATATCTGTGTAGAGCAATTTGGATCATGGGAGCATGAAGACGTTAGAGATCCTTGAATGAAGATACCTGTAAACAAAGTCCCAGAGCAGCCTTTTTAAAGTTCTCGGAGTTTTCTATCACATAAATGTTGATTCAAAGTGAATTATTTTTCGTAATAACCCACAGGAAGAAAAAAGAAAAGAGCACACTGTATATTTTACATCAAAGAGATATTTTACTCTTTTCCTGGAGATTTCTGGAGAAATTCAGTGGTTCTTTTTCATCTGTGGATGTAGTTCTCCTTCTAAGAGGGGTCCAGGTGCTGCCTCTTTAACAACCAATCTAAAGATAAACCTATGTACAGTCTTACACTCACAGATTACATGATTTGCAATCCATTGTCTTTTTAGAGGATTATTACCACAAAACTTAACTTGATTTAAAATATTTTTCAAATTAAAATTCAGTAGAAGTGTCTTTGCATCTGAGCAGAATATTCTCTGTAGAAAACTTACTGTTCCAGTACCAGTAAACATTTGAACTGGTACCCTTCTTTCACAATTACACCATCCATAGATACAGTGTCCACAGTCTTCTCTGGAGAGTTGTAGCAACGCTCTGGTGATAAAGCTAGGATTCAGGAAAAACTCCACTGAAATATCTGATGGTTCTGGAAAAATCTGCATTACATAAGTTGTTTTCTCCGGACCTGTATCAGTCTCTCCGTATTTTTGAATGACTAAAGAGATTTATCATGTAAGAAAGTTTCCTGATAATCTGCTCAACAAGTTATCACCCTCCTTCAGTATGCTATTAGAAATGGATGGTTCGCTTTTACAGTTCGCTGGCATTTACTGCTCCCACAGAGAGACTTCTGACAGTCTTGCAATAATATAAGACCCGTGTGGAAGTCCGGTTAACATAAGATAGAGAAATAGCAACTTTTAACTGAGACAAGCTTAATAAAGTCACAGTTTTTCAGGTTTCAGAGCAATTGGATATTGTATGAGAAACTGCAGCTGGAGTCTTATCTAAAATTGTGAACGAGGTACCTTTCTGGCAAGTCCTGCTGTAAACACTGAAGTAATTCATTGATGCTATTCTCGTCTCTTGGTATGAGTCACCAGGCGCATTGGTCATACCTCTGTACGGGGACAAAGGCGAAGGAGACAGAATACTGAATAATGTACATGGTTAAATTTAGTAAAAGATTTTACTTCAGGCTGTTACTCAGATCGACTCCTTCGCTTTGACAGCAACATTGGGAGGCATGTCCAGTCTTCTGTGGCACGCTTGAATACGTGCAGGTGCAAAACAAGTGACCACACCTGCCAGTGCTGATTTGCCTGTATGACTCCATATTCTTCTTTAATCAATTTAGGCATGCAAGGAAGTGCCTCATCTGCACCCATGTAGAACAAAGACATTTTGGACACCTGCCTTTTGAGGTATGTGGGAGACGTAACATCCTAGATAATGCACCATCACATGAAGTGGCACATGTTAACATTTGGACCTGATGATCTTCAAGGTCTTTTCCAACCTAAATGATTCTATGATTCTGTGCTGTCACAGGACTTTGAACAATCTGGTTCGGGCTAGATGTCAGAGGTAGGCAGCTTTGTGGTCTGTCTTCCTTGGGCCTCTGACTCACAATTTTTGGACAACTGGGCTCTTCAGATTAAGAATGTGAAGTGACGTTGACTCCCATCATCACCTTCTAGAATAAAAAGGAAGAAGAATGGTGTATGATTCTAACAGGATTCATGAATTAAACATGTGTTTTCATACCTGCGTTAACCACAAGATAGTTTCCTGGAGAACTGTTATGTCTCCTTCACATTAAACAGTTGCTGTATTTTGCCTCACTAAGAGAACAGGTATCACTATGTTACTTACCAGAGCACAAGAGACTTTCAGTACCCTCTTTAGGTTCATGAATCTCTGTGTGCAATGTTTATTGTTACTAAATATAGATATGAAAAACACCAAACCATTTCACGGTATTTAAAACACAATGGCTCTTCAGCCTCTTCAGTTTCCTCCTGTTTCAAGTGGGGAAGAATATTCAGTCTGCTATAGATTCGTTGCCTCAGAAAGATGTATGCATCTGCAGTAAAATCATAAACACTTGGTTGCCTGAATCTTTATAAATATTGTCCTTTTGCCCACTGCAAAAATGATTACTTCATTAGCCCAAGATATACAGCTAAAATAAACATGATATACAGTGAGATTGTTCTGATTTTGGCTGGATTCTCAGTCTGTGGGGTCCCTTTTACTCTGGGAAACATAAGATATTCTTGTCCGTTTGCAGAACTAGTGATAACTTACTCCACAGAGGACAGAAGACTTACATTGAACTTGATTTCAAAACATTGCCTAATCTTGGGGCACTATCTAGAATGGTCTCTGTTTCAGCTGAGGTTCAAGTTCACGTCCCTTTGATGCTGTAAATGGAGCATGCTGGACTGGCTGACGCAGTATAAAATGTACTGCATGCTTTTGTAAGAACAAATTAACAAATTATCTGAGGGTTAGCATGCTCTGCTTTACATGCTGAAAGTTCAGAGGTAATGACTTTAAAAGGTGATTTGTGTTTTCTTTCATGCCCTAGAACTTCATTCATTCGTGTTGTCATTCTTGTTCCTTCTGCTGATCGAGAACATCAGGTTATCTCAGTTCTCATGAGCTTATACACAAATGGACCACAAGGCTCAAGCGAGAAACAGGATGAAAACCCTTATGCCAGTGTTGATCCCCATCGTAACAATTCACGTGGTATTTGAAGCGGACATTATCCACTGGACATGGTCCTGGACAACCTGCTCTAGGTGACTCTGCTTAAGCAGGGAGATTGGACATGACCTCCACAGGACACTTCCAACCTCAACCGTTCTGTGAAGTCCACCTCCCCTCAAGAATCAAAGCCTTGCACTTGTTTGAGTATGATTAAAAGTAGCAAGATTGCTATATCAGATATATCTATGGTCTCTTTCATTAACAAATGTTGAAGATATGGATTCATTTTAAAATTAGTTTTTAAAAACATAGAAGGAAAATTAATGGTATCTCTGCAGTTCTCTACCCCTTTCAATCACTCATTGGATCAGTTAAGGGTTATTTTCTTTTTCCAGTTATGATAATTTTTAAATTTCAGTAGGAAAATGCTTTGAAAATTTCAGTATTTGGCTTGCTCTTTTCTGTCTACAGACTTATTTTTTTACCGTATTTTCACATGGTAACTCTTCCCAGTAAAGGAAAAGGAATGTCAAACCTTACTCTGTTCACTGCTGGTGTCAGTACAACTGCAGCATAACTACATCCCCAGCACCAGTCAAGCAGGCAAAGGAGTTGTTCAGCACAGGACTCTCTGTTCTAAGGCCAGTTGCTCTTGTACCTGCTTTTCTCTTCCTCTGTTCCTCTGAAACTTTCTGCCTTGTATCGTGAGATTTATTTAGGCTCTGTTTCTTCTCATAGATCATCTGCAGTATTGCACATACTGTCGTCATCCAGCAAATACAGCACTACACAAACACAACAAGGTTCTGAAATACTTTTTATATGCCCATTTACTGTAGGTAGTGCTTCTGGGGTGATTTTTTTCCCACAACCAAAACTTCTGAGTGACAGGCAAAAAATTGCATCAAATATCACGGAGATGTTGAATTTTCAGCAGCAAGCTAATTGCTGTGTGATCTTTTCTTTATGCCTCTAATCCTAAGCTGAAGGTTTCCCAGGTACTGCAGGAAAAGATTTGTCACCCTTTGGAGAATTTTCCCATGTGCAGCTGGTTATATACAATGCTGTAGGAGGACTAAATCACAAATTTGCTGTAAATTCTCTTAAAGGCAGGATATATTCTGCAGAAGGCTGAAATACTAGAACCCTTGTTGAGCCTATCTGGTTCTCATATTAATAAAGTGATTTCTGCCATGTATAGGTGGCTTACTTTTGTACAGCTTCAAAGTAGCTTTTCTTTCAGGTAAGAAAATTCCAGTGGCTGAAAATAGTATCATCAGCCGAGGCACATATGTGGAAAAGATCTAGACAATAACCTAGATGCATGCCAGAGTCATCAAAGATAAGAATCCTGTCTTTCCCTTCCAAGACATGTAGCTGATTTGTGATGAACTGCTTTTGGATATCATTGCTGCACCATGGAAAAAAAAAATGCTGTCCCAGAAAAATCAATAGTATCTAAACCAGAGGACTGAATGATGAATTGTGGGGTCCATTCCCGCCCCTGCCTGGATTCCTTGGGTCAGCCAGAGCAGTAACTTCATTCTTCTGTGTCTTAATTCTCCTTGAAGGAGAAAGAGAACAATTCCCTGTCTGAGAGGGATCAGAGAATAACTACAGGAGGTGTTCAGATGTTTATGACAAGAGGACTGTCTACTGACACGCACACCCAGAAGTCTCCAGAGAACCTTCAAGAAGCAAGCTCAGCTGCAGCCCTCAGAAAGGCCATCTACAGAAAAGCCCATTACGATTCAAATGCCTGCTTAAATACCAAAGAAAGCCTCAGTCTCTGGTTCCTTCCTATTCTGGAGTAAAATGCAGTACTAGAAAAATAACATCTGTAGTCATAAGGCTGTGTTGCTTTTTATGTGTCAGTGTAGGGGTTTTTATGGAGAAGATTAAGAAGACCAGAGGGAGCTTCTTAAATTATAATGAGCAATCCAGGCAATATCAATTTGGGGTTATTTTCTATTCTTTTCTACTGCTTAATGCCTAAGCTCTACTGCTGCTCTTTGCAGCAGGCAGATGCCAACATAAATTTCTATTCTCTTTTCCTTCTTTAGTTAAGTCTGACATACCAGAAAATGTAATCAACTCAGCAGATACAACATTACTGGTGCTGCCACAGAGCTGGGAAATTGCCCTGGTAGGATTACACAGCTGCCGGGGTTGACTGGCCCATCAGGCTGCTTGACAAATTCATTTTCTTGTAACTGCTTAAAGGCGATTGCCTTTTAAACCCCTAGCTACAGAAGTTTGCCCTTATTAATATTACCACACAGAGAACTGTAAGTGAGGTGGTGAAGCAAGTGGGAAAGTCAGTGTTTTTGGAGTAGTTTGGGCAGTGGCTGTTTTTCTTTTGTTATTCAGTTTGCCACATTAAACACTCATCAGAGGTGGACCAAAGAGGAGAAGGAAAGAAATCTCAGACAAAAACCACAAAGCAAATCCTGCTTTGTCTAGTACAAATCCAAAGCAACTGGAATTCTGGCACCTCAGGTGGCACAAGTTTTACACTGGAGAGGAGGAGGCTTTGTCTCTTCATTCCTAGGGATTTGTGTGTATAAAACAATACAAGTGTGTGTGCATGGTTTCTTAAACTGGAACCTTAAATCACAAAGCTTAACACCCACTCAGTCTGACTTGGTGCTAATCTTTCAGTAGTACAGGAGTTGTGGGGAAGTTACTTCTGCCTCCTCATGAGGTCTCATGGAGAGGCACAATCTGAGGTGACGTTGCCTCAACAGGAGAGTTGATACTTCCTTTAGCATCTTGGGGTTGTACAGGATTGGTATAGCCTGTGGTGGTGGTGTGTATCCATACACAGGTCCAGTATGCCACCCTTGGCTGAAATTACAACTTGTGGTGACGAATTCTCACCTATTAAATGTGTCAGAAATGCATGTGAAAATCTATGTTGACTTTGCTTCAGGTCTATGCCTTTGGAGAGCAGAAGTCATCTGACATGACAGCACGACTCCATCAGTAATAAATGTTTTCTGGGGACAAGCTGTGAAAAGTTTCTGTTGACTGAAAGGATTGCGCTGTGTACCTTCATATGGTTTTAGTTGTGAGTAATGGTAACTAAAAGACACTGTGAAGCCAAGTACGAATAAAGGAACGAGAAGGGAGTCTCCGTGTTGCAAATGAATAATAGAAAATGAATACTTTGGATGTCAGGTAACCAGGGATGAGAGCAAATTCCTCTGTTCAACACGCATGACATAAGTGGATGAATACAAATTCATTTTCCACACATATTTAATCATGCATTCACAGCCTTTTTTTCTAGCTTTAATGGGAAAATGGGCATAAGAATTGAAAGACTGGACTGTTTCAGTTGGAAGGGGCCTACAACGATCATCTAGTCCAACTGCCCGACCCCTTCAGGGCTGACCAGAAGTTAAAGCATGTTGTCACAAGCTTGGGGCATCGACCACCTCTCTGGGAAGCCTGTTCCAGTGTTTGACCACCCTCTCAGTAAAGAAATACTACCTCATGTCCAGTTTAAACCTCCCCTGGTGCAGCTTTCAACCACAAGGGAGTGACATGGCCTCGTATCCCTCTCCTCGTTATGTTCTACTGCTGCACAGCGAGGGTTGGGTGCATTAGCCAGCTCTAGGTGTTAAAAATGCCTTTGTGACCTTTGCAGCTGGCACAGCAGTTGTCAGCTGTTAGATCTACAGCTGAGGTGAGTTAATAAAAAGCTTATCTGAGTGGTGGTAAGCAGGTGAGGAGAAAACAGTAGTTAGGGGTTTGGGCACGAGGAGCGTACAACATGGCAAGGCCACAGTGTCAGTCATGAGAGTTTTCTCCTGTTTAATCAGCCTTCTAACTGTGCCTCCTGGCTTGCTGTAGACCTGGCTAAAGTCCCCCACGAAGAGATGTATTCAAAGTCAGAAACAAAGAGCTAGGAGGGTGTGAATCCAGCCCTGGGGCCTGCAGCTTGGCCCCGTTGCAGCAGCAGGGCCATGCCAGGCAGCAGGCACCGCGCCCGTGTGCTGGGCCGCACGGCCCGGGGAGCTGTCGAGCGGCAGCGTGATGGCTCCCAGGCGTCGGGTTGAATGCAGAAGGTAGCAGAGAGTGTCCCAGGCTGCAAGAAGAATCAATGTGATGGAAATAGCTCCCTGCAACGTTATGAGCTCTGTTATATTCTGTCCGCAGGATGTGAGTTGTGCCCTGCACTTCAGTGAGGCATGTGAGAATGTGACATACTCATATTAACGTTTTTTTTAAAATCGGAGAAGCCGGATTTTGGTTCTATCTTCTTGTGACTTGCAGTTTAAACATCACAATTGCAATATTATTGTGCAACGTAAATGTAATAGCACGTTACTCTACACAGACGTTCTGATTTCTGTTTGAAGGAGCATTCAGGAATCCTGTGTACTCCCAAAATGGCATGCGGTGACATTGTAAACCTTTACCAAATGGGTTACTAGCGAAATAAGTGATATTTTAACTTCGCAGAATGTAAAATCTATGACATCAATTACAGATTAGGTGTAGTAAATAATGACTAGCTAATGTAAAGTAAAACTGCAAATTAACTTTTTTTGTTTGCAGTGGGAGGAGGTGAGACGAAGACCTGACACCTCACGGACTTTCCTGCATTGCTTTGTATTTCTGTGATCTTCTAAGATTTTTTGCCAATTCAAAGATGCTGCATGGGCAACAGCCACTTGGGATCCCAATTAGGGCTTCTGAATGATATTCTAATTTTGTTTCAGTGTTGCAAAGATGGAAATAATTTAGCTTCCTGGACTAACAGCAGCACTGTTCCAAAGACTCAGAATCCTGAGCTAGACAGTAGGGAATCAGTCCTGTCACTCTCCTGCCTTCAAACTGCCCTCTTAAGTTTAGGAAAAATTGTTTTCTTCCATCACTTCTTTGGAACAAACAGCGAAGAAAGGGACGGAAGAGGTTTCCTGCTCTCTGCCTTCATACTCATCTATTTCCCAGGGTGGAAGTGAACAGATGCAGCTTCTGCCTCGCAGCATCTCTGTGGCCTGTCAGGATTGCATTTAGCTGCTGTTCACAGCTTCTGGGGCAGTGTGAGATACACAGGCTTCATTTTTCACCAGCTGCTGGGTATTTTCATAAATAGAACTGGATAGGAAAAACACATTCACTTCTTTTCAAAGATCCTGCCGGCTGACAGGACTCAGTTTCTGTGGCACAATTCACAAATTCGACAGAAATCAAAAATATGTTCCAAACAGACTTGTATTCTCCTCTCCCCCAAAAAACTAATTTCACAATAAGTATACAGACATCATGCAGACAAAATGTGCTGCATTCCCCCTCACACTTTCTCCAGGTAAAAAATTTGCCTTAAAATAACAAAATATCCTTAAAAACTAAGTATTTTGTCTTCATAGATATGTTTTCAAGTTTATTTGCAATCACAAAAGTTAGATAAATGGTCTTTTGGGGAAGAGGGCTGGCTGCTTGGTTTTTAATGTTGTGATCCTTAATACCAAAGGTTCCCAAATCTCATGTGCCAGCCACACTTTACTGAGAGTGACAGCTGAATTCAATTCATTCTCCTCCTCCTGTTTGTAAGCTGACTTAAAGCAGAAAATTCTTTGGGACAGACTTTTTCTTAATCCTTGTGTGCTAAAAACATCTTAAATGATTGCCTCTGCACAGTTAATAAAAATGTGGACTAAGGATGCTAATTCTCACCCATTAGCCCCACAGCAAGTGTGATGTCTGCTTCCCCTCCATGGAGAACACAGACTGAAAGAGTATGCACGGCACTTTATAGGTGCTTGGATCTAGAGTTACAATAGAAGAGTCAGCGATTATACACTTTCTGCTTAGAAACACAGACCTCAAAGTCTTATTCCCTTGCTAACCTTGCTTAATGTCTCTACACCTGACTGTATTAGTTATTCTTATAATCGTTACATGAATCTAAATATGTGCCACAACTTAACTCTTCATAAACAGAACGGAGTTATGCAAAGTTTACCATTAGATGGGAAGTGCTGTATGAATGGAAAATCTGTATGTGTACGTGCGTGCATAGGACCTCTATATAGGTAGACTTGAAAGTGATCTAACATACTTCCCTGCAAAGTCTTGCTTTTAAAACTTTTTTAAACTCTGTTGTAAAGACCTGCGATTGCTGATGTTACATAAACATTGATATGGATAAAATATCTTCGCGAAAGAAATTAAAAGCTTAATGTTATGTGAAAAACAGCTTCAAGATACCAGCAGCAGAAACCAATTGTGACAGAGGAATTTGTGACTTGGATGTTTGGTGCTAGTGAAAATTTTACTACCCACATAATCATTAATAAAACCACACACTTTTCTGCTTACATAAAGTACTGTATACATAAAGACAGTGTAACTGGAGGTGAGGTAACTCATTGACAAAGAATCTTGAAACCCTGTATTTTATTTGGTGGAAGAGTTACATTAGCAATGACAGTCTCCAGCTGGGGCTTGCGGTCCTATTCTGCCAGGCCCTGTGAAGATCTGTAATAGAGAGAGCCTTCCAAACCATTCTCAAAGTGCTTACCAAGACTACAGGTGGGAGGTGAAGCAAAGGTGCTGAGAGACGGAGATTTACCGTGTCCTCTTTACCTCTTCAAACCAAAAAGAGACCCTGTACCAAAGTCCTCACCACCACTCTCTACAAACCTCTGCTGTACCTCTTTGTGTCAGCACTGGTGTCCTAGTCCAGTTCTCAGTTTAACACCTTATCTTTCCACCTTCCTAAATATTTGCTAGTGTCTGGTGAGCATTAGTTTCCCTAAACCGACAGTACAGTCAGTCGTGTTCTACTAAAAGCACTTGGCACACTGATGGATGGGTAGCAGCGTGGCACCTGGGGCTCACCCAGCCTCAGCATCCTCTACTCCATGTGTTGCACAGGGGAAACACCTCCGTGTACTGCTGTGAGACAGCTTGAAGGAAACGTAGAGGATAAATTGCTTTAGGGAAAACCATCCATTTAAATATAATGACACCTAAACCAGATAGTTCCTTTGTCTGTAAACTCTCTGATACCATTTCTGCTATTCTAAGCTGAAATGGATTTTTTTTTTTTTTTTAATCGCAGGTCTGTTGAAAAAAAAGCTGGGAAAACACAATACAAAGTGCCAGCTCTATTTTTTTTCCCTTCTTCTCCACACAAGTGAGTCCAGAGGTTCAGATAAGCTGGGGAAAAAAACAGGAAACCAATGATCTGTCATTAAGGGCTCCCAGCAGTTCCCTTTCTAGCCATGTCCCACAACAGCAGACAGCATCAGTCCCCATGGGCTCTACGGAGACATCGCCATCCCAGAGCCACTGGAAGTCTTTCTGGGAGCATGGGCTTTGTGTCACACGAACTTTTACTGATTTTAGGTATTTCAATTTCCTCTCATCCACTCACAATAAGTCACAGAAGGCCCATTACTTCTCTCAGCTACGTGTATGAGATGTAGTATGAGGGTATCTTTGAATCATGTTTACCCTAAAGGAAAGGAAAAAATAAATGTCTGGGTCATTGTAATGCCACTGCTGCCTAGAAAGAGGGGTGCCAGCAAGGGTCTTTGATTTGAATGGCCTGAGTAGAGTGTTAACCATCACTGGTCCTGTTGCCTTGGATTCAAAAGGTAGGACAAGGTTTTATGGCGGTAAGTTCGAGATATTTAGGAGACTTTAACTCCATGAGTCCTAGCTTTACCTACAACTGCAGACAGCAGAATTTGCCTGTCTTACACATGTCCCAGGAGAAGTTTTGAGAGTATTTAATTATTAAGAATTACAGCAGTATTATCCAAGAAGTGTGTCTGGGAATAAAAACAGTTTCCCAAGTGGCTCTGACCAGTGTTCAGGAGAAAGTCAGCTCCTTACCTGGATTCCTGAACTCCTTTGATCTGGGCAGTGAAAATAAGTTAACATGTCTGTGTCCTTTGTAAGAGAAACAAACCTAGATTTTGCCCTCTCGGTAATATGTAACAGAGAATTTTTTCCAGCAAGTGGCAAATGACCATGGGAATTCCCCATGAAAACAAGTCTCTTAGAGTGCTCACATATAGCACATTTCAGACAAGATGTAAACTCAAGATTGCTTACTCCTTGCATTAACCAATCCTACAGTCTTTTCCATAAAGCCGTTAATAGTAAGCCTGATTTCATAACCAAACCATATGAGTTTTAATAGAAATCTCAATATATTTTTTAGTTAGCCCAGTGAACAATGATTAGATTTTCCTGTATGAAGCCATGGTTTCTCACTGCTAGGCACAGTCTTTCTGCAGCAAGAGCATGGTCAGGGTAAGGATGATCTCCCAGCTGTGTAGGAGTAATTGAGAGTTTCTGTTCTATGGGAGACTATGGAAACTGTATGGCCAGTATTCCTCTGCTCGCCCATCGACTGAATTCTTCCTGGTCTTTTATTGCCATTGAAGTGTAATGTAAGATGGAGCAGCTCTGACAGTTCGAAGACAACACAGGTGAATCAGCCTATGCTAAGCAGGAACAAAATCAGAGGAATATGGCAGCAATCTTCATGCAGATTCTGTGCATGACATGCTGACTTGTGCACAAAGCATCTTGACTATAAATAAGAATCTGGCCCTTTGTTTATGAAGCTTGATGATGTAACATTGGCATCTGGGATGAAAAGCAGTAAATCATCAGATCATTAATACCTTTCACTTTTTGTCAAACCATGGGTGAAAACTCCAAACAGAACTTGGGGCAAAGTTCATGAAGCTGGCAACACTCCTGGGAACATGAGCCAGGAGCTTAAACCCAGACTCCAGTGAATTCTGTTTATCTGTGTCATTACCCAAAATGGTCAGAGATGGAAAACAGTGGACACCATTGCAGGTTAAATCTCTCTGTTTTGAGTTCCTTCTGTGTTTGAAAAAAAAAAAAAAAAAGTGCATTAGCAAAGAAAATATCCATGTTTAAAAGCATAAGTCAGTGTTTCTCTTCTTGAACAGAGAACAGCTTGAACTCTGGACATACAAGTTAACTCATTTTCCCCCTTTTCAAGATTTTGTGCTCTCTGTGCTGAGATGGAGGTTTCCGTTTCATAATTTTTTGATGTTCTTCATGACACAAATCCCAGGAGCAGGTACAGAACACCATTCAGCAGTGGAGATGTTTAAACCTTCATACAAACTTTAATGCACTATACTTATATCTTCCTGCAGCTGCTGCGAGTCACATAAGTTTTTGGTTCCTATCTACAGCAGATATCTTACTAGCACATGCCTGTGGCAGCATGGCATAAATCATGCCGGCCACATTCCCTGCTAATGTAAATAGGCGCTGTTCTAAGCACACCAGGGAGCCTCACTCTTTTGTACTAACAAGTAACTGGCACCAGAAGCATGTGTGCACACGCATGTGTGTGCACGTGTGTGTGTGTGTGTTGCAAAAGGAAAACAGTACCAAAACTCAGGTCCTCATGTTCTGTTCCCTACAAACACCATGGTAACTCGCAGTGGTGCTGAAGTACTGTGTCCCTGTAGTGCACTGCATGATGCTATAAACAGCTATGAAGAGCTAACACATAATAGATAAATAGCAAATAGCTATAAATAGCTTTAAGATTTGTCTGAAGGAGGAGACAGTTTTATGTCGTTTTAATATTTGTTAAGCCACATGCATCTGCAAACAGCTGCTAAGCATTTTTTTCCACTCAAATATCCAGTTTAATATGCTTCTGTTAGCACTATGGTGATATTCATGGGACAAAAAGAATCAGGTTCTCTTAAACTAATAAATCTATGAAAATGGTTTTAAAAATCAGATGAGTATGAACTTGCTGATAAGGATATGACCTACTGAGAGTTTAACCTCTCCTTTGCCAGGTTCAGGAAGCTGAAGACTTATTGGAATGCCTGGGAGAGATTCACTGGCTGCTGAATAATTACTGGCATAGCTAACCCAGCCTGCGGGTAGTCCAACTTGCAGACACCTCTGGAATGATTCAGTCAAGCCAACTGGGGACTTTCTTGAGTTGCAGATTCCAGGTGGCCACAGATCAGCTTCAACAACAGTAGCCTCTGACTGAGACTTTCCAGTGGTGCACGTTTTTATGCAGTGGCAGCCAGCATTGGTAGTACAGCTGGGGTAGGTGGCTGCCATGGGCTATACACCATAGCCCAAGCTCATGCTGTGACCATACCTACTGAATACACACAGAGAACTGACAACCCTTTGGGTTTCTAGAGCCCCCAGGTCTAGAAAGGTGCTATACAGGGTCTCCAGTCTTCTGCTGCTATGTCAAGTGATACAGGCCACAAGTAATAATATTGGTAAGGCAGGTGCCAACTGGGAAATGGTAGATTAAGCAAATTGGCCTGGCAGGCCACGTGCAGGAGGAGCTCCTCACGATGGGACTCAGCAGAGCATCAGGAGACCTGCCAGCAATGTAAACGATTTGTGGATTTGTCTCAGTTGTGCTCAACTGTCCATGAATAACAAACCACAATAAATGGTGAAAGCTGAAATTTTTCATGTTGGCAACTCCAGCGAGAACATTTGGTTTCCAGTTGGAAATGGCTCTTTATTTAGAAATTTCATTCCCCTTTATTCAAGAAAATAGATGTTAGCACATCCTACGATGCTTGAATCTGAAATGAAATGTTTTCTTTACATCAAATTCCAGAATCTTGTGGGGTGGGGAGTTGGAGGGATTTTAATAATTTTTAAAAATAAACAAAACCATCAATCATTAGAAAAGTTCTCTTCCTGGCTCTGCCTCGGACTTCTGATGGGATTTGGGGTATCTCAGGACATTTACTAACCCTTTGTTTTGCCAGCTTAATTTGGAATTATAGCTATCCCTGCCTGTGTTTGCGTTACACTGGTGGGTTTCTGACTTTGAATGGGCTCTACTCTAGTGAATGCTGCAACAGTTCCCCTTCTCTTGTCTTATCCTCCCAAGTCGTCCTAACACTCTCAGCTGCTTGGCCTCACTAAAACCATTGACGAACCATGGATGAGAGCCTGGCTGTCTTCGGACACCATGTATCTTCTACCTTCTCCCTTGTTCTGCTTGCTGCTGCCTTCTGCAGAAGACTGCACGAGAGAGTGCAGAGAAGTTGCTCTAAAAGGGCAAGTGGGCTTCCTGTGCTGATCCTTCCAGTGCTTCCCCCAGAGCTCTGCAGCCATGGACAAGCCAGCCCTGCCAGATGGGACTGGGTCAGCATCATCTGCCCCCATCCACAACTCTCATGATAACCGGTGCAAGACGAGCCAGGACAGATTGTTCTCAATGACAGGCTCTAACTTCTGCTACTCTCTAGTGCCAGCAATTACTTTAGCCAGAGCATGACCATATTCCCACACAGGATTAGCCTTTTCCATGAATACCAGTACAGTTTTCCCTGTAATCCTCTAGTTTCTTTCCTGTTAAGAGTCCTGAGAAAACTTCTGCTGGCACAAATTATCCTGACTCCACAGAAATCAACAGAGCTCTGACAATTTTTATTCCAAGTCAGGTTCTTCTGTCACTTGGCAAGGAGACCAACAGGGCATTAGGGTAACCTGACAGGAGAATTCAGGTCTTTGTCCCTGCCCATGGATCTGCCTTACAAAGAGGGGAAGTAGAGTCCAGGGAATGAGACTGAAAGGGCAGCATGATGTTTAACAGAAATTAATGCCATCATAATGTCATCATCATCTGCAAATGCAATAGATCTATCTTAATGGCAACAAGTCTGGAGTCAGGATTGCATTGACTCAGTTTGCATGACCTCAAGAAATTCTCATCTAGTTTCTGCTTATTTTGAGTAAAAACAGTCAGGAAGTGGATAGAATACTGCTTTCTTTCATTGGGTGTTTTGGGAAATGTGATTGATGGGCTAGATGGATAGCATTATGGTTTGTGTGGTCACAATAACTCTTCAAGCAGGGCTGCACATCACGAAACCTTGTCAAAGTAATAGTAAATAGCCTTTTTGAATTAAAAAAAAGGAGTAAAATGAGGATTAGTACCAGGAAGGACAGAAATTCTTCTTGGAAGTTATTTCCTTACTATTTGGATATCGTCTATGTTATCCAGAAACATCTGTCTGTGTGCATAAGAAAGAAATATGCTTTTGTCCCCTGCAGCAGTGTCCAAAAACGAGGTAGTAAGTATTGCTTCCCGATCACACACAAATGGGGGGTTTATCTGTGGTTTTTATCTGTGGCGGTTTTAATATGAACACTGCAATAAAACTGCAAACAGACAAGAAAAAGGGCACACACCTGAAAGCCTTTAGCTAGCCTTTCCATCCCCTGAGCTTCACTAGCCTGCTCTAATAAAGCTTCACTGAAGCTTTGTTTTCTGAGGACATTTATATTCTATTAGGAAAGCGCAAACATCTCTAACAACAGCTTTGTGTCAGGCCACAGCTGTATTCCTTGATGCTAATGCAGGCTATTAAAAGAAAAAGTTCAGCCAATGCCCCTTGGGGTCTGGAGGAGCTGGACAATTTGGATGTCAGGTTCACTTCCAGTTTCTGAGCTGCTATATATAGGTTTTTAAACCTCATGATTCCACCAAGAAAGACTATACCTGCTACATTAGCAGAGGCCACTAAACTGAGAGGGGCTGCAAGTCAATTGCAGTTAAAGTACCAAAATATCTTGGCAAATAGCAAAAAAAAGTCTGGAATAAAGATAATTCTGTGGGGACTAGAGCAGGGCAGAAATAATGAAACAGAGCTGCAGAAAAGAAGGCAAGCTGAATTACAAGCTGTGCTTAATGTTGTCCCTTTGCAAAGGAGGTGAGCAGCATGCCGGGCAGCCCAGGCTGGGATCCTAGTCTGCAAAGGCAGGTGGAGTAACCCTGCTGCACATGGGGCTGGGAACACTTGAGCCGAAGCATCAGTTGTGACATGGGAGACCCAGACAACAGGAAAAATCTTTTAACTGGAAGTGTAGGGAGGCAGCGCAGCAGATTGCTTGAGGATGACCCAGAACCTGCATCACAAGAGATTTTGAAAAACAAGTGGGGAATGGGTGAGAATGACAAAGGCAAAGCTGGTTCTGTCCTGGAGGAGGGGCAGGGGCCGGGGGAGCTCTCCTCTCCTACTTCCCATGGTCATGTCTCCAGTTTGCTGTGCTGTAGTTTGGGCTTGAGGTCTCTGAGCCAACTGCAGTTAGAACCAGTTGTGTCCACACAACTTGTGCAGGATCATGGGTTGTGCAGGAGAACAGTGTATTTTCATGCACTTCCTCAGAGTGTCTTCATTTTAATTCATTGCCCAGAGGGCTGCACAACATAAAGAGGAAGGCAGGACTCCAAGGAAAACATCCTTGACTGACCTTCATTGCCCCCAGTTAATCCCTCTGCTCAAGAGGCCGACTCCCTCCAACCTAGTGCCAGAGCTTTGATCAGTTCACATGAACAACGGGTTTGGGTTTAGTTACAGGACTTAAGCCAAAACAATGATAGATGCAACCACTAAGTCCATGTCTTCTAGGAAATGTAGGCTTACATGTAAGTGTCCCTTACCACATCCATGAGATATACAGTGTCATACTGAGCCAGATCAGTAGCCCATCTAGTTAATCAGGCTGCGACTGCTATTTGACTGCCCCTGTGTATTTCCCTGGAAATCAGCTCCTTTCTCCAGAAAGGCACCTTTGGAGGTAGCTCCAGACACGGGCAAACAGCAGGAAGGCAGCAGGGCAATAGTGGCACCTTGCAGACATGAATGGTTTTGCCCAGGTAGAAGCCTTATAACTTGTACACCCAGAGTTACAGGAAACAATTCCCTGCAGCCATCCCAAAATCAAAATATACCCCTTTCTGAGACTGAATCTAAATGATATTTCACATCCTAGCATTCCTTACAGAGCTAGGAATTGGGGAAAATGGACTATTTCTCAGAAGAATCCTTTCTGTTTGAAAGAGCATGCTCGCTGAGGATGTCTTCGTTTTTCCTCATCATCTACAGCACTCTGACACGCACAGGAGGGAAGCATTGTAAGTAAATCACCCCAGCCTGACTTCAAAGGAAAGTGAGCTGGACAAGATGTGCCAAAGCGTTTAACATCTGCGCCATTCCTATAAAGCATTGTTTTGTCCTTTATACTTAGTGAGGAGACACCCACATGTGTTTTCCACTTTCATTGTGAAGGCAGGAAACATCTAATTAAAATCAAGCTTAACCTACTTTGTTTTCTCTTCATGCCGAAGTAACATCAGATGCTGAGAGGGAGGATCTGCGAGTCTTGGCACCCAAATGGCCTCACCCAGCAGAAGGACAGAACTGGAGAGATCTGGACAGATCTGCTGGGATTATATCTGCGTCCCTGGGGTACAGGAACAAATTAGGTCATGTACCAGGAAGGGCAGAACTTGCTGTGTGCTGGGGAAATTCGACATGGATAGCTGTACTGGGCCAAACTCTGTTGTCATTTATAGAGAATGACAGAAAACAGGGATGGCAAGAACCTCACCAGGAGATGCGATACACCTGTCTTACTCCAGTCTGTCACCCTGATGAGCCACAGTGACTTGGAGTTACGAGTCTTGAAGTGAGGGCATCTGCAGATATTGTACTCCAGGATCCTCCCCAAACCCAGCAGCCACAGCTTGACGTATAGAACTAGATTAAGAAACTTGGAGATGTGACTGATGCATATCGTCACTGGATCAGGCCAAAGAAAGGACACTCCATCCAACCTAATATCCAGATCTTATTACGTGGTGTCTTTCATTTGCCAAGGGCTCAAAGGCTTTTCAGTCCCTTTCACTGGCTGTATGGGAACACAAATCTTTGTGTTATGTGTTAGTAATGCAGAAAACAGTCCTATGGTCATGAATGGTTTGGGAGGAAGTTTAAGGCTGCAGATTCTTTTTCCAGAGACAGCTCCACTTCCAATTACATATCATTATGTGTTGAACACAACTTTACCATGGGTAGTACTCTCAGGTGCTTTTTGCTATGGCACTGCAAGTGCCAGGAGACGCACTAGTTCTCTTAGGGGAAAAAAAATATAATTGTGCAACAGGAATTTTCCATGCAGTGATCGCAAGTCCCTGGAGGCATCCACCAGGCCACTTTGGAAAACTCTGTAGCATCAAGGTAGGCTCCGATCAATGTATTCTAAAGAATAAAATTATTTCCATTAACATTTTCACCAATTCAGATATTCTTGAAATTGAAGTATTCTTCAAATAATTCAGTGTTTGGGGTCAAATCTGCCTGTGCAATTTTCTTGCAGTACATGAGTGACCAGAGTCAAGCTAGAAGCAAATTAACATTTGCAATTTTAATAAATTTCCCAGCCAGGTGTTAACTTTCTCATTTGCAAGGAAATTTTGAGCCAGGCTTGTCGAAACTGTGAAGTGCTATTTAAAACCCGTTGGGATTGTCGTATTTATTAACATAATCACTGGCATTTTTCTATAATTTAGATGGGGTCTTTAGCACTTAGAAGAACAGCAGCCAGAATATAGCGCTAGCCATGATCCCATTATTGGAAGACACCCCCTGTCCATGGAAACATAATCCGTGGCTCATACAGCATATTAAAGTAGGCTAAAATTGCTTCCTCAGTTACTGATGGGGAATCTGAGGATAAGAAAGAAAAAAGTTACTCAGAAAGTAGGATTCCCTTCCTCCATCAAGCTGTAACATCTTGCAGCAATGGGAAGCCTGAGAGGCAATATATTGCCTAAATATATTGTTAAGTTTATGCATCCAAAGTGAGAAGAGGATGGGTGGATTTGTCCCATGTATCAGTGCTGTGACAGTAGATGTTTGTCTCAATCACTTTAATGCCACTTCTTGTTTTCCCCTCATTCCCCCTTTGCCTCATACTGACATCACCCCATACTTCAACTGTTTGGCCCCTTCCTCCTATTTTCCCCAGAGAAGGGAAAGCAAACAGAAGTTGACATGAGCTCAGGAAAGAGCTCAGGGCAGAACAAGAGTGTAAAGTACTGTGGCTCACAGAGCTGCACTGCAGCAGCCTTATTTCCTCAGCTTTAGAGGCTATGAAATAGCAAGCAGCAGAGCACAAACATGTTGTCATGACAATGCGCGTGATAAAAAATGGGGGGCTCTCTGCATGGCTGACGTGTTGAGAGAAAGGTAACCAGGACAGCAATAAACACTTGATAGATTTCACTGTGTTGAAGAGCAAAGCAGCACAAAGTTCGAAATGTAATTACAGTAGAGACAAATTAACTGTTATTGATGAAATGATCCAAACTTTGCTATCTGTATTGATGGACACTAGTGCTCTAGTGGGCATGAGACAGAAGCCATGAGGCACAGAAAAGGGTCTGTGTAGGCGGTTTCCGCGGTCCAGCCTAGGTCTCATGGGCTAATCCAAAATTCTTTTAAATTAGCAAGAGCTTCGCCAGAAAATAAAAATCTAATCTACATGCTAAATGCCAGCCTGTAGAATCAAATATGAGGGTTACAGTGTCACCATGCGGATCTCCACCCAGAACATGGACTGGATTATTGAGCTGGTAGGGGAGAAGCATCAGACCAGGTTCCTTGATCAGAAGATGATTACCTGGGGAAAAAAGTATCATGTGGCAAATCTCAGGCTGGCTGGTTACAAATGGGCTTAAGAGGGGAATTGGGACAGTAACAGTAGTTGGACTTTCTGTTTACTCTTCTGTCTGCTCGCAGCACTAAGCTGGTTTTGCAACACCATCAGCTACAGAAAACTCCGTAATACCTCCCTCATGTCCCCTACAGCACTTTCAGTCCGAGGCACTTTATGCCATGTCAAACAGTTACGTGTCCTCCCAGTGATAGCAGACTCCTTGACATACAAGACTCCAGAACCTGTGTTGATCAGCACGAGTGCTGGTCAGCCATGCAATGAGTCAGCAACGCCTGCCCAGCCAAGGTCCCAACTGCCTGCCCTACCTCAGCGGGCTATGGGTAAACAGAGGTGAATTAGGGAGGGCAGGCATGGAAGCCAAGGACCTGCAGACACATCCTGCCCTCTCTCTTCATGCATCTACCCTGTACAGGGCAAGCTATTCCAGCCTGACCTAACACCTGCAACTGGGTCTTCTGCACGCTTGCAATGCCACGCTCAACCCATCTAACCAAGAAAAGTGCAAGAAGAACCTCTGGATCAAACGTATAGTTACAGTCTAATGCCTTGAGACTGTAAAAGAGGTGGGAAATGGAGAGAGTTTAGGAGAACTCAACAAAGGTGTTAATAAACATGCATGCTAAGTGTGAGTGGTGGCACAGTACTCTCCACCCACTCAGACTGGGTGAGTCAAAATTGAAAGGACAGCATATAATTCCGTCAGTCACAACCTGAAGACCCTGGATGCTGATCGCTGCACGAAGCCAGTCCCTATGAAAAAATCTGAGCCTATTCGCCTTTTTTAACATACTTCCCTGTTTAATCAGACAACTGACAATAGGAACACCATGCCATGACCTGACAACAGGCTGCCTCAAAATGGGCAGTTCTCTGGCCAGAGGATTCCTTTTTCGTTTTCTCTTGTGTTCATGAACTATTTACCTTTGATTCTAAGGAAGCAGATAATGGTTCTTTTCGAACAAAGACAAACTGATAGTAATAGACCTCTCAGTTCATAGGAGGGTTTTCTTTGTTTTCAAGTCAAAACCTGCTGGCTCAGACCCAGCCAGCTGTCCTGAGTTTCTGGATGTGGCTCCTGAGAAAGGTCTTAAAACTACATCCAGCATTGTTTAGTTGATGAAGATTCATATTTTTGCGCCTTGCAGGGAAGACATGTCAAACAGTGAGGCACAATGGAGGCCAGCCTGCCATATTTAATAAACTGTGTGGATCAGCCTGTCCATGAGTCTTCTGTTTTTACAAAAATAAATCTCTAGCTAGTCTCCTCTAGTCTCAGCATTGTCTCTTTTCTCTCAAAGCAGACAGCCCTTGCTATGTTGAATTCCAAAAGCAGGAGTAGTCCGTACCTTTCTGCTTCAGCATGACACACATTTGTGTTCTGCTTTGTAATGCTGCGGATCTCTGCGGCTTCTCTAAGACTACTCCACAGCCTAGTGGGAAGTTTTTCTTGATATTCCTCCTTCTTCTTCAGCTGGCCTAGATA
>JAVJGI010000065.1:18507125-18521491 GCA_035590275.1 Ibycter americanus | reverse complement strand
AAGACATGTCAAACAGTGAGGCACAATGGAGGCCAGCCTGCCATATTTAATAAACTGTGTGGATCAGCCTGTCCATGGGTCTTCTGTTTTTACAAAAATAAATCTCTAGCTAGTCTCCTCTAGTCTCAGCGTTGTCTCTTTTCTCTCAAAGCAGACAGCCCTTGCTATGTTGAATTCCAAAAGCAGGAGTAGTCCGTACCTTCCTGCTTCAGCATGACACACATTTGTGTTCTGCTTTGTAATGCTGTGGATCTCTGCAGCTTCTCTAAGACTACTCCACAGCCTAGTGGGAAGTTTTTCTTGATATTCCTCCTTCTTCTTCAGCTGGCCTAGATATGTTCAAGTGTCTTGTTCAAAGCCATTCTTCAGGACATCTCCCATTATGTTGCTAACTTCACTCACTTTCACACAAGTTCTTCTCCATCCATATTTACATCAGTCCTCTTCAGCAGCACAACAGGGGTGATGCCTGTCACATACTGTTTATTTTCTTTCCCTTCACAGCTCACTTGAGTCCTTTTCCTTCCTGCAATCATCTTCCTGTGAAGTGAAGAACACATGCCGTCAATCAAATTTTCAAAACTAGTCCCTGTTGTGAAGGCACACCTGCTTTCAAGCCCAGCAGGGCACACCACAGTTCACCTGCTGTGGCTGTTGAGAATGGCTCCTGCTGGGCATCCAGGCTCTGGAGAGGGAGTCCCAGCTCTTCTCATCTCATTTGGAGCTAAGTTTTCAACTCTGATGAAACCACAATTTCCATACTGAGAATGTGTCTCACTTCCCCTTGGAGAACACAAGTGAACATTGGGGTCTTACCTCGCAGTTTGGCCAAAAAAGCCCTCCAGGTATTCTGACTCATCCCTTTGAAATTCCCTTTTGTTTCCCTGTTGCCATTAAGAAATATGCTGTTCTTTCGACTCAGCAGCATCTCAAGGTCTTGGAGGTCCCATACAGCTGAAACAGTTTTCCTCCCTGGCCACCTTTCTTCTCACAGTGATTCAGAATCAGTCACATGCCAGACAAACAGCCGCTGCGAGAGCCCTGTAGAAACAGCAGGAATAAATGATCGTTACTTACCTGGTACATCAAGCTACAAACGGTTGTGGTGTTGACCCAGGGAAACAAGAGGGGACTCCCTTGTTCCAGAGCAGGGTCTGGGCTATGCTGTGAAGGGAGAAAGCCAGGCTGATATGTTGTGGGCAGCACCCACAGACAGATCATCTCTACCTCACTCACTGAAATGACAAATGTGGGAATTTCTCCCCTAGAAAACTACTGATTTATTTGCATTGCATCTAGGGAAGAGAGACAGCATATATTTTTTTAAAATGGAACTACACTGTGCCATAAGTAGCTCATGGCACTAGGATTAACAATGTCCCAGTTATTAGCTTACCACTCACACCAGAGGGACAAATCTTACACTACAAAAAAATGCAATTTCTTCCTATTCTGCACACATATAAGGAAATCACTGGGAAGGTTTTTACTTCTCTTTCCTAAGTGGAAACCAAAGCATGTTTCCCATTTGTCTGGCTGTTTAGTATGTATATTATTTTTAAAGGTATTGAAGTTCACCTCCAGACAACAGGCCGGTGTTCTTACACAAAATTTTACTGCTCAGAGAAGAAGTCACACAAGAGTTAAATGACTTGCCCAAGGCTGGGAGCACATAACCAAGTGGGGATTGTAACTAAGGGGCAACCAGGCTCCTTTCCTGTTCAGTCACACTGCTGTCTGCACTGCGATGATTTCATTCACCAAAACATGGTCATGGACAAAGAACGGACTCTGCAAAAACAGCCCCTTATCTGCTCCTGCCTGCCTCTTGTCCAAGTCATGTGTGATTAGCTTACTGACACAAACACCGCTCCAGAGCCAAAGAAGCTGCAGGAGCAAGCTGTGCTCTGATACAGTTCATGCCTTTACAGCAGTGTAAGAGCAGTAGCTATGGTCTAGCTGAGTCCAGGAGCTTCGCTGTTTATAGAGCTGGAAGAAAAATACAGTTTGATTATAAGGTATCAAGGAGACCTGGTTGAGCTGGCAACAAAAGAAAAAAAAAAAAAAAGTCAATCTTGATTTGTAACAATAACTGCAGCGAGTGTGAAATAAAGATTAGTTGTAGAGAACAAATACAGGACAGAGCAATGTAATTCCCAGGACATGTTTTAACCTGTCTTTTTTTTTAATTTGTCAATAGGAAGCAAAAGGGTTCAAAGTACTTGGGGATGGGGAGACTGGGAGGAGGTGGCAGCAGAGCCTCTAGGTGCCGTAACTCCAACCAAATATCTTTTAAGCATTTACTCCTGTGAAAATTAAAACTGTTGGAAGCTTCTTTTCAAATAGGTCTCTGCTGTGTGCAGTCTTTGATATCTGCTGTGAAAGGAGCTCTGCAGCTGCCTTTCCGTAAGTGAGGCATGAGTAGACTTTCTTCGCTCTACCCAACTCCTATTTTCATTAATATTTCTAGGAGCTTGTTCTGCCAGAGAAATTTTGTCCTGTCAACCTTGGCTGAAATTAGCCAACAGGAGGAAAGACTTGTATGTGCACACATCACCAAGAGTGTGATTTTCTAAGCCTTGTTTGCTGGGGAAGACAGGCTAGAATCATCATCACACTTTAAGCCACCCATCAGTGTTTGTTCCTGCTGCTAACAGGGGCCATGGAAGCATGGGTATAGCATATGCCACGTTACAGACTTTCTGACACGCTGCAGCAGCTTTTCCAATATAAGTGTTTTGTTTCCAGTTTTAAATCTCAAGTTCATGCCTTTCCCAGTTTCAGTTACGGAGAGTTCATTGGAGACCCTTATCTTTCACTTCCTTATAGGCATACAATGTGAAAAACAAAGCAAGCACACTCCAAAGGCTCAGAAAAAACCCTCATGAAGCAGAGCATTTAAGACAGTCCTCAGTTTTTCTAAATGTGTAACTTCAAGAGCTTTTGGCCAGTATGATTATTCTAAGAAAGGGATCTTTGCAGTGCTACAAAACAGTGTTTGGTGTTAATTAACCTAAGACAAGTCCCCAAAGGACTGCCTTAGTCCACAGTAGTGGTGTTACGGATAGACTTTTTTTAATGCTACATCTTCTGACCTGATAGGACAGCCAGATTATTAGGATGTTGCCATGGTATTTTTTCCTAGTTTTTTTACTCTATTTGATCATATTTATAAAGAATCTTTGAAAACTGAAACTAAGATCTGTTTTTCTTTTATCTGGCTTTTTAGCACTTACACTGGAATACGACCCACTAGGTAAAACGTTATTTATTATCAATTATTTTAGAGGAGAAATGGTTTAGCTGATAGAACCTTCAGAATCATGTTTATATATTCAAAGGGTGATTCATTAAACAGTTTGGTGTAGTAAACAAATCTCTAACTCTCCCAAAGAACAGGAAATATGTATTATGCTAAGGTTGTTCAAACTTCTGTAAAGCAAAGTTTTGCTGCTGAACACACCAAGGAAACTGAAAAGCAATGATGAAAGCAGAAACTGGAGCCCACGACATAGGACCCACAGGGTCTGATGATGAGTCATAGGGTAGAGGCAAGTCACTGAGGCCCAGATCCACCCCATTTAACTTTAGGTACTTAAATGAATTGTCTAAGGTAGGAAACTGGGCTCACTCACTGGTCAATGTAGGGATAAAAGCTGCTCCAAAGTGAGCTGAAGCACAGCCAGAATTAACATCTCTCTTTGCTATGTATAGAAGTCATCCAAACTCTAAAATTCAATGACACTCCTAACCTGGAAACCTCACTTAATTGCACAAAGCTACTCCCTTCCCAGGCAACCCCGACCGGGGTCCAGTTGCCGCTACTGCAGCATGAATGGCTCTTGCTGTAATTTATGTTCGTTCCTTCTTGTCCTCTATCCAGTAGAGAACAATTCATTCTTCTCCTCTTCACAGGAACATTTTACAGTGTTATTGTGTCCCCTTAGTGAGGTCTCTGGAGTAAACAAACCCAGTTCTTTTAATCTTTCTGCTCCAGCCACAGTGTCAGGGTCTCTGGTTGTTCTCACTGCTTGTTTTTGGGATCATGCCACTAGGCTCACTTATTTCTAAAAGTTGGCACTCAAATCTGAACACAGCCATTGCCAGTAGACTAATGCCAAGCATTGATTTGCTATTCTATTTTCAGTAGAGTGGAGGGATTATTTTGTGTCTTGCATGTAATTCCTGCTTGTGATGCTTGTGTAGGAGTGGTCACCACTCCCCAGAGACCTTATAGCAGGTCACGATTATCAGATCTTTGCACCAAGAGAAACAAGAGCCCTACCCCCTTAGTCCTGCTCCCACAAGAATGTCTTTTCATGGTGCAGTAACTGGTGCCAAGAGTATTAAGAGCAGGAAACGGGTATAAAGAGAAAAAGACAAGTTCAGTGGAACCAGTAGGCAGTAATCCCACAGGCTGAACACTGATGGAGATGCTGAAGTTGTGAGTTGCAGTCCAGCCTTGCAACAGTCCTTCTGGGTGCTACTGGGAAAGTCATGTAACCTGTCTGTCCCTTTGATTCCCCTCCTGACTTTGCCCTAACTAGCCTGGTTTAGGTCTGTAGGAGGGCACCTGTGTTACCACGTGCCAGATTCATTCTCCTATCTCACTCAAAACACCGATCTCCACTGTAGTACAACTGCTAGTAGAACTGAAGTGAAAAGTCAAGAGCAACGCCAGCTGCTCAACCCAGACTCCAAAAAAATGTGACGGTCAATCTGCGATTTCAGAAACAGTTGAATGAGAGTTGTAGAGATCTGGGAAACAGCAAGATGCCCCAATGTTCATGTCAGAAGTCCTGCTGTGCCTTCCAGAAATGCCTTTCCTGGGTTTGAGACTCATCTGCCTAGAACAAAAGCAATGCCACATGATACGGTTTGCAGTGACCCCTGAGTCCTGTAGACAACACACAACGAACAGCAGCTACGTAGGCAAAGCAATTAGGAAGGCAAAGAGTTCCTAAAGAGCCTGTGGCCCAAAAGATGTTTGCAGAAACAAACTCCTTGAATCATTATGAATAATGAGTGTGTAAAAAAACCCCAGTCTTATTCCTGGATAGTCTGCAATATAAAGGGATAAATAAATCATAAAGAACAAGGTGTTTGGTGAGTGAGAATAGCTAAGCTAACTACAAGCTTAGCAGTTTCAGATTTCGAGGCTGCAGTGAGTAGCCCGTGGTTACTGTCAAGAACAGCTTGAACACAGAAGTGTCTCAATAACAGTTCTGCTATTTAAAATAGTAATATTATTCTGTCTATAGCGCACCTTTCAGATAAGGACTGCAAAGTGGTTCACAGCTATTCAGCTTCACAAAACCCCAGTGAGGGCAGAGAGAGTAATTATTAGATGCAATTATGGCAGTCTTACTAATGCATTACAAATTTATTGGCAGGTGTAAGCTTTTGTTACCCAGATATGAGGGTGTTATATGCATTAAGTATAACAGCTAACAGAAAAAAACTATGAAAAAAAGGTTAATCTCCTTTCTTGTCCAAAGGTATTGCATATAAGCAGCAGATATATCAAGAATTTCTTGCAGATGTCATTTATGTCACTTGGTCATAAACAAATTTAGCTCGAAGCCACAGTGAGGTATTTGTGTATTATTAAATGTCTTGTTAATTGAAGAGGAGGGGGGAAAGCAGGCCTAGCTAAGCTGAATTAAAAATTAGGCTTTTACAATGAAAATTAAGATAGGACTTTAGAATTACTTAGTTTCGTCAGATGCTGAACAAAACTAAAGCAGCACAGGTCTGGCAGAACTGTGCTGAATGCCTCCAGTAGAGCTGCAGTGAAGTCACTACAACTTTGGTGATTTACCCACACTGACTGACTACACCTCCCTCTGCATCTTTTTTGATTGTATCAAAAAGATACGATTTCTAGAACTTGGGCAATTTTTCTAAGCATAAAACTGGGTAGAATTGTTAAGGTAGCAAACACTGTGATCTGTTGTCAAAGGCAATGTCATTTCAAGAGAAATACTGTTTGGGACATCCCCATGAAAAGGCATCATATTCAGGCGGTTACTAACACTAGTGCTGCATGTTGTTTCCTTCCTCTTTCATAAAATAATTTAAACTAATTACAGCTTGAGGAGTCTGACAAGAAGGCTTTGTAATTTTCCATGGGATGTTCACTGATGGCCTAATCCTGCAAGGGGCTAAGTACCCTCCAATCTTCCCCAAATCCCTGGGAATCTGATCTAGCACTACCAGGCTGGATCAGAGCCTCCCCTCTGCCATCTCTTTCGTTTTAAGACCTTAAGATTACTAACTTTATTACTTACCAGTGTTGCGGCTTTACCATCCACAAAGGAGCCCTGAAGTCTTTGGCAATTTGGCACCACCAGCACGGATTGTCAGGAATGGCATAGGGATGGACTGGAGCTGCTAACACTGCGCTGACATCCAGATCATGTCCTGTTGCTTGTGAGTTTATGGAGTCCACAACAGAGAGAGAAAATCACATACAAATTTCTGAGCAAAGCCTATAATCAGACAAATTATTGTCAGACTCCAATGCCTATGCAACACATGGTTTTAAATACCGGAGAGTAATCTAGCTCAAAAAAGACTTTGGGACAAGTTATGGTGGAAAGAAAGACACTGAGACCAAAGCCAGACCCAGGGTCACTTCAGCTCTATTTCTAGGTAGAGCTGTGCTTTAAGACCATGATCATTTTATTGAAAGATGTAGTGATACAGCTTTAAATTCCAGCCAGGTTTTCAGAAGTACAGAGCACATATTTATCCACTTTACCTCCAGGAAACTGGGGAATGCTAAGCACTTCACCTTATCGTACCAGGTGTCTGGTGCTAAATGCAGACTGAAGAGATAATTCCCAATGGGTGGTACCTAAACAGAAGATTAGCCATCAGAAAAATGCTGTTACCTGTAGGGCTGGAATATCATGCTTTAATTTGTTATTACAAATCAATAAGCAAACTGGTGAACAGTGAGGCAATTTATCACTATCTCAGCATGATTTTATGATAAATAGGAGAAAAAAGTGCATGCCCTGGTCCACAACTATTGAAGAGCAAAACATGCATTGGTGACACATAGCTTAATCCAAACCAGCAGAACCAAGCCCACCAAGAAACGGTGAGCAGAGGTGTCTCATAGCCAGTAAGAAAAGGTTAGTAGAAGCAGATGCATTACTCTAAGCATTGGTTTAAACACAGTGAAAATGTTTAGAAGAAGTAGGTACAACAGGATTCCAGCACTTCTCCTTTCCCACTTGCCAGAGGACTCAGGTGGTCTCCAAGTCAGCCAGGGCAGTACATTCATTAATGGGTAGCAGGCTAGGTCACCCAGATCTGAGGCAGACACAAGTCAACCATTTATTCTGGGTTTTCACTCAATGACATGCACTGACTGTATCTAAGGTTGATGTTAAGGATGTTTAAACTTTTTCAGCAGTTTCCAGAACGACATATCAAAGATGCTTATCAGAGAGGTCCAAAGCAACAGGTTAGGGAAAAAAACCCCACAGAATTAGACCAAAGTTGTTGCAACAGATTTCCATGGAGGGATTTTTTTAAGATAACTGTTAGCTTTTGGGTTTTCTTATGTTGCATAATATCAACCTCACATGGCTCTGCAAACCTCCTATCTAACACTGATGAATCCTACTATTTCTTCCTCTTCTAGCTAATACTATGATTATTCGCACCAAATAGGAGCAGTCAGGATCCCCACACTTCTCGGAGGGGTACATCCCTCATTACTTTAAAGTTGTTTTCCTCTGTTTGACACATAATAAAGACAGTATCTGCCTGTGTGTGTGGCACGGCAGGTGAGCGTTGTGTATCACACACGCTACAGATGGATGCGAATAGGCAGTGATTACTGCTTATGAAATCTAAGGCAAGACTTGTTTTTCCTCTTAACCAAAAAAAAAAATTGAAGTTGGCCTAAAAGATACCAAGGCAACTTAGGAGGACTGTTACTTAGAAAAAGCCCATCACTGAACATTATGAACTGCCTGAAAGATAGGTTCGAATAATAAAATTTTCAACTCGGCATCCCCCAGAAGCTTCGAAAGGTACTCAATGCCACCAAAAAGGAATAACCATTCAGCTTTATCCCATGTTGTGACATAGTCTCAGCTATTCAGAGCTCTTTCCCAGGGTACTGCCCTAAGTTAGCATGAACTGCAATTGACTTTTCTTGCTTAAAAGAATCTGGAATATATTTTTTCCCAGTGGAAGCCCTAACTCATTTCCCCCATACAGGATCCAAAGCCTCAGTCCTACATCTGGAGACACTCAGCCAACAACACTGGGCTGCCCAGACATCCAGATCAGTCTTTGCCACACACCCACCATCATAGCCAGCTGGAGCTGGACCGCCAGCCGTGCTGCTCAAGTCAGTCTTTTGCCATCCAGAACATACATACAGATTTCCCACACATCTGAAAACGCTGGTTCCATCCTAAGCCATCTGAATTAGTCTTTCTGCACGTTCAAGCCACTAGCTTATGTGCTATAGTCCTCCATGACGTGAAGGGGAATTAAATAGTTTCTTGACCTGCACGCTTCACTAATCAGCATGTTGCTTGACACCAAAACACTGTCACTGTGCCTTTCTGCTGCACCTCACGTCCACATCTCAAGAGGTGCTTGTAAAGGATTAGCTTTTTGTTCCAATTAAAATGTGAGATGATATTTCCCAAAGCGTGCAACTTTCATCCTACAGATGGGTCATCTTTGGGGTGGAGAAATAAAGCAACTTCTTGCAGCCAGTATGCATTGAAGCAGGAATAGACTAGGGTAAAATCTCAGAGGACTCCTAGTCATCACTCCTCTGCTCTGGTCTCTGACCACAATCTCTCTGTATAAACAAAAGCTCTGGCCACCGCAGTGTTTTCTGGCCTGCTGTAAAATGTTTCGCTACCCCTCTCAAAGGAATCGCTGATGCTTAAAAAAGAGGCAGCCATAGTCAGGCTATTCTCACAGTGCCAGCGTCTCTGTCGAGGAGTCTGGATGTCAAAAAAGTATAGGGAGATACAGACACTGAGACTTGGCAAATCGAGCAATTAAAGGCTTAGCTATATTCTGGATTGATGAGTGCATTATTATTACTCCAGATTAATATAAATCCAGGTTGTAAATAAAATGCTTGTATCAATTATGGGTATTAACGTCACAAAAATTGCATCAACAGAAAAAAAAAACCACCTCTGCTTCCAGAAACACCAAACCTGGCTTGTTCTTAGCAAAGTTTGAACATTGCTTTTGCCCAAGAAGAATTCAGTATGGCAGGATGAATGGTAATGCAACAGTAAAAGCACTCCATGAACTGGGACATCAGTCAGGGGCCCAGCCCGCAACAGCAAGTCTAGATCATGCAGATGGCAAAGTGTCACTGAGAAAGGCGAAATAAGAATCTCTCCTGGGTGAGATACTTCAAAGCTGAACTGCAGACCTCCTCTGGGAGGGATGGAGTGAGGCTGCAGGAGGGAATGTTGAAAACTATCAGCTAGATAGATGAAGAGCCAGCTCTTCAACTACCACAAATTGGTACAACCTCTTTTGTATTAGGCTTCTGTATGGCAAATAAATACACCCGGCATGAGCCAGAAGTTTTACCCCCAGTTCAAACCACTTCACCACTTCTGCATGTACAAGACCTAACCCACTTTCTGAAAGGAACACATTTAGAGAGTCACAGCAGCCTCTTCTTCCACTCCTCTGAGAACTCCATCCAGGGCCCTATTTTAAAATTGTGGGAAGGGTTACAAAAAGCATCACAATTCTCATAAAATACAGGAAAAATAGAGACCTGGCCTCAATCCTATGGTGGAAATCAGAGGATCTTTAAAATCTTTTTTAAAATATTTCTTAAAATTCTAAAGAGCACTAGGAAAAAAAGTCCTCAGTCCATTCTGGGAGGGCTGAATGGAGTTGAACTCACTGGTCAAACTCTGCCTTTTCCCGAGTTTTGACTTTTTAGCAACAATGCAACACAGATTTCAGGAGGCAAGAAAGCCTTGGCTTGGCTGTTCCTCAGCATCTTTTTACTCAGTGTGTGACAGACAGACAGACAGACAGACAAAGTCATTGCATCTGTTTTATCACCTGAAGGGAATTAATGAATCAACATGCTTGTAAAAGGGTGTCCCCATGAAAAAAAATGCTCTAAACAAGGGCTGGGTTACTGTGGTGGGGTCTTCCAGAGCATCAGGACTTCTTTGTGTGTGTTCAGATTGGTTTACAGCTTTTCAAAATGTTGCCATGCTCAGTCCTGTACATGCTAACTAACACATCAACCACAGCCCTTGACTCAATTAATTGACATAATTGAGGAACTAATAGACACTGACTACTTTGGACCCCCTAAGTCAAAGTCAGAATGTGCTTACTAACGCAGCACACACTACTAGACAGCGTACCTCATGTAACTATGGTGTCACGCACATAATATAGGGCTGGAAAGTACAGCTGCTTCTGTTATTTAATAAATTTGTTTTGTATTTTTGTGGCATTGTTTAACTAAAAGCAACTACATACAGTATTCGGCGCACTGTCACATGTAATCAAGAGATAATGTCAATGGAATTGCATGTTGTCACAGGATAACAGCTTCCCGCTGTTGCTGAAATGCCAAATTGAAGCCGAGGCATTTATGGAAAATAAATGTCAAGTGAAAGCCAAGATGTTTATTTTAAAAACAAGAGACATGGATCTTGTGGCAATGTTCCATCATGTCTCTATTTCTCTAATAACAAATGTCCAGTGTGAACAGAGCCAAGTGACAGTTTCTTCCTGGGACAACACAGAGAGGGTGAAGCCTGATCACTTCACATGAAGACTTGCAGGGTTGTTTCTCATCTGCTTTCCTTCAGTTCAGGTTTTAATCAAACTGTCCAGATAATGAACACAAAATGGTTTGATGTATACTAAGTTCTCAGAGAGATTTAGGAGGACAGCAGGAAGAAAAGAAAAAGGGACAGCAAATTCATTTTTACTTTGCTTTTACACAGCACTTTTTCTCCAGAGAAAGAATGACAATAACATGAAGCTCACTGAAGTCAATGGGAGACCTTCCAGGCATTTCAGTGGGCTTTGACTAATGGCTTAAGAGAACAAACAGTTAATATTTTAAGAAGATATTATGTTAGTAATGGTGGTGCAGGAATTTTATTGCAATGAGGGCATGACTGGACCAAGGCTGGACAAGGAAGACATGATCCTTCTGGGTCATAAGTGGCAGCACAGTCACCCCTTGCACCTGGCAGGCAATCGCTCACCCCGGCTGCTGGCCCACAGGAGATTTCTGCTCTGTCCACACCACCCTCACAGTCACAGAGAAACTGTTACTTCACTTCATTTCTCCAGTAAAAGCTTCCTTAAATCTGGCGACGCAGTAGCAAAGGTCACCAAATTTGTATTTCTTTGCACAGGGAAAACCGAAGGTTACTTGTCAAGACCCAAGTGGCTGAGATATGGTAAGGAACCATGTTAAAGCTAAAAGAAAGAGCTGAAAACATTTGGATCTTAGACACGATGTAGTCTGATCCGAAGTTGAGAATTAGACTTTTGTCAAACCTAACTATAAAGGCCCAGGTGATAAGACTTCCATTGCTACTCCTGGCAACCTAATGGGTTTGATGTCCTAAAAGCTCTTTCAGATATTCATATCAAATTTTCCCTTTCATCACATTACCACTCATTAACTCTCCTTGTATTCATCAAAATTATTCCTCTCCCTCCCCGATGACTTTTTCTTCCTCCAACTACATTAAGAGATTACGTCTTCAACAAGCCAAAATTGCCCCTTACTCTCCTTGTCTGCTAACCCCACCATCCTTCTTTATACGTTCATCACCTCTCTACAAACACCCTCCCTCTACAAGTAACCTCACAGGCCACGTAAGAGTGCCAAGGCGTGGTACACAGGGCTCGGAGCATCCCTGGAGATCCAAGGTTGGCCTCCAGCAGCAAGTCACCTGCCAGTCCCCAGCACACAGAGCTGGCACAGCAAATCCACTGCCCCCAGTGCTGCCCTAGCCACTGCAATAATGAAGGAAGGGGTTAGCCCCAGTGCCCAGCCCCATTCCCAGTCTCCTGCACCTGGTGTCTGGACCTGCTGGTCCTGACATTCCCCAGGGCAGTGCGTTGTGTATGTAGACGTACACCCATGCAACAGGATCCTCATCTTTCAATCTGTTTTGCATGGAGAGGGAAGCAAGACAACAAGCAGGAAGCTGTGCAAAGCATCTCAAAGGACTGGGTTTAAAAATATACCTAGATAACCCACTTCAGTTCCTGAAATGTTGAAGCTTTGCAGCTCATGCCAACAGGGTTCCTCAAATGCAATACATTTTTATTTTCATCCAGTCTATCCATTAGCCTCTGTGCAATATAAAACTGATCTGTCATAACTACTGAGAGTGTGGGGTTTTTTTTTTTAATGACTTCCAAAGGGAAAAATAAATTTGTGGCCCGCTAAAAACTGTGATCTGAAGAGCAAGTAGAAACAAACCATTTCAGTTCTGGAAGCTCTTCTCTTGACCTGACATCCTTCAATAATATGCACACAAAGAGCTGTATTAAAGTCATGTCAAAAGGCTGTCTGAAATGCAAAAAAACAAGGAAATTTTGAGTTAAAGAAGATTTGCAAAAGGTGACGCTCCGAAAGGGGTTAAGCCTACAGTGATTTTTTGGCTGCTCTGTGCTGCAAGGGCCAGAGGGATGTTCTGTACAGAAACCGTAAATTTGCTTATTTTTTCCTTTGGAGACGCATTGTTTCCCAAAGACATTCTGGCTCCAGCTCAGATCTGGCATTCCAGATTGACGCTTGTTGAACCAACAAAGATACTGGGGAGCAACACATGATTACGCATCTTCTGGTTTATTGCATACTTGCTTGTAATTCCCTTTACTTCTGCAACCTTTAAGCTTATATTCTCTCATGGTGGGATGAGGATTTCCAGCTGGAGATGTGATAAGACAGCTCAATAGGCAAAGAGCTGGCATTCGATTAGGTTACGGTATTTGTTAACTGTTTAAAGATACTATAGCAATAATGGATCTGAACAGATGACAGATAGATGATGTTCCAGGAATAACAAGCAAACCAGCTACATGGTACCCCCAATACTGCTTCCCACAGACAGTGTCATCTTGGGAAAAGTATTTAAGATTTTATCAGATTTTTATCTATCCAGCTGATTTTGCGCTGAAATGGACTATGCACATTCACAAAACTCATCCGAGTGTCTCAGCTGCGAAGGCTTTGGCATGGTGATGCACTGCAGTGCTCGTACCTACTTCAAGTGTTCCAGTTAGATGTAGAAAATAACAAATTGTTTCCATCCCACAGCTCCACTATCCAAACCTGGTTTCGGATTATTTTTTGAAAATCAGGATAACAAATATCAGATCTGGACAAATATTCCCAGACACCATCCTTCTGCTTTTCATTCAGCATAAGGTTTCCCTCTGTTCTTGAAGGTACCATGCCTCCCGCCCTTCCCACTGAAGAGGGTCGCACTTTGGTCCAGCAGTTGACGAGCAGCAAAGCAAAGTCCATGGGAACAGGAGGGAATGGTTTGCCAAGCAGCAGGTCCGCACCGGTGCGTGGCCTTTAGTCAGGGTTAAATAAACAGCATGTAAATAAATAAATAATCTTCTCCCAGGTTGTGACCTTGTAAATCAAGTCTAAGCCTGGAAGGGATTTTTATGGTCCAGCTGGAACAGCAGAGCAGTCCTAGTAGAATAAATATATATACAGGGGGAAAAAAATAAATGTGCCTTCCAGTTGCTCCCAGGCTGCCATGGGGAATGTGTGGTGCTGCCGTAAGACACGCTGATAATTAAAATAAAGGAGAGAGGGGGCATCGCTCTCATTTACCCAACAGCTGTTCCACATTATTTTGTGAGGTTTAAAAGAGGAGTAAAACACGGTTAAATGCACCCAGGAGTGATCTCCCACCTCCGAGCCGAACTGAGGGCTGAGCAAGTAAATGAAAACCCAGCTCAACTGGTTCCTAGCGGCCGGTTTGATGGGAGTGGATGGGAGTGGATGGGAGCAGGGCAGGGATTTGCTCGGAGCCTGCTATCCGGGCACTACAGCCCCGGGATGCTTCACGTACTTTACTGCTCATTACCAAGTAACAGTAACTAATCAGTAACAGTAGTAATACTTAGAGCAGTCCCTCGATTCAGCGTGGTTTGACCAGAAGCGGGTAAAAGCTACGGGCTGCGTTTTTGAAAGTCCAAAGGGACGCGACAGCGGAAAGCCAGCAACTGGAGCTGGGATTCCCACGTCCCAGCCCGGCAGTGGCCCGGGAAGCCGGGGCCGGGAGGGCTCCCGACGGGGAGATGCGCCCCCGGCCGCAGCGCCGCGCGGAGCC
>JAVJGI010000065.1:18434600-18504793 GCA_035590275.1 Ibycter americanus | reverse complement strand
GCTCGGGCGGCTTGGCCCCGGGTCCCCGCCGGCCCCCGCCCGTAGCCACGGAGGAAGAGGCGGAGTAGCGCAGGTGTATGTCGGGGGGGGGGGTACCAGCACCCCGCCCGCGCCCCTGCGCTCTCCCCCTCTGCGTCGGCGGAGCGGTGAGTCGCTGCGCTTATCGCCTGCGGCCAGGCAATAGCAGCCAGGCTGAGAAACTACCTCAAACTGTGCATATTGTACAGGGGAATAAACGGACCGTGTTTATATTAAACAGCCTATTTACATACCACTGATAGTATTTTATGAAGGAGGGGGGGGCGGGGGGAGGCGAGGAGCCTTCTGCAGCTTGTTCATTGTAATTACAGATGAACGGGGAGAGGGGGGGAAACATCCCGGCAACAACAAAAATTTACTGCACATTTGTTTTTAAATGGCAACAGAGCCATTTTTTGCACAGTGTTGAGTTGTAAAGTTATTTGAAGATGTTACTTGCACACACATACACACACACGAATTAAAAGTGAAATGGAGGTTTGAGTAACACCGACCCTGAAACCCGATTTCTGGTTTTGCCTGATCTGTTATAGTTTTATTGAGAGAGTGACTTTTTTTAATAGTATTTTATGAAGGTACTGTAAATATATCCATATTATAAATTAACATATCTTAAGATACTTTATTATTTTTATTTGCCAATGCCCACGTGAATCTGCTGTTGTTTTAGCACTTGTGTGTCATTTCCATTTTCCTCTCTGTGTGTGTGTGTTTTATAACATATTTGTACTCTGGTGCAATTTACTACTGTGTAAGTAATTGGTCTATGTGCAATAAATACCATTGCAGCACAAGCAAGCGTGTCTCTATAGGTTTTGAAACAATACTTACCTATAATGGGAAGAACAGCATTTGTTTTTCTCCAAAGATGGCTCAGGCTACCGATACAACTCTATCTAATGGCTTTTCCTGACACAGTATTGTAAAAAACGCATTTGAAACCCAATAAGGTTGTGTTCCTGTTGCACCGAGGTCTGCTGACTTCCCTTAAAATTAATGGCTAAAGACAAGGTGTTTCCACTCTGATAATGAATACACTCATTTTCTCTAAATATTCCTTTCTGGAATAGATTCCTTTCTTTTTTTGTTTTTAGGAGTACGTGGCTGGGAGTCAGGAGACCAGAATATTTAAGATTACAGGGGACGTTTAATTTGAAAGCTAAAAATGTTCTTGAGCAGGAAGAAATCTCCATGTGCGGTACATGCCACCCCACAAGTAAGTCCACCTCGTGCCGACAGTGGGCCTGATCCTGCCAGAGCAAAGTGGGTGGTGTGTGCTCGCCGGGACTGGGTCCCAGTGCTGAGCATGGAGGTCAGGGGGTCCCCTGCCCGAAAAGCAGCCGGAGGAGGCTCGTGCCCTGTAAGGGGAGATAGCGGCCAGGGAGCTGGTCGCAGGAGTCCAGACTTTGGTTCCCTCTCACTGTAAAAAAAGGAGTTAACCTCTGAGGGAACAGCTGGGGCATAACTGGAGCAGGATTGGACTCTGGGACAGATTTACAACGCCGCTGAAACCTCTTCTGTGTCCCTGGGTGAAATAAAACTACCTAGTTTGTAGATTGTAAAGCTAATGGTCGTGAGCAGTGTGGTTTCAGTGTGCTGCCAACGGTCACGTATTCCTTGGGGGCCAGATTATGATAGCTGAATGTTATATTGTGGACTGATCCAAGTAAGAAGGTACTGTGAGTAGAAGGGCTGTAGATTTGCATCCCTGGTCCAAAAGATTGTCTTCCTTTATTGCTTTATGAAGGTACACTGTATCCTTGTGGTTTCATAAAGTTTTTCATTACTGCAATGAATACATGGCAGATAGAGCAACAACAAAGCAGTGCAGAATGAAAGTGAAGCCATTTTTAGCTTTATTAAACTCAGAAGTATAGCTAAATTAGAAATCAGGTCCCAGAAAGAATGCTTCTTGAAGCATGTTCTTTAGGGTGGTGGCCAACAGTTTGTTTTGGAAACCATTTGTTCATTTTTTTTTGTTTTAAAAATCAAGGAATTTGTCCTTTGCAATTTCTAATGATGGTTTGGTGTTGGGGTTTTTTTTGGCGGGGGGGGCAGGGGGGAGTTATGATTTTTATGCAAGGACAAAATAAAGGGACCAGGGGAGTAAAAAATACTTTTCCATTGATGTTACTGGGGTTTGATGTGAGCTGCAGTTAATGGTGTCTCCCTTGATAATAGTGAGATGGGCTCCTTGAAATACCAGGGTAGCATCAGATCAGGTGTGAAGCCAAGTAGGCTCTGCCACCAAATGATTTTTTTTTTTTTTAATCTGGTTTTGTCTGTGATTCCAGCAAAGACAACAGGACCAAAAGGGTGCATGGGGTGGCCATGTCTGATGCTGGCAACTGCAGCGAGATGTTAGCTGTGCATGTCAGGGTTGGGATGGGATGGGATGGGGAGGCAGCACTGCCCTCCTCCTGCACGTTGCAGATCCCAGCGAGCCCGGGCAGGACTGAGTCCCTGCTTGCTAGGTAGAGCAGGGCAGGATCTGGCCCCAGCACCCAGCTGGGAGCTGAAGTGGCTGTTGAGCCCTTGTCCTCAGCAGGGTGCTAGATCCTGGGGAAGCGCAGTGCCTGCTGCACAGGGTGGGACAGTCTCATGGACTTGGCTCCTCATCTCACAAATCAGTTCACGTACTTAATTTTAAGCATCTGAACGCTCGTGTCCTTAGACTTTAAAAGGTGATGAAAGTTTTGACTCAACAGGGTCCGACTTAGGTGGGAAACCTACGGCCAGAACTTGTTCCACTTGTCCTGCTGAATAGCTGTGCTGGGTCATGCTTCCCCTGGATGAGTGTAACGGCACAGAGAAGGTGAAAGGTGGGATGGGTTTTGCCAATTGGCCTCAGTAGTAGGGCCAGGTGTGAGCAAAGTGGTCAGGAGTTGTCTGCCCTTGAGTTTTGGCCAGTCGAGGACTGGGTGGAGTCTGGAGACTGGCGTGTTAAGTCCCTTCATAGACAGCTAGGATAATCCACCTGGCAGCGTGGATGGCGGGTGCTGGTCCATCTTGCATGGTGTAAAAAAGACGGTGGCACAGTAACGGTGCAGGCAGAGCAGGACATATGGCACGCACGTGTGCGAGGAAGGGGAGGCTGCTGGCGAGCAGTCTGCCGTGGATCACGCTCAGAACAGGCTGTTCTTCACAGAGAAGAAGGATACTCTGAAAAGTGTTATGGGGCAGCTGAAGTACTCCGGAGGCAATGAGTCAAACACTCACGATGAATATTTTTTTCTGACAAAAACCAGACATGGATTAGCAATTGGAGCTGCAAGTCAGGAAGTATAGGTGGTAGGCATGCGGCTGCACACGTACGTGGGCAGGAAAGTGATAGCAAAGAGCCACAGGCCTGCAGGAAAGGGAGACACAGGTAAAACAGAAATCCAGTCGGAGAAAATGTCCTTTGTGTGCCAGGACCAAAATTATTTGGCAGGAGCGCCTGAGACTCCCACATGCAAGACGCCTGATTTCTCAAAGGCGCCGGCCACACTCTAGGCAGTGTTTGCTCAGCACTTCTGAAAACAAGGCTGCATCTCTCCACGTGCTTAAATGAAAATATATCAGGTGGAAAGCCAGCCTTCAGTTTTCTGTGTGTTCAGGAAAGTTAGGGATGTTTCAGACACGGCGGGCTGTTGTGCCTGCAGAAGGACCTCCCTGCCAGGGAGAGCTGCACAAAAGCGCGCCTGCAAATTCACTGCATTCTGAGCCCACGACCCTCGGCATCGACTGGCTGTAGCTCCAAGCAGTAACTAATGAACGAATGAAACTATGTGCAAAAAATGTGGCTTAAAATTGTGATCTGAACTGTGCCCGTGGCGTGTGCAGCATTTGGCAGCATCAGCCGGGCGTTTTGCGATACAGCACGCACCGGTTCTTCTGCGAACACTGCTCTCCCTTTTGGGTATGCACGTGTTTTCAAGTATAAGGACAACTTCTTTAGCAGCTTTTTTTTTTTTCTCCTAAACCCTATTGAAGTCGAGGTTTTATTAATAACTTTTAAGTGGCTATTTTGCAAACCTTCCTTGTACTGCACGCTTTCCTAATTTATTGTAATTTCCCGTCCAGTGGAGTTCACTTACTTCCTTTATGTAATATATCAGCTGCAGGGCTGGAAATTGTGCAGCTATGAACTGAAAGAGCAGACTTTCTTGAGGCCAAATGCGGTCAGGCATCATTGCCACTGGGAGCAGAATTTGACCTGATAATCTAATCTTATGCGAGAGACTATCTCCAGGAAAGTATTGTTACCAGCCATAAATGACCTCTGCTAATGAAGCTGGAGCAATTAGTCCTATTCAAAGCTGTCAGGAAAATGTTAACTGCTAAACAACAGTTAACGTTGGATAGCTCAAATAATGAGTGTTTTGTTTGCTGGTGCGTGTTAGGTGATGTGTTGGGAAATAATTATCCTTTGACTAGCAGCCAGCTTTGTACTAATCAGAAAGGAGAAGTCATGTTCTGTTTGAAGGATTATACCTAAAAATAGTTCTGTTACCGCCACATCAACGAGTGAAATGAAGCAAATTCACAGAGACGTACACACCTTCTTAACATTTCGCTTTTGGTCCTAAAAACTCATTGTTCGGCTGGAACTTTTCTGTTTGATCATGTCAAAAGCACTAACGTGATCTCTCTCAATAGCATTAAGAACACTCCCCCAAAGAGCATTACCCTATGCACCACTGACTCGCTTTCAGAGCCTGCCAAATTCCTGAATGTCCCAGGAGGAAGTAAGGAGTCTTTCTCTTTATATAAACAGTCACATATAATGTAAGATCAACAATATTTGTGATAATTGTCTCGCAGAAGAAATCGATACGCTTTGCATTTGAGGTGTTTGTACGCCAGCCCACCCGTGAGGAGCAGCCATGGTAACAGCAGGTGATTTATTCACGCCATTCAGTAACTTCAGGCTGTCAGGTGCTGCTTGTAAATGTGACCGAGATGGGAAAAGGATAAAAAAGGTGATGCTGGTGAGCAAACCCAGGATTGTCATTGTGAACAGCAAAAACTGGGGCATCTTTGGCCACACCATGGGTGTTGCCTTTTACTGGTGAAGTCTAATTGGTTTGGATAGGAATGCACCAGGCAGATGCACTGTGGAAACCCAGGTTGAGAAGTGTGAGAGGTAAGATACTTGCCATACACGACTGTGCCACCAAGGGACAGGCAGCTGAAACATGCCCAAAACATCCCTAAAAGTTTTTCTTATTTTTGGGTAACAGCAGCAGACTAAAGCACACCTGAGCAGCTTCTAAGCTGATGTAAAGCCGCACAGCTACCTGGCCATCCATGGCTCCCAGCACACGTGCCTCCCCCTTAGTATCTCCCCCTCCCCTCCAAGGGGCTCCAACTTATGCTGAGAGATCTGTTGGACCTGGAGCCCGCCCCCAGCCTGGAGCTGTTGTCCCCTTGCGTGGTGCCAAACGGGAGGTGCCCGTGGCACCCGGGGGTGGCAGTGCCGTGGGGGGATGCGCGGGTGCTGCAGGGTGCGCCCGCGCTGCCTCGGCTGTGCCGGGCGTGCTGGTGCAAGCTGCTGGCTGCACCACTCCCCTGAGTCATCGTTCCACCCTGCAAACACCAGCAACAGAATCAGTCCCACCATGCTGGAAGTGGAAGAGTGTTTGGGTTTGTTATGTAAACTGGTGATCAGCTTCCTGGTTCGTGAAAACTGGTGGCTTGGTACACGTTTGCTTTGCAAACTAACATTTTGTCTTCCTACCGTGTTGGCTCCTGGGTTTTTTGTGGCAGTGTTTGCTTGCTCAGCCTTAGCACCCAGCAGCATGAATTTTTTGGCTATGCCCTGGCAGCAGTTTGCATCTGGATGTGAATGGTACCAGATGCTGGGCAGCGTTTGAGTTTGGTTGTACCCATTCCTTCCAGAATTGATGCTCAGGGTTATTAATACCAGCTGTACCAAAGCGAAAAAGTACCAAACAAATAGGACATGAGTCCTGACCTCCAGGTCCACAACCTGAAGGAGAAAATGGAAGCTTACCCAGACTGTTGCCATTACCATGGTTAGCAGAGCATCTCAGATGTAGCGGTGTGCCTTTCCCTTCTGATCCTGTGTAATGCACCGAATCCAGTTGTCCTTAATGAGATGAGATGAGTATTTTCTACTAATTCAGTGCTCCAGCCATTAGCCACTATTGCTCACCTTTAGGCAGTGATGTACCTTTGCATGCCTGGCCCAGTGTCTCTCTCAAAGCTGTGATATTTAGATTTCTTCCTACCAAAATTATTTTGATAATCGGTCTTAAGCTTGTTGACACAATGCTTTGAAGCGCAGATTTAAGTGTATATACCAAAGAGGCAATCAGAGCCACTGAAAAGCTCAAAATCTCAGCAGCTGCTAGGTGTATGAATGTTTCAGCTACCAACAAGTAAGTAGCTACCAACAACATTTTGCAGGGCCAGGAGAATGCTGCAGCCCCCTCAGAGGCTGTCAGCTGCCCTCTGTCAAAGCAGGGCTGCAGAATAGTGCCCTGCCACTGTAAGGCAAAATCGCAGGGACAGCACAATAGTTCATGACAAAAGATTTACCAGGTAGTAAAATTTTAACAGTGCTTTGTGGCCAAAACGTAAAGAGCGCATGGTAAGAAGAAGGAACTGCAGCGAGCCCCTGACAGGATTTTCTAGTGGGGAGGGAAGAATGATGTTCAGGGTTAAAGTTTCCACATACAGATGGAGAGCCCCTTGTTGACTGGTCCAGCAAGAGTTACAGATGCCACTGGCACCCTGTGCAGGCCACGGTGGTGGCCAGGTGCTGTCCGGGGCAGCCACCCCCAGGGACAGCTCACCGTGCCCCCAGCCGCCCTCCCTCTGCTCCCATTCGGGTATGTAACATGCGCCCCCTCACCTGCCTGCGCATCAGGGGGGACCCCAGGGGTGACCTGCGACACAAAGGTGTGTGCCAGCCTGCGTCCCCCCTCGGGGCTTGCCGACACAGAGCGCACTGCTGCGGAGGGAGGGGCGCTTCCCCTTGGGCTGGAGCAGGTGAACGGGGAGATGTCCCACAAAGCTCCCACTGTTTAGCAGCTCGCCCACTCGCAGAGCCCGCCTTCAGCGAGGGATGGCTTGGTTGCCTGCTCTTCCCCTAGATACTCACTTGAGAGCCGTCACATAAAAATTGCAGTTAGCTGGCTTACGACACGAAGCGCGGTGTGGGATGCGTTCCCGGGCAGGCAGCTACCCTTGCTGCGGTACGGCGGCGAAGGCAAGGGGGAGGCAGGAGGGGCAACGGGGGAACCTGTTGCTCGCACGCCCCCACGATGGAAGCATCGCTGGTACCCTGGCAGGTTCCCATCACCAGACGAGGACAGCCAGTGCGCCCAGGCTGCGCCTGAAATCCCGGATCTGACATGAGCATCCGATCTGCACGCGAATCAGCCTGTGTCAAATGCTCAGGTTTGGGGAGCTTTTATATAATATTCTGCACAAGGCAGCTGCTGCTGCAGTAATTATCGGTAACAACAGGTATTGTAACAGTGCTCTAAACCACCTTAAGAGCATCCATGGGAGAGGTTTTGCTCCTGTTTCACTGCCAGCTAGCTGGCAACAGGGTGAATATGTGTCTGCGGTTTTCAGCATCAGCCCATCCAAGCTGGTGCTGGTGCTCGCACCCTCCCCTCCCAGCCCTGAAACCCGCCCATGGCATGTCCTGCTGCCCAGACTGGCTCTGCTGCCTGTGCAGCTGCGTGGGCACTGGGCTGCTCGGGCTGGAAACCAGCACTTTCAGAAAAGGTTTGTTGCAGCTGATCCACGGGGGTTGCACAAACACAGGTAATGGCATGAGGGGCATGGGAACATGCAGAGTGATGGGGCTGAGGTCATCTGTTTTGGTAGCCGACCCGATGTGGCTCCCTTGCTGTGATCACAAACCTCATGTCCAGCAGTGATGCTGCAGAAGCTGAGACCCAGAGCAGCACCCCCTGGCCTGTCCTTCTGCCTGAGCTGTGTTGGAAAAGCAGGACCCACCACCCAAACCTTCCCTCCCTTCTGGGGCCACTCTGAATATTATGTTTGGGAGCTTAATGACTAAGCTGTTAAGCTTCTCATTGCATGTGAAAAGTAAAAATACATTTAATTTTGTACAAATATTTGTGCGATAGAAGAGAAACATCACTGAAGTCTGATTATCTGCTGTGTAGCCAGACCCCAGTGAAGAGCACAGGACAGACTCCTCAACTTTTTGCAGAGATCAGGCCCAGGGGAGCTGAAAGAGCAACTCAGGTACCAGGTGATGGCACTAATTTGTTCCCAGCTGCAAGAGGGTGACATGGCAAGGAGCCACGGGCAGTGGAAGAGCGATTCCTCAGGAAAGGCATCTCTGTTTGCCCAAAGTCTTTGTGTGGATCCCAATGCTGACAGGCACCACCGAGCTATTAGTGACTTGTGAGTAATCCCCGTCGTGTGTGTCTTCTGGTGGATGATGTTTAACTGCTTTTATTCCTGCGCACTTCACTCATGCGGGAGCAAGGAATGTGGTGATAAAAAAGCTGGAATGATTTCAGCGCTGGATAGTTTCCATTAATATATTTCTCATTATATAACGCTGCCACCACTATTAAATCTGCTAAGGTGCCTTTTAGGAAGGTGGAACATTTCTGCGTAGCCATAATTAGGGAAGTGGTGGTGTAGAGCAGGCTGGGCTTTGATCAGATACTTTTTAATTGCACGGGATGTGCTCACGCTGTTGCATGGTATAGATTTCTTTGCCTTTACATTACGAGGCACCTCATAAATTAAACGGTTGATGTTGTCAAATGCATGCCATTAGCACTCTGGGCAGATAATCCCTTTGGTGGCCTCATCGGAGCCTGTCGCAGGGCCCGTCTCCAGATAACAGCCTGGAAGAAGAACAATGGTGCTCCGAGCTCCCAGGGACCTCTACTCTTCAGTTCTGCACTTCAGAAGAGAAAAATTATCATTATCTGCGTGGCTCGAGCTCCCTTTGAAATGCGGTTATTTTTTACTCATACACTCCAAGTATTTTTTACATGATATCAGTGGGAAATTTGAAACCCCCTTTGAGAAGAGGAAGATTTCCTGCAGCCCTACTACTAAAGAAAATGGATGGATCAAGTAGTAAAGTTCAATGACTTACTTGGCATTAAATAAGAAAGAGAATAATGAATTGGATTTTGTGTGCCTGTTTTTCCTCTGCAGGGAACAGTCGGGCTAATGGATTTTCATTGCCTTCTGCTTCTGTTCATCAGTCTAGGTGAGTTCAAAACACCGCTGCACGTTTGTGCTCTCCTCTCCCTGCTCACTTGTTGCAACTTCAAATATTTGGAGTTTAGCAAGCATATGGGTTACTACCATCAGTGCCATCCCAACCGGTGAGGAAAATGTGCAGGTTAACCCCCCGCATCCAGCGATGACTTGTGGCCTGCTGTGTGGACATCTGTCTTTTATGCTAGGTAGCTGCAAGTACGCAATTCCTTACTCAGAGTGGACACTGGTTTCCTACTATTATGAGCTCAGGCTTCAGCGTCCTTCAGGAGAGACGTTATTTCCCCGCTGGGTTCACCAAAAACTGTCTGGGTCTCTAAACCCCTCCTTAGTTTACAGGCTTTGCCGAGCGTACCATAGGGCTTTTTATTGGGGAAGGAAGGGAGGTGGTGTAGGAGGAAACTATTACAAAGCTATATAACATAAACAGCTTTCTCATGTAAACTCCAAGCTTGGCAAGGAAGAGGTTAAAGCTAGGGGGTAGATGGGGGTACTTATTAGGGCAAAGATATAAATAGCAAGTCGGGAAGCCTGGGAAGGGGCACAGGGGAAGGGGAAGCCATCAGTTGACCCTGGATGGGGTGGACTCCCTCGGCTTGCTGAAAGCCCTCGGCTGCTCTGCCCTCAGGTGTGGACCTGGGTCTTCCCTAAGGCATCATCCCACAGAGGGGGGGATGCTTGGACAGAAGCCCTGCATAACTGACTGGGAGTCGTTTTTGTTCAAAGCTGAACCTGAAAGGTGTTCAGGTCACCTGAAGACTTTCTGCAGAGCCAGAAACTGCTGCTGCTCCTGCCTGCCCTTTCCTGCCCCAAGCCTTCGCTGGGTCTGCCAGCGCCTGCCCAGAGCCAGGGAGCTGCTCCCTGCCCGCTCGGATGGTTGGAGCAGGATTTCCGTTTTCCTACCAGCCTTGGTGCCTCAGGCTTTCTAGTCTGTTTTCTGTCCAAATGGGAAACGCATAATGAGAAACTTTAAACAACTTATGGTACAAGGAAGCTCGCTGGAGTAAAGTACAACATTATAATTTATTTCCAAGGAAATGATGCACTCTCCAAAAGCACTCCACTCAAGCACTCCAGTTTAAAGTTGCAGGATAACTGCTGGCCATCTTTGGTGCTGCCTGCAGCCCTCGTCTGGGTCTGAGCGTGGTGCATGAGGAGGGCAGGAGCCTGCCAGGATCATCTCTGCTGCTGTCTGGTCTTGCCACCAGCAGCTGTGTCATCAGCAGGTTATTGCAGATCTTTGCATGCAATGAGATGCTCGATGTGGGTATAGCTCTGCTGGTGAAGAGGCGCCAGGGAATATTACATAAACTCTGTGCCAACGGATATGTTAAGATATACACAAATGCTAGCAAGGGCGTTTCCTTAACAGTGCTTTAAACCACCCATAGCAGCTATGTGGACCAAGCTGACGAAATGCAGAGCATGACCAAGCGCAGGACCACCTCCCCTATCCCCAGGCTGTGGGTAAGGTTGGTACCTGGGCACAGCTGACTGCCTGAGGCTCAGGGAGGGTCTGGCTCTTAGAGCTGCACTGACTGTGGGTTTGCTTGCACGGGTAGGTCTGGACACTCTGGTGCTGGTGAAGGAAAACCCAGGAGCCACTCAAGCCCTGGAGGAATTCTCTTGTTCTATTTCCAGCCCTGCTTTTTAAGATGAAAATGGCTTCAGATCAGATGCATTTCTGAAGCTTATCTGTGTGAATATTTGACTGCTTATCCAAACAGAACAAAAACCTTCAAACCTTCCGAGGTCCATCCATCAAGAGCCTTATCTCCCCATGTCACCGTTCGGCTCCCGGCTGCTGCCGCTCGCAGCCTCCCACTGCCCAGGGCTCGGCTCTGCCCACCAGCTTCCCATCTCCCCTCTCTGGGCAGCTTCGCAGCATTACCCACAGCCACCTCCTTGGCTCCCTGCCACTTCAGTGATGGCCTCTGCGATGGCCTCTGCATTGCATGCAGGAGCGGCAGGCTGGGGCTGCTGCATGGTCTACAGCCAGCCAGCATCCCGATGGGCTGCATTTGTGCTGCTGTATCTCAGCCCATCGTCTCCATCCCCCACATAGGTAGCCATCTGGGCAATGGCCACAGCCATGACGAGAGCAGAGCACACTGACTCTGCTTGGCCCCAAGAAAGGAAAGCGTTTGTCTTTTTTTATGGGTTATTAATGAAGCCCAGATAAAGGAATGCAGTCTTCTTTATCTGAGGTTCAAAGACTGAAATATCCAAGAAGAATATTTCTGATCCCCTCCCTGGTAAAAAAGAGGTTTTGTAAGAGGTCCCCTCGACCCCAGCTGTTGGGTAGGGGAGGAGGGGGTGTCAGCCCTCGCCACATGACAGCCACTGGTCCCCTCTGGCAGAGGCATTCTCACCACTGCTGTTGGGCTGCAGAGAACTCAGACAGCACCCCTAAAAATCCAGGTGGCCTCTCCCCCTTGGTAGCCGAGCACAGCACCTGAGCCACTGGGAAGCACCGGGATCATGGCAAGCGCACAGGAGGGGCACCAGCATCACCAGCCCTGCGGAGGTTCTTGGCCAGGTAAAACAGCTGCATAGTTAGTCTTATGCCCAATTTATATCGTGCATTATTCAGCCTTGTTAGAGCATGTACTTGTGCTTGATATCGGGACCACAGGACATTTCTTGCTTTGAAGCTGACCTGGCACAAGGAGTCGTCTGCAGTCCTGCCGTCCTGTCAAAGCCGTGGCCAAAAACAACAGGGTGAAGACTTTGGAAAGAGCCACCCATCCACAGCATAACTGAGTTAAAATGGGGGCCTGGCTGGCTCAGGGCTTGAGAACAGCTGTTAAGTAGGTTGGAGGCTGAAATCCTGTGCGCAACGGCGGGGATCAGAGGACTCTGCTGCTTGGTACTGCCTGGTCTCCACACGGATCTAGACAAGCTTTGGCATCAGGGTGGCCTTTTCCAATGGGGACCATTTTCCTATTGTCCTTTTCACAGGAGACTCTGACCTGTGGGCTGTTGTTGCTCTCCTCCCTGTGGTTTTTTTTGTGTTTTGATAGTCAGAAGGGTAAAACTAATTCCCATCTCATATATAACAATGAATTTGACTCAATAGCAAGAGGATAAATGTACTTTTTATACTGTGTTGTATGATAAACTATTTATAAATATCATATCACTTCTGGGTCATCTTCAGGGTTTAAAATAAAGCTTTAATTTAAACATAATTTTCCAGTGTTGACAGATATGATAAATACACTTTAGTTCCAATAAAACCTAATTTCGACAATGTTTTGCAAAAATCATTATGAGCTAAGGATTATTTCCCTGATTTTTTTGCTTTGTTTTTCTCCATATTCCAGTGTTTCATTTAATGTTACATTCCATCACTGAAAAAAACATCTGTGACTGCAGTAATTCATTCACCAAGGCCTCTGCTTAAGGGAAAGGAGGATGCTTTTGAGAATAATGGAGAGAGGTGTTAGCTCATGTCACGGGGGCCTCAGTGCTGTTGCAGCACCTCTCTGCACCATTAAGGGACACTGTGCCTTCCTTGCGGCTCCATGGGGGACTAAAAGTTGCCACAGCTGGGAGACACCCTGTTTTGAAGGGGCTCAGGAGACCTGAGCAGGTGCTGGCACAGTGGGAGCACAGGTGCTGGGTCACAGCTGGAGCTCCCCAGCCTGTGTGACAGCATTGCAGCTGGGTGATGACAGCAGGGCATTGGCATGGCTTCAGGGAGTCACACCTTTGGGCAACGGTGGAGGACCAGAAGGGCCTGTCTGTAGGCTCCAGTGACACATGGAGATTCTTTTACACTCAGACTCCCCCACTTAAATCATTCCCCCAGGGTGTGAAGGTGGTGGTCAGCTCCTCCCCTCCAGAGCATCCCTTCTCTCTTTCAAAGGCTCCTTTTCAGGCTTCAAGACCAGTGGCAGAATGAGCCTTCAGGGCACTGCTGCAAAGCCCATTGGCAACTTCATGACAATTGAGCTAGCCTTGGTATCCAAGGTGTTCCCAAAAGCAAGCCAGGAGGGCACAGTGGGACAGATTTCATGTCTGGAAGGTGAGGTTAAACAGAAGTCCTCCATCTACAGGAGGGTTGCATTCATGTTGCCTGAGCTAACCATCCAGCTGAGTCCCTCCAAAATTTCTCTGGACCTTCTCTGTTTTTCCTGCTTTCCCGTATAAACAGAGGAAGTTGTCTTTTTCTGCAATCAAACATTTTAATTCTGCAGTAAAATAGCTTTTACATCAGCTGCCATTGCATGGTGGATGCAGATGCAGCACAACAGAGCTCTTACATGTTGTGAGGTGAGTGGGTCAGATCCTGTGCTTGAACCACAAAGGTACAAGGGATGATGAGCAGGAAAAACAACTTGTTTTAAAGTGCTTTAAAGCTACTGTTGCCTGTCTTCTGAGCCCTGCAGTTTACAGCCCATATTTCTCACACCGCCTCTCTGTTAGACAGTCAAACAAGAGATGATGCTATTTGGAGAGCACGTCTGTGTGCTGGAGACATGCGAACACTGACACTTCTGTCCACATGGGCTGGTCTCCATCTGCAACGAGCTTTCAGCTGCCGTGCTGAAAATACCTGGGAAAGGGGCACGCAGAAGGGGAGAGAGGTGGGTTCTTGTGGTGGGTTGCCATGTCACTCAGGCCACTTTCATGGTGATACCTAGAGGATGTCATCCTGCATGGCAATCCTTTCAGTGGGAACAGGTGCTGGAGTACAATCCTGCTGTTTTTCTTGGTTATGGTTCTCTTCAGTCGCTAAGACTGAGCAAACAGGATTATCATGGCAGCGATTCAGGAGGTGAAGTTACGGGTGCTGTGTGTCATGGCTCCGTGGACATTTGTTTCCAAGGCAGACACCAGCTTTGCTGAGCAGCCCATCCCAGCGAGGGCAGCGGGTGAGCTGTTGGCCGGCCAGCTCCTGCAATCCTGGCTCAGATCTGTGCTGCATTCCCCAGGATGAGGGCTGGATCCCAGATGCAAAACCCATGCTCTCTACAGCTCTCCTGGAAAGATGCCTCCCCAGGCGCCCCAGTTGCAGGTGGGTTGGAGACTGCCAGCCGTGCAGCAGCCAGCGGCATCGCCCCAGAGCCTGGGCTGGTCCAAGGCGCTGGTGGAGGAGCTGGGGGAGGACAAGGGGTGGCCGCTCTGGCTGGGCTGCCAGATCTGCTCTGCAGGGAAGGCTTGAGGCACTGCAGACCACCACTCCACCTCATCCCCACCCCCCGGGGGTTTACGGTGAACACTCCGTGAAACTTCAGAGCAAGTCTGCTCCTGTGTAAGCGTGGGCTCATACCTCCAGCAGACTTTGATGTATCATCAGGTTTTGTTTTAAATCCCCAGAGTTCTGCACTCATCCATTCCCTCTCAGTCCTCCTCCACTGCTCTTAAAGACCAGCCTTCACCCTGGAGACACTCCTTGCTATGCACAGACAGTGCCTGTCTGTTCCTATTCTACCACCTTTTGCTTCTGCTGATAACAAACCCTGACACCCCACCACTGCCCCGCAATTCCCCTCTCCACCAGCAAAGGAGGACATGCCAGTTTTGTGGCACCAGCCTTTACGCAGTCTGTGCACAGACGTCTGCTTCCCTTTCCTGGTTTGCTTCAGGTCTTAGCTGGCACCACGTTTCAGTAACAGCAAAGCGGTCGGGCTTGGCTTCATGGTTTTGTGGCAGTCTTTGCTCAAAGCTGTTTTTATAAATAACAAACTGCAAAACAAGCATATGTGTACAGAGCTGAATACCAAACTGCAGGAATGGGAACTAGAGATGTGCAGCTCAGGAAGAGTTGTTAAAGCTCCAGCTTGTAGCCGTGCTGATAAGGCAGTTTCCAAGAAGTTGCCCAGCCCTTAAATTCTAGAAACTCTCTCTTCCCAGGTCAACAACCTTTTATGGACTGAATCCTAGTGACACCCTATGAGCAAACATGGTCCAGGCAGAACCTTCTGCAAATGATGCAAGAGAGAGGAGGACCTGTGTTGCTAAGAAGGGCTCCAGAAACTCTCTGGCATAGAAAGCCAAAACAGACAGTGAAAAGCACATTTGGTAATTCTGGTAGTTTAGGAAAGCACAAGAAAATGTGCTTTAACTTCATTCTTCTTTGGCCAGGTCTCCTCCTTGCTGAGAGGGGATGGAGGCAGTGTTAGGTGCCCTGCTGCACCCCAGGTCCTGCGCTGCACAGGCAGCGGGCTGCAGCGCTGCCAGGCTTGGGCACCCTCCAGCGTGTCCCCTCTCCCTGGGGAGTGCCTGATCAGCCCTGGGAGCAGGGCTCTGCACCCAGGCTGCTCCAACAGCAGCTCCCCCGCAGCTCCACTCCCTGCTTTCAACCAGCCTTCAGTTCAGATATTAACAGAGGCTCTCCAGAGGGAAGATTTTCCATAGCATCCCGCAGCTCTGTTAACAATAATGTTCAGCGTGGCTCTAGTGAGAGCACCGGCACAGGGCTGATACCTCCATGGGTATTTTCAAAAATGGGGACTTTTCAAAATACCTTATGCAGGTGTGGGAGTTGACACAACAGAGCATGCACCACTTTAGAGTCCGTCCAGCTTGTGTGTAAACACCACTAGTCCCTTTTTAAAACCCTTAGGAGCTGTTTCATAAACATGAACTATTTCACTCGATTTCCAAATGGTGTGGTGTCTCCTTAGCAGGGCCAGAGGTGGAGGAGCCACCCACGTAGAGGGGGCTGCAGCCGTCCGGGGTCCCTGCCAGAGCGGGCAGCAGAGCCAGGCAGAGCCCACCACCTGCTGGGCCTTCCTCATGGACTCCCTGCTCCCCACCTCTCCCCAGTGCCATTTGCTGATGGCACCAACCACTTTCTGGGCAGCCAGGGAAATGCCGTGCGCTGAGCATCGTGGCTCAAACACCTCTCGCTAGCTCTTCATCAATGACAGAGCTGCTGAGATGTGAGTAAGCCACATCAATGGTGAGGATGTTCAGTGAGTAGCTTTGTGGGTTGACCTGTTTGTTGCCTGTTCGGGGTCTGAGGTGTGTTTTGCAGGGTCTGGGTGTGCTCTCTTCCTTGCTGGCCCTGAGAACAGGGGTACCTTTCTGAGCTGAGGCAAATTGCCAGAATTTTGCTGAACTGAGGAACCTCACATTTCCCCATCAAAACTTACTCCTACCAAAAAAACCCGAAATTAGCCTACCAACAGTCCTGGAGAAGGGGCAATAAAATTCGTGCATACTGGATGGGCACATGCCTGAATTTGTGTGGGATCCCACACTTGCATGGGGGCTGTTGAGGGTCTTCATGGCAAGCACCCTTGCATGCTTAGGAGTCTTCATGGGAAGTGGTGCTAGAGCATGACCATGGCTCTGCCATGCCATCGTGCATCATCATGCAGGCAGCACTCCCAAGCAGCCAAGTCAGGTCCACAGGGCTGCTGCTTTTGTGAGGATGCAGGACCTGGCCTGTGTAATCCAGGCAACCCAGGGTCATGTTTGTCCCGCGCAAGGAGCTCAGCCAAATGAGTCCTGTAGCTCAGCCTGACTCCTAAAGCTTTGAGATTAAGGGACTTGGCACCTGCTTTGGATGGGCAGACTTTGGGGATCTTGCAGGGCTGAACACCCACTGCTGCCAGCTTGTCCAGCGGGGCTCATGGTGCTGCAGCATGGGCATTTCTGGGGCAGAGACTATGGTTTTGCACCAAGCGCTCTGAGTGCTACCGGCATAGTTTCCTGATCTAGGCTTTTGTTGGTTCATCTGCTCTACTGAGCTGCCCTGAGACTCAGCAGGTCGTGCTAGCTTGCACCTATAACAAGTCAGGCTTTGGCTGCCCAGTTAGCCAGGCTCCAGGAAGGTCACTGGAAGGACTCCAAGGGCCTCAAATAGGAGTTGACTCATGCCCCATGAGATCAAAACAATGTCTCTGCATATGAAAAAATATTATGGAAACTGTATCATTCATGCACAAAAGCCGCACTTCAAACTTTATCATAGAAAATACATAATATTGTAAATGGAAAGAAAAATTGCATGAGGCCTGGCGTGCATTAAAATTGTTGGCATGTGAAAATGTCCCTTCCCATAAACAGAGCCGGGGTCTGGTACACAAGTAGGCATCCAAAGCTTGAAAACTTGGACCTTTTCTGCACTACTTCAAAGCACTCACTTTCTGTAGCAGCAATTCATTTCTAGGCTTATCCCTTGTTTTGTCAAGAGTGACCCAGAGCAAATGCTTACGATGGAGTTATCAATTTGAGGCGATGTGGCGGTGTGACGGGTATGCTTCAGGATCTCATAAACACAGCAGCAGCACGAGAGAGTGCTGCCCGGAGGCAGAGATGGGTGCTGAGAGCACCCCATGGGCAGGCTGCAGCACTTGGCTCGCTTAGGTCATTTGTGGGAGGTTTGACTCTGTGGTCAAATCCTGCTTCACTGATGCTGGCCAGGCTTTGACTGTGGAGCTCAGCAACGCAGAGTCCCTGCAATTCCCACAGCTGTCATCTGCGGCTTGACCGTATTCCAGCAATAGCTGATTACCATGGCCCAAGGAGCAGAATTCAGCATATCACCTTGAGGAGAAGAGCAGAGGATGGCTTGGCATGCACAGCAAATGCAGCTCTTAGGGAAAAAATGAATTAATGTGGGTATTAACCAGCAATTTGTCAGGCAGCCTCTAAAGCCAGCTTCTGATGCTGTGAAGTGTGCAGTGAAAAGTGGCGGATACTTGTCAATCTCCTCTGGCTTCTCCAAAGTTCTTCAGCGCTGGGAGCAGGTGGACGCCACTGAGGCTGTTCAAATGGGAGAAGCTGTGATGGATGCTTCAGCTGCTGACTGCGGGTGGCTCTTCCCTCTGACCTGGGGCCACGGGGCAAACCGTAGCTCAGCTCTTCCCTCTGCACCATGCTTCCCTCCTCAGGCAGAAGCATCAGGAGCTGGCTGTGCCTGTCTCCTCCTAGGCTGGACCTGAAGCACTTGCCATTTGTCACTCTGTCCTGCCTCACTCCCACCACCCTGTGACATTTCTGTCCTCCAGCAGCTGGGCCTGAATGCAAACACGTTCAAGCTTCAAGTGATACAGAGAGCCATGTGAAATAACCGACCTCCACCATTTGTCCACTATTGCAATCAAATTACCCCTTTTTTCGCCCAAAACACATGCAGTTCAGGACAGCCAGACACCCTGTGCAAGTCCGTCACTGATCTGCATGCCTACCGAGCACAAGAGCTGTGAGATGGCTGACAGATTCTCAGGTTCTCATGCTCTCCTGCCCCAGTATTATGGGCTGGCTGTGGAATGTTAGCTAACTGGGCCATACTGGTTCCCTGCTGGAGCATGTTCTTCTGAGTGATACCAGGAGACATCCAGCCACGATGACTAAGCTCTTCTTACATTCCAGTAATCCAACAAATAAATATTTCTTGAATATAAGCAAGTGTTTTGTTTGGGGAAATGAGTGAACCATCAGCCTGGTTGCTTTTGTGTAGGGGGCAAAGCTTCACAAGGACCCACGGGGCACCAGGCAGTAAGACAAGCGCCTTGCTTGCCCACCCTTCCCAGCTCGCCTCTCCTCCTTTGATGGGTTTGGAATGAGCTGTGGAGGTCTAACTGTGGAGAGTAATGATGTGTGAAAGCTCACTTTCATTTTTCACTCTACTTTTTTGGAAGGTGGAACATTTTACAGTTGACAGTACCATGCTAAAGCCATATGAGGCAAGCAACTATTTTTAACCAGACGGAAACTATCTGAGAGTCTACTGCTGAATCATTTAAAAACAAAGAAGTAATCATGGGATCCAAAAGTGGTGCTAGGGGGAATGGGGTGGAAGGGCTTTTGTCATGCACTTGTTCCCATAACTGTTCAACTACTTCAAGACAATGTTGATGACTATCTGAAAGTGTCTGTGGTCCTCTTCGAGTAGTGGCTGCATTTTACAAAATGCTTCTGCTTTGAGAGAGAGGCAGGTGCTCGGATTAGAGCAGCTTGAGAGGATACCCATGCTCACTATCCCCCTTTGCACCCTGTACTGTGCTCTGGACCATGACAAATGGGAGAAGACATTTGAGCATCTCGGCACTGCCCTTCCGTGAGCCCCCATCACCCTATATTAGCCCGGTGCAATATGCTGAACGCTTGTGGGACCACAGTGTGGGGTGAGAGGAGAAAGGGTCACTTCAGCCCTGGTCGGGATATCCTTCCACCTGACAGTGAAAAGCACCATTTCTCCCTCCTCTGCACACACCAGTGCAGAGGTGGCACTTCAAATAAGGTGAGTTTGCCAGGTGAAACAAGCCTTGTGGATAAACTGAGGAATTTTCTTCACACTTCCTTCGTCTAACATCTCTCAGACTCACAGCAACACCCCTTCTCCATGGAAACTGAGGCAGCTTCTTGCACAAGGAAAGGGAGAACTAGAAAGTACACCTGAGTTGCAGCTGCCTGACAGGCCATGACCCAAACTGTGTTAGAAGCCTATCAGCTGGTTTGTGGGAATTAATGCATAGCCTATTTATACTCACTCAGAGCACGAGGGTGGTAAATACATACAGGGTGTCCAGCTTTGTTGTGAAGTCTGTAGCTCCACTGCACGTGCAGCATTGGCCTTGGAGCTGAGCTGAGTCCATGCAGAAACGTGGCATTGCTCGGGCACACTGCGCTGCCAGAGCAAGAGCTGGAAGGAATGCTTCTGCATTCGACCCTCTCGTGGTCTGCAAGGCTTTGTGGTCTGCAATGCTTTCCCATTTTGCAACGGGAAATTAAACTTCCTTCTGTGACCTAGTTTGGTACTCGGTCACTAGCCTGTCTTCTCAGTATCATGGAAACCATGGTTGGGACACATGTCCTCAGCACCCTTTAGACCAGTCTCTTGGCTGTGATTTAGCAGTTGGACTTGATAATCTTTAAGGTCTTTTCCAACCTAAATGATTTCCCAAAAGCTGCTGCACCTGGGTTCTATTCCATTGAGAATAAAAGTCAAACCTTGTCCCAGGTTGGCACTGCAGCATGGCTGGGACAGAGTGTGCGGAGAGGACACCACGGCATCATGGAGAGGTCCTGTGTCTGCTTGTCACACACCAAAACATAGTGTCTTACTTCTGGGGAGATGGGAATGTTCAAATGAACTTTACCAAGCCATCAATATCATCTACAGGAGGAGTGAGTGCACATCAAGAGTGCACATCAAGAGTAGTTTTAGCTGCCAACTTGGTGGCAGCCTCGAATGAGGAGCCTGTTGGCCATGGTAGGTAGGTTGCAGTCTGGTGTCTCCGCTGCACTGCATTTGCCTTTGCAAACATTCTAAGTGCGAGCTATGAGACCAGGCGGGCTTTCTGGCTGCAAGGGCGCACAAGCAAATTTAGCCAAAGGGACTGGATACATCCCCTCTAAAAAGCTGCCAGGGTCAGTGTCTGCAGCATGGGGAATGGAGCTCAGAATAAATGATCCTTGAACTCAATGTTTTTAAGAGCAATTGCAAAGCGAGGGGAACGCAGCACAGCCTGCTGCGACCTCTGCCAGCCTCTGCACAAAACCCACGGCGCTGCAAAGCCCTGGCTCCATATCGGGTAGTTACAGCTGTCACCATAGTTGTCATCTCGTGTTTTTTCTCTTACTGTGCGATGGAAAGAAGTGAGAAGCAAGGCTCGCATCGCTACCCATGATGTTAAATGCATTGCAAGCTGCTGAGCTCACACGTGTGGTCTGCGGAGCCTTGGAAAGAGGAGACTTGTGTGTCCCGTAGGATTTGGCTCCCACATGGGATCATCCATCCCTGGAGAGGCCCAGAACTGCCCTTCCAGACCTTCCTCTTGTCCCTTTGCCCTTGGTTATTCCTGATCTCAGCCGTCCGCCCAGGGTGCGGCAGCGGGGAAGGGACAGCTCCCTGCTCAGCAGTGGCCACCCAGCGGGGACACGCCGCCGGGATGCTGCCGATCGGCATCCAGCGTGCTTACGTTTCCATGCCACGCGTGGCTCATCCCCGCCCCTGTGCCTGCGATCTTGAGTAATGGGGCCTGACACGTGTGTTTTTCCTGAACGCAAGCTCTTCAGATCAAATTAATTCTGTGATTTCCATCTGCTTCCTCCTCGGCATAAACGACGAAGACTTCCTGAAGCTAACAGCCAAACTTGCTCGAAGCTGGGACCTTAAAATGAATCTTTTGTTCTTGGGTGCCTTCTGCAGCTTGCTGGCTCTGGTGCCACTTCTCCCTTCTGTCCCGCCAGTGCCGAAGCTGCAGGAAAAGAGGCATTTTAGGGGGGAAGAGGAGGGCAGGGCAGGGTGTGAAGCCACTTGCCGGTGGGTTTGCGCCTGTCTGGAGGCTCACACTGAAGGGTCTTTGCTGAGAGCCTCCCTGTTGTGCTGCTGCCTGAGAGCGGGATGCGGGCAGTGCTGCGGGTCCTGCCCGGGCCCCCCACAAACAGCCCCCGCAGAGCCAGCGGCTGCACCCCTCGCCCCCCATCCGAGGCTGAGGCCGGCCGCCACCCAGGCCTTTCCGAGGACATGGCAACTGAGGGCTGTGGTTAAAAAGGCCAGACGACCTCTCCTTCCCAGTTTGAGGGTGTGCTTGTTGAACAGGGTGTTTGTGTTCGAGCCCTGGCAGCGCTGCGTCCTGTAGGTCCGCTTTGCATTAAGAGGAACTGAGATTTTGATGGGAACATCTTGTGTGGCGCGTGCATTTCCCCTCTTCCGCTCATCAGGGGTTGCATTGTGTTGCTTATATTAAAGTCTAAAATACACATGAAGCTGTGAAGCATGAATAATAAATGCTGCTTATCAGTAGATAGCCCAGAAGCTCATCCCGTTAATAAACCATATTGGGTGATTAAAATGCCTTTTACCCCCTGATCAAGACATTTTTGTTCACTGCTTTTTAGCACAATACAGTGTAAGGTCTGAACCAGCGCATTTATATATTGGTGTGGATCTTCGTTTGCATTTTCTCATGTCTAGTTCTATAACCTGACGGCATTGCTAGCGTAAGTAGTGCTGGCCCCACAAAATTTTCATAGCCGATAAAAGGCATGGAGCAGACGTCTGGGGAACATACCCCGCATCTGTCTCCCACCTGCAGTGCAACCACCAGTACTTATCTTACAAGTAAGACCCCTCTCGACTGGAGATCTCAAAGCCCTTGGAGAAGTGCATTCCTTCCTTCTTTTACATAATGTTAATCACGTCCTTATCCAGCTTTTTGTCTGAGGAAGATGCAGTGTCCTGATGCTGAGCTGCCACTTTCTTGGCTTGCCATGCTCGCCAGGTGGGGCTGCTCTAGTGGGTTTTTTAGGTGTGGTGGATTTAAAAGTAATTAGTCTAAAATGTACAAACCTGAGCGTGCAGTCTGCATGCTTACTGCAGTATCGCCCCTCAGGGACAGGCCTGGCTGGTGCTTTTGGTAAGATCAAGTCCATCTTTCCAAAGCTGGTTTTACCTCTGTCTGCTTTCGCGTCCTTCCCATGCCTGCCAGCTGTGAGGTCTACACCCCTGTTACACAAGCGAATGTTGTCGGTGTTCTCCTTCTTGATTGTTCTGTGTGTAATTTCAATTCCACTAGCAGCGTTTAGATTGTGTCATTGCATTATTTTAATGGTGTTTTTCTTGGCTACAGGTTTGATTTTCTTGGCACTGCAGTTAGGGCATCTTTGAGACATGTACACTTGCTAGCTGCACACTCCATTTCCTCTTCTGTGCACCTTGCACTCGCCTCTGCAAATCCAAACTGGAAAGTACTTAGTTTGCAATTCTTTCCTTGCTTGTTTGCGACAGCTAATGCAATTTCTCTGCTCCTTTAATTTTCATACATCAGTAATTATCTTGCATTAAAACTATCCTTATACGACATGAGAACTTTAAAGTGTTCTTTTTGATAGCAGTGCCTAGAACATCCAGGCAAGGATCAGGAAGAATTTGTGCTGGTTCTGCACAGGCAAAACCCAGTGCTCCTGGTTCCCAAGTGCTTCTGCTCTAATGTTCACAGGGGACAACAGAGGGATACAGACAGGAAAATGGGAGCATCGGGAAATGTTGATGCAGCATTACCCAGCATGACAGACCTACGGCACTAACCATTTTCAGACCTTTATCAACAGCCGTACAACGGGATTTTGAAGAACTGTGAAGGATAGCTAGGTGCTTCTGAGTGTTTTTCATCACTGCATCCACAGTTCTACTGTCACATTTGCTTGTCCTTCTCTGCATGCACACCTTGCCACCAGAATGGATTTAGGATTGTTTTTTTCCCTGAGCTGTTTAGCAAAGCCCATTCCTTACTCCTGGAAGTTCTGCCTTCAAGGTGTCTTTAGCTTCTCACAACAGTAATGCAGGGCTCTTGGTGGATTCATTCAAATCCTCACATTTTTCATCCCCAATACTCTTATAACACAATTTTCCCTTTCTTGTAAGAGCTGACAGACAAGTCACACATGTATAGTTTGCCAGTACAGAATTGTGTTTTCTTACATTAGCAATTATATTTCTTGCCTGTGCTTTTTGTAAAACAAAAAGCAATCACCCAACAACAACAATCTTTTTCTTCTCTAAACCCATCAGAAATCCTATAAAGGCCTTGAGTTAGAACCTGCATCTTCCTTTTCTCTCCCCCTGCCCATATATTGCTATTTCCGTGCTCTCTGCCCTGGTGCTCCCGGCTCCCAGCTGCCGTGGCTGCAGCACCCAGCTTTCCTAGCGCAGGCTCCCAGGACGACCTCATATGTCGAGGGCAAATGTGGTACATGCTGTCCTTCCCACCACACAGAGCAAATTTGCCAAACTCTTGGCTGCCAGGAACCTAGCAGCAAGCTGGAAACACCAGCAGCTTACTGCCCTCATGACTTCTTGTCATAAGAGGCAGGAGAAAAACTGGCCCAGCGATCGCTCGGTGAGGAAGCGTTACTGGAAGCGCAAGGGGATGCTCCTTGCTCTGCCGTCTTGTCCTGCTCCTCGGTGGAAACACAGGGTGAGCAATCACAAAGCTGAGTGAGGTCTGGCAGGGGCTGGGGTCCCTGGCTCCTGCACGGGCAGCGAAGTCCCAAGAGCACGGAGAAGAAACAGGGGAAGGGAAAACTGATGGGGTTGGGAGCCGACGCACAGCCCAGCGCAGGCAGACACTTCCCAAAAGGAACCTCCAAAGCAGATAGGATTGTGCAAGGCATTTTTGTGCCAAATTTCCAAAGAAAGCCACACTTTGCTGTTTCTTTTTCATATATATCCATTCAAAAGTGCATGTTTTGGATGCCATGGGGATAAACAAGGAGAAGTTAAGATCATGCTGCCAGCTGCACTCCAGATCTGGGCTTGCAGTGCCCCAGGTTCGTTCTGCAGAGGAGAGGAGAGGCCGTGACACTCCAAAAGCAAGGTGGTGTTTGCTTTTGTTGCCAGGATGGCCTTTCTTAAAAAAAAAAGTGAAAGGCTTATCACAGGGCCTGCTCCACATTCCTGGCAGCACAAACTCGGTTTTCTGGTTGCCTTCGTGGCCTCAGGTAACAAAGCCAGGTCTGGTCTCTCTCCAGGGAAGACTGGCTCCTTTTCCAGTCCTGCCTTGACTGCTCTGGCTGACTTTGTCCCTGCTCAAAGGTTTGCCCTAGCTGAGCTGGCAGGTTGGTAAGTGAACAGGAGCTCCTTCAACGTCCCTGTGCTGTTGCATGTGTCAGGTCCCTGGTGGCCAGAAGACTGAAAAGTCAAAGGAACCATCTCATGTTGGAAAATAGTTGCATTTTTCATCTTACTATATCCTGGACTTGAGCAAAGCATTTGACACTGTCCTACACGACATCCTTGTCTCTAAACTGGAGAGACATGGATTTGACGGGTGGACCACTCGGTGGGTAAGGAACTGGCTGGATGGTTACACTCAAAGAGTTGTGGGCAACAGCTTGATGTGCAAGTGAAGACCAGTGACGAGTGGCATTCCTCAGGGGTCTGTACTGGGACCAGTGCTGTGCAACATCTTTATCGGCAACACGGACACTGGGATCGTGTGCACCCTCAGCAAGTTTGCCGATGACACCAAGCTGTGTGGTACAGTCGACCCGCTGGAGGGAAGGGAGGCCATCCAGAGGGACCTCAACAGGCGTGAGAGGTGGGGCTGTGCACACTGTATGAAGGTCAACAAGGCCAAGTGCAAGGTCCTGCACCTGGGTCGGGGCAATCCCAAGCACAAATACAGACTGGGTGGAGAATGGATTGAGAGTGGCCCTGAGGAGAAGGACTTGGGAGTGTTGGTGGACAAGAAGCTCAACGTGACCCAGCAATGTGCACTTGCAGCCCAGAGCCAACCGTACCCTGGGCTGCATCACCAGCAGTGTGCCCAGCAGGTCGAAGGAGGTGATTCTGCCCCTCTACTCCGCTCTCGTGTGAGCCCACCTGCAGTGCTGCATCCAGCTCTGGGGCCTCAGCATAAGAAGGAGATGGACCCGTTGGAGCGAGTCCAGACGAGGCCACAAAGGTGACCAAAGGGCTGGAGCACCACTCCGAGGAAGACAGGCTGAGAGAGTTGGGGTTGTTCAGCCTGGAGAAGGAGGCCTTACAGCAGCCTTCCAGTACTTAGAGGGGGCCGGCAAAAAAGCTGGAGGGACTTTTTACAAGGGCACATAATGACAGGGCAAGGGGGAATGGCATTAAACTGAGAGAGGGTAGATTTAGCTTAGATATTAGGAAGAAATTCTTCACTGTGTGGGTGGTGAGACACTGGCACAGGTTGCCCAGAGCAGCTGTGGGTGCCCCATCCCTGGCAGTGCCCAAGGCCAGGCTGGATGGGGCGGGGAGCAACCTGGTCTAGTGGCAGGTGTCCCTGCCCATGGCAGGGGGGTGGAACTAGATGATCTTTTATGGTCCCTTCCAACCCAAACCATTCTATGATATGAGGGATCAGGATCCCAGCTGACCTCCCCTGCAGCCATGTCTGAGACGGGCTCCTTGCTGGTCTCAAGGCCCCTGCACAGAGGGTGGTGCCTGGCTGGGAGCTGCTCCTCCGTGCCCCCCGCCAGCACGGTGGGGACGGGGTGCCAGCACAGGGGCCTGCAAAGCTGCTCTGAGTCACCCTCTGGAAGGGCCTCGCTTCCTTGCTCTCCGATCCAAGGCTGCTTTCTTGGCAGAAGCCTCCCCAGCAGTCAGCAGTAAACTCGCTGCCTTGGTTGGTTGGTTTGGTTTTTTTCCAGTGTTTGCTCTGATACACAATTAATTAAACGTAAATGCCTCCATTTATTGCTCTCTGGAGAAACCCTGCTGACTTGCATGCACCGGCCTTTGGGGACATTTCTATTGTTTCAGCTACTGCCAAAGCCAAGGAAAGCTACATCACACTCTCCTTCAGTGCGACGGGAGGGAGCTCACCCGCCACCGTGCCTTGGCATGGCTTACAGTTGCCAAAACATTGCCTCTAACGAGGGACACGCGGCAGTGGATTTGGCATGACAAGGTGACCACCACCAGCAAGGTCTGGGCTCTGTCACCAACCCAAGCAAGGTCGAATCAGTTTGAAATAGTTGACTGGTCTTTCACCATCAACAAGCAGCCTTGGAAGATTGCAAGGAAAGTCCGAGGGAGGGAAATGGTTTGACGTAATTCAGGCAACAAAAAAATGTAATCTGCAAGCCTCGTGCTACAGGCTTACTGCCAATCTGTCACATCTCTTTTCCAAGGACTTCACCTGCCTGAGGAGCGAAGGGAACTTGGTCCAACCCGTGTTTTGTCAGGTCCTGGTTTAGAGGTGCACCTACCTTTTTGGAGTGCCAGTGTGGCAGTCATTCCCTGCCGGCAGTCCATCTGGATGCATTTGGTATCCAGGTTGCATGGCCCAAGAAAAACCATGAGGGCTTCAAAGCACGGCACCTGGGGCCACGGGTACCCAGACCAATGGCTGCTTGCTCCACCAGACCGGTTTACGAAGCAGAGGCTTTCCCCCACCAGTCCTCGCTGATGGAAGACGCCTGCTTGGCTCCAGCTGGATCTTTGTAGAGCCCAGAAATGTCTGATTAAAGCCAAGAGAAACAAGGGGTTGTGGATGCTGGGGAAGGGTTTACCTAGAGCTGTGCAGGGGTTTCACTGCCAGCCATCCTGCCTCGCTCAAGGAGCTCTGTCCCCACAGCATGGAGGACGTGGGAGCTGCGCATCCCCCTCCGACACGTGGCAGGTCACAGCACCGCACTGCCGGGAACACACGTACTCCTTGCTTTGCCTCAAAAGGCTGAGCAGTGACCTGCAGCACATCAGGAGCTGCCTGAACAGCTGAAAAACCGCACAGCTTGGAAGCAGATGGACAGCGGTGGGCAGTAACATCACCCCCAGGACAGTCCTGCCTCCGCCTCCACCACAGTGCAGTCCTGTCCCCTACGCCAGCCGTCCCCACTGGTTTGACTGGGCCCGAGGGCCAGATCAGACACATGGCAAGGGGAAGGGACCAGGGAAGGGGCATCGCGAGCCCAGTTAGCAGCAGCCTGTGTCGCTCCTGACAAGCTGACAGCAGCTCGCTCTGATTCCTCATGTCACCTTACAGGCTGAAGATCACTCCCCCAGAAAGGTGAAGCCCTTAAACATTTTCCGGACTCCATTTAATCAATATTTCTCTGATAATCTAATTACTAAGGTGAAGCCAGACCAGCTGTTAGTACAAGCCACTTACAGCATTAACAGGTCACAGTTCTGAGCCCAATTTCAGCGTTTTTCCACCTCTTTGACTTGCCAAAGTTTCCAGGGAATTCACAGATCCATGGAACAGGTTTAGACTGACCAGCACTAGGCTTATTTTTTCAGCCCGTAACTTGGCCATATACTGCTTTTACCCACAGTGTTGATATAAGGGATCCTCACCTTCTTCCTCTCTCCCCTGCCAAGCACTGACTGAAGTTAAAATAATTTCAGTTCTAACCATTTTCAGAGTATTTTTAACCAGCTCCTTTCACAGTGCAGCCTCACAAACCCTTCTGTCTGGCTGCAGGGGCTGCAGACCACAGCTTGAAAAAACATTGCCCTGCATTTGTACCTTGCTTCAAGCCATCTCCATCTTCAAAGGCAGCACCAGTTCCTGAAGAACTCCAAGTTGGATGGCCGAGGGCAGCATGTAAAGGCTCACCAGCCACCCTGAAGGGAACAGCCGTGCCTGCTAGGCTGTGCTCACCTACTTTGTGTCAAACACCAGCATTTTGGTTAGAGCTCGCAGGCTTCTCCGTGCTTTCATCTGCTGCTTTTCCTTATTCCACACATACGGAATTATTTGTAACTAGAAACTTCTTAAGAAGCCCACAGGCATTCAGACCAGAATGGATTCAGCCTTTTAGTTAGCAAGGTGCTTCACTTGAGGCATTAGAGCAGCCCCCCTGAGGTCAGTGCGCGGCTGCACGTGGTAAAAAGCCATTTAAAACCTGAAGGCCGGAGGATTTCTTGACTATAGGGCAACCACCGGAGCGGAACAGCAACAAACACAGCTAACAGCATATATATACACATTGGCTAAGTACAACTAGTTCAGCAGCACTCTTCTACTGCAACAGTTACACTTATGCATGCAAAAATCTTGCAAAATCTGGCACAGACCCACTGTGGTTTAATGCAAAATAGCCTAAAAACAACCGCAACAACAGAACCCCAACCATACCTCTATTAAAAAAAAAACAACTTAAAATAGGGCAGGGAGGGAGAGGAAAACAGCAGCTCTGGCTTGCTTTTTCGCAGTCACCTAGTCAACTAAACTGCTAGCGTTGGGTTATATATATATATTACCCAATAGCTCCAGTATCAGCCTGGCTTCAGGACTGAGTACCTAACACTGATGTGCCATGAGAACCCTTCCTTCTGCTACGCATGCAGTTGTGCTGTCAGCCTGAAATACAGACCAATCCGTAAAAAAACAGTGGTGAGAAGCTGTTTGCCCAACAACTACTTGCAACTACCACCAAAGCCAAAATTAGTACTTGAGGAAGTTCAGCTTCAGGCTGTTGTTTCCAAACAGCAGTGCTAAGTACTTGGGGAGCACAAATCAGTCTTGATTTTCAGTCACATTATCACCAAGAGCTGTATCTGCTATCAGTGAAAAAGGCTGGAAGAAAAGCAGCGAACTGCAAAACAATTCCAGCCAAGGCTCATACAGGTAACAGGAACCAGAAACCTTGCTGGGCGCCCTCACCCTGAGTTTGGGAAGCTAGTAGTAATTTGCCATTAAGTTTCAACAGAAAATAGGACACCTCCTTCTCTCATTTAAGGTACTCTGGGAGACACTAGAATAAACTTGATAAATTATCCCCTTCACGGTGTTCCTTTTTCCGCCTCCGTACAATCAGCTTGCAAGGGCACGACAACCCCTACAAATCTGACTCCCAGATTTTTAATATAAGCACAGCCATAATGAACAGCCAGTAACCCAACAGCATCACTTATTTTTTAACACAATACTATCATGGCTAAAAAAACAAACTGCATCAGATCTCTGCAAGGGAATAAACAAACCAGAGCAGCAGTGTCCCAAATGCAGAGCTGTGGCCAAGGGAACCAGCTCTTGCTACAGGGAGTGTGGGACTGTCAAATTCACATAACACAAGGGAAAAAAAGAAGACTCCAGCATCAAGGCCACTTACTGGGAATGGCAGCAGCTTGCAGCAGTACTTGATAGCAGCACACCCATCACCCATCTTTATGAATGAAAGGTCTCCCCCCAGTTTCCAGGAGATGAAGTACAGTATGAGACGTGTGCAGCCCTGTTTTCCCTGGTTTTACCGTTAGATCTGACTCACAGCACCAGAGGTATGCAGCACTGCCACCTCTTGTTTAGATACTGCAATACAAAAGCTCAGGCTGGCAGCAAGCACTGCTGCCAAGCTGCAGGTAGTAGCAGGGCCTCCAGCTGCAGACCACTGTTACATAGCTGTATCTACTTGAGGGGAAACAAGAAGAGGCTTTTACGGTGCCCTCCCAGCATCCAGATTGGCAAGAACAGTTTGCTGGCAATGAAGCTGCTTTTAGCCCAGAGTACTAGCTTACAAGCGCCTTGAGTTAGTTTCTGCACTGTGAGAAGAGGCAGCTCCCACTCCGCTCGCTACAGATGACCACTCAACATGCGGCACCCTGCTGCCACCACCACAGGCCTTCACCAAGGGCTGTCAGTGCAGTCCAGAGTCAGGCAGCAGTAACTAAGCAATGGTACAAACCACAGATGCCAACCAGGCTTTCATACATTTGTATGTTTATTATTTCAAAGTACAATATATACATAAGGTATAGTGATATCTTCAAAAACTTTATACAGAAACAGGTATCTACAAAATTAAATCAATAGACATTCTGTGTATATTCAGACAACATACATATATTGGAAGATTCAACATATTTGCAGTTAGAACACAAAAATGGGAAGGAAACCCCCATCCATCTTGGAAAAGCTCTGAATACCACCTAAGCTTGCCCCGCAACGCAGCCCTCTGCCCTCCGGCAGGTTTCAGGTCGTTGCAAAGACACAGCAAACCCGATTTCTAGTGCCACCTACTGCTGACAGTCACCATTACAGTTGTTTCCACTGGGCAGCGGGAAGGGTGACAGCCCATTCAGCCAGGCCTTCTCTGAACCCCTTCCTAGATTCGGGTCTCTGCAGCACGCAGGAACTCAGCGTTACACTCGATTCAGTGGAAGCCAGAGATCTGATTTCTTTTAATTTTTCTAGTTATGAACCAAAATATTGTAATGAGAAATATTTCCAGAAAGTAACTTCAGTTTTATTAGCTGGAGATAACTGCAGGTGTTGCCAGCAACAAGTGAAGATGATGAGAACATACCTGGGGAACAAACCAATCTCCAATGTTTCCTGGAGACTAGAATTAAAAATACTGCACAAGTCCATGTGGCAGAAAGCCAGTAATTTCTACAGCATAAAATGGTATTCATTTCAGAGGGTCTGGCTTCAGACAATGACAGTGCTGGATTTTACAGAGGGTGGAAAAGCATAGGCAGCTTTCCTGCAGGGCCTCTAACAACATCTGGATGTGCGATGTTTGAATTAAGAGAGCACCCTGAGTATTTAAGAAACAGATGTTTAAGCCTGTAGGACACAACCAACTACAAGCTTGGAATTTTCCGAAGCAGCCTGTGGCAATTACATGTCTAATGGACACTGAATTTCAATGACAGGTACGTAGCTAACTGCTCCAGGCTGCCTTCAAAATTAGTTTATCAGTTCATCTCTAAAGTTCAGTTTATCTGAGGTCAGTTTTCAATCACGGGTGCATAATATAAAGTTTCCAAAACAAGGGTAAGTGAAATGTGATTGTTATGCAAGCCTTGCACCCACTCTGCACCAGCTGGTGCTCACCTGTGTGAGCCACCCCACAGAAACACACCTTCTCACAGGAAGCGTTCTTGTTACATGCACCAACATTATTACACTCCTGACAACCTACTCCACGGAAACAACAGGCAGGTGGCTTGCCAGCAACATTTTTATGCCTAATATACCACCACCTCTCAGAAATGAGCAACTTTGTTAAGCAAAGTTGCTGGCTGACCCTGTCACATATTCATCACATTCTGGGCTTACTGGATAGAGAGTCATTTGCCAATGTGCAAGCTAGAATGAAATTTCCATCTCTAACAGGTATGTTTAAAATAATGCCTACAGAAGATGACTTTGGTCCATGAAAATACCATGCACAAAAAATAATGTGGTATTTTGGCTGCTTTGTGTGTCTCCATAACCAAGAAAAAAAAGTCTGAGAAGTTACTAGTGCTACAGAGAGGAAGCAGCATTTCCGGCAGGGCTGGGGGACAGCTAACTGGGTTTCTCAAATAACTTAAAAGGAGAAACAACCATGCCAAAAAGAAATAAGAATTTCCACAATGTCATTGCACTTATTCCATCTGCACCACACCTCCCCTTCATCCACATTGTACACCTGGAGAACATACATTAAATGATTACAATATTAACATGGTATCTAAAATACTGGAGTCATTCAGCTGAATGCTTGAAAATATCCAGATCTTGAAAACACAAACATACAAGAGCTAAGCTATGTTTTGACATGCAAATTGTTCTAAATACTTCCTTTCAGCAGAAGGCCTGGTTCAGTCATGAACTGCCTGTTCACTTCCTGGAAGGTGGTAACAAATCTGTTTCAGCAAAGCCAGGTATTTTCCTCTTCACGTCACTTAAACAACAGTAAAGCAGAGGTAGTCTCATGACTGGACTGGTCCAAATTCCCTAACACTTCAGATAACCATTGCTCTCAGGAATTAGAAAAATATATGTATAAAAACCCACCCAGATTAAAGGCTCACAGTTTCTACAATGCTCAGTCAGGTTTTAAACAATTTGTTTTTACCCTCCCTTTCTAAAGAAATATTTAACCCTTTGACGCTGAAGGGACCTGCCATCCAAGACTCTTGAAGCTCTCTGGACCACAAACCAGGTCTCGATCCCGCAAGGACTTTCAGAGATGCCTATCTCTGAAGTAAAAAGGAAGTCTTACTGTCTTGAATCAAACTACTCAAACCAAATCAGGCCCTTTTGCTCAATTTGGTTCATTACAAAGCTCAAGTGACCCAGTGGCTTCTGAAAAATGGAGTGTACACCCTTTAGTCACCTATATGCTTTGATGAAATATCCTCCTGTGTGCTGCTGGATTCGGGCCCCTTGTTTTGTGTATGATGCAAATGGTGCCTGCAGGAAGACAGATTACCTGTCCCTCTCCCTCTCCTCCCCTTTTCTAATTAAAATAGCTAAAGCATTGCTATTGTAAATGTACACTGAATCTTTTTTCATGATAATAGCAAGTTCAAGTATTTAATAAAAACCCAAAGTATGTATTTACACTGTGATCTGGTTAATTAATTTTGGTCAAAAGGCAATAAATACAGAAATTTATGCATTTACTGCTGGAATAGAGATTTCAGATCCTGTAAATTACTTATCCTAGAATTAAAGTGTGAACACGACATTGTAACTAACCAGTATCTTGTCACCTTGATCCTCTTCCTCCATTATTACCCTCTCAGCCACTGAAAGACTAAGTAACAGTTCTCAGTTCATGTCATTTTGACCAACTAATTCTTCGGTAAAATTAAGGAGTCACACAGATTTCTGTGTCACTTTCACAGTCCAACCAATAGATTAAAATCTCATTTAGATGTATTTCCCATTTCTTACCATTACTTTCACTGGCTAGTCTAGAGACAGTTAACTAAAAAATTTAGTTAGCTTCCATTTGTCTTTGAAAACAGATGCTATCATGATGTCTACGTGTACATACGTAACAGCAGGCAGTTAAAACTCCTACTTTTTAAATGCTGTTAAGTTATGCAGAAGGCCAGAGAACTTTATTAACCAATTATCTGATATCAGACTTATTTAGATCCATATATCTAAAGATCAAGGGTTTACAAGATTTGTTGAATTGACATGTTTGAAGTGCACATACTCAACAACTGACTCAGCTTCTTAATCTCTTAGTTTTACTGTTGTTTCACTTCTTTTGAATAAAGAAACTCACCAGTTGAATGTTAATCTAAAGCAGAAAATATGCAATGACATGGCCACCACTTTAAAATCAAAATTTCGTGACAAAGCATTTTTCCATGCATGTGTCAAAAATGCTTAATCAACCTAAAGATCAGAAATAATATGCAAGAAAGGAAGTAATGTCAGAAAGGCCTTAAAGCTCAGTAACACTGGATATGTTCAACAGCAACTAAAATATAATTTATTGATTTTTTTCAAGCTCCATCATTAAGAGACTGATAAATTACACAGTGCAGAAATTAAAATCTCACTGCAACTCACTTAAAACATAGTATGCACTGCAAAGCATCTGTATGTCATTTCAAATAAAAGTTTTAGATAAACATAGTGTGTAGCAGAACTCAGCAACACCTCAGGCTGGTATTGGGTAGACAGAACCACGCTGATGCCAAACCCTGTAGATATCTCAAACGAGTAAGCCTGTATGGTTACGGGCTGTATTTGCAAAATACCAGATGCTTGTGCTGGCAGGCAATCAAATTTCAGGAAAAATGTAAAAAACAGTGGTCTGTAGCACCTGCCTTTTCTGCATCTTCATGTTGGTTATTCCATAAAAGTGTGTTATGTCTGCTTTATTCTCTGTTCCAGTTCATGCTTGTGTTTAATAAGCCGTTCTATTTCTGTTCCTAGAGTTTGAAGGTTTTCCTTTGGGAGGGGAAAGAAGTATAGAGTAAGTTATACAGGGAAAATGAGTCAATCAGCACAAAAATACATGAATAAGTTAGAATAACTGTTGATGTCAGCAGGTTGATACTTTCAAGTATCCAGAACAAGTGCAAATGATTAGACAGAGATGAAGAAAACCAAGCTCATTTAAATAAAGGATGTAAAGCTCTCAACAAGTCTTTTTTTTTGTTTTTTTTGCAGTTACTAATATTCTACAGGCTGTCTAGAAAGTATAGTGTTCAAGGGGAATGATAATTACAGGAAGACAGCAACTTTTGTAGGACACTGCAGTCCAGCGGGCAGCCTGCACAACATTTTCCAGCCTGCCATCCTTCCCTTGCAGCAGACCCATTGCCCCAGTAGCTCCACAGGGTACCCAGTGGCTGGCACAGGGCCAGGCATAGAGCCCATGTTCCTAGCTCCACGTGACTGGGGGAGAGCATGGAGAGGGCCTTCCCCGCTGAACGCACAAGCAGCCCATTAGTACAGCATACTACAAGGGTCCCAAAACAGAGGCTCAGCATCAATCAGGTTACATAACCTCTCATTAACCCAATGCTATCAGCGGCACCAATTCACAATGAGCTCGCTTCTGAAAAGCTTCGTTCTTTTAACAGCATGCATCTCTTTGAAGGCAGTATCTCAGAACCACAAGAGCGTGTGGAAAAACTGGCATAGCTACTCACTTTCAATGTAATATTTTTCAGTAATGTATCTTCTAACACAGCCTGTAGCTTCCTGTTTATCTCTAAGGAGAGTTCCAATGTGAGACCACTATCTGCGGGATGAGATGTATACAGAGATGCCATAATCCCACCCCGTCTACTCAAGTGTACTTTGTTGAAGTCAGAGGCCTCTGATGATAGTGTTCCAGCTTCTTCCCGCAAAATGTAACTCTGAATAATTCTGGGGGGAGGAAATTAAAAACATGGCATTACAAGGCAGTGAAAAGTCAGACATTGAAGTAACTTCAGATTCCTAACGTAACAGTAATTTTATTTTCAAGTAGTACTGTATTACTGAAAAGGCAGTAAAAATCAACTCCTGCAATTTCTAGGTTAGAGGAAAACCTGGCAGACCAGAAGTGCTGTAGGAGATGCTGGTAAGCTGAGTCACTACAATGAACAAGGTTTACATATTTTACATATTTACAAGTACTTTGAGAAAGTAATATTGCTACTGGAGCAAGAAAGGTACTTAAAAAATGCCTCTACTTTTCTTTGCTGAAAGACTCCCGACAGAGAATCTTTAGCTTTCTACAGATGAAACAAAAATTACAAAGTCTTTGCTCAAGAGTCTTCACAAGCTGTTTTCATGTTCTATGAAACAGTATCAGATGGACATAAATGTATATGCTCATTAAGCAAGAGCTATACTTAACAAACAACTGTACTTTTCAGAGGAAGATATATGTCACAACTTCTTCCCCTCCTAACGGAAGTTCCAGACATCATCCTGTAAGATGAGATTTCCATGTAAGCGGAACCTTCCTTGCTCACACATTAAACACTGATCATCTCTGGCTCAGGTACATTGTTTGTTTGACAAGCATCCCAGACTACCATCTGGAATTATGTAGATTCCCCTTCCAAACCAAACACTTACAATCAGTACTCTTTTAAGCACATGAAGAGAATGGAGTGTTCTGTCAGCCAGTGGCAGCAGTCCACCTCAAATCAGCCACCTGGTGACCATTTTGCTGCAAGAAACACACTTGCACCAGTCTACTTCTGAAAAATTTTAGTAATAAACAACTCCACAATTATTGTAACTGCTGGGGAAGATAAGGAAATAAAAAAACTCCAAGACCAATCATACCTTTGAGGTCTATTGTCACTGCAATATTTTTGTTTTAAATATTTTCATTTAGACCATTACTTGTCTTATATAAAATCCAGAATACTTGTCTTATGCACCCAACTCAACACTGAAAATCTGTATGAACAGAACTCAGAACATACTTGGTTTTTTTCCTGATTTCCTCCACCAGTTGTTTAATGTGATCCTCCATAAACTCCATCTTTTCATTTTTTCGAGCATGTGCCTTCTGTAGCCTTAGTATTCTTTCAACCAAGACAGACTTGTCAACCTCTGGGAAGCTATCCACAGCAACTGAAGATCCAGTATTCTCAGGTGACCGATCCTCATTGCTGCTGCGCGCATTAAGGGACCCTGCCAATACATCCATATTTGTAAAAGCGCTTTTTGCTTTTATACCAGGTAAAATGTCTCCACTAATGCAATGCATGCATTCATTACATTTCAGTAGCTTAGGATATTTTCTTCAGTGTCCATTTCCCTTGTATGTTAGTGGGGTTTTCTATAAACAATTTTACACCATTTGAATGACACATCGCAAGACAGCAGTGTAGTGCCCTAGCATGGGCATAGTTCCTTGAGCATAAGTGTGCTTGCTTCAGTAATGCTTATTCCTGCAGAAGGACCTTCACGTTCATTAATATTATTTTGAACAAGACTGAGCTGATTTTAAACATACCTCTTTTGGGAGTCCACTAACATTACGACATATGAAAATGGTACAGACTGACAAAAGCCCTATGCATAAACACTCCACAGCACTGATCACTTAGAGCTTGAAGTATTTTCTTCTCTTTCTGTTCTTCTCAGTATTTATCTGTCTCATACAGTGAGATTACAGGATACTGATGGAACTAACCCAACTTAAAACCCAAAGATACTGAGGAAGGAAACAGATGTTTTCAGTGCTAAAGATAACCACTTTACTTCTAAGCGGATAGAAAGTAATGAATTTTACACAAATACACTGATGCTTCTAAACATGCTAATTGATTTATCATTTACACAGTTGCAACTGTCAATAGTGCAATTAAACAACGTTGGAAGCCATGGCTCATTTTTGTTTTGCCTCTGGCAGCATTTATGAGGGTCCTCTATAAAACGGAGTCTTTTGAACTACCTCCAAACAAAAAAAGCAACAAAATAAAAGAGGTAGGCATTTAAAAAGAACCAAAATATATAAACATTATAAACATTAATCTCATAATAAGAATAAGCATCTACAGCTGCATTCAGCCCAGTGCATTTTGGTGCTGAAAGGCTATTCTGTCAGCTTTAATGGGAGGTTGCCCACACACTGCATATGCACAAGCCACAGTAAGAGAAGGCTCACAGCAGCACACCATGGCAACCTTACTAAGATTGAAGGATTATTTTGGCAGCCCTGCTATGTGCTATATTACCTGATGAACTGGAACGGCTCCCCATGCTGCTGACTTCTTTGTCATAATTACCATTTTCCATCTGATCCAATTTCCTCCGTGCTAAAAGTATAACAAAATGATGGTTACCAACAGCAGATTAAAAACCAAAAATCGTAGTGTTACAACACATACAAAACCCCTAATCCTCTCTGACCCATACTGATTTAACATGGCTTGACCACTGAAAGATAATGGTAACAACTTAAAAAAAAACCAAAATCAAAGAGCCCCCTCCTCTCCCTGCCCCCAGCCACGAAATACCTGGATGCAATGTCCACCATGACCCTTACATCCTGCAGCAGTTGCCAGTTGAAGGAGGTAATGACATACATAGGATTAACTGGGAACAGTAAGACTTAAATTTGATTTTACTTTTTATTAGGACTGCAATGTAAATAACTACTGAATGACAGAATGGCAACTCTGTTCCAGGATCTATACCTATATCACTAATGGGAGCTGTGCGTAGTACGTGTGCCAGAAGCACCACTCATTCAGTAGGGAAAGCACACAGCTGTTCATCTATGTACAAAGAGAGACAGGGAACTTGTCTTGCACAATGCCAACAGGGTGTCTTCTTTCAAATACATTTCAGACAGATTTGATTATATTCAAATCTATTTGCATTCAGAGCACGTGCATTCTTAGATATTTAATGATTTCTATTTGCTGACAAGATTAGTCATCAGTTTCTCCATATCCATATCTAAAACCTGAACCTCTCTGTTTAATATACTAAAAAATAACTGTCACCAGCAATTCCTGATACAGTCAGCAACTAGAAAACTTCTAGCAACTTTTGAATATACTCCTACACAGATCAGGATCCATATATACCCACAGTGACATTTCAACAGTCACATATATGATAACAGACCAAGCTCTTTTGAAATAAATGTTTCATTTTATGTCTAAGCTCATTTCAAAAGTTGTATTTAAAACTGAAAATTGACACTAAGTAAGGCCTGTTTCCTGTAACTGCAGCTTCCACAAGATTTAACTTGCTCACTCACTCTCACTGTCTTTAGGGACAGGGAGAGTTTGAAGGGCTACACCCAAACAGTGCACATACGCAGACAGGACCTCAGTCTCTACCAGACACTGTGAGGGGGCTTACAGATGGGGCTGACTCATTATATCTGAAAATAATTTCAACCTAGCTGAAGTTGTTTTGTGAGATCTTTCAGGTTTGCTGCATGCTTGCGCTTCTGGGTAGCCAGTTCATCTTTCAGTTCATCCACATGGGTCTTCAGCGCTGTTAGTTCTTTCTGCTCTGAAGCTAGCTGAGCCTGTAGCATCTCAACCTCTAGCTTTCGCTGATCCTCCTCCTTCTGTAACTTGGTGGCCTGAAATTGCAGTCTTATTTTCAGTCACATACAAAAAAACTCCAGCATAACCATAAAATATGCTCAACAGCCCAAACTCTACTTTTAACCTGAGAATCATTCACATTTTACATTTCTTTAGACTAAACATTACCACTGCAAATGAATATGCAGCACAGTGCAATACTGCAGTAAGACTCCTGAACTACTTCCAGAACATCTACATGATACAGCACAGAGCCATGCAGAGCTGTACAGTGGTCATATTACTTTCCATGACACACTAAGTTTATTAAAAATTACATTTATCTCATAGTACAAACAGGATCTAAGAGACAGTTTACAGTAATAAATTTCACAGACAAATTACAACCTTTTGATTGTTTCAATGACAGTTGCACAGAGGACAACTCTGTACTCCCAGAAAGGCAGAAAGAGCAACACAGTAATACTCTCCCATTCCAGGGCAGTGTGCCTCAGGATTTCTTGCCCCTCAGAAATGTGAGGTGTTCACATCCTGCTGCTATTATTCTATCAAACTGGCAAACTCAATGAGAAACTGCGGTCAGGTAAGTAAAGACACAAGGTGGAATTACTGTGCCACATCTTTGTCAGTATCAGACACTTTACTAGTGCAAAAAACACAATGCACACTACTCACCAGATCATCTTTAGTCTGTTGAACACATTCCAGCTGGTTCTGCAGCTCTCTTTCACTGTAAGAAAGCTTATCCAACTGGGTCTGTAAGGAATTGTTTTCAGACTGAAGCTGTGCATTCTTACTGGTTAATTTTTCAGTGAATATCAACAGCTCAGATTCTCTTTTCCGGCTACCTTCAATGTCCTTCTGAAGATCAGCAATCAGAGAATTGAAACCATCTATTTCCTCCTTTAAAGCACTGATTTCTTGTTCATCTCTGCCAAAACAATTGTATCTTATTAGGGACAACCTAGGCTTAAAGATATGAAATCTTACCGAAATAAAAGCATTCAGGACAGGACCAAACAGGCAGAGGAACAATTAATGACCCTGGGGCATCTGTTAGTCACTGGATCATTTTAAATGCCAAGGGAGTTCGCAGATTCCATTTCATGACACGTTGCAGTGCTAAAGTGATGGATATCTGTGCCCCACAGAGGGACATGCAGTCATTGGCTTCCTCAAGGAAGACCATCTCTCTGTATTCAACTTCACGAGCTTCTGTATAAACGAAACCCTCAAAACCAGATCCTGTAGATAAGAGGAAGGTCTGCAAACCCAACAAAGGTGGTCATTCTGTAAAAGGATTTGTCTTTCAGAGATGCAAAAATACTCCAGGTTTTGAGCTTCTCCAGGACAGCAGTACGGTGACTTCTGAAACATCCTTATCTACGCAGTGCAGCTCCAGTTCAAAGGACCTGTCTTACTCCACTATCCCTCCCTCCCCCAGTTCTCCATAAAACAAGTTCTTGTTTCTACTGAAGCACTCACATTAGGAGACTTTTGATCTACCACTTGCAATCCATTTGAGTGAGAGAGGGTGTAGCTTCAGTTGTGATCAACATTTTAGAGAAAGTGATTGAAAGTAATTCCAAAATTAAATAGCTGTTTAAAAAGTTACAGACTAAAAATGTCCTCCTCTTATTCGCTCCTGCATTATTATTTCATTCGTTCTTCAGTCATAGGATTTTCTACACCCTTCTAAACCTTACCTTCCAACACCAGCAGAAAAACCCTCACCTCTCTCACTGAGAGCATATATATTCGAATTCTAAAATAAAATTAAAGTTATACAAAGCAAGGGCACACATCTCATTTAATTCCCTGTCAGACAGTATAATTACTAGGTGGCTCAATTCACTTTAAATCAACAAACCTGTATCAACATGTTTCTTCAAGCAGAGATGAGGCTCAGGCAACCCAAATCATTAATAACTCTGAAAATTAACTGTAATTTTGCAAGACTGAGTAACTGAATTCTACTAGAACTCTAAGTTACATGCTTCCAGCTACCAAAATGAGAAGTTCATGTGGTTAACAACAACAGAAGTTATCTAGCATTGCACTATCAGAATACAGCATCAAATATATCGCATCCTGTCTTTACAGACTTTTTTAGGGTAATTCCACTTTCCAGAAGCCTTAAAACTGAACAACTACAGCATTGATTTTTTTCAGCCATTTACAACGCAAAATATCTCACTTATAGCTCCCATTTAAAAACCTACGCCACAAGGTTATGCTTATATTTTACATTTCCAAATACGTTGTTCCATTATGACAGCAGAAATCACTAGTCAATAGGATTGAACCAGACAAAACTAGATATTTAGACCATCCTAAAAGATCTCTAGCTTATCCTTGAAGTACTCCAATGAAGGAGACCAGGCAACACTGAAGGTAATCAGTATCCAGCTCAACCATGAAGTTCTTGCCAGCATTCAACCTAAAACCATCTCTCCTGCCAAACTCCCTATTTTTATCCTTCTTCCAGTGAAGAAGGATAGCCAAACATTCCCTTTATAATAGCTTTTCATACATTTAAGGACAACTCAATTCCATCTTTTCCCTAGACTAAAGAAACCTCCCTTCCTCTGTTTTTTTCTCATAAAGAAAACAGAAAAGATTGTGTGAATTAAGACGAAATCCCTTCCATTTGCTTCCAAGAAAATGAAAGGCAGCAAGTTTGTTTATTCTACACAACAATAGGAAAAAGAGAGGTCAAGATTCCAGGATTTCCCTTCCATAGATGATAACAGGAATTTACTGGTTCAAGTTTTAAATCTCTGGTTGAGATTCCACAACTTTATCAAACATTTTAAGGAGTACTGGAAACTTGTTAAAGTCTTTCTAAAAGAGAAATAAAAGACAATATGAAACTTGATGTAGGGATAATAAATGTTGTATGGGAAGGGTACTTAATAAAAAATATCCAAATTGAATGGGAATGAGAGACATTTAAGTATGCCTCAATTACTGAGAGGAAAAGATAACTGGAAAAACACATTTGTAGTTTCACGCTGTGATCACAGTCATTTTAACTCATTTGGCAAGATCCCAAGTGAAAAATAACTGTTTTTGATTAAAGCGTAAGCTTCAGCTGTGTCTAACATATTGCAGTTTCCCTAGAAAGGCTGATGACATGGTGCCAATGCAGCTGACCAGCACACAGCAAATGGAAAATGCTTCATTCTCTAAACCCTGAGGAAGGCATATAATCACCAAAATATTTTTCAATTATAAGTAAGAACTGTTTAAAAGCACAGGAGGGATGCATGGGTGGTTCTGCTTATCTGACATTTGTCTGTCTCCATTTATGCAACATCATTAGAATTAGTGAAGTGGATAGCATTTGTATATTCCAGTCCATATGCACCATACAGAAACATGACTATACTCAGACACTCCTGATGCATCCACAAACCTAACTTTTATGAGATTATTTCCCTCACATTCTTAAATGAGCAAGCTTTGACACAGCAGAATTAATTCCAGTCCATTAGAAATACAACTGCTTCCTACCATCTGAATACAGCATCTGTCAGATATGTTGAATCCTTTTTGTTAAATACTTTAACTCATCCTTCACAATTTTGAAGCAATCTATCTTTCCAGTTTAGTTGCTTTTCCCCAATCTTTCAATAAAATAAGCACTGGACAGACGCCTAGAAGACGTAACTTCCTATAGAGTATGCCAGAAAGCAAGCACTTCCTATTCTAATAATGAAAGACATTGAATTAGATTTATCAGCCTCAATCCCCTTGTTTTATAAGCCACCAAGCCACCAAGGTTATCTCCAGTACTATCAATATTGATTTAGATTAGAAACACACTTAAATTAGGACAGCGTTTCTTCAAATTACAATAAATTTTAAAGCATCAATAATTTCAAGAAAGAAAAACTTTCCACAACCCAGATAATCTTTTAAATCATTCCTCAAGGTGCACAGCTGTACCTCTGATGTTGATCCTGCAGACAATCTACAGTTTTGACTCTGTCCAGCAAATTCTGAATTTCAGTTTTCTGTCTATTAATGATTTCTTTATACTTGGATAATTCATCTTCTGTTCTTAAACGCTCATCCTCTAGACACTTCACCTAAATAGAAAAAGAAACAGAAACTATTCATCCTTCCAAACTTCAGAGCTGAATTATTTTGATCAAATGTCTGGACTGTCGTACAAAGCTCCTGTGTTATTTCTGGCGGTTCCAAGTAGCTTAGGACAATATCTCAAGTCAGAAAAATAAACAGATAAAAAAAAAAAAAGCAAAAAAATTTTATCAAATTAAACAAGTGTGATTAACATTACTTTTGTCCAAAGACTCAAACTTACCAGTCCAATGGACCAGGATCCAAAGACATCATTTTTCCCCAGTTACCAAGTCAATCCCTTATTATGTCTTCCTCCCTTCTTCTAAGGTCCTATTGAGTTAAATCCCTGCTCTGGATAGAGGGACCGGCATGCTAATCTATTAGACTGTTCAGAAGTTATGGATAACATATACTCCTTACCAGAGGTCACACATACGAACCCTACAAAACTAGCTTCACAGGTAGAAAAAGTTTGGAAAATGAAAAATACTTCTTAGGTTACTGAATTTACAAGCTGTTTACTAAAATGTTTCTCAACTTTTCAGTAGTGAGGTGCATACCATGAAGCAAAACGTTGTACTATGGATCAACAGAAACTCCCAAAGAAATGCTACCCAGAGTCAAGTTACTTACCCCTTCTAGTGTCATGCCAGCCAGTCTCTAATCACACTTTGTATTCCAAAAGAAGTAAAAATACAATTAACAGACTGAATATAATCTTGTTCCAAACCCCAACACTATGCCTTCGGCCCCCACTGCAATCCAATACAGCACACATTACCTTTGTTCTCAGTGTTCGAAGCTCATCCATGCCTTCTTTAAATGTTCTCTTCAAGTCTTCCAGTTCTTTTATTTTAGCATGATGCACCTTTTTAAAGAGCGAGAAGCTTCTTGAGAAATCTAAATTGACAGTGGCATCTCCTGGGATGTCAAAAAAACATCTAGGCCAATGCAGGCCACCACAACAGCTGAGCAGGTTTGAGGCAGAACAGGTACCCTAGAGGTTTGTTTCACTTATTCAAAAAGCAAAGCAAAGCCTAAAAGCTTCTTTATTCTCAGAAGAACTGAGAACAAAAGTGAGATTACACACTCTGGTTTTAAGTGTACAAATCTACACCGCAACAGCCCCCGGCGGAAGTTCCAGGCAAACTGACACTTGGATAACTGAAGATGGCATAGGAGCTGTGAGCAGGTATTAAATCACCAGAGAATTTAGCTTTTGGGCTAGTGAATCTCTACACAGAACAGAGGCTGCTCCCTGTCTCTCCTTGCCATATCGCTTGGCAAAATACTCATCAGAGAAAGGCCTGCCTATCATCTGAATTTGTGTTCTAAATTACAGCAACTTCATGTTTATAAGTGAAAGAGCAGTTATTTCACCCTCATTATATCACACTTTTCCCATAACTTTGTTTTCAAAAACTGAATCCAAAGTAATAGCTAAAAACATCCTCCAAAAAGCAGGGCTTGACGCAGATACCTGGGATGTAGTACTAGGCACAAAGAAAAATGTTTGGCAAAAACTGTAAGCAGCTTAAAGTAAGATTCTCAAAATTGAAAACTCACGGCATTCTGAACTACTAAGTTGCCAACTGTGTTGCCTCCACACACCATGTATTTACCTCTAGGTGATCAGACTTCTCCTGAATTTGTTTCTCTAGTTCTCCTTTAGTTACTCGGAGTTTTGCATCCAACTCATTTGATTTAATTTCTTCTGACTCCTAAAAGGATTGAAGAAGTGTAAGCAGAGTTTTAGAGTTTTATGTTCTCATTTCTAGTTTTATGAGCATGCAGACAGCTTTTCACATCACTGAGTCTTTGCTGTAGGTACATATCTAGTAATTCTGAACATGTCAAGAAAGGCCCCCCACACTGCATGCTAATCAAGACAAATATTTTCCCTTTTATTTAACAACTTCCCAAATAAATAAATCAGTGACTAGTCATCTCAGCCTTGTAGCTCTCACAGGCTAATTCTTCCCTGCTACAGCTTAAGATAGAAAGGGAGGAAAAGGAAGACTCAGATGCTAAACACTAATTTCACCTCCTGAGAAAATGTGCCTACTTGATAGGTTTTTATCATTTCTTGGCAGTTTTTCCTTATCTGGTCTGCTTCTTCTTTTGCTTCAGTTAATTTTGTCATTGCATCTTTGAAGCGTTCTTTGGTTTCCTAAAAAGATAGTAATAAAAAATGGGTTAAACTTATTTATCTAACTTAATCTGGGAAAAAGGTTTATGACTAGGAAAGTTTCCTATTTCAGTCTGGAAAGAATTAATGAAAAAAAGAAGTCAGCATTATTTTTCCTCTTGCTTCCATTCAACTATTTATGCAATTTTGTTTGTTCCAACAATGAAAGCACAACAAAAGGATCTCTTGGTTACGTGCCATGCTTATTTTCAGATGATAGATTTAACTCTATCACATAAAAACTAAAGATGACAGTTAATTCATACAAAAAACACAAATAAAAGTTGATCACCAGATAAAACAGAATCCCCCCAAACATCCTCCCCTCACATCCTTTCAACGTTTCCATTTCAGTATGAGTATCTTCAGTATCTTTAAGAGCACTATTCTGACTGTTGCTGCAGGTATATTCAAATTAAACAAAGAACACTTTAGAACCAGATTTTAATACTATATAAAAAGTAAACAGTATAGCAACTACATTCCTCCGACTATATTTTGATGTCATGGTACCAGTACCACTTCACTAACCTTGTGTGAATCCACTTCTGTTTTCAATTTGTTCTGAGCCCATTTTACTTTGATAACATGAGCGTTGATTTCTTCTTTCAATTTTTCTATTTCTCTGTTGAGTCGAGTGGCTTCACCATCCTAAGAAGATTTCATAAATTTTATTTTATGAATTTAGATCATCCAGTGCTTCTACAACAAGACTGCTGCTCAAGTGTCGAATGCAGAGGGTTTATTCCTTAACATCTGGATTTTACAAAAGCATGCACATGCTTCAGAGTGCTCGATCATGCTTTAGCCGATGATCCAGTGAAAGGAAAACTATTAATAGTGTTCTGATTTGAATAGCAAGGTAAGGCTGCATTACAATTAGTATACGTTAACGTTACATTATCTGTTAAAAAGGCAAAGCACAGTCTATGGTTCTGATCTAAAATAACTATCTCCTGAGTAAGCTGCATGGTCCTCTTTTTGTTCTTTTTTGTCAAAAGGATGAGAAAACACAGATTTAAAGTGGTACGGTCATATACTATACAAGGCTACAGACAAGTATTGTGACACCAGTGGGATGGTATTACCAACTACACAGGTGCAGACTAGTGTGAGCACTGACGGCAAAATGTATGTAAGTCAAGTCACTAACCTGTGCCAAGAAAGGTTATTAACAGAAGCACATTGCTGGCATAACCTTCTATACCAGTATCCACAAACCACTGCATAAAGCCAAATTTCCAAACTGTGTTTTTTAAAGTAATAGGCTCATCTTACCAAAAAGTTTAAAGCAGTACTGTATGAGGCCAGTGCAATTCCTGTAAGGTTCTAGTGTAATCCTCAAGATTTGTGAAGACAAGATAGTATGCTATGTTTTGTTTAGGAAACCTGAAGTCATGCTCCCTCTTTCTGTTCATGTGGGAGGGGACACTGAGGCAGTTTTTTTGTTTCGGAAGCATAATTTTTAGGACTATTGCAATGTATTTTTCTCATCCTTCTCTGCATAGTACAATTGCTCAGAAGAGGCCCAAATCAAAGTTTGAACCCTATTCATTTATCAGTTTTTGGATCTTTCACATGAAATAGTTGTGAAGCACAATACAAAAACACCTGGATAATTTAAGAGGCTGGTGGAAATCTCTTACTGGCTTCTAAAAAAAGAATGACAAATTTTTTTAATTGGGTCTGAAAAATTCTGTTGCTTTATTACCAATTTTCAGTAGTACAAAAGAGAAAATACAGAGTGAAAACACAGAAAAACAACAAAAAAGACTGCAATAATTCAATGCCATTACAGCCTTTAAAAATATGAAAATTCCAAACCAGCTAGAAATTCCCTCAAAATCAAGGCATCTGCAACAGACTTTTCAATTTTGTCAAAAAAACCATGCCTAATGTTTCACAAACTAATATTCAAGGAACTATTAAAAGGAACTTCAAAAAGATGACAATGAGAACTCAGTAACTTCTTCCCCTTCCCTTGGAGGTAAGGGGTTTTCACAGCTACACAGCAAAACCAAATGAAAACAGGTTTCTTTCACCAAGTGCAAAACCAAACAAGGGATCAGGTTGTTCTGATAGTGCTTTTAATCATTCACTCAAGTCATAGAGCAATAACTACTTAAAGAGTACCTTAGTTTCAAAGAGCTGGTGCAATCTCCCTTTTTCCTGAGAAAGTTGTTTGATTTTATTAGTATGCTTTTCTATTTCTTTGTTTGCATCTCTCACTCTTCTCTCAAGTATCTCCTTTTCCTTTCGGAGGTCAAGTGACTCCTTCTCCCCTCGGACGTATTTCATCACCATTGTTTCCTTTTCATGGCGTGCCTCTTCACATTTCTTGTTTGCCTTGAAAAATAATAAAATAGAATAAATCAAGCTTTCATTTCATAATTAGATTTTATAAAACATTACTGGCTATTCTCAATATTGCAGTACAGTAGCATAACAAAGTAGGACTCATAAGTTTCAGTCTTGCAAAGACTAACATTAGATCTCACTTAAGTACTGGAATTAATCATACTTTAACAGTAAATATATAGCTTTGCAGCTAAACATCTCCAATGAGGTATCAATACATTAGTAATTTGGAATAGAATTTGTTGTTTCAGAAGGAAAGAAGTGTATTTGCCAAGTTTTAGTAACAAAATCATTTTGCAAATAACCAGCACCAGTCATCTGTCTTCCCTCATCCACATGCCAACTACACAATCATTATCCAGTGGCTTATTTTTACAGATTCCCCTCATCCAGCGCCTACAAATTCTGCTTAAATTAAAAAAAAAAACCTCAGACACTGGGCTTTAGAATTCATACAATAGAGAAAATACTTGGCATTATATGACATTAAGAAGGAAAAAAAAAATCATCTCAGTTATCAGTAACACACAAGACAAAATAAGAGCTTTGCGCTGGAGTTGAGAAAAATATTAGTTTTGTGATAGCCTGTCTGAAAAAAGCCACTCCCAGCCTTTACCTCCTTTTGAATCAAGATCAGCTTACAGGCAAGGAAAACGAGATTTCCTTGAGGGCTGAATTCCACACATATAAACATTATCAGGCACTCTAGAATGTTAACAGCTGTTCAGCAATTCACTGATGCAGCTACAAAAATACATCTATAACTGCACGCTAGTAGTGTCAGTTTTGGAAAATTTTGCCTTACCTAGTGATCTAACAACTGAGGCTACATGTTTGCTACAAGAACTAAGTTTGTTCATAAGATATTCAGTAAATAAAGGTTTTCCATATTACCTGTTCCATTCGAAAGGCCATCTCCTTATGCAACTGCTGAATAGCATTTTTGGCTGCTGCATCTTGAGTTAAAAGTTTGTCTTTACTAGCTTTCAATTCCTTATTAAGCTCTTCCATTCTTGCTTCCAGCTAAAAGACAACATATGATATAATTACAGGAAAAATAACACTTTGATCATATTTTGTACAGGCAGGAACATTTCACACAAAATTAAATACTTTAACAGATTTTAACCTGCATTTTACACTTGTCAAGCTGCAACTATCCATATCAGCATCTAACTTTGCATTACAGTACAAGCATGAAAGATGTCAATTCTCATCTTCAGCGAGACTGAAGATGCATCAAATCAAGCACAACGTGAGGCACAGGAATTTACCACACAAAAATTTAGATTGACAGCAAATGCTGAAATGCCAGAGCAGCACTGGCTATCCAAAGCTGCTTCACTTTCCACCCTTTTGTTGCTATCTCTGTGCCATATCCTCCACCATGTCGACAAAGCAGTCAGGTAGCAATACCGAAATGGACTAGAAATTAATTCACTGGAAAAATAACTCCAGAAATAAGAAGTGCTTAGTCACTGTGCTGGCATTTTTTTAGCAGCCTAGTGAACCAAGTCAGAGACCTGATCCAGCTGAGAATGATTACCAGTGTTCAACTGGAGCACTTCCCAGAGCGTGTTCACTGCACAGCCATGCAAGTCCAGCACAAGGAGCATCAACACTAGTGCAAGAGCAAGTGATGGCTACATAAGCTGTCACACTACCCAAAGGTTGTTCAAATTCTACCTTAATGACTATCCTTTTGTTCCACGGGAAAGCCAGCCAACAAGGTTAGTTTATTTTGGTTGGGTTTTGTTTGGTTTGGGATGTATGTGTAAAAAAAGTACAAGATCTCAAGTATCAGTATTTTCGTGCAATTCCAAACTGCTACATAAAAGGTAAGAACAACCTAAAATACTTCTGTTACCACACAATGAACTGATCACAAACACACCCTGTTTAGCTTTGCAAATGAATCATTGCCCATACAAAAACCCCCAGGTTTTACACATACAAGCATGCATGCATAGTTTGCTTACAGTTATGAGTGCAGCTAAGCTTTGCTTTACTTGAAAGCTACCAGAAAACACTAAATCAGAAACTGTATCAATAAAATACTTGCATCACAAATGGAAAAACTCAAGTGTTTCACTGCAATGTATCTTGCAACTCAAGGTGCTATCCAACTACAATATAGAAGTATTACACTCCAAACCAGTGTTTTCTGAAATCAATTGCAAGCATGTAATACCACAGATCCTACTTAATCTGACCGGAAAGCAAAACAAATTCCCTCACAATTTTTTTTTTTTTCCCCAGGATGGGATAAAGCAATTGCTGTGTGATACCGCACTGTATGATTTCACAAAGCTATCATAGAAATGCAGACAAAACAGAATGAGCAAGCTGCTCATACGGATTTATTCAGGCATATGCAATTTTAATTTGTAACTTAAAAATAAGACTTTTCCATTCCATTTTCAATCACATCATGGATTTTCAAAGATTCTTTGAAATTAACCAAACAAACTTCTACATATGTGAATACATTTCTCTGGAACACTACAAGCCTGACACACTGCTTTGAGAACGCATTTCTGTGCGATTGCAGAAATTAATAGAGAGACCTGAGAACGAGGGTAGTATCACCAGTAGTCTGACAAACCGAAATTAGTATTTTAAATGCTACCTCTTGCCAGATTTCTAAACTGTAACCTGTAATCAGTTTATAAAGCTGGCCAAGCAACTGTAGGAACATTAGTAGATAACTTTGTGTACAGACAAGCAGCCATACCTGACGTGATACCTTTTCTTCCCACACTAAAATACCAATTCATACTCTATGTTCCTCTTTGGCCTGTCACAGTTTTAACAATTCACTGGGGAAATGCCTGTATATAGTAACAGACAATACCAAAATAATGCGCGTGACCACAGTTAACATGCTCTACCCTTTACACTTATTCCACATACTGTTAACATTTAACAACTGTAACTACACTCTCATCCACTTCTATTAGCAGATGAAACAGTTAACAGAAGATAAAGATTACAAATTAAGAAGATCTTGATGTCTACATACAAGAAATAAATCATCCTATCAGGATAAAAGACTGAATGTGTCATTTCTTTGTAAAATGGTCTAACAGGCCTTCAACATACACTGTGTCCAGCAGGAAGCCAAGGTACACAAAACCCACCTACCAGGACAACCCATGAACTGGTAACTCTCTTCACTTGAAGAGAGACTTCCAGATACAGAACCCTCAAGTGATGTGAATCTAGAAAGTCAGTTTATCTAAAGACACTAAATGCTTTAGCCAATGAGTATTTCTTAGAATGGAAAAGCAGATTTAGCCTCTTAAAAAGCTTAGGATATTAAGCACAGTCATTCCTTCCTTCTCCTCTATGCTACCAAGGATGTCTTGTTAATCAGTGGCAACAGTGATATCGTATACAGGTGACATACTAACCAGCACTTCTTTTTGTTATCTGTACCTGTTTAATAATGTTGAGGTGCTGCCTTTCTGTTTCTGTTCGTTTTTTCAACTCATCTTTTAAGTTGTCCTTCTCTGAGCAAATTTCCAAAATCAGTTCCTGATGTTTTTTGTTTTCTTTAATCAATCTGTAAAGAAAAAAAAAAAAAAGAATTAAAAGCAAGGTACATCAGTACTGGGGAGGGGGTTGGTTGGTTTGTTTTTAATTTTGAGATATATGGGGTTTGCTCTTTGATCGGCAAATTTTATTGGGAGTTACAGCCAGAAACACTAATGAAATCCACAAAAGCCTTACAAAAGAATTATCTTGTACATGTGAAACTTAACGCCTAACCAGTAAGCAGCATATTCCTTGTGAGGAAATTGCTTGTTTTCAGTATTTTGGGGTTGTTATGGTCCATGATGACATGAGTCATTTGGTACCTCTATGCAACTACAGAACTGTAAATGTTAATAATTTTAAAGCACTTGTAAGACACTAACTTCTAGTCAGATAGTTCCACCAGTCAAACATCTGAACATACACAGATGTATTCATTTCATGGATTGCTCAGTGTAGCCCTTGAAGTTCACGACCTGGTAAGAAATGGAACCCTGATTTAAGTCCTGAGTGGGTACATAACTGCAACAATGTCTGTGCTCACACTCCTTAGGAAGTTCAATTTTTTAGCAATAGTTTGTTCTTTCACAGCTCAGCTGTTTGAAGCTGACAGGTATTTAGTTTGACCTTCCAACACTGCAACAGAAGATAGTTATACATAAAACTCAGAAGTTACATTGTTGGAATTGCTGTATAAACAAGAGTCTCAAACGTATTTAGATGTTTGAAGATACAGTTAGATCATGGATATTCTAGATCACTAATTGCACGAATTTGTGGGAGGCATGCAATTACCTGAACAAGATATTTAAATATCCCTTTACACATACACTTTCATTTTTAGCTCCCCTTCTTTGAAAAATTCTCTAAAAAAACCTAGTCTCCTAAATTACAATGAATTAAAAGACATCAGTGAAAGAGTGCTTAGCACTTCCAATATGTTTTCTAATCTATTCAAGAATATTCTAGGATTACAAATGAAATTCCTAATTCACACAATTGCTGCTCACCTAGATCAGATCTGATCACAGGAGATAACTGTGCTATTTCCAGAGCAATGTTACAAGAAATTCTGCTGATTATAAACTAAGGGACAAAAATCAACCCAACTCAGAATGCCCTTTGGACCAAACATAAAATGTTCCACAGCAGTTTTACACTCCTGAGATGAGTCCCCAAGAGTCAAAGGGGTGCAGCTGGGATAGCAGCTGGGGGAAAGAAAAAAAAAAAGAAAAAAGAAAAAAGAGAAACACAAAAGACGTTGTATTGGGTCTGGCTGAGCCCTGTAGCAGCCCTCAGAGTGCTGTGTTTGTATTGGTAGCTAGAAAGGTGGTGATAACACACCAGTGATGCTCACACAGCATCAAGGCTGTGTCTCCACCCCCCTACCTGCACCCCAGTAAGCTGGGGGTGGGCAAGATCTTGGGAGGGGATATAGCCAGGACAGCTGACCCAAAGATACCAATGGGATATTCCATACCATATGACATCTGCTCAGATATAAAAGCTAAGAGAAAGGAGGAGGAAGGAGGGGCATTTGTTATTTACAGCATTTGTCTTTCAGAGCAACTGCTACACGTACTGAAGCCCTACTTCCTGCGAAGTGGCTGAACATCACCTGCTGATGGGAAGTCAACAATACATCTTTTGTTTTCCTTCACTTCCATGCACGTGACTTTTACTATTGCTTCATTAAACTGCCCCACATTAAACTTGACCCACAAGTTAGGGTTTTTTCCATCTTATCTTCTCCCCCCGTTCTGCTGAGGAGGGGAGTTACAAAGCAGCTTGGTGGGCACCTGGCATCCAGCCAAGGCCAACCCACCACATGTTTATATAAAAAACTTTCTGTATGTATACATAATATAGACATGTATCTATATAAACAATTGCCTCTATGAAAGTAATTGATCCATGGCCAAAAACACTGACCTGCCTCTGAGTTTACTGTAAAACCCAAATAACTCATGAACTTAGCATCTCCTGGAATTACAACCATCTACACACCCACCACTTCAGATTCCCACTCCTACTCCTCCACAATTACTGAATGTCTAACTATGCATTCTCAAGCTTTCCTGTCATCAGCTGGCTTTCCTCACTTTCATCATTTCTGTCAGAGGTTAACTGGTGAGGTGCAAGAGAAGACTTGCCCTACTGGGCATCTCTCCCTTCACCTAGTTTCACTGCCTTTGATGTCCTCCCATACCATGGTATCAGAGTGCCTTATATGAAGAGTAGGACACTAATTTCCACTCTGCAAGCAGGAATAAATTTGAATTCAGAGGCTACATTTTCTTAGCAAAAAACATTCCTAAAGGAGTAACAGAATACGAAACACCAAGTGGTGAATCAAGAAATTAAGCAATGAACTGGCTTTTAATTAATATAAATATTCTTCATGTAGTATACTGCCTGGTGGAACTGTTAAGCCCAGTTTATTGCAGCAAAGTTTATAAGCCACGCATTTCAAAAGCCCTCCTATAAAATGTGGTAAGACAGTAGTTTATATATGACATTTCCAGCTCAAAGAATAGCTCTCAACTGATTAGCAGCTTTACTGGATTATGACAGGAGACAATACTACTTGAAAAAGAAACAAGCAATTTCAAACTCATAAATGAAACACACACCGCAGGAGTTAGTATAATTACAAAGATCCATTTCTCCAATGACATATATGGACTGAATGAACCCTGGACTATTTTTACATCACCATTACTTTTACAGTATTTAAGTAATTCTAGACACTGCCAGGCTATTCAACTGAATAGTTGGCTATTCAGTTCCTGCTTAATTCCACAAGAATTCAGAGACCTAAACATACATTTTTATTTACAAGTACATACAAGTAAAAAAAAAATCCTCACTTACATACAAGTAAAAAAAAAATCCTCACTTGGAGAACATAAGTAAAAAAGCTCATTAACTGTCCTTATAACAACTCACAAGAGATTGTTTCCTACCAAAATGCTGTATGCAGTTGCACACAGCATGCACCCAAATTTGTTCAGCACACACCTCCAACCATGATGAGCAAACTCCAATACTCACTTTTTTATAGTTTGTTCTTGCTCCAGGTATTTATCTTGCACACATTTTTCAAACACAGCCAAAGCATGTTCACCCTTTCGCACACCATTTGGGAATTTTCGTTCCTTTGAAAAATCCGTAGATAAGAGTTCTGACTCTATTTCCTTTAGCAAATCCTCCTGTGAGGAATTCTGATGTATTGTGGAAATAAGCTTCTTTGTGCAGTCTGTGTCGTAAGGGCTTTCTGAATAGATTTTATCACTCGGCTTTTTCACAAAGTCAGACTCCTCCCTTAGCTCTTGTAGTATTTCCATTAATGATTGTTCTGTCTGATTAGGTTTTGGATCTTGTCGTTCCAATTCTTCACTAGATAAATGTTCTTGTTTTGTGCAGCTTTCTGTCTGTCTTTCAGAGCAGGTATTGGCACCGCAGTCTGCCCCTCCATGCTGCTGCTCCTCTCTTTCTGACAGGGTCCCATTGCTGCTTATGCCAATAGCTGTTAAATCCTGGTCCAAGAGCAACAACCTCGATTCCCCTTCCAAGACATCAGCACCATCTCCAGTATAACTGGTGCTTGAGCAGTCCTTCATTCCAGATGTATTATCAGACTTCTCGTTATCTGGGGACCTGGAAGAAGCACTGTCTGACAGATTGACCGGCTCCAGCGTGCTTTGCATTTCTGGTAAATATCCCTCCATCATTTTCCTTTGGAAATCTAGAAGTAAAATCCATATTACACAACATATTATATACAAAATCAAAATAAAAACAGATTGAGATAAGGGAAGAAAGGCTAGTGGAAAGTAAAATTCATAGGGGAAAAATATTTAGATACGTAAGTGTTATGCAGAGTTTGTTGACCTTCCAGCCTGACTTCTAAGTGAATGCTCCAAGACAAGTTTTTCTGAAGAGGGTGAGAAATCAAGGATAGCAAACAGGAAGTAGTGGGATAGTAAATGCCAAGACCATAAAAAAGCAGAGCTTTTTAGAATTAATAATTCTATCATTTAAATCCACAAAAATTCCAAGTAATCAACTCTGAAAAACACTTCAGACATAAAACAACAAAATCTAGAGCCTTACAGCTTTCATTTTCCTGTATGTGGTTTAAAAGCAACAATACGACCATTCTGTAACATGTCTTGACTTACTGCTTTTTACAACATAGGACAACTCCCTCATCCAACCAGAATATTCAACAACTTTACTGTCACATCCTCACTCACCACCCACACAGCAAAATGTATCTGTACCCAGCAACCTAAAGGAAGGGGCTGGGGGAGGATGGGGGTGAGATTCTCTTTTCCCATCTGCTTTCAGGCAGCCAAAATCCCCTGTTGGAAGAGCACAGATGGTCTGCGGCAGATCTGCTCTCTCAAAAAATACCTTGCAGAGCAAACATTTGAGAAGTTGAAAAGCTGCGTAGAAAGTAGAAGGACACCACATTGAGATCCAAATCGCCAGAACACTTACAGAAGAGTCTGGGTATAATGCTGTATCTTCTTTTTCAGTAATCCCAGATGGTCACATATCTGGAAAGACTGCTGGCATTTTTAGCAAGCACAAGAAGCTGTTACATCATTTCCATTAGGAGAAATTCATTACAGCAGTCATAACTTTTAGATGCAACCCTACCCTCCAATACAGGATAAATTAGACTATTTAAACACAAGGCAAATTTTTCATTTATAAATTCCAACTCTGCTATTCCATCAATTATCTCAAAGGAAGCAGTAACCTTGCCATCTTGCAACATCAAGCTTGTTTTCATACTTGCTTTCTCATCTGTTTAGCTTTCCCTTCCACAGTCACACAGTCAAAGTCATTCAGCTACATGGTCCAGGCCCTGCACATTGACTCAGTCTGAAAGGAAACCCTTTGCGCCGCTTGGCCACACTCCTCCAGAGTCCTGCCTTACTAATCAACAGTTAGTACTGAGGCTCGCACTGTCAAAACAGAGGGATACATGAATCCCATTAGGTCTGTGACTAATTGCTACCACTATCACCTTTCACTGTTAAGTATAAAAATATGATTAGGAGAAAAAGCCACAGCCTCATCCCAGCTGTTTCTACCAGAAAATACCACCAAAGAAAAACCTACTGCTAGTACCTGAAAACAACAGTTGGGCTACAATTGCCAGTTAATCAAAAGAGTAAAGCATAAAGAAAACTGCATAAGGCTGAAAGTATGAAAGGGAACATGTCATAACTGGATAACAGTCACAAATCATCAAATGATGATTACACGTTTTTAAGTTACAAGCAAACCACTTTTCCTTTTTGGTTCTGAAACAAAAACCTCAACGCTGCAGCCTCTAAATGAGTTCAAATCAATAGGAACCATAAAGCACATGGTAAGGAAAGCTACAAATGAGAATAGAGATGGTGAATGTAAGAATTTATAAAAAGACTCACCATTTTACAAACAGTTCTTCTCTGACATTAATAAAAACTCTGACTCCCCTTTGCTTCAAAGGATTTATGCTTAGGTTAACAGCGGTGCCAACAAATCCATCTACTTGGTTTGTGCAGCCAAAACAATTGCTCGTTTGGTTCCTATCTACTTTTTGATAATTTCTGCTGGTATGAGAGTTCAAAATGTACTACTGCTATTCTAAAATAAAACAAACAAAAGAAACAACCCCCACTGACTATCTCAAGCTGTAAACGAAGAGAATGAACATAACAAGAAAAAGCATTGTTTGATAGTAGAACACACTAGTTCCTACTTCATTAAAAAGCTTTTAAAAACATGGGTATTTTGAGGGTGGTGCATTTAATACAGTCAATAACCATAAGGTAATTTGCAAATGATGCACCTAAAAAGAAATACACCTTCTAGCGTTCCCTCTTGTCACAGGTAGCTTAAAATCCACAAACTCAGCTGTAGAAAGAGGCTGTATTAGTACAAAGCTGAGGTACATTTTTTTCTTCTCTACCAAGTTCTTGCTGACACTTTCTCCGGGATGATCAGAGCGGGGTTTTGGCTCATTTTAAGCCTTTTCTGAAGTACCTTCTCAAGTGTTATAAAACCCAAAAGATGTGCAGGTTTTTTATGTATTACTGCCTCTAAGCTGCTCATCATCACCCAGCTGCTGTAGTTCACCACTCCCACAAGGAAAGAAGCAGTAAGACCAGATACGTGAACTTCCATGTTGGTTGCTATACCCAAAATCTCCAGTCCAGTCAGCAAACCGCATAGAACTTCTCTTCATATGAAAGCAACAGGTGAAAAATACAGCTCTGTTAAGACAGTACCTTGGGAAGGATACTAAGTTTTCATCTTATTGTGTTACTTCCTTCTGTAAATAATACTGTGAAATAGTATTAGAGAGAAAGATTAATCTATGTGGAAGCAGAAATACAATTTTTTGTGTAAGTCAATTAGTAGCAGAGCAGTAAAATGCCACCAACTCCATATCCAGAATATCTTACGCTTAATCATTAATAAAGTATAGGTTTTGTATCAAATGCATGGGGAATTTGAATAGTGACTATACAAATCGATTAAAGCATGAACAGTAAATTATGATGATTCAGTGTTCCCTACAGACCTACCCTAATTTTCTATGGCACCTAGAATATAATTTACCACATTAAGGTCCCATTCTTTCCAACTCCAATACACTGGATTTTAGATCCATCTGCCCAAATCTATCTGAATCTGTTCATGACCTACGCAGATTTTTTTCCCCCCTATTGTCACTGGATAGGACTAGATTTCATGCTCTAATTACTTTTAAACAGAGATAAACCTTTACAATTAATCATAGGATCACAATTTATTTTCACACCAGAAATATCCAGACAAATAAATCATATGGAGCAACTGTCAATGCAAGTTCACCTTGATATTCAAATCTCTTGAACGCCCAAAGTTTGTTGTGCCTACCTCAGGGAACTGAATATAGCAGATACCTCCTTTATAAGGCCAGAGACAAAAACCAGCAGTAACGACACTGAAGAAAAGGCTCCTGCTTTTAAGCAAATGTTTTGTGTGAAAGCAGCTTAAAATAAACAACATTGTCAGCCTAGCAGCAGCTAGCTGAAATGAAACATGCTACTATTTGTTTCACATCAAATACAAATACAGCAAGCCCCAGACAATATTTGGATGCCAGATACGTAGTTGATAGCAGCTGCATGTCTTTCCAGGTTTACTATCCATCTTCTATTATCCTACCTATCCTTACAAGTGACTCTTACAAAAATCAGGGAAGTACTAAGGTTATGGTATCACACTCTCACTGCATTAAGAAAACAAAATAGTTTAGTGTCTTTTATGATATCTTCAGCAGGTGTCAAAAACAATCAAAAAAGGCAAATCCTGACTCAAGCAGATGAACGGTTTCATGTAATGTAGGTTGCTTATGCATCAGAAAACATACATTATGTTGAGAGACAGCAAAATGCCAGGTGAGCACTGGCCAACCTTCTTGTACTGTTTTGCTAAGCTTCTACCTTCAACCACTTGCTCTGCTCCTTCCTCAGGGTTATTCATCATCTAAACCGGATGGCCAGTGTCTTCCTCATCAGTCCCTTCCATGTCATGTTTGTCTTACCCTCACAGTATGTGTCCCCTCTGCTGCATATGCCACAGGAGAATGTAATCACTATTAAGTCAACTTAAAAGGCCCAGTGTAGGAACTTCTCAAATTAGCATTTTGAGATTAGCCCAGCCCAAGCTTGCCTGCCCACATACCATGAATAACCATCCATCTTGTGAGACTGCCACACATCTAGTGTGGCACGTGGAAAGCTTTCTGTCACTGGCTTACAACATTTTCTGCTGCTGTGACAGGACCCTTAGCACTCATACAACTAGTTTGACAAGTCCTCCTCCTCTGGTTTTACAGCTCACAATTAGTTTGACACTTTTTAACACAACTTCCCTGTGTTCCTGCCCCTATTCTAAAGCTAAGGAGACAGCTGCTTGCGTTTTCCCACAATGCAGTAATACACAGCAAAGCAAGTGGAAACCCATCAATTCAAAACCTGGTGATGTGAGTGGCAGAGAATGAGGAACATGAACAGAGCTCAGCCCAGCTTCCTTTACAGCAATAATGGGTCCATGCGCCCCACTTGCACAAGCAAACAAAACACCTCTCCACATTATATACATGAGAATATAGACAAGTTGTACCCTTCAAAACCAAAACTTCGCCTTTTTTTTTTTTTTTAGCAGACACAGTTTTTCTCATCATAGACGTGTTCTTCAAAGAAGCAAAGAACATACACACTTTTCCTCGTTACCCTGTGGTATTCACAAAAATTAGGTTTAAATCTGCATCAGTGCATATGATGTTCATTTTAAGTATTACATTAGTACTTGGAGAAGTAGCTAAGCTGCAGCCACAGGACACACAACGTTAAAGGCTAGTACTGGCAACGGTTGCAACCATTTCTCATACTACTGTAACTGAGATGTGCTCATCTGCTAAATTGCTGATAGCACAACTGACTGGAATCAAAAGGAGGGAGCAGAGAGCCTGCCAATACAATGAGCGGACAGCATACCAACTTCATAGGGCACAAATGACTCCCAGGTATGTAAGGGAAAGCAAGGACTCAGGAAACAGTATTTTATTTTTAGTTCACTTTTTTTGTTACACAATAGAAACATCCCCGATTAACTGCTAATCAAATGATAAAAATAAGAACAAATGTGACAATCACTCATTTAAGCTCTTCAGTGAAGTATATTCAACGTAAGTATTGATTATCTAGGGGGAACATCAAAAACCTTGATACACGGTCCTGTAACATGCCAAAAAAAGACAAAAAACTTATTCTTCTAGCTACCTTCAGTAGCAGTCATCCTGTTTGTTCAGCCCCAGCCTCAGGGGCGATTCACAGATAGGAAGTTACAAACATATAGAAAACCTTGTGGAATCATTGCACACAAAGGTAAAACTTGTAGATGAATAAAATGTACAAGCTACTGGAATTTATCTGGGTATTTCCATCTATATTCTATTGTGCACAAATAATCTATCTCAAAGTCTAAAATTACTTTTAAATTAAGTCAACCAATGTTTACTACTTAGCTATTTTAATAGTATAGACCTGCTCTGCAAACTACCAGTATGTAAGACAAAGGTCTTAACATGTTCTACCAAACCAATCTGCTAAGTGGACAAGTCAAGGAACTTTTTCGGATGCAAGATTTGATCTCACTCTTGTAAGCTGAACATGTACTATGCTACATCATGTTAGTTGGATTTCTGGAATAAAAAGCTCTAATAATGGTACTACGTCATTGCTACGAAAATTATTGTGACTAGGTACTTGTTTATAGTTTCATTTTTACAGTGAAGTGAAAACAGAATTTCCAGAAGTGCCATTGATGGCATGTCTGATCACTAATTTGACTGTTCATTAATCCAAGATTTATAAAGCTATATAACTGTGTAAGAAAGTATGTGATCAGACATTAATATTTAGTTCCTGGACTAAAACCACAGTAATTACCTGCAGAAATAAGGAAACAATTACCAGCTAGAAGACACATGCCACTAATTTTAAAAGCTCTTCCAATTCAAATTCTGATTATCATACAACCATATTCTGATAAATTAGGTTATGAGAATTAATTTTCAGATGTGATAATAAAGTAAGTTTAATTATTCTTGTTTTAGCATCACTCTTCCAAGTATACTGTTAAACATGACATCAAACACACAGGTGTCAGAACACAAGCCAGCAACGGATAGCTTCCTACAGGTATAACTCCAGAAACACGATTACAAATAAAAAAATATTTCAAGCAATACCTACAATGAACCACCATACTAGCTCCTTATTCACCTTCACTGGAAGAATGCTTTGTCTGAAAATTTAAGAACTCTGTTTTTCTGTATTAGCAGACAGCTAGGACCTATCATTTTAACATCAAAATTTCAGCCCTTTCTCCCTCCCTCCCTCTTCTTTTCTTCCTGCTCTTTGTGCCCATTACCCACTACAAAGTGAAAGAAAACGCTGCAATAAAGGTGGAAGATGGGGGGAAGGAGTATCAAAAGTTATTCCTTTCCACACATGCTTTAACAGTAAATTTTCACTTCAGAGTCCATTCACTGGCACGGAGAAAAGCATCTCTTAACAGGCAGCCCTCCTTTTTCCTCTGCTGAAAAGTATATACACACATACACTCTTACTTTTTTAAGAAAGCTGTTGACACCCTCATCCCTTGGCTATCAGGTTATCCACTATACCAGTTGAAAATCTTCCCCCACATTCCAGTACTGCTAATTCCCAGCCACTAGAAGCTAATTCATGATGAAAGCAATTCCCTGTACACGACCTACTGTCTGCACAGATCTAATGAGGAACACATCCTTTCCCAGCTATAGCCTGCTAGTCTGTTATTACAGGCACGCACTGAAAATCTGGTACATTTTAATTCAATATTACGCCATTTCAAACTGCCTGTCTTTTCAATCTTCTTATGGAGCACAAACATGATTCTTTTAAATCCCTGACTACAAAGGACTTTCCTAAGCAGATACGCTAGTATTTAATTTCATAAAATACATAGCCTGACCCAAGCTATCAACACTGATGTTGTAAATGGTCAAGAAGGAGAACATTTTTTTGAAACTGGCTGAAACAAAGTCATATAAGATAACATCTGAAGAAGCATATTAAATGACAACTATAAGAAGCATTTTCTGAGGTGTGGCTGTCTAGAAGAATTCACCAAGGGGAAAGAAAAGAAAGTGTGTACCTTGTCACCTAGAAACTTATCACAGTGGGGCTCTTCTACAATAAACAGATTAAAGAATGACAGAAGTCCATGCCTGGCATGGTTCTATAAGCAAAGAGACTGACTGTCAAGGTCCCGAGAAATAAAAATCACAGCTATAACAGAAAAGGTATATTTAAGCTACAAAGTTTAAACATACTGTGGAGAAAGGGGCAAAAAAGAGGAGAGACTAATGCTTCAAAGGTGTGTGCACACAAAAATTTGTTCAAACCAGGGTGGATTTTGAAATACAGTGAAAAGCATTGAGATAAGTGACTCTGAGGCACAAAACCTTCTGAAAGGGGAGTAATAACAAGAAGTTAATACAGTAAACGCAGTTCACTGGACACCAGACACATTCAGCCATGCATTACATAATACAATGGCCAGTAGCAGTCAATTATGTCAGCTCCTTTCAACCAGAAAGAGTTTTGCATCATCTCTGGGTAGATGTTTTTTGTTCATAGCTGTGCTCCTAAGAGAGACCTTGTAGCAGAACCACCGATGAAGAGGGAATCATCTATTCTCCAAACAAGTATACATCCAACCCACAAACTAGCAAAAACACAGTTCTCACATCAGCTAAGACCACGTATGCTCTTCACCTCTGGATATGTAAAAAGCATCCAGACAGGTTTTATAGGATATTTAACCAAGCTCATTTTTAAATAGAAGTACAATGTAAATTTACAAAACTATCCTCTTTCCCCTTCCATTTCATATCTGTCACAGCAGAGTACTCAAACGTCCTTTAGGTAATAGACTAAAGTCTCAAGATGACCGGAAGCTGCAATATAGGTATGATGCATTTCAGAGAGTAGGTGGAGGACAAGAAAATGAGTGATGAAGTGCTCCGTGGCTCATGGGCAGATGACCCCAACAGTCAGCAGGGTCGTAAGTACCAAGCAGCTAAGTGACAGAAAAATCTGGTGACACCAACACAAGCAGCTCGAGTTACCAGAAGTCCCTACCACTCTTATATGGATATCACTTCAGCACTCATGTAGCTGTGTTGCCACTGCAGTTTGTGCTGTAGATTTGCTAGGGAAACACTGCATACCTCTAAACAAAGTCCACCTGTGATTATAGGAAAAAGCCTACGCAGAAACCAAGGCCCTTGAAACTGCTTCAGTGAATTCTCTTTACATTGTAATTTAAGATCCTTATTTCCTGGTTCTTTTTCAAACCGCACTGGATCAATAACTCACACAATTGCTGCTGTTACTTTTTATTTTGCTTTTCAAGATGGCACCTTCTCAAGATAAGCTCCACTAGAAATTCATGATAAAAATCTAAGCAAACACCCTTAAGCAGTAGTCTCTTCAAATGCTCTGAAATACTCACTAAGCTGCCATATCTGTTCTGGTTTCTGAACTATGCAATTCAGGTTTAGTGTGCAGCTTGCCCTGTCAGTTACCGGGAGACAAGATAACGCCTGTCCTTTGGACAACTTCTCATGAAGATAGCTAGAAAAGGGGCTTACTCTTAACACCCTCAGCCTGCCCAGTGAAAGCAAATCACTACTTTCTTCCCTAGTACTAGACCAGAAGACTTGGGCAGCACTACATAACTCAAACAACCAGCTGTCTATCCCAGGTGCTGTGTTACTTTTCTTGGTACCAGATTTCAACTTACTTTACAAACATCTTTGCTCCTCTGTGTCCTCCTCTCCAATTCAATCAAAAAATGCTCATTTGATCTACAAGTCTACACAGACTTCTTTTGCTAGCAGATCCCAGTGTTGTGGGAGCAAGCAAGGAAAAAACAGCTTCATTCTGATACAGGAGATGCCAGATGCAGACATTTATGAATCACTCCAGTTCTGGCAAAGCTGAATTTAGAAAAGCAGATGTACAGCTTGCCTACGTATTTAGAAAGTTGTGGGGTTTATCTCTGTATAACCCAGGTGCTAGATGAACAGAAAATTCTGTAACCCCGTTAAACCACCTAGAAATGTAATGCTGTCGTCATAACTGCCCTCTTCGTTCACCCACAATTCTCTGGATAGCAGGGAGCACTGAACCACCTGAAATTGTAGTTGGTCTAAACACATACCAGAAACCCTCCTCTATGTTCATGACTCTAGCTTTCTAATAGCTCTTTAAACATCAAGAGGTGTTATATCTGAAGACAGAAATACTATCAACTTAGTTGTGCAACCTGTCAAAGCTGATCCAATAATAAAAATAATAATTAAAAAACAGAGATACGCACACAAAAAGGCTACTAAAAAATTTCCAAATTAACAGCTAAATCTAGAATTGTAGGGGGTCTGGCAGACAGACTTTTTTAAAAAATGAAAAGCATTATCCTCATGGATATCCTCATGGTATAAGAAAACACGGAATTTTTTTCTGTATCACCCAATAGTAAATTAAAATGCAGTCACATGGAATTTCCATGAGGAAATCGTGTATTTTACAGCTATTTTGAAGATTCTCACTTACACCTCCAGTCACATTGTAACACGCTTTCCCATTACTCCAGCCCTCCAACTACCAATTAAAGCTCTCAGCCACACTCCCAGACAAACCTACTGACATACACTGTTCTCCTGAGGTCAAGTACACATGAAATTTCCCCTACATGTCTTACGCTGTTCCATGTCTTGACCTGTAAAAGCACTGAGCACTAGAAGTTCCCCTTTTTTAGCAAATAGACAACTTGAAGATGAGCTAAAACTTCAGCTCTTTTTGCTAGGATAGAATCTAACATTTATTTTGCATGCAACTGGGGACTGACTTTTAATTCAGTAATACTGAGCAGTATGTTCCAAGACGTCTTTTTTCCTGACATGATTTGCAAAAATTCATACAAAGAAAGATCAGCAATGTCCTAAATCTATCCTGAGATAGCAGGATAGACTCAACCGCTGGAAACTGTGAATCAACAAAAACTATGATTTTAAAAAGCAGCAGCATGACATAATAGTGTACATGCAAATGCGTTATCAATATGTACTCCACTATTTAAACAACTCTGCCTCCTATTCACTCATGTTAAGTACATGTGATACTAAATTCCAATCCACAGACTGATTTTTACAAGCGGTTCATTACACTCAAGCAAAATCCCAATCTGGAAGCACCTCCCCATGTAAGCAGCTACTAAAGCTCATGAAGCAAAGACAAATACATAATTTTAACAAAACCACATTTATCATTTATGCTTCAATAATGTGTTGGCTCTTTCACCTATCACTGCAGTACAGACTAAAGGCTCTGCTAAAGAGATTTTTTTTATATTGCCTAACATTTCAACTCATGCATCTATGAAACACAGTGACATATGATGGAAGTTTCAACAGTCAAAAGGCTTTTCTTGATGAAACTCTGATGTTCATCAGAAGACCCCAACAAAAGCAAAACCAGCACATCAACACCATTTGAACAGTCCACTTGGAGACCAATCCACTTCCCTCTTGCAGGTTTCTGAGTAACAAAAAGACAAGAGTACAAGTGATTTAGCCAGTCCCAGTTGCAAATTCAAGTGTTAACATGAGATGCAATATAACTCAGTGTAACACCGAAGACGGACTTTATGTCAAAGAGTTAATTAGGATTTATCGGTTGAAGAACACTGAAGAGAATGATAATGATTTTTGTAGGTTTCTTGACATGTCCCACACATGTGAAGCAACCAGCAACCAAGGTAACACTTTAAGAAGTTACATGCAAAAAAGCTTCACAAATGCCATAGCATTTATTAGGAAGACGGTAATTTGTCTGAACAGTTTGTTCCACAAAGGACTATTCCTCTCCTTTAAATATCATGCTACAAAACATTCTATTAGCAACATAATCTTAAATGAATCACAATAGAATAAGTACTTTCTATTATCTTTAAACACATTACTCTAAGACAGAGACATTAAAGTAACCATTAACAACAAGAAAACTATTAGAAACACAGGAACTGCCACTTCATTTCAATTCAGATTTAATTTCCAGCCTATTACACTCAGGTAAGAGATGAAGCTGTAGGACAGCTTACTTTCCATCATATGTACAATGACACTCCAACAAGAATGCTAAAGAAATAATTGATTTTGGTGTTTTTCTTCTCATAGTTGTGCTGTCCATTGTAAAACCCAAGTTGCATCTCCGAGAACTTTTCACATCTTTACTAGACAATAATCACTATTTCAGCAAACTAAAATGCTTTTTCAAGTCAGTGCCAACCTGTCATTGCACCAGAACCCTTGCTAAAAATTCCACATGACAGTAAGACTAAAAATAAAATGGAAGAGAAATTGTACAATATGTGTTAGCAGTTAGCTGTAGTGTAATCCTGGTAATACTTTCACCTTAACTAATCTGAACAGACTGAACACACCCTTCTGCTTTACTTGCTGGGTGAGGTTTTTTGTTTCTCTTTCTAAAGCAAAATACCCTCAACTACTGTCTGCTGCTCATCACATTGACTAGCAAAAACTTCCCTGTTGTTTCCAATTAACACACAATTTATCTGCATTTTGCATGGTATCTTTCATAAAAAATCCATCACAAACTGCTTTGCCAGTCTAAACATTTAACCACCAGGTAACACTGCAAAAGAGAAACTCAACTCCTAGAGATAATTCTATTTTCAATGAAGCTTATAAAGGTATGAGGATTCAGCTAAAGGAGTTCTGTTCTACATGACAAGATACAAAAAGCAGCTCTACCATACACCAGCTGTATAGGGGGACAAATCAAAGGTTTCAGCTAAACTGAAAGGGACTGGGACAGAAAGGTCCACAAAACCAGATACTTAATCTAGCATGAGATGCATAAACATGAATCTAGAAGGACTGTTTGAAATGCATTTGGTTACATCTCCACGTGTAAAGGTAATCAGAGCAGCAAGCCACCCAAGTTTAGAAGTGATGAAACACAATAAAAAGAGGTGAACTGGATTGAAAAGCATCACAGCACCTAAGGAAAAGTCACAGAACAGCTTAAGAAGGGATGAAGTTGATCACCGTTGCGGGTATTCCGTACAAAACGGAGGGTGGCCACAAGGTCTCATACACTGATGGGCTTCCTGTATTTAGAGATCAACATACACAGGAAACAAACACACCTGAGTCCCACCTACGCTAGCTCTCCCAGTATTAATTCACTTTTGCCCAAGACTGAATGCTCTAAATGAGAGAGAAGATTATTGGGATGTCAGCTAGCATTGTTGAGAAGGAAGATGCAACATCACGTGGTCCCACCTACAACAGAGAAGCTAGAGGACTGCAATACAGACAGGACAACTGTGACTCACAGTACAAGTGGTAAAGCTGGCTGTGTACTGGCACACCAAGTCCTCAAGCCCAGGCATAACTTGACACAGCTCCCTGATTCAGCTCACACAAAGACTTGCTTTGATGCACATGCTTGAAGGGAGGGGCATAGAACAGTGAATATATGCAGTGGATACTCTCAGGATTTCCTTGCTTTTATCAGTTTAATACTTAATCTCAATTATTTTTCTCTTTTTTAATCTAACTTTATATAAACACAGATTGCATAGTCCCATGGCAGTGACAAGGTGCAAAGCTCAGCATTTCTATCAATTCTTTTAACGTGAGTCAAGTACTTCAGAAGACAAGGTTTACTCAAACTTTATCTGTGCTTTTGTCACAAGCTAAACAGTTGAGCAATATTGTATGAATTCCTTCAAGGCATCACTAGGTTTTCTACAAATGCCATGCAAGTGGTTAATATTATGGTCGTCTTAACTCCACATATGGGGTCAAGTAACAGCACAACTCCAAAAACGAAGTTCATCAGTTAAGGTTTAACAAGCGGGACTGGGTTTGCTCCCATCACAACACAAGTCATGGGATATGCCTTGAGAGTGTTATTTTTTTTGTCGTACTAGTCCCAAGGTTGGAAGCTCACGTCTTGGGAAAACAATACACTAGCAACAGCACCCTTTTACCATGAACTTCAAATGAGACTTGGATACTTAAGAGTTTATGCACAGACTTGTAATCTTCTGTTAGTAGAGTAAAAGAACAACTCTTACTCTTTTAAGTAAAGAAAACCAGTCTCTGCTTCAGCAGTTGATGCAATGCCAGCAACAGCATTTTACAATCCTTCCAGGGTTTCAGCGTCATGCCTTCAACTCTGATTACAAGGCTAGTACTAGCCTGTTAGTCACTACCACTACCCTGTTTGCATTCATGTTTTGACACTGATAACATCACCTGTGCAAAGAAGAACGTTTTAAGGCAGAGGAAGAAGTCAAATTTCTGATCAAGTTCACAACCTGGACAAAGCATACATTCTATGACAGGTCTTCCCCACCTAAACCCAAGCCATAACTCTGGTTCACACTATAACAGAGCGCTGGCAGACCTTCTTACCAAATTGTAGCATCATGGTATTGGTAAGATACAGGTCTTAGCATATTTGGCACTGAAGATGCCAGCATATTTGCTATCAATGGCTGTTTTCAAATGTTGTTTCCAGAGCATGCAACAGGGTTGCAGAATTCCAACCATGGCACTACTGTCTGCATGACTACTGCCTGCTGAAAAACACCATTCACAAGGATGGTAGGCTCTACTGTTCTCAAACCTGACTTTCCTACAGAGTTTCTCCAGTATCCCTGGAAACAAACAAGCAAAAAACTTCAACCCTTTAAGGATCTGAATGAGCCCACTTAAGCTCTACAGAAGACTGACTTCTGCTAATTAGTACAAGAGGTAGTATTACATACAATATTAATACATAAAAAAAAAAGGAAAAATCAGCATTCCAGGTACTTCTTGAAATTAGGGTTGGGATTTTCTCCTCTCTTCTGATACTGATTTGTTTCTGATGATATTTTTTTTTTCCCCACCCTCTACTTGAGGCAGCAGGGTCTTGGTCTATGACTTGAAGATAAGAATTACCCATAAGGCTTTCCAATATTGTTTTTGGCAACAGGAAAATAAGTTCAGAAAAAGCCAACTCAGAACTAAGTACAGGATATTGCCTACTGGAACCCACATGTTAACAGAATTTGCAGGCTACTGATTTAACATATTTCTCCTGCCTAATAACACTACTAAATCCAGAAAAGCACTTGCTTTTTTCCATAGTTCTTTAAGAAGACAGCTTCAGGAAATTCAGCATTAGCCTTTGGTAGTGATAAGCAACACAGCTGCTAATTAAGACCAAAGAAACCACTCTCTGCATTTGGTTCTTCAGTCCTTTTCCCAACACTTCAAAATAGTGAACCTCACCAAACCAACAAACATCTGTCAACAACCCTAAACCAAGTCTTATAAAACAATAGAAAATACTGTTTTAAAGCCAGGTCAAGAACGGATGATTGAAGAATTTCAGAAAAAGAAGAGGACTCAGAGGCAACACAGAAAAAGTTTACTTTTTTTTTTTTCTGTAAAACAGATAACATTTCAAATTAAGACTCTTGAAACATCTTCAGACTGTCAGTTTCTCACACTTCTACAGCTTAACCATCTCCTCCTCAAGTCAATGGCAACATAAGCATTCATAGCAGCAAGTGATTACATTTCCTTGTCGACATGAAAACACAGCCATGGCTCATGCTGTTTCAAAAATCTCCTTATACAACAAAACACACTGGGACACTGGTCACATGTGGGTTTTTTAGTGTATTTTGCTTGCAACGTTTTAACTTCTGAAAAGCAGTTTTAGAACAAGATAAAGCAAACCAACAATAAAGCCAGACTACCCTATTTCTAATCTTACACGCAGATTTCAATTCCGCAAGAGATCCTCTCCTGGTCTGCACAGTCTCCCTGGAAGTACAGGCATACCAGACTCACCTGTGCAGACCATTTTCCAGGACAAGGGCCAAAACCTGCAAGCCTACATCATAATCATCTCCCTGAAGTTGCAGTAAAGCTTCCTCCTTTCCAACCTAGGAGGACAAGCAGCTTTTGCAAATACCATCTGCAGAAACAAGGACACGTACCCTACCGCAACACTGCGGCCAGCTCTAAAAAATAACCTTCGTACTGGTGTAACAGTTGCTGGGTTTTCTTACCTAATTATTTACCCATATAGTGAAATCAACACACAACCAATGAAACTGGAACATCTAATTAACAACGTGGAGAAGAAAGCTGTCAAGAAACAAAGAGACTACGAGCCAGGGCAGGAGCTGGAGCTACCCACCGGGGAGGTTCCGACTCAGAAGGCGCTGCTAAGGCAGGACTTTGCCCCCCACCCCGGGACCTCATGTCACCTCGCCCCTCTCCTCCCTGCAGACCCCGAGCCTCACCCACAGACCCGCCGCGACCGCCAGCCGAGTGCCCCCACCTGCACACGCACAGCCCCCCGCAGCGCCCACCGCGCCGGCAGGGCACCAGCGGGAAGC